>CM067372.1:65683445-66883445 GCA_034401795.1 Chaetoderma sp. LZ-2023a
CGCATGACACGTGTGTTATCATTTCCAACAGATTGATATGCAGCTGGCTCTCTTGGAGAGTCCATGTGCCCGAGACCTGGTGTTCTCCCAGGCAGGCCTCCCCACCCTCCAGCGACGCATCTGTGTACACGGACAGCTGGGGGTGGGGTAGGTGCAGCGATACCCCTATTAGGAGATTCTGACGCTTTTTCCACCATACAAGATGTGACATTATTGGCTCCAAAACTGGCACCAGCTTTGACAGGGGTTCTGTTCTCTGTTTCCACAGAGACATCAGATACAACTGCATAGGTCTTCGCATCAGGATTACCTGCTCCATGGAGACCATCATGCCCAGCATCTGAAGGAACCGCCTCGCCTGAATGTGGTTTCCCAATCGAAAACTCTTGAGGATGGCTAACAGACACCACTCTGGGCTCTGACAGGCAAACCTGCCCTCCTCGAGATCGAATCACATCCCTAAATAAACAAACTGTTGAGTGGGTGTCAACTCAGATTTCTCCTTGTTGACTATCCAGCCCAGATCCGAAAGTAACTTCAGAGTCAGAGCAGTATCCACCTCTAACCTAGACGAGGAACCAGTGGCTCGCATGCCTGATGAACCGGCCACCGCTACTGGACCACCCGGAGGTGGCCGAAGAGAGACAGAACCCATCAGGCTGGAGCCCAACGAGACTGCCAGGGAGCCATACGAGATGGCTCCCTCGGTGGCCAGTCCAGAACCCTGTCCAAGGACAGGGTCCGAACCAAGCACGGGAAGACACTGCCCTACAACTTTTGGAAGCAGGGACGACACCAGCGTAGGCAGAACGCTATGCAAGAAGCCTTGCATAGCAGGACCAAACCACGCCAGCAGTGCCATCTCCGCAACCTCTGGTTGCAGACGTGGAACGCCCCCAAGGGCCGAAATGGACGCTCCACGATTTGCTTTCGGACCGCCTGACCCCGCGTCAGACCCTGCCAAGTCCTTCTGGGCAAGGAACTTGACCATCATGTCGGACAACCACACTGCACAAACGTTAAACCTACTGTCAAGATTACATTTGGTACAACTGAAACAGACATGGTCCTTGAATAGAACCCTCACAAATTTATGGCTGGCTTGGCGTATAAATAAGCACAAACCTACAATAAGCAAGCGGAACGAAACAGGAATGGAAGGCAGACAATTAATTTTCAAATAATTTGATCATAAATTAAATGTTAACCCTCCCGCACCCCACCCAGCAACGCTACACCAAAGATCGCATTGATTATGATGACAAGAACGAAGCGGGCAATAATACACCCATAAACTGATCCTCAAGGATGTATAACTGAACCAGGAATCATATCGCATTGCATTCGGGGTATATTTACTAATCAATATAAATTATACTCCTAACGAAGGCCAAAACGATATGTGAAGAAACAACAAAATGTAAACTAACTGTTGTAGCACACGGTAAAACCGCAGACCACACATCTAAATCAAGAATTTTGAAGCCACCGATCATTGCAAACAGATCGTGATAACACACAAAACTTGAAAATTCCAAAGTTTTTCTGGTACCAATAAAGTATGCAGCACCCAGAATCAGATGCGCGAATTAATGAAACATTTTCTTCACGTAAAAAAATCCAAGACAACACGCGTGTGATGTCAACCGCTCGGATCTTACGGAGAACGAACATGCTGCTTCTTCTTCTTCTTCTTTTCGTTCGCTGATCATACCACCAGTCCTGTAAGTGACTATCGACATGATCATAAGCCTTAAGTGCGTGGATCCATGGTTTATTAGAGTGCGCTGTGCGGCCTGGAACCTCCGTCTTCAGCACTCGAGGTTTCTGTCAGGGATACCTCACCCGTACCTCCTTTAGTCGCCTCTTACGACACGCAGAGGATACGGGAGGTGTATTCTAAGCCCCACCTACAAGGCATGTGAACGAACATGCGACATAGACGAAATTTTGAAGACCTTCATAGTCTTTTAACTATGGAATAACATCGAACTATACAACCTGGTTATCATCGGCTCATTCCTTGGTAAACCAATATAATCCTTAGAGAGCGCACAAAGCTTTCACAATTCACAGAAAAAGACGTAGAAAACTTAAAAGACTCCAACTGCACAAAAAGCTCTTGTTGCTATGCAAACAAGAATGAGCTTCATGGCAAACGGGTTCTCAGGCCAGCTATCCAGGATAGCTTGTATCAGAAGTAATAGAATGGTGAGTATTGATCGAAGGAGAAAGCATGCAGCACCAAGAGTAAGATGCACGAATTAATGGAACCTTTATTTCACCATAAAAAATTCGAGAAACAACACGGGTGTGACGTCACCCGCTCGGATAATACGGAGAACGATGTCAGATGATTTTAGTGTTAAAAACCGTATAGCCAGCATCCAATTTCATATTACTGGGTCAGAAATTGGGACATGCAACACACAGGAAATTTTAGAGACCTAAGTCTCCATATATGCTAGAGAATAACATGAAAGAATACAACCTGAGTTTCAGTAGCTCCTTCCATGGTACAAAAACTAGCTTAATTAGGCACAAAGATTTAAACTTTGAGAAAACTCTAAGATTATTTCAATATGCAAAAAGCATGTATAGCTCTTGTTGCTAAGCAAACAAGAATGAGTCTCACTGGCAGACAGGTACCCGGTTCCAGGAGCCGGTAAAGCTTTCTAAATCTAGATTCCTAGAGAAGCTAGCCAGCTAGCTTGTATTATCAAAGAGTAATATAATGGTAAGTATTGATCAAAGGAGACGAGGCATTCTAGATATAAAAACTTCATAAGCACCCGAATGACCATGTCAGTTTCACGCATGTGGGTAAATAAATCATTGTCTTGTCATGGCTAAAAACGTAATAGTGAAACTACATGTTTTTCACTACACAGACTGTTACATCAAAACAAAATAATCACTTGTTCTACCCACATGTTTTAAAAATTTGTAGGTGGGGTAAAAATTCTATCTATTTAAAGACAAGATTTGTTGGCATCATATAAGCGAGGCGCAGTCGGACCTGTGAAAATGTATGTGCCCTCGAAATCACATAACCCGCGAACTCACCTTACTGGATGATAAATTTGCGCCTGTTCAATTTCTTTTCAAATTACTAAAAAAATTGAGCCCATTTAAGGAGGCTATCAGGGTTTGTACACCTTTCAGTATTTGAAATTCCATGACTTTCCATGACCTCCAAGAATCAATAGCTAGGTCAAAGACAGTCAAATTTGTTTTAAAATGTTCAACAGCATATAGTGAATCATATGGAATTCACTTTATCTAAGGCAAAGGGTCATCATGTGAGAATTTCCGGTACATGTTTAATAAAATCTGAGGTTTTCACATACAAAATTGATGAATTAAAATTCTGAATGGAAGTTCTAGAGTATATGATCATACATGTAACATCCTTTCAGCCTAACTAGGTTGAAATCGGTCAAAATGGTAAGAAGCAATATGACCATTTCTAGTAAATTTTGTAAAATAAATCTAAGATTTTGACCCAAAAAATTGCCTATTAACCCTTTAACACTCATATCAGATTTTCTTTTAAATTTGTAAAAAAAAATTTGAACAAATTTAAGGCTTAAAGCCTAGGCTTCTATTTGGATAAGGTGTTCAAGAAAAAATTGAAACCCATTCCCTAAAATGGTTACCTTCACGAATATGTTGCGCACTAATAGATAATGAGCAGGGGAAAATTTGACAAAATATGAGGCAAAAAAGCCGTATACAGGTATATAACACGCAGTCGTAGTTCAGAAATATTACAAAATATTTTTCATACAAACGAAAATTGATAACTTTAACTTTACCGCTAGATTCAAAGTAATAATAATCGCTTATCGCCTAAATATCTTGATTTTGATTAATATTAACAAGTTTATTTCATACTTTAACCGTAATAGAGCGCATAAAACCATCTTTGAGCAAGAAATACATTCAATATACAGGGGAATGCAGGAAATGTTAATTTCCCTTTCTCCGAGATCTAACAATACTCACCATTCTGTTACTTCTGATATACAGCTGGCCTTGACAGCGGCTCTAGGATTATAGACTTAGAAAGCTTTACCGACTCCTGGGAACCGGGTACTCGGCTCCCCACTGCCGAGTACCCGTTTACCATAGAGCTCATATTGTTTGCATAGCCACCAAACAAGAGAAAACTATGGCTTGCCTCCGTGGGGCTGGGAGGCTGGGTCCGTAACAGAATGGTGAGTATTGTTAGATCTCGGAGAAAGGGAAATTGACATTTCCTGCATTCTCCTTCGATCAATACTCACCATTCTGTTACTTCTGATATACACCAGATTTGATCAGTAACCTGGTGGGAAGGGGCAAGCCATACATGCTAATTTTGCCCCTTGGAGAAAGATTTTAGACTTCAAACTTGACTAACGGAGACCTAAAAGGACCGTCAAGTTCACGGAACCAAATCACATTCGCGTCACAGCCCCCTCCCCTTTTTCCTCCTAAGAAAAGGGAGAGAACTAACGAACATGTATCTCGCCTGAAACACCAATATGCCAAGAGGGTTAACTACTCCCTGCATATCGCTTGTATTAGCCTGGGAATGAGCATGAATATATAAGATGAATGAACATGATACATATACATGATACAAAAAACTCTCACTTGTTGAATTACCTTATGATAACAGGACTTCAGACGTACCGCCTCCAACCAATCACCGGTTCGGCCATCAGTGACACAATCTGGTTGACATCCTCTCGCCTGACCATGCCTGCTTTAGGTTCTTTTCTTACCGAAGTGAGAAAAGGGGAAAAGCAGTGTGGTCACTAACTATCGTTTCAAAACAGCTAAAGCGAGTGGATTGGCTGAGTCTGACACATCCCTCATATAGTAATCCGTGAATGAGGACTCACAGTGCCATTGTGCAACGGCCATGATGTCCTATAACGGAACACCATTGTAAAGGGCGGTCGAGGCGGCTATTCCTCTGACATTGTCTGCCCTTACGCCTTGCACCTGGTGCCCAGTCGCCATCTCGTGAGTAGTCTGAATGCATTCGACCACCCAACGAGAGATAGTATCCATGGATGCGGCGCCATAAGACTTATTATGGCAGATCCACAGATGTCTATCGTTCGACCGTAACGAGTCAGTCCATTTCTTGTTCTTAGTCAAAGCACGGACCGGGCACCAAACACTGGCATCACGATCAAACCTAGTTAACTTCGGTATAATGATCGGTTTGCCGGGATATCTCAAAGATTGGTTCTTTGACATAACCTCTGCTCTTGGCAGAAGACGCAGACCTTCTCCAGAAACAATAAATCGGTTCCTCTCTGCCGAAAGCGCATGGATCTCACTGCGCCTTCTAGCTGAGGAAGCTGCCAATAGAAAGACCGCCTTTAGAGTCAAATGCTTTAGACTAGCCGAACGCAACGGTTCGAAAGGGTGCTTGGCCAGTACATTAAGCACTAAAGATAGACTCCAGGCTGGAATGACTACCGGTTGTCTCGGTCGGAGATTGCTCATTCCCTTCAACATCACATTTAACTGGGCCACCTCTGGACTATCCCTGTTGGCTAGACAAGGGATAACTGATGCCAAAGCTGACTTGTATCCAGCAACTGTGACAGGAGCTAGTCCTCAAAAGAACAGCTCACAGAGAAAGTCTGCTATTTGCTGATAGTGGATTGAAAGGTATCAATACCCTTTTCTTCACACCAATCTGCAAATCTGTTAACCTTGTTGTTATATGACTTGAAGGTTGACCTCCTTCTCGCAGCCGCGATGAAATCAGCAGCCTGTCGAGAAAAGCCTTCCGACGTGGAACGTTGTTTGATAACATCCACGCAGTCATTGAACATTTCGGGACGCTCGTGTAGGAAGCGTCCCTTGGCCTGGGAGATTATGTTCGGAATCTCGGGCAACTGCACAGGATTTTCCACCAGCAGATCTAGAAGATCCGTGAACCACGCCCTGCTCGGCCAATACGGCGCTATTAGCAGGACCAGACACGGTTCCTCCCTGACCTTCACCAATACCTTCGGTAGAAGAATGGTGGATGGGTACGCGTAAGCGTGCATCCCTCTCCAGCTTATCGCCAGAGCGTCTGTATCGACGGCATTTGGATCTGTAATCGGCGAGACATATGTCATGATTTGAGCATTTTCCTTTGTGGCGAACAAGTCCACGTTGGGTTTGCCCCAATGCTCGAAGATCCGTCGCAGAACTGGAGGGTTGAGGGACCATTCTGTTGGCAGGATTCTCTGTCTGCGAGACAAAGCATCCGCCAGAATGTTCAATCGGCCAGGAATACGAGCTGCTTTCAAAACAACCGAGTAATTCCTGCACCATTGAATCAAGTGCCAGACCCTGATACACAGAGTGGGCGACCTGGTCCCGCCTTGGCGATTTATATATGATACTACTGTCGAATTGACCGACCGTATCAATATCACCCTGCCCCTGATCATCGGAAGGAACTCTTCCAACGCCAGTTCCACTGCCATCATTTCCAACAGATTGATATGCAGCTGACTCTCCGGGAGAGTCCATGTGCCCGAGACCTGGTTCTCCCAGGCAGGCACCCCACCCTTCCAGCGATGCATCCGTGTAGACGGACAGCTGGGGGCGGGGTAGGTGCAGCAAAACCCCTAATAGGAGATTCTGACGCTGTTTCCACCATAGAAGATGCGATATTATCGGCTCCAAAACTGGCAACAGTTTTGACAGGGGTTCTGTTCTCTGTTTCCACAGAGACATCAGATACAACTGGATAGGCCTTCGCATTAGAGCATCGTACGGGATAACCTGCTCCATGGAGACCATCATGCCCAGCATCTGAAGGAACCGCCTCGCCTTGAATGTGGTTTCCCACTCGAAAACTCTTGAGGATGGCTAACAGAGACACCACTCTGGGCTCTGACGGGTAAACCCTGCCCTCCTCGAGGTCGAATCGCATCCCTAAATAAACGAAACGTTGAGTGGGCGTCAACTCGGATTTCTCCTCGTTGACTATGCAGCATAGATCTGAAAGTAACTTCAGTCAGAGCAGTATCCACGTTCAACCTGGCTGCCGAGTCTGCCTTAAGCAGCCAGTCGTCTATGTAGGTGTGTAGCGCCACGTTCTCTTTTCTGAGAAACGCTGTCACCGCAAGGACCACTCTTGTGAAAACCCTCGGAGCTGTCGACAGGCCAAACGGGAGACTGTAAACTCCCATACTTGATTCTGAAACGCAAATCTCAGAAACCTGTGCCAACTCCGATTCATAGGAATGTGGAAATATGCATTTATCAGATCGATCGATACACACCACATTCCTTTCCTCAATCCCGCATTACCGACCTCGGCGTTTCCATCTGGAACCGAGGCGTATGGATAAACCAATTTAATGGCCTGAGATTGAGTATGGGTCTCCATCCCCCTGTGCTCTTGGGGACAAGGAACATGTTTGAATAGAAGCCTGGAGTGTTTTGCCTTGCTGGTTTTATTGCTCCCTTCGGAAGCAAACCCGACACTTCCTTTTGAACGGCTTCTAACTTGTCTGGCTCCCTTGGTACGGGTGTCCAGACAGGTGCCAAAGACAGATTTTGTGGTGGAAAGTCCCACCACTCCGGCATGTAACCCTGGGATAACCATCCCAGGACCAGACTGTCTGACGTCACACCTTGCCAGGCCTCGACGAAACGCATGAGCCTTCCACCCAGCATAGACGCCTCGACGTCTAACGGGGTTATCCGGCTCGCAGTCCGGCCCCCCCCCCCCCTCTTTCTTAACGAGAGAGAGAGAGAACCATTTCGTTCTAGGCACGACGGGTATAACTGGCACCGCTGTTCCTGTCGCACAGGCGCGGTCCAGGCGGATATGAAGGGAGCTTTCGTACCCTCAGGTACGCTTCGGCCCCTTCTGTCCGCCCTTTGAGGCCTTACCCTTACCCTTCCCCTTGCCCTTCCCGCCGCTAGGGCGGTCAGGAGCAACTGTGGGGAGGGTAGGCGCCTCTACAACCTTCCTGGGCTTCTTCGCCGGCGGCGGCTCTGAAAACCCAGCTGAAGCAGAAGTCGCAACAGGCCTAGCTTTCGCCTTGCCCTTATGCTTCTTCTGCTCCTTTGAAGGTTGTCCCGTTAGCGGTTTCCCCACAGGCCCTAGTGCGTGCGCTTGCTGCACTAGCTCTAGCTGTAGGTTTACCGCTAACCGATTCTGCGCGATACTGGCGGTATCCTCTAAGATGGCCCACCGAAGATGCTAGGCCCTGTCAGGGGTGTCCCAAGGAGACGCTCCCTGACTGCCGTAGCCGGACGCATATGGTCAATGACCATTTGCCTCCTGGATTTCGTCACACGCGCTTGCACCCTTGCCAATGCGTCCATCGACAGCACCAGGCCGTCATTGACACATGAAAGCGCCACAGGTGGCACAGGGTGGCCTGCCCCGCTTCAGCCCACACCGACTGAAGGAGACGATAAGAGTGGTTGACAGCGCTCATCGCTGCCCTCACACCCTCATCGCATAGGGACAGGACTTCTTCCTGGTGTACCTGAGACTTGTCCACAAGTGCCGGACCGGGGTGACCCGCCACGGCACTCTGGACGCCCAGTACCCATCGGTCATCCTCCGTGACCGACGGGACTACACCATACCTGTCGTATTCCCCCTGCGGAATACGACATCTTGCCCGCACCTCCCTGGAGGCCGCAGGGAGCTGACCCTTGGTCATCAGTTGTTTGCTATAAATAGCATCCAACCATTCTATGAACCGTGGATCCAGTCCCACTGACTGGATCCGGGCCGCGGGCAAAATCCTCGTCCTGATCGACGCAACCGACGGACGGGGCGCATCTTCATCGGCCGTGGCCGAAACCACAGACGGGTCAACCCTGGCTAGCCACGCCAGAGCATCTGACCAATCTACCTCCGATGAAGACACCCCCGCAAACACGTCACCCGTTGACGTGCTCACGGGTCTGCCAGCCACGGCCTCCCAGCAAGGAGCCACGGCTGACACGCCAGGCACTCCGGTACCACACGGTTCCGCCGCCACCCCATGAAACACTCCGGTCCATGGGGTAGGTCCGCACGGAAAACCGTACGGACCCGTAGCAGTCGCGGAACCATAGCCGGATACAGGCGCCCACGGCACCCCACGTCTGACTGCCGGACCAGGCGAGATAGGTGAGTACCACGCCCGGCCCGGCACACCCGTTCCCGTGACGGCTGGTGCCAAACCAAGCCGCACGGAACCGGTGCACGGTAACGGATTTGCCTCAGCCACAGGCGGAGCCGCTGACCTGGCTTGCGCCAAACCAGACAAATGGAGGCCGGTTCCGTCTAGGACGGAATCAACCTCCATATTCTCCACCTGCGGCTTCACGGGCCGCAGCAACCTCTCCTCCTCGGCCTCCTCGTCTTCAGACTCCGAAGAGTCGTCACTAGACGAGTCAACCGTGGAACCGTCCTGGCGGACGGCTCCCACACCTGACGGACCGGCCACCGCTACTGGACCACCCGGAGGTGGCCGCAGAGAAACAGAAACCCGTCTGGCCGAAGCCAGACGGGACTGCCAGGGGGCCGTCTTGTACGGCCCCCTCGGTAACCAGTCCAGAATCCTGTCCGAGGACAGGATCCGTACCAGGTATGGGGAGAAACTGCCCCCCAACCTTTGGTAGCAGGGACGACACCAGCGTGGTCAGAACGCTATGCAGAAAAACCCTGCAGAGCCGGACCAAACCACGCCGGCGGTGCCATCTCCGCCACCTCCAGCTGGGGACGTGGAGCACCCGCACCGGCCGAACCGGGCGCTCCACGATTTACTCTCGGACCGCCTGACCCCGCGTCAGACCCAGCCAAGTCTTTCTGGGCAAGGAACTTAACCATCGTTTCGACGGACCACACTGCACAAACATTACACCTATGATCTATATTACACAGGGCACACTTAAAACAGACATGGTCCTTGAACATTACACGGACAAACTTATGGCAGTCGTCACATGATGGCGGGGCTGGCTTGGCCTATAAAATAAGCACAAACCTACAATAAACAAGCGGAACGAGACCCGGATGGAAGGCAGACAATTAATTTTCAAATAATTTGACTCATAAATTAACCGTAACCTCCCCGCACCCCACCCCGCCACGTTACAACAACGATCGCATTGACTATGACGACAAGTACGCGGCGGGCACAACACACCCATAATAGATCCTCCAGGATGTGTAACGGCTCCAGGAATCATATCGCATAGCATTCAGGGTATATTTACTAATCAATATAAATTATACTCCTAACGAACGCAGCACGATATGTGAAGAAAACAACAAAATGTATAACAAAACAGCTGTCTCACACGGTAAAACCGCAGACCACACATCTACTCAAGAATTTTGAAACCACCGATCATTGCAAACCGATCGTGATCGCACGTAAACTTGATCATTCTAAAGTTTCCGGTACCATTTTTAGTACGCAGCACCCAGAATAAGATGCGTGAATTAATGAAAAATTTTTCTTCACATAAACATCCGAGCGACCGGGTGTGACGTCACCCGCTCGGATTCTACGGAGAACGACGTCAGCCGATATTCGTGTTAGAAATACCGTAGCAAACACCTATTTTCATATCTGCCGATCGCCTGTTGGGGTTTAAAGAAGGCGATCGTCTGGCATATATCGTTGTTAGCACACGTCCCAGATTCTATGGGGTCAGAAATTGGAACATGCGACACAACGAAATTTAGAGACCTACGTCTATGGATAATAAAGAACAATACAACCTGGTTGTCTTGGGCGGTATTCTCCATAGTCCTTAGTTAATCCTTTCAGAACACACAAACTATCACTGATTAAAGACTTAGATTATTTTAAAACACTAAAATCCTTAATGCAAAAAGCATGTATTGCTCTTGTCGCTATGCAAACAAGAATGAGCCCTATGGTAAACAGGTACTCGGCAGTGGGGAGCCGAGTACCCGGTTCCCAGGAGTCGGTAAAGCTTTCTAAGTCTATAATCCTAGAGCCGCTGTCAAGGCCAGCTGTATATCAGAAGTAACAGAATGGTGAGTATTGATCGAAGGAGAATCCCCATACGCTAGCGAGAGCGCGATATCATCGCCATCTAATTATCATAATGTAACCAATTTGGCCGGGACGAAATCGCCCAAGTGAACAAAAATCTTGTCAACAAATATACTGCTGAATGCATATGCCGAGTAGGAAATAGTGAATTTATTGTCCAAATTGTTTTAAAAACATCTTCTGTACATATTTATTATTAATTTGGGATATTCGCATTCGCAGCATTACAAAACCTGTTTTTATTTGGGAGACATCCTTCCAGTCCAGATATAGTTCAGTGGAATGCCTCCAATCACAAAAAAGACTAATTTGGCCTTCCAACATAAGAAGTGATCTAACCTCATTTTATTTCTTACGTTGTTTTGGGTCATTTTATGTTAGTCGATCATAGGACTTTGATAATGAAGGAAATCACGTGATCGACGTGATAAAGAAATGGAAATGTGCATTTCCGAGATTTATCTCCACATTTTACATTTGTATGCCATCAGATTTTATTTTTATTTAGGGAGATTATCATTTTCCATGACTTTTATCAAAATGACAAATTTCCATGACTTTTCCAGGCCTGGAATTAAGATTTTCAAATTCCATGACTTTCCAGGATCTCCATGACGCATGCGAACCCTGGGCTATACAAGCTGTTGATCGTCTGCATCAGCCAGTCAGGGATACCTCAATATATGCACTTGTGTTTTACTGGTCATGTCAATGGCGGTCGGGAAACCTTGTCCAATAGTGAAGGTATGCGCATATAAGAGCTCTACCGATATCTAACTACTCAAGTCGAATCCTGTTCATTTCGCCCTGACTGTGTCCAACCTGGGCTGTTTCGCCCATATTCTTGTTCGCCCTGGGTCATTTCCCACCTACGGATACTGGACAGGTGAGGTTGGGGGTTAGTGGAGGGTTAGCGAGCATCAAAATTTCATAGCATTAAATCATTGTTTGAGTGAGGGGCAGTTGTCATTGTTTCACGGCTTTACAATCAATGGATTTAAAAATTATCTGACTGATAAATGCTGCTGTGCATATTACATAGTTGCCCACTATATACTTAATTATGTGAATAACTGTTACATCTTTGCTTTAGACCGAACCAGACTGAACATGTAGCAAGGGATGATTGAAGTTTGCTCATTTAAGCTATTATATCTTAAATAGCATTAAATTACTGTTTTTGAGTGAGCAGAAGTGCAGTTGTTGTCATGCCACAGTTTTTTTGTAGGAATATACAAACACAAATCTGGATAGTAAGTTCGTCACACCAACACCTTTCAGTCCGATAACTCTCAGTCTGATAATTTTAAACGCATAGATTCAAAAGCTGTGCCATGGCCAATTAGTATATAACAGCTAATTATTTTGAGCGATTTGACTGAATGATTTCCAATCGAAGCCAATTGGTGGCGCCGATTGTGATCGTTGTGGTGGTTTGTGTCATTGCTGGTGATAGCGGTGGTGATGGGTTGACAAGTGGTGGTGGTGTTCTGGTGGTAGCGATGTTCTGATGGACACGGTGGTGTTTTGGTCATTTGTGTTGTTACTAGTGGCTGTCGTCATTGTGGTGGTCAACTGACTCCACCGAAGATTTAGTACCCTTGCATGTGCATACAGCATGTGGGGGCAATTGAATAACTGTTAGATTCAAACCGTGCTGATTAATCATTGTTTTGTAATTATGCATAATATTTACTAAAGGATCAGTGATCAATGTGGAGGGTATATAACACTCAAACATCAAAGGAAGTGACCAAGCTGGAGTAGAATTGGTGTATAATTGTACTACATCCATTAACCCTCAAATTTTATAAAGAAAATTCCAATTGTTTCATAGAAAATGTCAAACGAGACTATTTTTGAAATTTTACCACTTAATGATCCAGTCATTCCAGTGTTATTTTTGCAAAAATAGTCTACGGTTTGTAAAATTATATTTCTCAAGACCACTATAGAAGATGAATTTGGCCAGACTGGGTATTAACGGGTTAATTCAAATAGAATCTTATAAACGCATGTATTTATTTATTTACACATGCACACACGAATGCGCGTGTACGATTGCACATACGCATGCATGCACTTACTATATGTGCATCGCAAACCAGTTATTATTAAGCCTCAGCATGATATGATTACATGCGCACAAATTATAATAATTCAATTTACCAGACTACCATGAAAAAATTATTCATTAAAGTTATCAGCAGCAGCATCAATCTTTGATGGCTGTAATAATAAAATAAAACGATACGTAAATGTACAATACACCTACATCTATCCATGAGTAACTGTAATTCATCAACGGTAAGCTGAAGCATAATTACAACTCATTAACAATAGCCCCCCCCCCCCCCCTCATGGTCTATGGTAAAAAAACTATAGGTTTGAAATGAACCACTCTACGGGGCGAATCGACCTGGTGTGAAAACACTCAGGCGAACAGACATGTCACACAGAGAGAGGTGAACCGACTTGTTACCCTTACTCAGTTACTGGCCTTAGGTCTATTATTTATTATTAGAGAACATTATTCCCCTGTAAGTCTTAGAGCAGGCTGTCCTATAGAAACTTACCTATAGGGTTAGCATTGGGAATTATGTTAGTTGGATCAGTCATAATTTCACCCGATTATGTTGAGGTTGAATGCTTATTGACATGAGTATGAATAAAACTCTTACACCCGTGTCTTCAGTATCCGTGATTGAGTAGAAATTTCAAACGCCCAAGCCACGAGTATGAATCCATTCACACAATTTAATTTTAACCAACGAGCTTCTATATTTTATGAGTAACATGGTGCATTAACAACGTAATCATATTATACATTTTCCAAAACTCCGCAATGACGAGTTTCACGGTCTGTCAATTTTGACTAACGAAACAAAAAACATAAACATCACCGGAAGTTAGACGTTGCTGTCATGCGTATTACGTATCTACGTGGCACAGACATAAAAGCTGGACCACCGATTTAAATCAGCTTTAAAGCTGACCCGTCTTGCATAAAATTGTAATACGGCTCTACGGTTTAAGTTAACCATTTAACACTAAAGCTGCCCAAAACGGCTTCTTTTGTAGCCTTGAGAGATAGTCATTTGAACGCCACTTTTTAATTTTACCACTGAAATCATCATCATATAGACACATAGACGACTAAGCCATACCCAAAATTCCTTCCAATAACACATAGTGTGTGACATACGATCTAAAAGTGAAACAGTAAGATTTGGAGTAATATACAGAAGTCCAAATTCAAATAATCAGAATAATGTTGAACTCTGCAACATATTACGTACCATATGTTCTAATAACATAGGCCTACACAATATTATTTTAGGCGATTTCAATCTTCCGCATATTAAATGGCCTTTAACCTCATCAACCAATAGTGTTTCACACTAACTAGATTTCACACTTAATTTTATTGAAACAATACGTGACTGCTTTCTCCATCAACTAGTAACAACACCAACTCGTGGGTGAGGAACCGCTACACCATCAATATTGGATTTACTCTTAACAAATAACCCAGATCTAGTGGATGATATACACATTAGTGCACCGCTAGGAAAAGGTGATCACTCTATGATAAAAACCACAGTCCACCTATGTGACAATACAAATTCCAACCATAAAAGTAAATTGTGCTACGACAAAGCTGACTGTCAAGCCATGACTGAGTTCATGAACATAAACTGGGAACAATATCTGAATGAATCCGTTGATATCAACGATATGTGGAATAGAATCTCCCAAATGCAGAAAATAAATATGACCTGTTCGAAAGATTAATAACCAAAAATATAAATTTCCTCTTAGCAAAATTACCAGAGCAAAGATAAATAAGAAGAAGAGGATTTGGAAGAAATATCTCTGAATACAGGCAGTAACTCGACTTACATTGAATACTGTCAGACAAGAAACCAGGTGAGAATGGCAACCAGAAAATCAATAAAAATTGTATGAGAAAGAGATCTCCAAATGTGTAAAACAAAATCCGAATAAATTCTGGAATTACGTCAGAAGTAAGACCAATGTTAAGTCAGGCATCCAATCCCGCCAATTACCAAGCAACTGCACTAATGATGTCATATATACTAAAGATGACACAGAGAAGGTAGAAGTACTTGCTGATTATTTTTAATCAGTACTTACCACATAACCTGAAAGCGAACCTCTATCAATTCCACTTAGAAATTACTGTAATTACATGACTTACACGAATCCTCTACTGACAGCAGGCGTCAACACGCCTCTAACGTCAGGAAGGGGCTGCATATATTTATGGTTCATTTCAATGTTATTAAGTTGTTATTAACAATTATACATTGGCTATGTTATAATGATTCTGGAGTATAAATATTACAGATGGGTTCACAATCGTAGTTATAGCGCAATGGATGAATTTCCCAAAGCTTGTCTAGTTTAGCTTTGAAAGAATTCACTGAGGGGGCGCTGATAATGGATTCGGGTAGTTTATTCCATTGATCAGTACAGCGCAATGGGAAAGAAAACTTTCGTATATTGAGTCTTGGTCTTATTTTCTTAATTTTTAGGGTGTGGCCTCGAGTTATGCTATTTGTGTCTTGTCGCTCAATAAGGTCTGCAGTAACTTGGTCATATTTATTGCTAAGAATTTTATATAACTCGATCATGTCGCCACGCAATCTTCTAAATGCTAATGTTGGTAACTTTAACTATTGGAGGCGTACATGATATGGTAGATTACGCATACCAGGAACAAGTTTGGTTGCCCGTCTTTGGACATTTTCGATTGCAATTATGTGGTTTTTCAGATATGGAGCCCAAACCACATTAGCGTATTCAATATGTGGGTTAACAAGAGATTTGTAGAGATGTTTAAAGTTTTCTTTATCTATATAGTCAAATGTTCTCCTAATCAGTCCCATTATTTGGTTAGATTTGCTTATTTTTCCATTTATATGTTCATCGAAGCATAGTTTATCGTCTATTGTGACACCCATATCCTTTTCACTAGATGAATGGGCTAGAGTATGGTTATTAAATTCCATTGTATAAGTGTGTAGAGATGGTTTTTTTGTTGATATTCGCATACTTTTGCATTTATCTGGGTGGAATCTCAATAATGAATTTTCAGTCCATGAACACATAGAGTTAATATCATTTTGCAGGGTGTCGCAATCTTTTGGGTTGAAGATTGATCTAAAGAGTTTAGTGTCATCTGCAAATAAAAAGATCTCAGACCCACTACTGATTACATCGGGAAGATCATTAATGTAAATTATAAACAGTAATGGCCCTAAAACTGAGCCCTGTGGTATACCGCTTGTTACGTCTGTTGGTTTAGATATGATTCCATTTATAACTACTTGTTGCTGCCTTCCGGTTAGAAAAGATTGGATCCAGTTTAACAAATTACCTTCTATGCCGTATGCAGTTAGTTCTTTAATTAGACGTTTATGTGGAACCTTATCAAATGCTTTCATGAAGTCGGAGTAGATCACATCAATCATAACCCCCTTGTCCAGAGTCAGTAGCCACTTTTCAAAAACAGTCAAAAGTTGGAGAACTGTTGACCGGCCGCTTATAAAACCATACTGTTTTTCTGATAGCATATTATTAATCCTAAGATGTTCCATAATCGTGTCTTTAATAACAGATTCCATTATTTTACAAACAGCAGATGTTAAGCTAATTGGACGGTAATTGTCTGGTTTGGTTTAATCTCCTTTTTTGAAAATTGGTGTGATGTTTGCATTTAACCAGCATTGTGGTAATGTTCCCAGGCTTAGTGATTTATTAAAAAGAATTGATAGTGACAGGCTTAGTTCGTAGCTTAGTTCATAAAGGAATCTTGGATGGCGTTTATCAGGCCCGGGTGACTTAGAAGTGTTGAGATTCACAAGTTTTTTTCTTACAATTCCAGGTGTGATCTTTAATGTACCCATGGGCACATGAGCTCTACAAGGAATAGTTGGGGAATCATCGTCAGGTTCTGTTGTAAATACTGATCTGAAGTAGCTGGCTAGGATGTCTGCCTTCTCTTTATCATTTTTTTGTAAATGACACTTCCATATCATTCTCAATGCCACTAGGTATTTGCAGATCTGGAATACCTGATCTGACTTTGGTCTTGGATTGCACATAGCTCCAAAACTTTTTGGGGTTATTTTTGGCTGATATAGAAATATTTTTCTCATATAGTTTCAGTGCTTTTCTCGTTTCTCTTCGAACCTGGTTTCTTGTTTTACAATGTTCATCATATATATTAAGGTTACCGCCTGTATCAATATATTTTTTCCATAGTCGCTTCTTCCTGTTTATTTTGGTTCTTGTAGTTTGGTCAAGAGGATATTTGTGCCTTTTGTTTTTTATTGTTCTTTTAGGAATAAATTTATTTTCAGCTTCTTGACACATTCTAAATATGGTCTGCCACATATCATTAATATCGTTTATTTCTTTTAGGCGTGTGTTCCAGTCTATATTTAAGAAATTAATTATATCTTTAAAATCTGCTTTATCATAACAGACCCTTGTTTTACTTGTAGTACTAAATTCGCCATTTATGCGAATCTCCATCTGTATAGTGGAATGGTCACTTTTTCCAAGTGGCGCATTTGTATGAATATTATCTAATGACCTGGACATTCATATTACTACGGAAATGGTGAAAACTAAGCTTTCTAACCTCAAAACCTCAAAATCACCTGGTCCTGACAAAATCCATCCTCGATTATTATATGAATTATGCCATGTGCTTAGCCTCCCGTTTTCCATGCTGTTCAACAAATCCTTGAGTCTTGGCAAACTGCCAGATGCGTGGACAGTTGCTAACATCACAGCCCTTTACAAAAAGGGGGATAAAAAGAAGCCTGATAATTACCGTCCAACTAGTCTTACTTCCATTGTTTGTAAAGTCATGGAATCGTTCATCAAGGACGCAATAATGAAGCATCTTACAAATAACAATATGCTATCAGAGAAACAATTTGTCTTCGTAAATGGTCGGTCCACCACCCTTCAACTATTGGTGGTTCTAGAAAAATGGATGGAGACACTCGATAATAAAGGCATGGTTGATATTGTATATTCTGACTTCATGAAGGTGTTTGATAAAGTTCCCCACAAACGTCTGCTTGCAAAATTACCTGCATACGGCATACTAGGAACACAACTAAATTGGAGAAAACCATTTCTCACGGGTAGAAAACAATATGTGGTTATCAATGGAACCCACTCTAGACCATCTGATGTAACCAGTGGTGTACGACAGGGATACGTCCTTGGCCCTCTGCTCTTTTTGATATATACACCTGTGCAAAAGTTAAGCACCACCCTATTTTTACGCACATGCGAGGGTATATTCATGTGCTATGAAGAAAGCAATAGCATAAACATTTATGTACCCATCCATCTTAGTGCAAGAGGTAATAATGCAACTAGAGGAATGCTGATTATGATGGTGGGGAAATACTGTATGTTTTTGTTTGAACTTGAAAACGAGGCCTGAATATGGTTACGTTGACACAACTGACAACTATTGCCCTACAGTTGACACACGTGGCTAGATTGTCATTAATGGTGTCTGAAAACGAAGTTTAACATCTTGAAGATTTTCGATCTTCGGGTCTAATTTAGAAATATATCTACTACACTTCTGATAAGAATATGATGTACCGGTTGCTGCGACAACCTCTTATCAAAGATGCAGTAGTACGATTATCTGCTCGCCTCGTCTAAGGTAATGGTGACGATATTTATACTCGATAATCTGGGCCTGATCTGACTCGGGTAAAAGATGGTGGCTCGGGACGGTGGTCTTCCGTCGCTTCCAGACTGGACAATACACAACCCAAACTCTTGCTTCGAGAATATCGAAGTGATAATTTATTCTCTTAAGTTTGACTGTCTAATATGGCTACGGATATGTGTGACTTATGCTGTCACGATAGAAAACAAACTGTTAAATAAAACTCTAAGTAAATATGAGTGGCTTATACTACCACCAATCTCTACCAATTACGGGTGGCTTATACTACCACCAGATACTTTGAGTAACTTTTACTGTCACTCGCGTCTATAGAAATAACTGATTTTCATACAATACGAATACTGGTTATTCTATCATTACAAAGTTGCGTTTCACGATTCTCTAAATCATTTTCGTCAAAAACCGTTCTTGGCTACTTAAAACCATTCACCAAGAACTTGTTTGAATTTCGACAAATTCAGTTCCACAGAACTATACGGACTCGAGGCTAGGTTTACCTAAGCGCAATAATTTTCGGAACCAAGCTTTTTCTAAAAAGTTAAAGTCCACTTTTTATACTTCTCTAGAGCTCTTTACCATGTTCGTTTGGGTTCTTCTTTCCAGAGTTTGATTCGATGCTCATTGATTGTGACGTCATCCTGACTAATCAAACTCCGAGTTTCTCTCTTAGGAAAAGAACACCGAACAAGTTAAAGCGGCCTAATTGACTCATGAGTGTGGAATTCTATCCGATAACCTCCCCCAAACTTGACAGTGATAGACATTGCTTCGACAATTTTTGTCTGGTTTTCTAATCTTCTTGGCGCCAGACGCTATCATGCCCACGTCCAGCCCTTTGCTTATTAGGCATACGCCTGCATTTCAGAAGGCTGCCATGATGTAGTGACCATGTACCACATCTGATTCACCAACATCTGGTGTCGTATCTGGTGTCGTGGGTCGCCTCTATAGAAATATAGAAACCCGGTCACCTTATTACGGTCCTTATGGTAAGTCGGTCGTCGCCACGTTTACTACGTCATTCTATGAGTCATTCAGTCTGTGCTACGTACACTCTGTGCGTAGCATTCTACCGACGCTCTTGGTTGAATATTTAGAAAACTATTGGTCATAACTTCTGCTGAATATTATAAAAGGTTATGCCGCGCCTGCAGCAACAGCTTTCATCTTTCAACCACCGATAGATTCCATCAGCTCACTGCCCTAAGTCTTAGTCTATTCTATTCCAATTTCATATTCCAATTTCACTTATTGTATCAGCTATATTTTCGTGTCAGTTTTGCATCGACTTGATGCACACACTAGATCGCGCTAATACATTTTCGCTCATTGTGTTATCCGTTCCCTAGCTCGTCTGGTATTCAAAAATATAGTCATATTCTTTGCTGGGGGTCTTGTCATATTCTTCGCTGGGGGTCTTGGACTGCAAATATAAGATGTCCCCGGGGTCATGACCCCCCAGAAGACAATCCCATATCTACATACGCCCCTTAACCAAAGTTATTTGACCATCTCTCTTAAGGCCTTAAAGAGAGTGTCAACTAACTCGTTGTGGACTATCAACAACCCAAACCAATACCAGCAGCCTGAACGGATACCACCTGATATTCATCCAATTGGTCAAGAAATTAATAATACAGGGCAATATATTATACACCAATACTTGTCCGAGTAGCGGAATGCTCGGAAATACATTAGTAGTGTTCGTTAGTGTATGGTTGATAATTATACAAACATACATGTCCGGGTAGCAAAAGACTGCTCCCGGAAACACATTAATAACATCATTAAACCGTGGTCGATAACCTCGATCCACGCGTAACTTAACAATAAAAGCGAGCAATCGGTACAGTTTAAAACAAGTGAATATATATTACATAATGTATTAATATAAACTGCCGCTACTGCCAGCAGCGACAACATGGTCAGCAGCGACACACTTTTCGCGTGTCGTAATGATTCGTCGTCACACGACACAACATTATAGTTCAAAACCTTAATCCTACAGTGCAAATACCATTACAGATCATGTGAATTTTTCCTATTAATAAAACAGTACACAGTACGGTATCATGATAAAGTTCGCGCCACAATTATTAATATTCACCAATTATTGTTCCAGTAGAAACATATAAAGTTAGTGCCAAAATGTCATGGTGATACCTCCAAGCGGTTTATGCTCACGTTAGGATCCACCACGTCAACGTGCATCTCCATCTCTATCCAGTCGGCAGCCATCGGGTCGATCTCAGTCCTGGCGTCAGCATTAGGCGACGACCCGGCTGCCATCCGCAGCGGCTCCGGTAGAGCTGCAGGTCTCCGGGGCTGCTGGGTCTGAATAGTTGGTGCAATGATATGCGGTTCACTACTATGGGCCGCACGTGGCTTGCATTTATGGGCCGCACGTGGCTTGCATTTAAGCGCATTCCACATGCGTGATAACACACCACATTTATATAATATAAGCACAATTACTAACACAACTACGAAGGAACCCGTTGAATATGATACGAAAGAATGTACCCCAATCCCATCGACCATCACTGGGTCGATCATGGATAACGGTGCTAGCGGCACGTACTTAGACTTTTTGTAAATGGTTCCACGGTTGTGGCTTTAAATGGTCAACTATCATAGATTGATTTAGAACGCCAGACACATCCAAATGGGGCATTTCAATGGCTAGGCCTATTCGAGTGTACGTCCGACTATAAGACGCCACAGGCTCGAATCGCCAGCCCCTCCCACTATACCCGCATTTTCCAGACATCAATGCATACACACCATTACTCACCATACATCGGTCCGTCAGTAGTCCGTCGCAATGGATTTCCACCGTCTCGCCGAACATTTGCAACACTACTCCGATTTTCTCGTTGGCAAATAATCTACTAATGGTTACGTTTGACTTCGTTAGTTGAATATTACAGTTGCTATCAGTCGCATTTGTCAGTACACTCACAATACAGGGCACGTGGGTCTTGTCGACCCGTAGTTGTCCCTGGCACACCCTAGGGTCGGCACCACGACACGCCGACGCAGTAAAGTACCACCCAGTCTTGGTATCTAGACCAATGCTGGTACGGGCCAGCATCACTTGCATGTAATACCCCGTCCTGGCCAGTGGTTCAGGCCATGAGTGTAGTCCATATTCGATATATTGTCCTCCGTCAATCAACGGTAGCGTCGCCACATAATGCAGTTTCGATTCGTCCTGCCACAATGGATATACCACTACATTTCTGTAATACCACTGATACGGTATTATCAGCCTATATTCCGCACTAACCTGTTTCGATACGGACGTCAGATCGTCGGGACTAAAAAGTTCCTCCGTTAGACGACCCAACTCCAAGGATGCCGTTTGCCTATGGAATTGTTCGGCTGCCTTCTGGTAGTCATAGACCACATGTTCAGCCGAGTCTATAACATGTCCTAACCGTACCAACACATAGAGTTCCAACAATCGAATCCCCTGCTGCCTGAGCGCTCGGCTCATGTTGCCCGTTGCACTGGCCAAGTTGTCGCCTAACTCGTTAATATGGTCCGTGTTCATACCAATATCTCGGAAAGCTAATTTGACGTGCGACGTCAACTGGTTGGTAAAATGCACCACTTTGTTCATCCTCGTCATCGCCCTCCTTACCACATCTCGTATGGCGTCTATATCCCCAGATGTAGCGGTACCGAACAGCGATGATGCGATGTCGCCCACAAAGTTAAATAACCCTCGCTTCTGCCTAGCGCCACTTCGACTACTCATGGATTGCTGTGTTTGGCTTGCCATCTTTCTTACCCCCGTATTCGATGCTGTAATCCGTATATATCGTTCCCACTCAAAAACGCTGTTTTGGTACCCATGCTAGCGGCGAGACTGGCCATTTGGGCCAACCGTCCCAGGAACTCCGCGGGTAGGTAAGGATGGTCGATGGATACTATCACGGTCCATTCGGCCCGTATCACTGACACAGTCTCCGGCTTAGTTATCATGACGCCGTTCGGCAGGCGGTGTATACTCGAGTCCTTGCATATACTTGATACCATGCTAAACCACAACGCCATTATACACAATTTAAACGAATACATTTTAGTATCTTTTTACGTACTGGCTATTTGCGATGTTACAGTATAGCGATACAATACACACTATCGGCGGTTGTGCCGCTGAATAACGGCATTTACACGACTGACGAAATCAGCGTATAGCACGTCATCGTAAAGGGCGGAGTCTATTACGCCAATTCGGAGTCGCTTGTTACCGGATTCGTTCTCCCGCCCATACCCTTGCTTTCGCTTCAAGTCTAACCTGAGTTGCTTGCTGTCATAATCGTCATCTGGTATATGTCTGCGCTTGCGCAGCATATACGGATGCGATGGAAGTATCTCCATTGGTTCAGAGAGCAGCTCTGGTACCGCCTCTGGAGCGTCAATCACCATGGGCCTAGGAGTTCCGATGACGTCACTTGGTGACTCATGGTTTCGACTGCGATTCGTACTGGGTTGCACCCTTTTCCGGTCAACCCTCTTACCCCCTGTACGCACCTCTGGCTCCATATCCGAAGCTGGCCGCTTCTTACGAGCCTGGGGTGTCGTCTCAGCGTCGGTGACCATAGGTTCTGGCTCGGGCAACATCGCCCTGGGGTGATGGCTAGCTTTCGTCCCTTTGGTAGGGTTACGAATGGGGCGTGGTCGCACCCCGTCCCAGCACATTTCCGAGTCGACTACGCGCAGCTTACATATATTAAGCACACGCATTCTCCCGGACCTTTGATGGCGGACATGGGCCACAGGTCCGTTAATTTTGAAGATCTCATACTCGGGGTCGCTGCGAGAGGTCAATTTCATCCTCTCTTCAGCTTTGACGACCACCGAATCCCCCACTTTAAACTCACCAGTGTTCGCACGCTTATTAATTTGTTCCCGGTGAACCTCTCGAGATCTAGCTGTCCCCTCACGAGCACGCAGCAAGGCGTTGTTGAGATACGTCAGTCTCTCACCAAGGTCCTGCGACGCATCAATGGGAACGGCTTTCGGCAATCTCGCCCGTCGCCTATACGTCAAATAAAATGGCGTATACCCGGTCATTGAATGACGAGTACTGCGGTACGCTGTCAAAGCCGCACCCAACTCGTCCTCCCACGCCCTCGAGGCATTGTTCACCCCTTTCTGGATCAATTCTTTAAGGGTGCGGTTGAATCTTTCAGTACGTCCATTGGTCTGCGGATGGTATGGGCTAGACCGTCTATGGTCGATACCGTGTTCTTGAAACCGCTCCTCCAGAGAATTGGAACAAAATTCCCTACCCTGGTCGGTTATTACAATCTCAGGGACGCCATGACGCGCGACATACTCGTTGAAGAACTTTTCTTCCACATTTTGAGATGTCTTCGCTGCAATCGGATATGCTTCTGCCCAAGCAGAGCAGTGATCGATCACCGTCATGATATACACGTTACCCTTATTCGATTCTAATAATGGACCGATCAAATCCATTCCAATTATCTGACCCGGATAATTGGCCATGGGCATTTCACTATACCTGGGTCGGGTAGTGACAGGTCGATTGACCTGGCACTTCGTACATGTTTCAAGCATACGAATTACGTCTTTTCTTAAAGACGTCCATACGAAAGAATCTCTTACCATACCGATGGTCTTCTGTAGACCTTGGTGACCAGCTCGTTCATGAGCCATCCGGAGCACTTTCTCACGGAACAGGGCAGGTAAGACAATTCTGGGGTACTCAGCGTCCAACGCTGAAGGCGTAATTAAAGAATACAAAATGCCATTCTTGACCATATACTCCTCCGGGGTGTTTTTGAACAACTCCGGGTATTCCTTGGTCTGCTCGGCACACAATTCGTCATATGGTATGTCGAATGCTTCCAGAGGGACGTGAGGTAACACTCCCTCGTCGACATCTGGTATCACAAAGTCGCCTGTATCTAACGTTGCGACTTCCACCGGTCGACGTAACCCGGACAACATGTCCGCTCGAATATTCTTCGAGCCTTGGATGTATTCAATCTTACATCCGTACTCGGCAATCAGTACCGCCCAGCGCTGCACCTTCGTGTTTTTAACTTCGCCCACAAACAAACTCTTTAGGGGTTTGTGGTCGGTATACACGGTAAACTGCGTGCCAAATAGATAAGGTCTAAGCTTCTTTAGCGCGTATATCACCGCATAAGCTTCCTTTTCTATCACAGGCCAATTCAACTGACTGTCCTTAAGAGTAGAGCTGACATATTGAATCACCCGCTCAATACCCTTGTCATCTACCTGTACCAGTATCGCACCTATCGCATAGCTAGACGCATCAGTATACAATCTATACGGAGCATTCAAATTCGGATATGTGAGAACCGTCTCACTACACAGCAAGTTTTACAATTTCTCAAACGCTTGCTGTTCTTCCTGCCCCCACTCAAAACGTTTATATTTCTTAGTCAATTCTATCAAAGGCTTAGCGATTTCGGCATAGCCTTGCACACAAGAACGGTAATACCCTGTAGCGCCCAGGAAACTTCTCACCTCTCCCACGTCACGGGGTGGTGACATTTCCCTTATGACCTTGACCTTTTGTACCTGAGGAACTACTCCTTGTGCAGAAATGTGATACCCTAACAAGTCCACAGACTTACGGGCAAATTCGCATTTCTTTTTCTTAACCTGTAAATTGTATTCTCGAATCCTACGCATAACCTTACGCAAATGCTGTGCATGCTCAGCCGGATTTCTCGAATATATGACTATATCGTCGACGAAAACATGCAGATATTTTCCCACGAATTCTCGGAAAATATCGTTCATTGCCCTCTGAAATACGGCACCTGAGTTCGCAAAACCGAATGGCATCCGAACAAAGTCGAACAAGCCTTCACTACAAACGAACGCTGTTTTCTCTATGTCTTGGCTGTCCATTGGTATCTGCCAATAGCCAGACTTCAAGTCCATAGTCGAAAATATCGTTGCGCCGCACATCGAATCAAAAATATCGGCTATGTTTGGCAGTGGATAACTATCCTTCTTGCACACAGAATTCAACTTTCTGTAGTCGACACAAAATCTAGTCCCCCCGTCCTTTTTAAATAATAGTACATTTTTAGAGCGCTTAATCCATGCAACTGCATGCTCTAAGCGCTAAAAAGAGGTTTTTAGGAACCAACGTAATGGGTGACGCCCATGGGGACGACGACGGTCTTATGACGCCCGCTGCCAGCATTTCAGCCACTTGATTCTTGACTATATATTGCTTGGCTAGCGGTAGACGGTACGCTTTCTGCCTAATAGGATAGGCATCCCCTGTCGGTACCGTACACTTGACTTTGGGAACCAATCCTAAAGTGTTTGGACGAGCCGTATCAAAAATATCTGCAAAGTCCGCCATGACTTTGTCGATATTTTTATATCCGGTCGTTTCCTTACAGCTTGCATAGACATAATTTGTCTGTTCTCTATGCGGATATTCAAAGGGATATATCTGGCCAAACCATACTACAATTTTGGCCCGATAGTCAATCTTTGCATTTCCCAGGTGCAAAGCATCCGCTCCAAGTAAACATTCATGCCTCATTCTGGCCACAATCGTACTAGGGATGGGTCGGGCGTTCTTGAATTTTACTTGTGTTTCCCCCAACAACTTTATCGGGGAACCATTTACAGCTAAGAGCGTTCTTGCTCTTTTCAATGGCCTAGCATTCAACATGCTACGCCATATATCCTTACGAATCAAGGATGTGCTAGCACCAGTATCCACTAAGGCATGCAGGTACTTACCCTGATCCGATGGACCGTCTTTATCCATTTTTAGACGGATTAAGAACCGCTCGGTCGGTGATCTCACCAACGGCTCTCTCCGTCGTCATTTCAGGGGCTCCTTCGTCCATTAACCACTTCGGCGTAACTGTGCCTGTCATCCGACGCATCCTTTTCACTACCGTTTGAATGACGGCCATATGCATCGGTATTTTCACTAGTTAAAATAAAACCATCACGATCAATATATTCGTACTGGTTATGTCGAGCATTGTTCATGTCCATTCGATTGTTCCTTGAACATTCTCGTGGCGTCGTTCGTATGTCCGTCTGTCGGTCGTTCACCGCGTCGATTTTCATGTCGTCAATGCGGGGACGCTTGATTGCCCTGCGGTTAGCCGGACCCTTTTGTTGGGTCCCGGCAGGACCATTCTGCAGCGGACAGTCTCTTATGTAGTGGCCATCTTTGCCACACCCAAAACATTTTATTGTTACGACAGGAGTCGGCTGCCGGCTCATATACGTCCCAAAACAATTCTGGGCCGTATGTCCTTCTCGGCCACATGTGAAACATGTCATGGTTGGTCGTTGCGGTCGGGGCTGTGGTCGCGGTTGTAGTCGTCGTGCGGTTGGTTGCACTGCCTGACGGCAGTCACTTTTATAGTGACCGATTTGTCCACAATTGTAGCAGGTAATGTTTGCGGCGCTTCTCGGCGATCTGCGTCCCGCTCCCGGATTAAGTTGCTTGGGTGGCGGGGTTGCTGTTTTTCGCGTGGGTGCAGCGCATTGGGCTGCCGGTTTAGGTCGTTCTTGCACTGCTTGCAAATCCTGCACCAACCCGCACAGCTGCTCGATCATTTTAGCCTGCTGCGCCATTTGGCTTTTTAACCCCCTCACTACTTTCCACACCTCTTTTTCCTCCGCTGGCTCCAACATATCTATCTCCATCCGCTCTTCACGCCTGCCGCCGTCAATTTTCATTGCCCGTAGAAGGTCGTTGCAGGTCTCCTCCTCCTCGGCAATTTCGATGGCCCACGCCAATGTCGTCGTCCTTTTCCGGACGATGCATTTGCTTAAGTTTTTATCGTTCAGGGCACGTAAATAAATGCCCAGGACGGTGCGGCGATTATCTGCGTTCGCCTCAGGGTAGGCGCGCATGCTTGCCTCCAAATACCGTCTGTTAAACGTGACCACTGTCTCGTTTCGGCGTTGCTGTGTCCCCTCCAAATCGAATTTGATCCGCTCTCCTTCATTTGCGGATATAAAATTTAGTGTGACGTATTGCCGCAACTCTTCGAAGGTGACGTCCTCCCTCGCCATCCCCGCAAGGAATCCGTCCAGTGCCCGTGCTAATGGTCCCCGGGCTGCTCGGGTAACGATGTAGACAGGTACGCCTTCAAGTTGGCCCTCGTTGGCCGCCCACGCCCTCCTTGTGGCGTCCAAAAACTCTCGTACCTCTTCCGGTACCACTCCGTCACAGGGTTGGATGCGTTCTATAGCGTCCCGGATTTCTCGCCTGTATATTCTCTCGGTCTCGCGTCGGTCCCCGCCTTGTACTATGGCTCCCGCCATTGCCGCCCCCATTTCCCGCATGGCTGCCACTGTTTCGGGTCTCAATTGTCGGTCGGTTGGCGGTAGTCCCAGGTTGGTAGGGTTTTGTGGTTGGGCCATTCTGGGCAGTCTATCTCAGTCGTTACTTTGATATATTGTACTCACGGTTCACACAGTGTCCAATCCTGGAATATATAAATCCTGGCACGGCGAAGCCACTGAAGATTTTCGATCTTCGGGTCTAATTTAGAAATATATCTACTACACTTCTGATAAGAATATGATGTACCGGTTGCTGCGACAACCTCTTATCAAAGATGCAGTAGTACGATTATCTGCTCGCCTCGTCTAAGGTAATGGTGACGATATTTATACTCGATAATCTTGGCCTGATCTGACTCGGGTAAAAGATGGTGGCTCGGGACGGTGGTCTTCCGTCGCTTCCAGACTGGACAATACACAACCCAAACTCTTGCTTCGAGAATATCGAAGTGATAATTTATTCTCTTAAGTTTGACTGTCTAATATGGCTACGGATATGTGTGACTTATGCTGTCACGATAGAAAACAAACTGTTAAATAAAACTCTAAGTAAATATGAGTGGCTTATACTACCACCAATCTCTACCAATTACGGGTGGCTTATACTACCACCAGATACTTTGAGTAACTTTTACTGTCACTCGCGTCTATAGAAATAACTGATTTTCATACAATACGAATACTGGTTATTCTATCATTACAAAGTTGCGTTTCACGATTCTCTAAATCATTTTCGTCAAAAACCGTTCTTGGCTACTTAAAACCATTCACCAAGAACTTGTTTGAATTTCGACAAATTCAGTTCCACAGAACTATACGGACTCGAGGCTAGGTTTACCTAAGCGCAATAATTTTCGGAACCAAGCTTTTTCTAAAAAGTTAAAGTCCACTTTTTATACTTCTCTAGAGCTCTTTACCATGTTCGTTTGGGTTCTTCTTTCCAGAGTTTGATTCGATGCTCATTGATTGTGACGTCATCCTGACTAATCAAACTCCGAGTTTCTCTCTTAGGAAAAGAACACCGAACAAGTTAAAGCAGCCTAATTGACTCATGAGTGTGGAATTCTATCCGATAACCTCCCCCAAACTTGACAGTGATAGACATTGCTTCGACAATTTTTGTCTGGTTTTCTAATCTTCTTGGCGCCAGACGCTATCATGCCCACGTCCAGCCCTTTGCTTATTAGGCATACGCCTGCATTTCAGAAGGCTGCCATGACGTAGTGACCATGTACCACATCTGATTCACCAACATCTGGTGTCGTATCTGGTGTCGTGGGTCGCCTCTATAGAAATATAGAAACCCGGTCACCTTATTACAGTCCTTATGGTAAGTCGGTCGTCGCCACGTTTACTACGTCATTCTATGAGTCATTCAGTCTGTGCTACGTACACTCTGTGCGTAGCATTCTACCGACGCTCTTGGTTGAATATTTAGAAAACTATTGGTCATAACTTCTGCTGAATATTATAAAAGGTTATGCCGCGCCTGCAGCAACAGCTTTCATCTTTCAACCACCGATAGATTCCATCAGCTCACTGCCCTAAGTCTTAGTCTATTCTATTCCAATTTCATATTCCAATTTCACTTATTGTATCAGCTATATTTTCGTGTCAGTTTTGCATCGACTTGATGCACACACTAGATCGCGCTAATACATTTTCGCTCATTGTGTTATCCGTTCCCTAGCTCGTCTGGTATTAAAAAATATAGTCATATTCTTTGCTGGGGGTCTTGTCATATTCTTCGCTGGGGTCTTGGACTGCAAATATAAGATGTCCCCGGGGTCATGACCCCCCAGAAGACAATCCCATATCTACAATCTGTGCACGAGTTTGAGACTGTCATTATTAATACCGGGTATATCCACCTTGTGCCTGGATGACGGCCTGGACACGACGTCTCATGCTGGTCACCAACCGACTGATACGCCATTGTGGTATTCGTTGCCATTCAAGATGGAGTGCGTCTGTTAATTCCTGTAGGTTCTGCACAGGAGGATCCCTCCTTCTCACCATGTTTCCCAGAATGTCCCAGATATGCTCAATAGGGTTCATGTCAGGGCTCCTTGCTGGCCATGGTAGGGTTTCGATGGCATTCTGGCGGAGGTATTCATGCACAGCTCTAGCACGATGTGGTCGGGCGTTGTCATCCATGAATATAGGGTGGGTTCCAGGTGCATGATTTACAAAATGAGGGACCACAACTCTATCCAGTATGGAATCTTGATATCTTTGTCCATTTAGTGTTCCAGGTACAGTCAACAGATCCAGCTTACAATCAAATGAGATGCACCCCCATATCATAACGGAACCTCCACCAAATGGAACTTCTTCCATGATGCTACGTTGGTCGTACGCCGTGCGTCTGGACCTCCATACACGAGTTCGACCATCTGTGGCATGAAGCAGGAACCGACTTTCATCGGACCAGTGTACCCGTCTCCAGGATCTCATGTTCCAGTGTCTTCTTTCGTTGCACCACCTCAGACGCTCCTCTTTGTGGTGTGCAGTGAGGAGAGGACGTCTGACAGGTCTCCTACCTTTCATGCCAGCAGCATACAGTCTCCTTTTGACGGTAGACATTGACACTCTATTGCGCGTTTCCCATTGCTGGCTGAGCACTCTGCTGTTGGTGAATGGAGATCTCCTAACAAGGCGTACTAGGGCTCGATCATCACGGGCAGTAGTCTTCTTCGGTCTTCCAGATCTAGGCCTGTCCTTCACCTCGTTAGTTTGCCCATGTTTTGCAATCAAACGACTGATTACAGTATGGTTAATGTTCAGCTGTCTGCCAATCTCTCTGCATGACATACCAGTGGTATGCATGCCTATGATTTGCCATTTCACACGATCACTTAACCTTCGACTTGCCATAGCGGTTCACAATCAAGAGCTAATTCTCTCTGTACAAATAAACCACGGTCATGAACACAAAATTCCTAATCTTGTCGCCTAAATCTGTATGTAATGTTCTACACCTCAAACTGGACTTTTACATAACTGAACACGTGTGCTGTTTCCCGCCACGCACGGACATCAAGCGGCGTGAAGTCATGCATGCATGTGCATTTCGTACTTGGAATTATGTCAGCTAACGCGGGGACAAAAAGTATGGCAGCCTAGTTGTACCATCATGTTTCTACGTTCTATTGTTTTTGCTGGTGCTTAACTTTTGCACAGGTGTATATATTAATGACCTCCCGGACACAATTACCACTGGATCCGATATATTCCTGTTTGCAGACGACGTCAAACTATTTAAGTCAATATTTGATCAAACAGATTGTATTTCCTTGCAAACTGATATAGACACAAATACACAATGGACCCAATTAACCATATTATAGTGACTTCATCAACTGAAAAGGATATTAGGGTTGTGATTGACGAACGATTAAGTTTTGATTATCATATAAATGAAAAAATAAACAAATCTAACCAAATTATGGGACTGATTAGAAGAACATTTAGCCACTAGACAATGAAAGCTTTAAACATCTATACAAATCCCTTGTCAGACCACATATCGAGTAGGCCAATGTAGTATGGGCACCATATTTGAAAAAACACATAAATGCAATAGCAAATGTACAGAGGCGAGCCACCAAGCTTATCCCTGGCATGAAAAACCTTCCATACAGTAAACAAATATTGAATCTACCGACCTTGGCATTCAGACGACAAAATATACATAATTTTACACAACTGTTATGACATGCCCACATCCAAATTTATCCAACTTTATGATGAAAGCAGTGTTATGCGGGGTCATAGCATGAAAATCAAGAAAATCGGAGCTAGATTAAATCTAAGAAAATTTTCTTTCCCACTACGGTGCACAGACCATTGGACCAGTCTAGATGAAAACATTGTCATTGCACCATCCATCAATACATTAAAAACAGACTTGATAAACTATTGAAAGACCATCCACTGCATTTCAATTTTGAATCTGTAGCAGACTTCACCACTGTTTATGATACAGATGTGGACCTGGCGTTAGAGGCTTGCTAAAGGCCTGCAGTCAGTAGAATTTCGTGTTTCATCATCATCATCATCATCATCATCATCTATTGTCGATCTCAACTTTTTTTACTACATAGTTGTCTGCGCAGTGTGCGAATAGTGGTTGAAGTTCTAGGTTGCTTTGGTGTTTTTTGGTGTTTTTTTTAACTTTTTTACCCTTTTTTGCTTTTTCCTTTTTGTGTGATAGGCATGTATATATCAGAGGTGGGCGTGAAAAGTGGATTCCTGGTACCATTGTTGCAATTAAGGGGCCACTAACATATATTGTCCGTATTCCAGGAAATAATTGCAGATATGTACATACAGATCCTCTGATTCCAGATGATACAAAGAGGCAGGCCAATTTAGATGAAGATGAAGGTCAAATGATGTCAAAGTCTACATCTTCCAATATTCCGTCTGTTCCCATCATGCTTCCAAATTTGGCAGATGCTATAACTGATGCATCAACCAATCCACCAAGTTTGGAATCTGTGTCAGAGGTCATGGTGAACCCGGTCCAGCCATGTTTGGTTAGTCCAGTTTCAATGCAAAATCCCCTGCCTGAAACAGGCACCTCAGTTAGTACCACTAGATCTGGCAGGGTTGTCAGGCCTCGCGTTGTTCTTGACTTATAAAACCAATCACATTATTATTAAATCCACTAATCATACATAATTAATAGATATACTTTTATGCTATCACACTTGTAATTTCATTGCCGCCTATTGTTACAGGAATATTTTCTATCCAAAGGGAAAGAAATGTAGTATTTGATGTAATCTGTACGTCAATGAATAATGAGTGTTATGGCACTGTAATGGTACCATATTTCACGCAAGAAAAGGCACTCGAAAAATGGCCACATTAATAAACAAATCATCGTTTATTAAATCTGTTCGATAGACTGGAACTTTAGGATTAACTAACCTGTCCAGTATGCCACCGCGTAATTGACAACATATTATTGCAGGCATGCCCATAACCTGTACCCTAAGCTGATAAAAATGTTTTGAATAATTCTTAGCTGGGTTAACCAGTGAGACACGTTTTTATTAGGGTCAAGTAACCGCTTCTTTATTAATTTAATCACGAAAGTGAATCAGATATAATATGTTCCCTCTGCATACCAACTTTGATCAAGTTCGTTTGTAAATTAACCCAATCATTCATGAGTGCTTTGGGCCAGTTAAAGGATATTTCTATAGTCAAAACGAGAAACATGTAGAGGGTTAATTTGGCCACAATGCTTACGTACCATACCATGGAACAAAAATCCTACATGACATAAATAAGTATAGTTCATGAGTGCAGCTGCTTAATACAGGAAAGGACAGTCATGGTAAATGGCAATCATGGCCAAAGGAGAATTAATCAGCTGCCACTACCCACAATGGGTCACATCGCTCAGGATAATTATCGCATGCCGATTAACTTGTCGATTGTCCAAACATTATGATTTGTGCAAAGGACCTTTCTCTAGATTGACAGGAATCATACTAGGCACAGAAAATATCTGCATCATCATAGAAAATTTCCTATCGAAAGGAATTCTAATGATGTTAATGAGGATAGGTCAGGGGAAATTGCAAAATGTGCACGGACGAAGAAGAGACGCTAAAAGATGGCCCGAAACTATAACATCAAACTTCTGGATATTCATAGTCTACCACAAAACGCAGAGAACCTATTGAATTCGAAGAAAAATCGTTCAACGCAAAACTAAGTAAGTCATAAATACTAAATAACTACAAGAAATCCGCAGGCAGGTATCTGCAGGCATGTATCCGCAGGCAGGTCACCGGAAGCTGACTTCTCCAGGCAGGATGGATGAGGCACATTCTCTGGACAGATAACGGAATGGTTCAAGAGATGGCCATTAGATAGTCATTTCAGTCATACAGGATAGAAACGCCTGTTACAAAATTTCCACCCGGCGACGGTAATATGAAAGTTGAGAGCAACCCATTAACAGGGAGGGCTGCTTATATAATTTATGCATGTACAATAACTGGCATACGGTGCGGGGTACATCGCATAGCTCTTCTGGCGCACCGGGAAAAGTTCACCCAAGTTAATCATTATACACACGACATGCAGTGCGGAAGTTGAAGTCCACTTTTCAGCGTGGATGGCAGATCTGGTGAGTCATCCACCAAGAATCACCATCAGCGCTACATTCCGTATTACATCTGAGCCCGCATGGCCCTCCGGCGGAAAGACTCCCTTATAAAGGTCTGGATGCGGGAGTTATTACTTTAAGTTAGTTTATTATCCCCTGATGAAATATTCTATTGAACATTTTGAAAATTATTTGCTGGAATGGTTTGCAGAAATTATTTTCAAATTATATAACAGTTTTCCTGTATGACTGCTCTGAAGGGTGATAAAGAGGGTTTAAATAGTGCATGGGTTAACATGCTTTGCTTGTTTAATCTTATTCCATATTAGCATACCTACAACAATTGCCCATTTCAACACAAACATCCAGAATTTCAATTGCAAAACAAATTAACAGTTAAGATTTTAAAATATTTTGAAATTAATTTGGCTGGAAGCTGTTGTTGGCTCAAGCAGCAATGGCTTCTAGCTCAATTTACATTTAAAATATGCATCAGTTTCCTGTATGACGGTCTTGAAATTTAGATAAAAAGGTTTCATTAGTGCAGGTTGCACCAAGTTAGTCAAATTGTTGTCAAATATTTACTAGATTTCATAATACCTCCCTGAGAACCCGTGCTTGTAATTTTGAATGAAAAAGATAATTATGCATACGAGTGTTATGTAGAAAATTGATATGCACTCGGCATGTACTCATAAGTACTCAAAAGTACAAGTACAGAGTATTTACTCGAGTACAAGTAAGAGTACGTTGGAAATGTACTGAGGTTGAGTACAAGTAAATGTATTCATAAAAAGGCACGTGTACTGAGTACATGCGAGTACTTGAAAATGTGGACTCGAGTACAGGAGTATTGAGCATACGAGTACATTGGCCCCAACCCGGCTCAGTGTGGTTATTGTGTGTCCACTCCATGCCTGACTTCTACATTCTCATTCAATTTGCTGCCGTGGTTCCACACCCTGCATATCTTTGACACAATATTAGACTAGTGTGGTTCCACACCCCGCCTAACTCGTATACACCCTGCATATCTTTCACTCAACATTAGGCTAGTGTGGTTCAACACCCCCACCTAACTGTTACTTATCCATTCGTTTGCTGGTGTGGTTCCACACTCTGCTTAACTTTCACACAGTTTTAGGCTAGTGTGGTTCCACACCCCGCCTAACTTTTACACACCTTGAATATCTTTCACTCAACATTAGGCTAGTGTGGTTCCACACCCGCCTAACTTTTACACACCTTGAATATCTCTCACTCAGCATTAGGCTAGTGTGGTTCCGCACCCCGCCTAACGTTTACACATCCATTCATTTGCTGGTGTGGTTCCACACCCTGCTTAACTTCCACTCAACATTAGGACCTCAGCCAGATTTAAACTTTTTGCATGGTCTCGGACATGGCTAATGAGGTTCAATGTAGAGAAGTGCATTGTGCTCAGAAGTAAATCTTCCATCGATTACTTGTACTCACTAAACGGTCATTACCTAACTGAAGAAACTGAGCAGAGAGATTTAGAAATATTAGTCTCAAATACCTTAAAATCAACCCCTCACATCTCTAACATTACCAAAAAAAGCCAGACAAAAATAGGCATGATCAAGAGATGCTTCAGAAACAGATCATCAACTATTGTCTCAACTTTATTCAACTCAATTATCAAACCAGCAGTTGAGTATGGGTCCATAGTCTGGAACCCATATTTAGAAAACGACATCAATCCCTTAGAGAAAGCGCAGAATCTCTGTTTTAGACTATGCAATCAGACACCACAAACTACACTAGCAGATAGAAGACAGATCGACCTCACAGAAACCTACAAATACCTCAACAGGCATTACAATACAGATCCGCCAACTCTATTTGAACAACCCCGTAGAGAGCTCTGTGGACACTCCCTTATGGTATACAAACAGAGATGCGACACAGGACTGGCAAAACACTTTTTCTCATCCAGAGTAGTGGAGGATTGGAATAAGCTATCAGAAGAGGTTGTGGATGCACCCACGAGGAAACATTAAAAAAACCTGAGAGCTGTGCCCTTAAGCGAAGACAGCTAGACCATCAAGTATCAAGTAAGTACACCATGGAGTGACGAAACAGGGCGTGTTTTGGCCTGCGTGTTCTGGATGGTTCGTTGAATTCAGAAATGATCAAACGAATGCAAGAAGAAATGAATGAATAAACGAACAGACGGGATGAAAAACAAGAATTAAATAACAAACAAAAGTAGAAGGGCAGTAGTATAGGCTGCTGTCCTGATTGGTCGAGAGCAGGTCACGTGACGTGTGACATCATCTCATTTGCATATTAGGTCAAGGCCCCCCATTCCCGCCAAAAATGCTCGATTTTGATTGGTCGAAAACTTTTGGTGGGAAAAAAGATGTGGCCTAATATACAAATGAGAGGACATCAGGTCAGGCGACCCGCTCTTGAGCAATCAGAACAGCTGCCTATCTCCCCATTGGTGTTCGGGATGTAGATCTATTGACGGGTACAGATGATCAACAGGTGTAAACTTTCGTGCTAAAATCTCTTGACCAATCAGAATCTGGAGAGCGTAGGGTGTCAGATCTATTGTTCCTCGATGAAGAGTGCACATATCTGCTAAAAGCCATAACCTTCAATTTGTATGTAATTAATCGTTTCTTCAGTAAGTAGATCTATTGTTCCTGGCTTAAGAGACAATGGGAAGGGTAGATCTATTATTCTTGAATTAATATTACAGCTTAGCTCTAAAGGCTTTAACATTCAAGCCATATGTAGATATGTAGTTAAACAATTCTTCAGTACATAGATCTATTGTTACTGGATAAAGCGACAATACGTAGGTCAATCCAAAGCCAGGTGTGTGTGCGTGTGTGCGTGCGTGTGTGTGTACATGCGTGTGTGTGAATGTGCATGTTCAGGTGTGCATGCATTTGTGTGTGCATGTGTGGGTGCGTGTGTGTGTGAATGTGCAAGTTCACGTGTACATGTGTGTGCGGATACCAAGAGCTGTATATCTGGAAATGAGGACAAGACAATCAATCAACAAGCTATTATTAGCTGTTCTGAGACTATGGGTCATACTTCTGTAGGGTTATTAAGCAAATATCCATTTGCAGACCTAAAGAAGCCTATTTTCGAAAATTTACAATAGAAATGACTCGCTTGATAACCTCAGCAGGCATTCCAGGGATAATTTTACAAAAATAGGTGTTTCTCAGTTTGCATATGGCTGACAATGTCAATGACAGAGCGCTCTCGTGAGTATGAACGTATTCGTACTTAGAATATGTAGCAGCCACAGTAGTAATAATAGCAATGGCAATAGCAGCAGTAGTAATAGCAGTAATAGTAATAGCAGTGGTAGTTCTATAAAGCAAGACTAAAGAGTTGTGCATGTATGCATACATGTGTGGGTGTGCGCGTGTGCATGTGTGTGTGCTCGTGCATGCATGTGTGCATGCATGGTGGTATGCGTGCGTGCATGGGTGTGTGAATGTGGGGGCTGGGTTTGTGGGACATGCCGAGACATGCATATGTAAGCTTATGTAGATAGAGATAAGGAACAGCAGATCTTAAAATCTCGAAGCCTATTTTAAATTTACTGCATTAGACTGGCTGCAGCCGCCATCCAATAAATCAACTAGTGCTATTACTGGCTGTTCTGAGACTATGGGTCATAGTAAATCTATAGCACATAGTGTGTGTGCGTGCACGCGCGCGTCGCTTGCATGACGCGCGCGTCACTTCATGGTAGCGTGTGTGCATGGGCAGGGCTGGGGCAGGCCTGGTGGTGTGCAATGCAGATGAGTTATAAGGGGTTTAGCCATGTTTGTTCCTGGCTGACGATAAGGTTGATCCAAATGCTGGAGGTGGGGTATGCAGGATGCGTGGTGTGGAATCATTCCAGGGTTGAATGGTAAAAAACAGGTATCTCTCGGGTTGCATATGGCTGATAATGTCAAGGATAGCTCGCTCTCATGAGTATGAACATGTTCATACTTAGAATATGGAGATAGCAACAGCAACAACAACAATAGCAGCGAAAAACACCCCTACCACAATCATTACCACCAGTGTGTGCGTGCGAGAATGCATGCATGCGGAATGCATGCATGCGTGCGTGCGTGCGTGCATGCATGTGTGCAGGCATGTGTGTGGGAATATGGGTGTGCGTGCATCTGAGGGTGTGGGAGTACATGCATGTGGGCATGCGTGCATGCAGCCATGTGCATGGGCAGGTGTCCATGCTAGTGATGATAGAAATGGTGGTAAGATCACCACACCTCCCCACCAGACCTATGGGTCCTCCCCACCCTAAGAGATGGTATGTAGAAGTCATAAGTGGAGATCAGTTGGAGTTACTACCTAATAATCGATGTGAACTCTTCAGGTTTGAATGTTCAAGTGACGATTGGGTTAAGTTGTTGGTTGGATACCAGAGATTGACATGTCACTCATTGTTTTTTCAGTGCTCGCTTTTGATTGGTGTTTGGTAGCCACCATTTAGATTTGTGCGCTGTTGTGGCTGGCTGGGCACCATGTGCAACTGATATGACTTCTGATTGGTGCTCGGTAGGTGCCGTTCCAGATTGGTGCATTGTTGTGGCAGTCTGGGCACCAAATTCAAATGAGTTGTCAATCATTTTTCAGTGCTCACTTTTGATTGGTGCTCGTTAGACGTTTCTGATTGGTGGTTTGTGACAGTCTGGGTGCCAAATTCAAATGACCTGGCTTCTGATTGGTGCTCGGTAGGTACCGTTTCTGATTGGCATGTTGCTGTGGTAGTTTGTGCACCATATGCAAATGAGCTCGCTTTTGACTGGTGTTCGGTAGGCGTAGTTTCTAATTGGTGCGGGGTTGTGGCAGGCTGGGTGCCATTTCAAATGTGTTCATTTTTTATTGGTGTTTGGAAGGCGCTATTTCCATAGATTGGCTTTTCCCAACAGTTTTATTGGGTTGTCAGTATAATTGCTTCCCGCTGTTTTCCCCCTCTCATTTTTTGGGTGCCCTGTCAGTATGATTGCTTGTTTCAAGCTCATTTTATGCGCTCATTTGTCCGCTCATTTTTTGACACCATGTCAGTATAATTGCTTGCTTCCCACCCATTTTTATGCACTCATTTTTCGCGTTCATTTTTGGCACCCTGTCAGTATGATGGATTTGTTTTCCGCTCCTTTTTCCCTCCAGATTTTAATCTATTTGGTGGCGCCAGTTCAATGTTCTGACTTTTGATTGGTGTTCGTTAGGCGTTGTTTATGCTTGGTTTTAGGAAGTGGCTGTGAATGATGCAGATGAGGGTGAGATATTGAAAGTTGAGATAGAAGATAAAACAATCAGCCTGACTCAAGAAGTGTGAAAGTACATGCCCATCATTACTGGCATTTCTGTTCTCTGATTTCAAAGGAGAGCGTTGGTCATCTTTCTGCAGCTATCTTATTTGAGGAGATCAATAGGGAGTGTTATGGTTGTAAAATCAACCGACCAAATCAGCCTGAATATTCGTGTATGGGGATAATTTATGATGTTGCTACAACAGATCTCATACAAGATCATGGCGAGACGGCTTTCGAGAACGTGATTTCTGGAATTTTTGCAGCTCGCCGATTCATGAGTCAGGAACTCTTTCAGGAGAGCGATGAACTTTTTAAAGTTGTAAGAGATTGGAAATATGACATTTTGCATGAAACATAGAATTTGTGGGATGGAGCCCTTTAACTGACTTTTTTTATTTCGTCATATTACTGTATGCTTTGCTATATATGTTGTATTATACCTATATTATACTATAGTGTAGCACTCAAATTATATAATCGTTTTAGAACCATTTTTGCTCTTAGTTGTTTCATAAAATATATATATAAAAGAATTTATTTCGTTTTCATTTCATAAAGGCAATTCTACCATCCAGATAATATCATAATTGCTGGTCGTACACAATCAAAAAAACCAGAGTTAGTAAAGCAATTAATTCAAAATAGAAATCTATTCACACTAACCCCTGAGTGATCTGGCATTATGGTGCTTGAAAATATGGTTGCAATTCGTTACATGGAAAAGTTGAATCTCAAGGTTTTGACTTTGACCTTGACAAAATCACCCCAGCATTAGTCGTCAGTGACGATTTAGTAGACAGCATAAATGAACGGGTTACAAAGCTTTTTACAAAATGATAACATCTTGAGAATTGTAGTGTGATACATTTGTTCAGAATCTCTTGCATAAAGGAAAGGAGCATAGAGAAATATCAATCAATTGCCATTATCTCATTCGTTTTAAGACCCCTCGTCATTCTTCCAGTATAACCATGCTTGTCTGACAAATGTTTCCTGGAAATAGCAAGTTTTTACAAGAAGTTTATAAGGATTCAACAAACAATCCATATTCATTCTTGTTACTGACTTGAAACAAACCACTCCACCCTACCCCCCTCCCCAACCAACAACACCCCCACACACAGACCCACAAACACCCCCCCCCCCCCCTCCCCCACCCCACCCACTCACCGCCCCTTAAGATCTCTGCTTACGCACTAAGATTCTCCTGAACGAGATTTGCACTGTTTATAGATATAAGAAGAACAAGAGCTCTGCAAACAGTGCATAATACCCCACCATGATGATAAACCAATGAATGAGAGCTATCAGAAAATATTTATTTCTTCCTCGGACCCAGACCAGTCATCCTTCAAGGAGGTATATCTGGAAACCAATTTTCAAGATGGCTGCCGCTGACTGGCAGCCATATTGGATTTCGGATTATCGTAAATTTCGATGTTTCTTCACCAGACATATTCCAACGACCCTATGAAGTGATCCGATAAATGGTATCGGAGATATCATCCAGAGACCAGCTTTCAAAATGGCAGCCCGTGGCTGGCGGCCATCTTGGAGTTCGGATCATCATCAATTTCGATAGGTTTCTTCTCCAGACCTAGAGTTATCATCTGGAACCCAATTTTCAAGATTGCCACTGGTGGCTAGCAGCCATCTTGGATTTCGGATCAATGTCGATTTCGATAGGTTTCTTCCCAAGACCTAGTCCAACCACCCTATGAAGTTTCAATGTGATCCGACAAATGGTAACAAAGTTATCATCTGGAAACCACTCTCCCACTCATACAAACGCCTGCCTGCCGCCCGCTCTGATGGCCAGTGTCATTACGTAATACCCAGCCAAATTTTTTGGCGGGGTATAAAAATGGGTAGTGAAAACATAATGAAGCATGGCCATATTTTACAGAACTTAGCAGTCATCACCTAAAATCTGAATATTTATCATAAGAAATTGTGACAGAGCAATGATTCAGGCCATTTGTGAGTGTTGTTTGAATGTGTTACTTATCTAAGAAAATTCACAAAACACTCAGAAAAAACCAAAGCTAACTTATTACAACTAAGTAATACAAAAAACTGGGCTGGAAAACAAAAGAAAAATCTTAGAGAAAGGTGGATTCTTAGGTGATCTTCCAAGCACGATTTTACCAGCCATTGGAAAACTGTTTGGTCTAGGTTAAATGGAGGTTGTGGAAAAGATGGCTATCATACCCTTTGAACTAATTGATAATCTAACAGTCAACTTATTAAGCAGCAACCCTTATTTACGGAAGGCTGCCAGTTTGGATGATGAGATTCTTATGATATCAACACACTGGCCACACTCGCCTGTAGCGCAACCACGGTTCTGCCTTATGGTGACAATGGTGTGTTTTAATGCAGGCCTCTTCGCCTACCTGTACCAACCAATACATCCTTCACGTTTCTTCCCACAGTAAGCCTCTCCAGACCTGTGCTATAGGATTATCTCGCCATGTGCTATTGGTTTTGTCGCCATGTGCTTGTAGTTTTGAGAAGCATAAGCTCTCATATTCTTATCCTGCCATGCCTACCTGTCTCCTTGGTAGATCATGCCTAGACAATTGGTCGAATTTCTGAGTCATCTTTTAGAGATTCCTTCCTCCAGTCAAAAAATTAAGTCCTGACCTTAAATTGGCCGTTAGCAGTGGGCTTCAAAATTTTAAAATCCTAAAAAACGGACAGCACTGTGCTCTAGCAGTGCTGTTTTCTTTAGTAAAAGGTCGCTTGGAGGCTACTGATCCTCCACTTCTGTGCTCACGTGTCACGCCAATACACCCACGACATCTCTTCTGATAGTGGATAGTCACCACTGCTGTCATCCAGATAGTAGATTCACACTACACTGCTGTGTCCCATAAGCGGGATCTGCCGTAAAGCAGCGATAATGCCTCCGAGGCTGCCACAAACTGTGAAGTTGGTTACCTAGAGCTGGGTGACTGTAAATGTGGTGTTGTTGCTATTATTGTACCTTAGCCTTTCAGCTTTCAGAGCTAGGAGCAATAAACCTGCTCTCCTACTTATCTACTCCACTGGTACTGAATTATAAACTGATGTACAACTTGTGGTGAGAGTGTAGATATTTGTAAAGAATGTATTTGTTATAAGTTTCTTTTTGCTTCGAGTAACAGACCTGCCACATCCATCTCTACTGCCGTGGACAACCAGCCAGACAAAATGCTTTCCTACAGCTGCCAATGGCAAAATGGAGGCTGCCTGTTTATATAGCCTTTTGCCTAGATGGGGGAGGGCTCTTATAGTAACACAGACAATAAGATTATACATAATTTCTTCTGACAATTCCCATTTATTTCTGTCACTTCTCGAAATCCTTTTAGAACTTGTGCAGTGTGACTTCTACCCTTTTACACGAGTGTTCTGACAGTCAATACTTTTTCACCAAAATTAGTAGCATGGTTCAGATGAATCCATTTTCAAGTGGCTACTGCTTTGAATAACTATTGACGTGTCTGGTCATGACAAATTTTGACGAGATCAAAGCACTGGAATTTCTACAAGATAAGAATTGACATGTCATTTGCATTTGATACCATCACAAGAACACAGATGCTTCAATTTCTCCATCAAGCTAACTGTGATGATGAGGAACTATGTCTGGTGAGACACTTATTGTCATTGTTTACAGTTTATTAACACAAGACTAAATGTTTGCATTAAATTAATGCTTTCTGCCGTCTGAAATACCAATAAGATCACCACAAGTTGTTGGTTTATCACAAGTGTTTTTCACTTGCTATCTCGCCACAGCTCTATCATATGTTCGAGAACACTCCACAAGACCAACCCCTCCAATTTCAGTGATATGCATGCCACTAGAGATGGAGTATGCAGATGCTGCTGACTTTATTGATGAGGAAAAGAGGTCCTCTTCATACACCACTAATATCTGCAGAACAGCTCAAGTCTGCAAACCTGTTCATGTGCGAAACCAAAACAGTGTTCACTCACGTACACATATCCAACACCACAGAAATGAATAATGCCACTCCTTCATGGCACTGTGAAGTGGAAGAAGTACAAGATCCTGGTTTCCATCCTATGCATCTCTACCGACCTTGGAACTCGCTGTGTAAGAGGAAATATCGTCTTCCGGTCTTGTGGATGTCATGCCTCTAAAATCTCAATGAAAGTCAAGATGCAACTAAAATATGTTACATGTGTGTCCATCATTGTGTACAATTGCATCAGCTGGGCAGTTCCAAAAGCCCACTTGAACAAACCTGATGCATGTAGGGCTGTGTGGTTTTGGAAAAAGTGAAACCGATGACGGTGTTGATTATAAAACCGGTTTTAACCAGATATCCTGTTTATTGGATGGCTAATAGTAAAAAAATTTAATCTCATTCCCAGTACCGCGAAAATAGACTGTTTATTTTGTGGTAGACTCGAATCTGTAATCATATTTAGTGAAACCTGGTTAATATTTAAATAAACCATTTATGCCAAATACTGTCTACGTATCATTATATTGACATGCACTCTGAAATAAAACTCCCCATGAAAAAAATTCATTTTACCAGAAATACATACACGCAAGTAGTCCTGCATATTTTAGAAATACCCAGCACACCGCATTCTGATTGGCTAAACCAGCTCACACCCTCTGTGTTTATGTAAGTGAACACAGACATGCCTAAATATTTACAGTGGACTCACCCCTGATACACCTAGAATGTCAATGGTTGAGTTTATTTATGATGCGAGGGGCGTTTAATATAGATTAATTTTGACAGCTGAAAGCCGCATGAGTTGTTTTTATTAGCAGTTCCACTGTGAATCCGGCTTTTATGCCAGACTTAACACATTTTATCTGAATTAAACTAATATTAAATCACATGTAACCGACTTTTTGACAATTTTTTACTGAAACATGTTGCTGCCTAACTTGACATTCATTGTTTTCAAATAACTATAGCAGATATTCCATTGTGTAATAAAAACAAGAGGCCACCAACCCATTTATCTGACAGTTTAGAAAATTGCAAATTTGAGATCAGAATAGCCAAAAACACATAAAACCAATTTCGGCCTCCAAATCCATCAAATAAAAAAATCCAATATTGGCGCCAAACATGCTATATTTTGATTGGCCCATCTTCTTTTCGATCGCTGGTATCACACTTGGAGAGCCATTCTCAAGATGAAATCTGTGGTTTTCTGCAGTTCTTCCACAGGCCCATACAGCTTTTCAAGAAAAGAGGTTGACAAAGGCCAGGTCTCTTCTCTCAGCAGCTGATACATACTGCAACATTGAAGTATGTGCTCTGTGATCTGTTCTGCTTCTCCACAAGGAAAAGCGGGCGATGTCGTAAGGTGGAACCGCCTGTACATGTGTTGGTTTAGTCTGTTGTGTCCAGTTCTGAGACGAAAAATGGTCACTTGCTCTGGCCTCGAGAGATGATGGTAGGCATCTTCTGATTGAGGTGTTCTATAGTGACTTGATGATAGTCTTCATCTCTGTATGGGTAACCATGTTTTCTGTCTGATTCTCTTCTGCACCCACCTTTGCCATCTTGTCTGCTTCCTCATTTCCTTGGACTCCACAGCGTAAGGGGATCCACTGCAGTGCTATCCGAAAGCATTTGATGGTTTGTAGTGCTTCTTCAAGTTGTGGCAGCTTACCTTTGGTGATAGCCTCAAGGACGGAGCGGGCATCAGATAAAAAGACAATCTGTGCAATAGGGTCTGCTGATGGTATTAGCTGCATGAACCAGTGCTTCGACTTCAGCTCTATAGTTTGTGCAGTGTTTGCCTGTCGGTATTGCAGCTGACTCATGTTGTCCGTTTGGATACTGTATGTGCAGTCCGGCACCTCAGCTCATAATTGCATCTTTGGCTGATCCAGCTGTGTAGATCCTTATCCATGTCTCCTGAGGGTACATTTCTTCCAGCATGGCTATGGTCAGGGCCTTCTTGCTCACATCACTGTGTTCATCTTTGGTTGTGAGATGAGGTACTGTGGTACGAATAGCTATGCTTTCTAGTTTGTTTTCCCAGGGTGGAGGATCAAGGGTGTGGTTTGGGTCTTCTATTTGTGCTGGCAACATTTCTTGGTGTTTCCTTTGAAGTGCTTTTGTCTCTTTCACAAAACTTGATCTTTTAAGTCTTCCTGATGACAGCTGTGCTTGCCTGATCTTCATCGGGTGGTTGTTGAACGATTTGTTTGCATTCCCTTCCTTTGCTAAGTGGGGGGATGCCTGCTGTCGGCTCCATTTTTTCTATTGGTGTTGATCTCATTCCACCAGTGATGATGCGCAGTGCCTGGTTTTGTACTCTGTCGAGGTTCTGTTGATGAGATTTAGCTGCTGTCATCCATCCATGAGCTGGATCCATACTCAAGGTGTGGTCGTACGGCACCTAGGTAGATGGTCTTGAGGATCCTTTCATTGGCACCCCACTTTGTTCCTGCCAGCTTCCTCATGATGTTTAACTTTCTTCTGGCCTTTGCCTCTGCGTGCTGGATGTGCTCCTTCCATATTAATCTTCTGTCATAGGTGACTCCCAGGTATGTCTGCTGGTCCTCGTACTCGAGTGGAGTACTGCCCCGTGTCAGATTGCCAACCTTGGTTTTGGTGGACAGTGAGAAAAGCATGGCTGATGATTTTTCTTTGTTGATGGTAATACACCAGCGATTGGCCCAAGCTGTAATTCTGTCCAAGGCGAGCTGCATTCTGTATGTGGCAGTCGTTGTGTACTCCTCGGTGCACCAGAGTACGAGGTCATCTGCATAGAGGGCTGCTTGGATCCCATTGGGCAGCTCTGCTACAATGTCATTAATGAAGAGTATGAACAGAGTTGGTGATAATATTCCGCCTTGTGGCACCCCTTGTCTCAGCAATACATTCTGTCCAGATTGTCCATCCACCAGCACCCTAGCTCTGCGATTGTATAGGTATGACTTGGTCCATCGGAACATGTTGCCACCAATGCCTGTGCGCCAGAGCTTCACGAGGAGGCCATCCCTCCACACCTTGTCAAATGCCTTCTGCAGATCGATAAAGGCAGCTAGCATCACCTTCTTGGCTTGAAAAGTGTCCTCTATGACCTGTGCAAGATGTGTTGTTTGATCTTCTGTGCTCCTGTATCTTCTGAAGCCGGCCTGCTCTGAAACTATAATGTTCTCCGATTCCAGGTACCACTGCAACCGCTGGTTGATGATGCGCTCCATGGTCTTGCATATACAGCTTGTAAGACTGATAGGACGGTAGCTCAGCACTTTCGTCTTGTTCTTCCCTTTTTTCAGAATAAGTCATTCTGGCTTCCTTCCAGCACTGAGGAACCTCTTCATTGGTCCAACTGAGATTAAAGATGTCTAGCAACTTGCGGAGAGATGCATTACCAAGGTGTTGGATCATTTCATTCGTAATGCCATCTGGGCCGGGAGATTTCTTCTTCTTCAATTGGCGGATAGCCTTCTTCAGTTCTGCTAAACTAATGTCAACTTTCATTGCATCGTGAGTGTTGGTGTCTGTTCTTTCCTTTTGCTCTTTTCTATGCATTCGTGGTATAGAAATGTTGCTTTCTTTTGCATATGCCTTCGCAAAGGCATTTTCAGCCATCTTTACTGTCAGTGTTTGTCCATCTTCTTCAAGAGTAATCTTCTCTCCCCCGACACCCTCATCATTCAGTGCTTTAGTCAGTCTCCATAGCTTTGTGGTGTCTCTCTCTAAATTAAACCCTGCCATATTTTCCCTCCAGCTTCTTCTTTTGGCCTCCAGCTTGGTCTTTAGATACCTGGCTTTAGTTTGTTGTAGAGTGAAGTGGTTTTCATGACAGGGATTATCCTCTGCATCTTCTCTGGCCTTGTCTAGTTTATCATGTGCTGCTTGCAGTTCTGTTGTCAAGTAGGGGTGGTAGTTTTTCCTGAACCCTCGAGGGGTCGCTTCGGTGGCAGCCTTGGGGATACTTGAGTTAAATTCCTTGACCACATTGTTGATGTTTCTCCCTTCTACTGCTATATTTTGGGTAAGCTCATTGGAATGAATGCCGAACAGACTCCAATTTGCCGTTTTGTAGTTCGACCTTGGATGTTGAGGTGAACTTGTCGAAATACTTCCAGAAAGAGGACCGGGCGGTGGTCGCTTCCTCCTAACTGCGATCTGACCACTCTAAGTCTGGCATTGTTGTCGAGTGCCACCGGCGCGAGTAGAAGGTAGGCTGATCTGTGGGATCGTTGACAAGTAAAAGGTGCTTTTCATCTTGCCATGCTTCAATGTCTTCTCGTTTATCAAGTGTTCTGTATCCCCAGCTCTGGGACTGGCTATTAAAGTCTCCCGCAATGAGAAAGTAGCAGTCCGGGACCTGGATTGTATCAAGTGAGAGATTCTTGTCATTAGGGCAGTAATAATTGACAATGTCAATCACAGAGTTGCTGGTTGTTACCTTCATCATGATATATTCTGCCTCTTCCATAAAGGTTTTGATCTGGCTGGCGTTCACGCTGTTTCGGACCAAGGTGATCACCCCGCCTTTCTTTCTTCCTCTTCGATCACACCAGAAAATCTGATAAACTCTGATCTTAAATGGTTTTCCTTCTTGCAGGTGTGTCTCTTGGATGCAGCAGATATCAATGTTGTTTTCGTACAGGAACTGTTCGAGCTCCGATTTCTTGTTGGTAACCCCTTCTGCGTTCCAGTGCATGATGTTGATACTGGGGCTCTCTTTGGGTTTGGTCTTCTCTTTCGGTTGGCCAGTAGCTCTCCATCCTCGTCCCCTGGCTCCACAAGACGAGTTGATGGGACCTCCAGTAGCTGAGGGTGGGCTCCTTCGAGGTGTGGAGCCCAGCGCTGCACCTGCTTGGCGGAGCCTTACAGGGCGAGCACCATTTCGGTTGATTCGATCTCCAAGTGTCATTTCATTAGCGTTGTGCATAATGCTCTGGTTAGCCCCTCCAAATGTCTGGATTGACACCCAGTGGGTTACACCCCTGCGCCACGTTGAGGCCGAGCATATAGTCTTAAACAGGGGTGATTGGCGGCCCATGGTGTCCAGGTTTTTTTTTTACGGATCAGCTTCCCTTGAACACACTCTAATGGCCCTTGGTCCCTAATTATATCTGCCAAATTTCGGCCCGATACCTTCAGCGGTTCTGGAGAAGTAATTTTCGCTACAACTAGTTCAACCAATATGGCCGCCGAACCATTTGACCAATCAATTTCCCTTGGATAAACTTGGTTCAGCACTTGCCCTAAATCATATTTCACCAGGTTTGCATCAATACCCCAAGCGGTTTTGGAGAAGATTTTTAAAGACGTTTCTAAAAATCGGCCAAAATCCAAGATGGCCGCTAGGCCGATCGGCTTCGTTTGAACAAACTTGAATCTCTATGCCCTAAGGATGCTTCCTGCGAAATATAATTGAAATCGGTCCAGTAGTTCTCGAGAAAACATTTTAAATTTACCATTGCTTTAGTATGGGAGCGTTTGGTGGGAAAATGATCCAAGATGGCCGCCAAACCGTTTATCCGGCAGTTTCGAAAATTGCAAATTTGTGATCAGAATACCGCAAAACACATACAAAACCAATTTCGGCCTCAAAATCCATCAAAAAAAAAAAATCCAGTATGACCGCCAGACACGCTATATTTTGATTGGCCCACAGCAGCCATGTTTTTTGACAGATCAACTTCACTTGAACAAACTTTAATGGCCTTTGGTCCCTAATCATATCTGCCAAATTTCGGCCCGATCCCCTCCGCGGTTCTGGAGGTCATCTAGGTCAACCAAGATGGCCGCCAAACCATTTGACCAATCAAGTTCCACTGAACAAACTAGGTTGAGGTCTTGCCCTGGATCATATTTTATGAGGCTTCCTTCAATCCCTCAAGCGGTTTCGGAGATTTTTTAAGTGTGAGCTAAAAACCGCCAAGATGGACACAACCGGTAAAAAATCCACCACCAGTAAAAACGACCACAAACCGCCAAAAAAATGGTCCAATCGCCAAAAATGGCAGAACCGCTAAAAAACTCACAACCGGTAAAAAATACATAACCGCCAAAAAACCGGCACAACTGCCAAAAAAGGCACAACCGGTAATAGTCACAACCGGTAAACTTGACCCCAACCAGTAAAATACAGGTTAACCGGTAAAAATGTTTGACCACACTGTCAAACCTCCAAAAATTTCAAACGGGAGAACCGGCAATCTGGTTTTTCTCTATCCATATATGGTCAAGATCGGCTCAATCCACAGGCTCGTCCAGGAAGCGCATAAAGGGGACAACAATTCCAGTCCAGATCATTCAGACTTTTGGTCTCACATTGCGACCAAGCGTCAGGCTAAATAACCTTCTACAAGTAGCTCATATTACTGACTACATTTTTATTTTCCCACCCCTCTCTAGCTAAGCTCCACCCACACCTCACTCGTCAGACTAGATCGTGCCGTTCATGATGTAATTGATTATGACGTTAGCCTACATGTGACGCTGTCGATTATGATGTCATGATTAATCGATAAACTGGATTCCTCCATTAGTTTTACTGCTGCACTTTTGATTTGTTGCATTGTTTCAGGGTACATTACCGAAAGCTATTGGTGTTCAGGCAGTGACATCATGTAACATTCCCCCAAAACCCCACTCCAGGGTTACAGCTCATTCTAATTTGGCCAAACCTGCATAGTTTATTGTTCCTATTGTAATTGCACAGGATTCAGTAGTAGCCTAGAATTTCCTCCATGTACTAGGATGAAGAGTTATCACGAAAACGCTGGTCATTGCTGTATTACTTAACCCTTTAACACTTCAATTTATTCAAGAAAATTTAAATTTTCTCATAGAAAATGTCCATTTGCAGACCAAGAGAAGACAATTTTTTTAATTTACCCCCAGAATTACTGGCTCAGTTATCGAGCCAGTCATTCCAGTGGTAAATTTTCAGTCTTCTTTTGGTCTGCAAATGGACATATCTCAAGACCACTGCAGAAGCCATTTTTGGCTGATATGAGTGTTAAAGAGTTAATGTTTCATTTACTCGTTTATTTCTATCCCTACCATTCTATGGTGGATATCCTCGCACAACCACCTACTTGGGCAGGAATAGCTGCCAAAATATTGCCCCAACAAACAAGATCAACTCCCTTTTGGCTCCCACTGGGTCAATCCTATTAATTATGAAATTGGGCCAACTTTTTCAGACTGACAACTCTGATATGACAACCTTCTTGCGATACAAGACACTCTGGCCAGGTGAGGTAACAAGAGACCCAAGGGGCCCTGTGTCGCTCACCTGGAGCATTACGCATTTTTGTCACAATAGTTAGTGGGTGGTTTAGGAGTAGTCTTCTAAATGAGTTTGTGGACATTTTTGCAAGTCCAATATGGCCGCCAAACACGCTACATTTTGATCGGTCCACTTCTGCCATGTTTCTGACGTAGCGCCTTCCCTTGAAAAAACCTTAATGCCACTCAGTACCTAATCATATCTCTCAAATTTCGGCCCAATCTGCTCAGTGGTTCTGGAGTCATTTTGGCAAAAATTAGGTTATCCAAGATGGCCAGCAAACCATTTGGCCAATCAAGTTCCCACAGCCCCAGATGATATTTCATGCACTTTGAATTGATCCCCAAAGCGGTTTTGGAGATTTTGACACATTTTAAAGTGACCACTTTTTTTGACGGATCAACTTCTCTTGAACAAACTTTAATGGCCCCTTAGTCCTTAATCATGTATCACAAATTTTGGCTTGATCGCTTCAGAGGTTCTGGGGAAGTAATTTTTTCGAAAACGAGGTCATCCAAGATGGCCGCCGAACCATTTCGTCAATCAAGTTCCCTTGAACAAACTTGGGTCAGCTTTTACCATAGATCATATTTCATGAGATCTGAATCAGTCCCTCAAGCGGTTTTGGAGAAGATTTTTCAAGACAATTCTAAAAATCAGTAGAAATCCAAGATGGCTATCGACCAAATACAAACTTGAATCTTTATCCCTTAAGGATGCTTCCTGCCAAATATAATTGAAATCGGCCCAGCAGTTCTAGAAAAGAAGACATTTTAAATTTCCCATTGCTTTAGTATGGGAGCTTTTGGCGTGGAAATAATCCAAGATGGCCACCAAACCATTTATCCAACAGTTTTGATAATTACAAATTTCAAATCAGAATACCCAAAAACCTATATAAAAACAATTTCGGCCTCAAAGTCCATCAAATAAAAAAAATCCAATATGGCTGCCAAATATGCTATATTTTGATTGGCCCATGGCGGCCATGTTTTTTTACGGATCAACTTCTCTTTGAACAAACTTCACTGGCCCGTAGTCCCTAATCATATCTGCCAAATTTCGGCCTGATCCCTTCTGCAGTTCTGGAGGTCATTTTCGCTAAAACTAGGTCAACCAAGATGGCCACCGAACCATTTGACCAATGAAGTTCCCCTGAACAAACTTGGTTGAGCTCATGCCCTGGATCATATTTCATGAGGTTTCCTTCAATCCCTCAAGCGGTTTCAGAGATTTTTAAAGATATTTCTAAAAAATCGGCAAAAATCCAAGATGACCGCTGGCCAAATTGGCCGATCGGCTTCGTTTAAACAAATGCCCTAAGGATGCTTCCTGCCAAATATAATTGAAATCGTTCCAGCGGTTCTTAAGTCGTTTTGAAGGAAAAGTTGACGGACGGACGACGGACAGTCGCCACGACATAAGCTCACTTGGCCTTTCAGGCCAGGTGAGCTAAAAATGAAGTCTGTTAATCTGTGTACACATTGTATGTACATGTGTGTCCGTGAGTCTTACGAGTGTACAAGTTGTGGCTTTGTTGAATTTACAACTCAATAAACATTCAGCTGAATATTTTGAAACTAATTTGACAACAGCCCTCAGTCAAATTAGTCTAAAATATTTCAAAAGCTTACCTGTTAGTTACCTTGAAATTTAGATTCTGGAAATTCAGGTTTCTAATCGATTGCGCACGTAAAAAAGGTGGGCTGAGCTTAGCTAGAAATGGGCAGGACATAGTCAAATATGAATAAAATAGAATAGACCTTTCCAGTTTATCCATCCATAATCATCTACGTGATGTGTAGGATGACGCCATGAATAATGGAGATTAGTGCATCACGAACGTATAATTAGTGACGGACTATACATTGTTGTACAAATTGTATGTCTTTACTATTTAATAAACATGTTGATAGGCAGCAACAGCACCAAGTCAAATTAGTTTCAAAATATTCAAGAGCTTACCTGTTTTCTGGAAATTGATAGTCAAGCAGGTCAAGGATCAATCGATTCCAACACTGGCGAAGTGTGGGTGGAGCTAAGCTAGAGATGTGCGGGGCATAGCTAGTCCATTTACAGATCAAAGCATAATTTAGAATTTCATATTTGCATAGCATATATTGATATAGATTGTATAGTTGTTGGTAGAAATGTATAGCAATTAACTCTTTCGTGAATGGATAAAATCTCGGAGCAAACAAACAAGAAAGCTGTTGAATATTTTGAAATTAATATGACTAAGCCATTGCTGCCATATTAATTTCAAAATATTCAACAGAATATGCTATACATAGTAAAAAATTTACTTTTTCAGTGATTTGTCATTGAACGAGTTAATAATAGAATTTAAGAAAATCAATAATAAATTGCAATGCCATACAAATTTTGCATAGCAGATATAGCTATGAATGTTGTAGAATGCATAGCAAATGCCCAAATATGGGTAGCAAATTGAGATGCGATACCAGATAAATTATGCCCTGCAGATCTACAGAGATAAATACTGAATTATTTGACTTATCCTCTTTATTCAATATACAGCACATAAAAAGAGGCGTGACACAATGGCAATAAAAATGTCATTAAATTTCCCAAACACGTATCAATCATATTATTAAAACGCTTCACGAGAAATTAATTAGAATTCATGTCGATGATATTTATCTGGGTCATAAAATGATGTGACGACGACGCGGCTCGCGAACTTTCTTCCCGAAAGAGCTTGCTGTGCCCTCTGGCTGTCAATAATAGAATTGAATTCCACAAAGATCTGCAGGAATAATAATAATAATATTAATATTATTAATGAAAATAATTTCAGTTATACATTGCATTTTTTGTAAGTTTCCGTGAACCATGATAATATGACAACGATGTAGCAGAAAATGGCTGAATACACTGTATCACTGACCATGGGTGCATTGTGGATTAGGGTTGAAGTTCAGTGAAACATGATAACTAGATTGAGTTGACCTACTTTTGATATAGGCCTGAAAAAGCTTTGATGTTTAGCGAGCTGTGAAAAATAGGTCACAGACTGAAATTTCTGAAAAATTTGAAGAACCGAAAACTAGCTTTCCTGATTTTTCACCAGGCAACCAATCATACAAACGTAGAAATTACTCTCACCAAGTAAATGTCTACATGTATCCTAATCACCTCTTGCTAATTCAGAGAATCATACAAGCCGGTATCTTTAGATTTTGAAAGTAAACTGACTGAACATCTTTGCTACCATTCAAAACATTTACAAAATTTCCAACAGAAGAGTTATATACACCTGCGCAAAAGTTAAGCAACAGCCAGACCAACAGTGAATAACAATATTGTGGCCTGTGAGTCCTGACCTGAACACAAAAAAGCATATATCTGGGATGTTTTGCAGTGCATAGTGAAGGATCCCTCCTGTGCAGAATTTACAAGAATTGAGTCTTCCCTGCATGAGGAATGGCAGAGAATACTGGGGTCCAGCAAGAGGTGATGTGTTCACTCCATCATACTGGCACAGGGTAGATATAACTAATAAATTGATTAGTTACAGACTCAGAACCGTGTTCAGATGTTGGAGCACATTTACAGATGACATTACCGACCATCAGGCATTTTGTGTCAGCTGTGGAGCAATAGATGTAAGCTGTATGGAAAATGCTCATTTTCAGGTCACTTGTTCAAGTGGTAATAGCATCCTTCAGTGTCTACATAAAATCAGCATTTCATTTCTTGGATTATTATCTATTGCAGTCAGAGAAACATGCACAAAATGTTATATATTATTGGTATCCTCGTAGCACAAGATTGCCTGTACGTGTATGAAAAGATTTGGTGGTGCTTAACTTTTGAGCAGGTGTATATATGATAAGGATATAACTTTTGCGCAGGTGTATATATGGTAAGGATAAGGATCCTGTCTGCTAGTTAATGTAGTTTCATATCGCCATGATTTCTTATATGAGCTGCTCAATCTTAAGGTGAAAAAAGAATCGTTCATGGTTATTTAGATTCATCAAACCGCCAGAATGATCATTTCATTCTATTTAAATTTTATGGCCTGCACACTGACCTACTTTTGAGACGCAGCGCAGCTTTAGCCTAAGATGCAGCGATACAGCATGTTTGCTTACTGTATACAAAACTAGTCTTGAAGCTACATGTATGTACAGCCCAAACATCAGTGACATACGTAACAAGATAGACACATGGACGAAGTGATTACTATGGGCTAAAATATTATATGTATGAAAGCTGGTGAATATTTTAAAACTAATATGACTGCAAACCTTTGTTACCTTAAGATTTCGACTAGATTGCGCAATAGTAGGCATCAAGGTGTCTATGTATGTGTATGGTAGGATAAGGTATACTGAGATGGGGGGGGGGGGGGGGGGGGGGCAGTAGGGTATGATGTAACTAGAGAAGACAAGTGGGCAAGGATAAGGTATGGTTGGCTGTGACAGAGTAAAATGAGCTACAAAGGATAGGGTGGGGTGAGGCAGGTCACAGTAGGCTGCGACAGGGTAAAGACTCCAGTGATGACAGCATGTAAGCTATAAGTATAAAGCTTTAAATAGTACAGGATATTTATATATATAGTATACATACCTTGCCTAGCCCCGGTACATCCACTCCTTTGACTGGCCGCGGAATCTCGATTGAGCGCACCACCCCATATTTACCACACTCCTCTCGCACATCCTCCAATATATCTGGGAGATAAATTTAATATACATCTACCTTACTAATGACATCAGAAATTATCAGTTAATAGAATATATTGAGATGCAAGACCAGTGTACAAAAGGGATCAATAATAATACCTGTATGGAAATACCCTTTAACCCTCGAATTTCTTCAAGAAAATTTTGATTTTCTCATAGAAAATATCCATTTGCAGACCAAAAGAACTGTTTTTGAAAATTTACCACTGGAATGTCTGGCTCGGTTATCGAGCCAATCATTCCAGTGGTAACTTTTCAAAAATAGTCTTCTCTTGGTCTGCAAATGGACACTTCTCAAGACCGCTGCAGAAGCCATTTTTGGCTGATATGAGGGTTAAAAGGTTAACTGAATATTTCTTAATCTTTATCCGCTCACCTGGACCATAGGCATCTCAACTAGAATGGTCATTAACAATAAGTAGAACTCTAATGAGTTGAGTAGACTAACACGAAAACAGAGGCCACCTTTCTTTATGTATCAACTTCTCTTGAACAAACTTTAATGGCCCTTAGTCATCAATATCATATTTCTCAAATTTTGGCCCAATCTGTTCAGTGGCTCCGGAGACGAAGTTGCTTTTATGAAAACCCGGCCAAAATGGCCGTGCAACCATTTGGCAAATCAAGTTCCCTTGAACAAACTTGGTTCAGCTCGTGCCCGTGATAATATTTTATGAGTTTTGAATCAATCGCTCAAACAGTTTCTGCAAAGATTTTTAGACATTTATAAAAATTGACCAAAATCCATGATGGCCGCCGGCCAAATTGGCCGATCGACTTCGTTTGAACAAATTTAAATCTCAATGCCCTTAGTCCATAATCATATCTCCTAAATTTTGGTCTGATCCCTTCAGCAGTCCTGGGGAAGTTGTTTTCGGGAAAACTAGATCATCCAAGATGGCTGCCGAACCATTTGGTCAATTGGTTGTTTTGAACAAAGTTCGCTTACGTCTTTCCCTAGATGAGGTTTCATGAGTTTTGAATCGATTCCCCAAGCAGTTTCGCCAATAATCGAAGCAGATTTTTAGACTTTTCCTAAAATCGGCTGAAATCCAAGATGTCGGCCGGCCAAATTCTCTGATTGGCTTCATTTGAACAAACTTGGATCCCTATGCCCTAGGGATGCTTCCTGCCAAATATAATTGAAATTGGCCTAGCAGTTCTCCAGAAGAAGACATTTTTAATTAAGGATGCTTCCTGTCAAATATAATTGAAATTGGCCTAGTGGTCCTTGAGAAGTCGTTTAAAGGAAAAGTTGACAGACGACGGACGGTCGCCACGGCATAAACTCACTTGACCTTTCAGGCCAGGTGAGCTAATAATCAAGATGGCGAAAATCCGCTTCTGTAGTAGTCTTGAGGAATGTCCATTTGCAGGCCAAGACGATACTAGTGTTGAATATTTAGCACGCCATGACTGAGACTGAGAACCATTGGCTTGAAGAGTTATTTCAGTGATAAATTTTCAAAAATATTCTTTTCCCGGCCTGCAAAATGCACCACCGCTATGCACAATCTTTGAGTCTTAACCAATAAAATGATTATTAACAATAATAGCCTTTGCTCAGAAGCACTGTTGTAGCAGGCCAATAAACTGATGATCAATTTCCAACACACAAAAAATGTCATTTGTGTGTACAAAATCTCACAACATTTATCGTCTTCCACTGACCACCATACAGTAACTCTAATGAACATAGCACAGCTTATGTGATTCGTCATACACCACCTCTTACATCATGAAGGATTTGTCAGCTCTTGTCTTTAGATTTTAAAGGGTTATTAACCCTTTAATCCTTAGATTTTCAAGAAAATTTTGATCTTCTCATGGAAAATTTCCATTTGCAGACCAAGTAATTACTTTTGAAACTTTATCACTAGAATGACTGGCTCGATAACCGAGTTAGTCATTCCAGTGATAAATTTTCAAAAATAGTCTTCTCTTGGTCTGCAAATGGACATTTCTTAAGACCACTGCGGAGGCCGCTTTTGGCAGATATGAGTATTAAATGGTTAATATTAACTTATTGATGCAGTCTGGCTATCTTCAAAATCATGCTTAAAACACATTTAGTTCAGAATCCAAGTACAGACTTTATTATTGTAAACACACCTCCTTGAGAGACAAACAGACCAACTGAATATTCAGTGCTGGAATAGTTGAATAAGGTACAGTGAAATACTTCTAAATGTGCAATTAAAACATGGGTAGAGGGGAATATGGGAGCCCTCATCTAATACGGTTGGGCCAAGAGATTCCATAATATGGAGTTTGATGGATCCACTATGCTTTGTTTTTCTCCCGATTGGAGGTTTTTGGCTGTACACATTGAGGCCACTCTTAAGACCTGTATAATGCATTATGAAACATGTTCCACGACACACACAAGTAGATTTAAATGTTACTATGGGATCGGGTGACCCTGTAAACCTGAGGTGTTTGTTTGTGTCAAGATAATCCAATGGGTGGGTGATGGATTCCGTCCTCCAAAGCGAGGTTTAGTCTCCCATAATATGTGAAAGAATTGCTTGCAAAATTGGTGAACATGTCTTCCTGTTTGGAAGTTGTCTTTTCATTGTGAACAGTGTTCCGTGTAGTGGTCTCCTCATAGGTGGATTGATGGGAAATGCTGTCCATTTGATTGTCAGGCCGGGTGGCCAGTCCATGCATGACATTGCTGAGCCTGTCGACATTCTCTATATATTGGGAATGTTACTAACAGTAACCATTCTGATTCTTAGATGTGTAGTAGTAGTTTTACTACTTCAGAAATACAGGTCCTTTTCTGTGGTATGCTGCTTTGGAAAGAGAATTAGTTTCACAGATTAGAAATGTTTCAGAGCATCAAAAGGACAAATATCTCAGTCACCGATTGACTTGTACAGTACAGCTCAGAATTAAGTTAATAAAAAATGTGACAGCAACAAAACATATGCACGCAAAAAGCAAAATATTTCGTGCAAAAAGCAAAACATTGCTCGCCAAATGAAAAACAGAAACAGGACGAGGTCGAAATGCCAGGTGACTTTTTCCAGTCAATTCAACATCCCAGTACATGAATTGATTATGAACAAGATAAGCCTAACAGTTCCAGACAAGATTGTTTTTCTAAAATGTGGTCATGTTTTTTTCTGGCTCGCTGATAATAGTATTCTCGATATATAATGTAGACAGGGATTGAAATGAAAATAAGCGCTAAAATCACCGGCAGTCCTACACACGTATATTTGTCTATCACGAAAAGTAATCTACATGTATGACAAATCCCGCAAGTCATCATGTTCCGCTGCGCTGGATGTTTATAGAAAGCGAAAGCAACTGGAAGAGAATAAACTATGTCAAATCTTACCAGGTCGACATGTTTCGCTGCGCTGGGTTTTTAAAAAAGTAAATGCGAAAGCAACCGAATGAGAACACTGGGAAGATTCGCGGGACTAATATTTCTGGTAAACGGTCAGATATAACTACAAAATAGATATATCACGATCAACTGTGGACGTTTCTCGAGCTTACGTTTGTCTTCATTGTAAGGTTTTATTCACAATAATATGTTAGATATTAGAAAATATTGCTCGGAAATGTCATCTTTGAATGGTCATAAGCGGTCTATAGCAATACAGGTGTGTGGATTTAATAGATGGAGCTAGCCTACTTCTCGTAGTTTCGTACAAACACAATGTACAATCACCAATAACGGGAATACATTTGTGCATAAGTACATTATGCAATCCGTTGCAAAATCTCGTCGCATACATTTATTTCAACAAATAAACTTCACAATTCTGTTTTATTCCCGATACGAAACTAATTTAATAGAACATTGTGAAAATATGTGTTGTCCTTTCTCGCCATTCGCGAACAACATTCTGAAACTGTTCTAGACTGCCACAACGAGAACAGTTTAGCATGTTTAACATTCACGAACGAAATTTCCACTCCTCGTCTGATGGGGAGTAGAAATTTTGTTCGGGAAACACTATTCCAGCGGCGTTGTCGAATCATAGGGTTCTTGCCAAATCTGTTCGCGAACAGCAAGAACTGACAACTCGAATGGATAACACCGACTTCTACTTGTAACGAGCCAAAGTCCACAGACATTCCAATTTACTAAGTGTGTAAACGCGCCTATGTTTTTCACAAGTGCGCCAGGTATTTTGAAGACATGATATGCTCTCCAGCCGTGTTCATATTTTGTTTCCACATGCTTTCTGACACTTTATGCTGCGCTAAAAAGTCACTATTTGTTGTTTTTGTCCAGGCGCGGTGGTGTTTGTTTGTTTTCTTCATGTCGCGTTTATGTTTTCTTCGCCTACATTTTTGTTTTGCATCTGGCACGTTTTTGCTTTCTTCTTGGAGGTTTTTGTCTGATGCATTTTTTTATCAGGACATGTTAACTTAATTCTGAGCTGTACTGTATGTCTTTGGTGAATTTATAATTTAATAAATATTCTGCTGAATATTTTGAAACTAAGTTGACTGCGAGCTATTGTTGCCACAAGAGCTTGTGTTAAAATCTATTTAAGTGTGCATACAATGTGGATGGAGCGTAGCTAGAAATGGGTGGGCCATAGCTAGAAATGGATCCCTCTAAGGGAATGGACATGATTAATAAAACGTTTCAACAAGCATTCTGTAAGTATTGCTTTGCAATACATGTCCCCTACCTGGTGATATAAATCATTAGATTGACAGTCAAAAATTTCATTAAAAATTGTCAAATGCAGCTGAAACTCGAACTTGATCTGTAACGTCTATTAACATAGCAATAAACCAAATCTCACTTACATATGGTGAAGGAGAAGGAAAAAGTCCTGAAAGCTGATATGTTTGTATTTCATAAGTCGAAAGGGGGACATAACTCCATCAAAAAATGATGCAAATGCCTGAAACGCCAACTTGGTCTGTAATTTCTCATAAAAATAAAGTAATGTACCAATTCTCAGTTGAATATCTTGAAAGACTGCGAGAAAAAGGGCAGAAGACTAATATTTTTTGTATTGCATAAGTCGAAAGGGGGCATAACTCCATGAAAAATTAACGAAAATGTCTGAAACGCGAACGTGCCCTGTAACTCCTTCTCCTAAAGCAATGCACCAATTTTCGCTTAAATATCTGAGTGCAAAAAAGTGTGGAAAGCTGACATTTTTCATATTTCTTAAGACTCCATCAAAAATTTACGCATACGCCTGAAACTCAAACTTGGTCTGTAACTTCTCATAACAAAGCAATGTAGCAATTCTCAGCATAATATCTTGAAAAACTGCGAAAAAAGTGCGGAACGCTAATATTTTTCGTATTTCTGAAGTCGCAAAGGGCCATAACTCCACCAAAAATTACCGTATATGGCTAAAACTCGAACTTGGTCTGTAACTTCTCATAACAAAGCATTGTAGCCATTCTGCGCATATCTTGAAAGACTGCGAAAAAAAGTGTGGAAAACTAATATTTTTAACTCCATAAAAAATTGACCCATATGCCTGAAAGTCGAAAGGGGCATGAAAAATTGACGAAAATGTCGGAAACTCGAACTTGCTCTGTAACTAAAGCGATGCACTGATTTTTGCTTAAATATCTTGAAGGAGTGATGTCATAATCATTACGTCCTGACCGATTCGATATAGTCTGTCTTTAACGCTTAATAGTCTGACACGGTGTCCGAATTCTTTAGGCAGAAACAGCACCCAGTCAAATTAGTTTCAAAATATTCAACAGCTTACATGTAGTTTTCTGCAAATTGAGTCAGTGAGTACAGAGACTGATCGATTCCAACACGGACGTGGTGTACATGTAGGTGGAGCTTAGACTGAGATAGGCGGGGCATAGCTAAAAGTGGAAATGTCCATTTTTTGTAGTAAGCATCAATGTGTGTCCAGTGACCATTAGTTGCATACAGCGTCCACTATCGAACAGTTTGACTGTATATAGTTCAGCTCATACATAACTGAACATGATTTCCAACCAAAAGAAAATGTACTGTTGAATATTTTGAAAAGAATTGGATTGGAAGACATTGCTCCATAAGTTTGACTGTATACATTTTATATGACGGTTCCACGATCAGTGACAATTCTCTCACCTTCATACTCCTCCTCGTCCTCGAGATCCTCACAGACCACCATGTTCATCAGGCACAGGACTTCAGTCGGTGGTCCAGCACCCTGGTTGGCGTTCATTCCGGGCACCTGGATGGGGATTGGTATTTGCTGGAAATCACAAAAAACAATAAAATGTTAACAACATTGAGAAATCATGACAATACACTAAACTATCTTAGCGATATTTGAAGCTAATCAGTCAGAGTCAGTTTGTACCTCGATGATTATGTCTGTAACAACAGGGGTCAAAATACAAATACTTTCCTAATTTGTACAATGCCTGCAAACATACAATAACCATTGATATACAGATACAATACAATTTATTCTTCTTCTTCTTTTCGTTCGCTGATCATACCGCCAGTCCTGTAAGTGACTATCGACATGATCATAAGCAATTTATTCTTCTTCTTCTTTTCGTTCGCTGATCATACCGCCAGTCCTGTAAGTGACTATCGACATGATCATAAGCAATTTATTCTTCTTCTTCTTCTTCTTTTCGTTCGCTGATCATACCGCCAGTCCTGTAAGTGACTATCGACATGATCATAAGCAATTTATTCCATTTACATGTACATTAGAAATTATACACACGTGTATAATTTTTAACGTAAATGTGATGCATCATATCTGTATATCAAACTTTACCGTGTGTTTGCAGGATTTGTACAAATTAGGAAAGCATTTGAATTTTGACCCCCCCGAGGCAGTTTCTGTTGTTGTACTTTTACTCTAAATCTGTACTGGTAATTCACAGCTAGGTTGCTGTGTGTGCGCGTGCATGCGGGTGCGTTAAACAAATACACAAAAAACTACATAATCAGTTGCAATACATGTATCATGTGCAAAATTATTTGACTAACTGCTGTCTACAGTATAAGACTATCACTATGTCTGCAGGTAATTATTACAAGTGTTAAATACCAGTGCCTAAATTACAAGCGAATCATACACACGTAGTTTTTGCCACCAATTGTAACTTCATCAAATTGCTTTCAAAATATACATCATGATGTTTGTAACATTATACATTTCATAAAGATTTGTGATATCTGGTGTCTGTACAGCGATGAAAGGGTTAAGAGAATAGAATTGAAACCTGTATGACTATAGTAATGTAACTTACATTCTGTGCATTCTTGGCACCAACACTTGCTCGCTGTACAATTAGCTTCTTGTCACCTAATGGCATGCCATTTAGACCAGCACATGCCTGACAACAACAGAAAACATTATAGGATAACTTAGCTAAAATACATCAAGAATGTACATGTCCAGCTAAAGTAGCTCTACTACCACCAAGTTACTGCTTTGTCCGAACTACTATTTGGACATGTACTATTAATGTCCATCATCCAATCAGATTGTTTACTTATCCGAGATGGTTTAGAACATTTTGTAGTGACAGATCAGAGGCTTTATAATATCTAGAGCAAGCGATCAATGAGAACATTGTCCCGAATATCAATCCTGAACATGTATGCTATACTACAGTACAGATCATAGTTAGCTTTACGTAAACATATCCTAAAGCTCGTTTAAAATGCGTCTAAATGGCATCATTTTCTCGTAGTGATCTACTTAGACATTGCGTATTTGGTAAATTCTCAAGACGCATCCTGAATTTACAAAATCTGCAAACCTGACATTCGGTTGTTTTCGATTTTGCTATTTCATACATAATATGTAAACGAAAATCTCCGCTTTTACATAGACATGCACATGCGTATATAGTTGTTTTACCCGTGCCTGGGGTGCGTTCAGGACCGCGAAAAACGTTTTCCGTTATTAACTGAACACTGTACCGCGTAGAACGCGAACGTTCGCCGAACATTCGCCTTCCTGAACTCACTTCAGGAGTATCCGAGTACATAACGTTATTACCCATTTTCGGCAACGGGTATCACCGTCTGATTGGTCGAGAATACACGCATATTTAATCAGATCTAGCAAAGATGGCGTCAACTGTTTAGAAAATAACATTTTTGTGTGTGCAATTCATCAATCTACGCACATTTCGTGTACACCACAGACTAAAAAGTAGACAGATAACACGGAATAACGAAACTGCCAATCAGAAAGTGTGATGTCTATATATTTGACCGCTTCGGCATCTTAACTCAGGCTTATTACTGAGAGTGCTTGAAGTTAGTTATCTCGAAAACTGTAAACAAAGACACGCGTCGATGATCGAGTTTATCGGATTGTTTATCTTCAACATTGTTTTTTCGCGACCAGGATGAAATGGATATTCATCAAATGGATATATATATTTTGTGTCTCTCTTGCGACAATCAATAACTTTCTCATTATCGGTGACATCACATTTACCAAAACAAGAATGATAATGCAAGTTACTGGGCCATAGTAACCTGCATTATCATGGAAGTAGGCCCCAAATCTAAACCAATGAATTATCACATTTTACCCATTTGAACCTGAAATCCCAGAATTCCACTTTTACAGTCATTATATAAGTATGATGTTGAATATTTTGAAAGCAATTTGACTGGAAGCTGGGTTTCAGTCAAATTAGTTTCAAAATATTCACCAGAATTTTGACACATTCATAACAAATTTATTATTTTCTCTTGTCGTTTGAAATTGTTAATGCAATAGTAGAACTACTCCCTTGTTGGAGGCGATATTCCCATCCTGTATTATATTCATAGAATCACAATGACGTCATCGCAATCAAATTTCCCATAATACCCTGGGAGATACACCATTTTCAGAGGGGCTAATTTAACCATACGAGTAATGGGCCGTTAAACCTTAATTACATTTTCTTTAATATATTGCGAAATTCACTCACGATTTCATGTTTTCTGATACCTGACAGGGTTATTACAGATTCTCAGACACAGGATTTAATGGTTTGAACATCAAGGAAAATGTAAACAATGAGTTTGTATGGGCAGTCCTCTTTAGCATGTAGTAAGTTTGCCCCAACTTTAATGGCGGCCGATCTCAAGATGCCCGAATGTGCGAAACAATGAATAATGTGTTTGATTTCTGCACTAAAGTCTGAGGGCGGTATATGACCATAACAGCCGCTGTCAGGTCATAGGGCCTAACAGTACATGTATATAGTATATTACTGGCTATATATTGTGCCATATATTTTAAACCAAATATCACTCATCGTGGCGTTGTAAACGTGGAATCAGACACTGATAGCAATGGCGAGACAGCTAATGTGTGGGACAGTGAATCTTCTGATGATGACATGTTTGACGATGAGGAAGCCACCACTACTGGAAAGACTTGAAGATGAACTTGAAGCTGGTACCCTACAGATTGATTGAACTTCTCCAATCAGTGACAAAGAGTTTGCCCTGAAGTTTGGGCTATTTTGGTGCATTCACCATGATCATTTGTGCCGTCTGAATTTAATTAACGGTTAAAGTTTGTTATATTGAATTAGCTCTAACTAACATGATTAGATATACCAATAACATACCAAGAGTTAGTAGTTAGTCACTGTTATAATAATTATACATTTTAGCAATTGACCCTTTAACACTCCAGCTGGTGAAAACATGTTCTGTGGTGGCCTCGAGAAATGTCCACATGCAGAACAAGAATTATTTTTTTACCGTGACTCAGTGAGTGGTCAAAATTGGCCTCTGAAATCAAATTGTCTTGAGAAATGACCATTTGCAGGCCAAGAGAAGACTATTTTAAGATTTTACCACTGGAATAACTGGCTTGATAACCAAGCTAGTCATTACAGTTCTAAATGTTAAAAAATTGCCTTGGCTTGCAAATGGGCATTTATTAACCCTTTAATGGTCAAATCAGCCATAACCAGCCTCTGCAGTGATCCTGAGAAATGCCCTTTTGCTGACTAAGAGAATACAATTTTTGAAAATTTATCACTGGAATGACTGGCTCCCAAGAATACTCTTGATCAGCAAATTGACATTTTATGAGACAATTGGAATTTTCTTGACCAAATTTACCCATTAAAGGGTTCAGCAGAAATTTACATTTTCTTGACAAATATTGGACAGCAAAAGGTTGTAAAGCTGGAGCTTTACTTACCTTTAACTACCTTGTTCTGCTGTTCACAATGGGGAAAAATTCTCAATCCTTGTTCCACTGAAGATCAAGGAAATGATGAAAACACCATACAACCTTTACTTACATAAAGTAAATAAGTCAAACCAGGTCATTTTGGATTTGATTAAATTGTTTATTCATTCACTTAAAAAAGTTTAATGTCATTGTTATTGAATGCTGCCATATTGATATAATGCAGTTTGCTCAAACAATCACCAACACAGACAGTAGAGCAAACCACCACTGATTACCAGCATGAGCAATATTATATAGGACCAAGATTAAGTTTACTTCACTGTTGATTTTGAGATTTGTATTGTTATCGATGATCAATAACAATACAAGTCCAGTCTCTAGAACAAAAGTAAACTATCTTGGTCCTATATAATATTGCCCATGCTGGTTATCAGCGGTGTTTTATGGTTATGCTACTGTCTGTGTTGATGAATGATGTTGCTGGTCACAGGTCATATATTACTGATAGTGGTCTTTCAAATTTGTGTCCTACTGTTCCAGATTTTGTACATTTATTTTTGCAACATTTGTTTGTGGGCGGGCTATGTTTCAACAGTAGCTGAAATAGAAAGTGAAACAAATATGATTACACAGGGAGTTATAAGCATTACATAATGGACCTTTCTATTTTATCCATCAATCATGATGTCATAATCAACTACATGATACATAAGAATGACAACATAATCAATGACATAATGAATTACGTAGATAAGTTCGTCAATCTTCACAGACACTTAATTGATGACGGACTATATGTATTCTATTTAACCCTTTAATGGACAAATTTGGTGAAGAAAATATTAATATCCACTTATTGAATGTCCAATTAGAGGCCCAGAGAATGCAATTTTTGAAAATTTATGACAAATTACTGGCTCGGTCATTGAGCCAGTCATTTGTGGTGAATTTAAAAAAATTCTATTCTCTTGGCCTGTAAATGGACATTCCACAAGGCCATAACAGAGGCCAGATTTGGTCGGCATGACCATTAAAGGGTTAATAAAAATGATGTAGAATATTTTAAAACTAATTTGACTGGGAGTTGTTGCTGTCATATTAACAGCTTACATGTATAGTTTTCAGGAATTTGAGATTCAGAGAGTACAGAGATCGATCCCAATGCAGGTAAAACTTGGGTGGAGCTTAGCTAGAGATGGGCGGGGCATAGCTAAAACTGGATACCTCCATTGGGCAAAACTATAAGTAAGACTGAGCGGTGGTAGTGAACACTTGACCTAGCACTGTAATAGTAGCATGACAAAATAGCAATCTATCTGTGTTGGTACAGGTACATTATGTAATAAATTATTAAAAAGTGTACCAACACAAATACTGATAGAATGCTACATGTATTTTGACATGATACTTGTGCACTGCCCGGTCAAGTGTTTACTAGCACCACCACTCAGTCTCATGCCACAATAATAAATTAGCTACTATAATCTTACTCTGTCTGAGTACAGCGTACATTGCTCATAGTGATATTCACTATACCACCACGTACCTTACCGATAATATTTGTTATAGAACAAACCAGCACGATTATAATCATGCCAGTTTATTCATTCATTTTGTTGGGTGACATGCATGGTGGTACAGTGGTACCTGATAAGCATGCTGGATTATTCATTAATTTTTCTGGGTGGCATGCATGGTGGTTACAACTCAGGTGATGTGAAGTTTGAAAGCAAAAATTCTACGGAAACTAGTAAAAAAATATTTAAATTTCATAGACAACAAAACAGCCCCGTAAGTCTATTTATACCTGGAAACGCCTCAGCTGCTCTCGGAGAGCATCTAGACTTCAAATTTTCCGGTGGAGAGTTGGTGTTTCCAGGTGAGTGACCGCTGAGGACAGTGAATCGCGCATGTCAAGAGAGTGAAAGACTGATTCAAGTCAGACCACCAATGACCAATAGGAAAATATCTATTTGCAGAACAAGAGAAGACTATTTTTGAAAATTTATGACTGGAATGACTGGCTCGGTTATGGAGACAGTCATTCCACTGATAAATTTTCAAAAATTGCCTTTTCTTGGTCTGCAAATAAATATTTCTCAACACCACTGCAAAAACCGGTTTTGGATGATATGAGCCGGGTTCTGCCGGTTCGATTGCTTAGTGGGGTGAACTGTTCCACTTCCTCAAGAAATCATGGGTCATTTTGACAAATGTTGGATCAAGTACATACATGGAAGATATCTATGTCCTAAACTCCATTAGGCCAATGAACCATGTGTGAAGGTAATGATTGAATGGTGTGAATTTTAGAGCACTAAATGGTGCAAGGGCCCTGCCTCCGCATAACCCTGCATGAGTGTTAAAGTGTTATGTATATGATGTCATAATGAATTACATCATATGTAGGCTGACGTAGCTAAATCTTTTGAACTTTTAAGAGTCTTTTGTATGAATTGTATGTCTTTACTATTTAGTAAACATTCTGTTGAATATTTAACAACAGACCCCAGTCAAATTACTTGAAATTAGTTTCAAAATATTCAACAGGTTAGCTGTATCTATAGTTACCATGAAATTTGGAATTCAGGATTCAAAGTACATACTGATCCCAACACACAGTCGCACGGGGCATAGCTAAAAGTGGATCCATCATTTAGAAAATCTAAATTTCTGTTTTATCCTCATGCCAACTCCAGATTTTGCTATATTTACCCCTTTCACCGACAGGTCCTGAAAACAATGTGACATGTTAAATGATGGTGGTAGCCTAATTTCTCAATCCGAAAGAAAATTTAATTTTAGTATGATGACGTTGAATGAATTACCCACCTACCTTTAAAATCTCCTTGAGTCCTTTCTTTATCTCCATGTTTTGAAAAAATTAGGATACATTTGTCTCCATCCATTCATCATGCTATCTCCTCCCAAACATTGGGTGGAATTCAACCAAATTTGGTATGTGGGTTATCCATATGATTGTGGATTGGCTGACAACATTTATTTTATGTAGTCAGAGATTGGTGTCTTCCAGATTTATCTAGATTTCCCATAGTCCTGCCCACACTCTCGCACATCATTTGACACCCTCTCAATAGTTTTAAATTAAGCCAGATGAGCCACTACATTTAGATAGGACTAGTGATTACAAGATTCTACTATAGCCCTTCAAATCTTTGGAGACCAAGGGAAGACTATTTTTTTAATTTTACCACTGAAATGACTGGCTCAATTATCGAGCCAGTCATTTTACTGGTCAATTTCCAAAAATAGTCGTCTTGCTCTGCTCACAATAGAGGAATTTTTTTACCACCTTGACCATTAAAGAGTTGACATGTCAAATTGTTACCATTGGGTTGGTCAGTTACAAGTTGTACTAGCCCTAGTCAATTTCTGCTAACCTCGTGCTCATGTTAATTTTAACCCCTGCTCTCACAGATCATTTCCCCTTAAAACGATTGTTCACAGCGATCCATGTCAGTCTCTGTGTAATGTAACTCCTCCGAAAGCGGTGGATGGAATTCATACAAATGTTGTAGGTTACTATAGAGTGCAAGAGGCCATTCTTATCTCAACTACGAAGTAAAATGAGCTATTGTGATACCATGCACGTCGCCCACCGGCGTCTAATTTGCGTTTAGCTCAACTTTTCTGTTTATATCTCATGTTTGGTTGATCATACTGGTCCTAAACGTGGACACATGCCTCCTTATAATGACACGGCATCACACAATGATGTTCTGGCCAAAAGGTCAAAATCACTGATACGCATGGCAACCATTTGTTGTCCGCCATCCATCCATCAACTTATGTTTAAAAACATAAGTTGACGGATGGACGGCGGACAGCAGATTGTTGCCATGCATATCAGTGATTTTGACCTTTTGGCCAGAACATCATTGTGTGATGCCGTGCCTCATACATACGTTAACCGCTTGCCGGATTTAAAACTAATTTGGCTGGAAGGACCCTAATGCTTTCGGCTTCCGAACATGTATACAGATTTTGATTGGTCAATTTGTGTGAAAATCTGACTATGAAAAATTTAGCAGAAATTGTCAAAACGCTACTCCTCATTAACCGCTTGACAGATTGCAACCCTAGTTGGCTGGACATAAATTGCCAAAATGCATATTCTCCATGACCGCTTGGTGGATTATATCCAAATTTGGCGCACAGATTCTGCAGTAGTTGGCTCTAGAACTTCTATTCAGAATTTTTTTTATAATTCTGTGGTTAGCAACAACCGTCATCAGATGAGATATTTTGACAGTTCGCCTCTATGGCCGCCTCATCTCAAAAGAAAAATAGGAAGTGGAAATTAGATAAGGGTATACAGGCAACCTGCTGAATATTTTGAAGTTTTGATAGATAGATAGATAGATAGGTATGTACATACTCGGTACATTCTATAGGCAGCCTTTTTTTACATAGTAGCGGCCTTCTCTGCTGGCAGCCCTTATTGCCATACACCGTCCAGGATACCGTTACAGGCCCTTGGCCCCCTTGTTGATAAGCCTTCTAAATTTATTTTATGTTTGAAGTCAATCATCAGAGTTCATTGCTGTCAGGAAGTCGAGATTCATGGTTGCATTGCAGCCACATTTCTTGTATTACATTTGGCTCCTCCACTGGGGTAGTGAACGTGGTCGATTGCTATGACACGCCATCGACCAAACAATCTAGTTATCACTTACTTTCCATCATCAGATAGATCCAAGTTATCAGAGATTGTAACCCACAGCCTATAGTTTTTCTTTTGATCACTTCCAGGGTTGTTAAATCTTAATGTATGATCACACAAACTCCTTTATTAAATTTTGAGCAAAATCTGACCAGTTTGTTTCCGATATATCCATAGATTAAAATTTGTACCCAATCTGGATCCAACTTGGTTTTTGTCCAGATCACAGCCCAAGTTTGGAAATCCTTGTTTAGGTTATGTTGCTTTTTTACTGTCGTCTAATAGTACACAACTGTCAAAGCGTCATGAGATTAGTTCAACCAATCAGATTTGCCATTGATGGCTTTTCCAACAATATCTCTGCTAATCAAAGATAACGAGGTTAAATATATACGCGATGACATCATCAGAATGGAATGGTGTTCCAGTTCAAGACGATTGTCCATTCGGCATTAGATATATCGAGATTTTCACTATAAAAACGCTGAAATTAGACGAATCCCGCGAAAAAACACTAAATTAAATACATCTGATAAATCCAGCCACAAATTGACGTAAATAAGTTAAAATCTGCTGTACGAATCGTTCAAAGTTTGCTAAGCAGGCGAGATACATGTACGGAGAAAACATGTACTGATAAGCGGGTCTGCCTAGACTAGGAACCGAGTACCCGTTTGCTTCAAACGACGGACGGTCGCCACGACATAAGCTCACTTGGCCAGGTGAGCCAAAAATGACTTTCATTAGAGGGATTAAAAAAAATTATATCTCTTCCTAAAAATAAAATACTAGCCTACCCTATTCTATCAGGCTAAAAAAATAAAAATAAATGTCCCTACCTACTTACCCTAACTTCAGATGGCGAAGTAATCGGAACCACACACTCATTTTTAAGCGGCCTTTTCAAAAATATTACTCCGATGACAAAGCTAAAAATATTTTGACTATCAACAATTTTCAAACAAATTCTTTTTAAAAATATTCACATTTTAATATGAATCCCTGTTTAGTAAATGTTAAAAAAAAATTAACCAATTACACTGCTAGGTTACATTTTAGGGCCCTGTGAAGCTTCGAGTATTCAATTCGATATTGTCACGAAGCTTCTATTCGAATTTTGTGGATTCGAGATTTTCGAATGGTGGGTAGGCTTGGGTGGTATAATACTTTTTTCAATGTAAATTATTCAATAAAACTTATTTTGCGTCTTTACCGCCCTTCGAAATCCCATTTTGAGCACGGTAACCTGGTAGTGTTGTCTGACAGATGACTGGGTTGCTTTTTTTGCCCGGATCAGTATTTTAAATGGCCCATCGTGATATAGTGTTAACTGATCTGTGTGGATCAGAGCGTAACATTTAAGAAAATCTAAGATTTTCACCCAAAATTGATCAATCAAAATTCTGAAGACGTTTTAGAGCCTACCACCACAGAATTCATCTAGTCAAATCTGATTGAAATGTGTCAAGCACCTGAGGAGTAGCATTATGACAATTTGCGGAAAATTTTCAACCAAACAAGAGGCCCCAAGCGCCTGTGGCGCTCACCTGGACCATCAGTATTTAAACCATTTGCATTTAAATAGACATGATGGATGATTTTCAGAAAATCCAAGATGGCCACCAAAATTGACCAATCAAAACTCTTAATATGTTGAATGAAGCCTACCCTCATAGGATCGTTCCCCCAAAGTTTTGTTGAAATCGGGTTATTGATTGAAGGAGTACCATTTTTAAATGGTTCCGGAAACCTTTCAGAAAATCAGAGATTGCTGCCAAAACATTGACATATCGAAATTCTGAATAGAATTTCCAGAGGCTACAAAATAGGATCCTTCCTGGTTGAAATTGCCCAAGCAATTAATGAGGAGTAGCATTTTATATGAACTCTCATTTATCGGAAAACCCAAGATGGCCACCATCAAAATCAAGCCGTCAAAATTCTGTATAAAAGTTCTTAAGTGTACAGGACTAGGGTTCTTCCAGCTGAGTTTGGTTGAAATCGGCCCAGCGGTTAATGAGTAGCCTTTTAACTGATTTCCCAAAATATTCAGAAAATCCAAAATGGCCACCGGAAAAATTGACCATTCAAAATTCTATATGCAACTTCTAAAGCCTAGCACCCTAGGCTCATTCCAGCCAGTCTGGTTGAAATCACCCAAGTAGTTAATTAATATACGATTTTCAGGCATTTTCCGCTGAAAAAATGAACCAATCAAAATTCTGTATACAGTTCTGAAATCTACCAGGCTAGTATCCTTCCAGCCAAGTCCGGTTGAAATTGTTCAAGCAGTTTATGAGGAGTAGCTTTTTAAATGATTTTCTGCCTTGTTTCAGAAAATCCAAGATGGTTGCCGGAAAAATTGACTAATCAAGGTTCTGTATAGAAGTTCGGAAGCATACTAACCTAGGGTACTTCCATCCAGGTTTGATTGAAATCGGTCCAGTGGTTATCGAGTAGGCTTTTAAGTGATTTCCAGAAATTTCCGGTACACTTTTCCGGTACACTTTTCATAAAATCTAAGATTTTCACACTAAAAATTTGACCAATCAAAATTCTGAAAAAAATTCTGCAGCGTACCAGCACAGGGTCCTTCCAGCCAAATTTGGTTGAAATCGGTCAAACCATTACGGAGAAGAAGCAATTTGATGGATGGACGGGACGACCGCCATGGCATAAGCTCACTTGGCATTTCAGGCCAGACGAGCTAAAAAATGTGATCCACTAAATTTACTTCGCCCAGTCGCCATGTAATTATCATAATGTAACCAAACCATCCCAATCGAAATCGTTCAAGTGAACACAAATTTCGCCTATAAATATAATGCCAAATGAATTTGCTGATTAGGATAGTGAAATTATGTCATCAGTTATTCAACTTATTGAGCGGGAGTAAAAGGAATGTCCAGCGTGTTCTAGGAATTACAACGCAGGAACATCGTATATTTATGGTACTAGTTTCTTAATTTCTAGGAAATTATCCCGTCCGAGTTCAATTCCTGTCTAGTGTATGCATACACATTCTGGTTTTCTTGCATTTTCAAATTTCTTGCTATGACAACCACAAATTAGATTACATGATATGACACTTGAATATTCACATAGGCCTACATTTCCATTCTTCGAGATTAGATTTAAATTTTTTCGAAAATATTCGTTTCCAGAGGAAATTTAAGATTTGCAGAGCCCTAATAAATTTGTCTGATTAAGACTTTAATCCAACCAGAGCAGAAATGATAACCAGAGGCCCAAAGACCCTGTATCGCTCACCTGCAATTATTGGCCACTGGCACAAACGAACAAAACGAGATAACCACTGGACAAATTTACAAATCAAATTTCTGTGAAGAAGGTTTAGCCACGTCTTAACAAGTAGCCTTTTATGAATTTCTCAGAAATTTGCCGAAAATATAAGATGTCCGCAAAAAACGCTAAATTTTGATAGATGCGCGGACATGGTTTTTTTGACATTCAACTTTCCATGGTCAAATTTTAATGGCGTTATGGCCCTAATCATATCAGCTAAATTTCGGCCCGATCCGGTCAGTGGTTCTGGAAGTCGTTTTCGCAAAAACTAGGTCATTCAAGATTGCCACTGACTGATTTGGCAAATCAAGTTCCCTCGAATAAACTTGATTCAGCTCGTGCCCTGGGTTATATTTCATGAGGCCTGCATCGATCCCCCAAGCAGTTTCGTTGAAGATTTTTAAAGACCTTTCTGAAAGTCGGCCAGAATTCAAGATGGCCATCGGCCAAATTGGTTGATTGGGTTCATTTGAACAACCTTGAATCTCTATACCGTAAGGATTGTTCGGCCTCAAAAGCCATCAAATAAAAAATTCCAATATGGCCGCCAAACATGCTACAATTTGATTGGGCCACAGCAGCCATGTTTTTTTTATGTATCAACTTCCCTTTAACAAACATTAACAGCCTTTAGTTCTCAATCATATCTGCCAAATTTTGGCTTGATCCATTCAGCAGTTCCGGAGTTGTTTTCGTGAAAACTAGGTCATCCAAAACTTGGTTCAGCTCTTGCCATAGATCATATTTCATAAGTTTTGAATCAATCCCCTAAGTAGTTTTGGAGATTTTTAAAGACATTTCTAAAAATCGGCCAAAATTTAACACGGCTGCCGGACAAATTGGCCGATCACCTTAATTTATACAAAGTTGAATCTCTATACTGTAAAGATGGTTCCTGTCAAATATAATTGAAATCAGCCAAGTGATTCTAGGGAACTAGACATTTTCAATTTCCCATTGCTTTAGTATGGGAGTTTTTGGCGGGAAAAAGATCAAAGATGGCCACCAATCCATTTTCCGACAGCTTTGAAAGTGATAAATTTGAAATCAGCAAACCCAAAAACATACATAAAACCAATTTCGCCTTCAAAATCCACCAAATAGAAAATCCAATGTCCGCCAAACAAGCTACATTTTGATTGGTCCAGGGCGGCCCTGTTTTTTGTGCAACAACTTCTCTTGAACAAACTTTAATGACACTTAGTCCCTAATTATATCTCCTTAATTTCGACCTGATCCCTTCAGCGGTTCTGGTTATTTTCACGAAAACTAGGTCATCTAAGATTGCTTGCCCTAGATGATATTTCATCGATCTCCCAACCAGTTTCAGAGATTTTTAAATACATTTCTAAAAATCCGCCAAAATCCAAGATGGATGGCCAAATTGGCAAATCGGCTCCGTTTGAACAAACTTGACTATCCATGCCCTAAAGATGCTTCCTGCCAAATATAATTGAAATTGGCCTAGTAGTAGCCATTGAGGCCAGGTGAGCTAATAAATGTACCTGATCCGTGATTGGACTATCCACATATTCACAGAAAGCGTATCCCTTTGACAGGCCTGTGGCACTATCCTTCACCAAATTGAATGCTTTCAGTTGACCAAATGACACAAGCAGTTCTTTAACCTACAATAAAAAAGAAATGCCATCTACAGACAGTGATAAGAAGATACTGGTAAATATGTACAAACAACAAGAATACATTATTACAACTTGATAAGTCTAGGTCTGACATCTTAACCCTTACCACACTAATGTCAGAAAGTTAATTGCTATTGGGTTAGCACAAGCAAGACGGGTGGATACTTTAGAAACAATGTTACTGAAACATGTTGTGGTCAGCTTAAAGCGACATTGGCTCCAAAATGTACACCAGTTACATTAGTATCATGTATGAAACAGTATTTTGTAAGTCTAGATTTCAGTGCCAGGTTAAGAGCTAAATAATGATGGATGTAAGGTCACCGTGTCCGATCTACAACAATACAATCCAAACCCACCCCAACATTATCTTCTACTGTGGTAGTCAATAGACATACATGTACACCTCTAAATGCAACATTTGGTATGATAAAGCTCAAACTACTCAGACAAGAGAGCATTTAATAGCACAGTTCTCTAAGACACGTAGGGCTCTACGACTACCTGTCTTAATGCATTACAATCCTACAATACAGCTCATAAGTTACCATGTTTCCAAAACAAAAACTTGTTTGCACAATTTTGATCACATTAGTACAATTTTGATCTTGAACACATTCGTAGAATTTTGAAAATGATTTAAACTTTCTGTTGAATATTTTAGGCAGCAATGTCTTCCAATCCAATTATATGCAAAATATTCAACAGTAAGTTTTATTTTGCTTACAGGAGATTTGCACATGTTTAACATACATTACCTTGCTGTATATGAAAGCCTGTTACATGTCTGTTATTAGATGACTTAACACCATGTGTGTATGTGGCGAGGTTTGGCATAGCCATTAAAATTACTGAAAATTCATGAATAATTACAAGACAGCTAATAACAGGTTTTATACTAATTTCACACTGCAAATTTCAATTACTTTTCCATAACCCCCGCTTTCGTGACTGACTGGGTCAGTGCATTTACTGTCTTGGTTCGTACCACGACCTTGGTACGGAACAAGAAATGCCAAATCGGGATATGTGTGAATTGGTGATGTTTGATGACCGTGATTTCACGGCAATGTTCTGAACACACAAGCATTCTAAATTGCGTTAATGTTAGCAATTAATTTGCTCGTATTTCGATTTATACTTTAAATTCATTAAGCGGGTAAATCTACCTAAAAATAGTAAATCGCGGATGACCGCATCTGCCATGGATGACCGCATCCACCACGCACCACGGATGACCGCATCCGCTAAAATATTGACGAGATTTCATCATTCAAAAAATTTGTAAAAATTTCCTGTCCAGCACCATCGTGAAATTTATGAATCAGTAACCATTGGTAACAACAAACCAAGATCAAAAATCAGTTCCTGGTTCAACAAAATATGTGAGTAAGACATGTACTTCTGGAATGCCAAAACACTGGAGCCAAGTCAGTGAACCCTGATGCAGTCAGTCACGAAAACATACCCCCGAATAAGAAATTTGCATAACCTTGAGAACTGAATGATGGAATTCATACATATTTTCTCCCTATAATTCTATGCAATAGATAGCATTCTGGATATATATCTTTCTAGGCCTTGATGATATAATCTCAGATTCCATGACTTTCCAAAGTGTATTAAGTAAATTAGCATAAAGGAGTGTTTGAAATGATAACTTGCACATGAACCAATGAGTATTAATGACTACAATTTATACAAAGAGGCACTGTATTTTAGAAAATCATTCACCAGTCATACATTCTATTAACACATAGTTTTGCCTCTCTCTTGGATTGCAAGTAGAACAAGAAAACGGTTCTTATAATGTAGGGAGGATGATGACAGGAATGGGGGCTTGCTATGAGCCTTTATCCAATATGGTTGATGCCAGTAGGCTTCATTGTATAGAGTAGGTGTATCCAGTAAGCCTCCTTTTTTGGGGTGTTGGTGTCTCCATTGGGGTCACCTCTCAAGACCCGTGTAATGCGGTAGGACATGTGTTCCTATCTATGATTAGGAAAGTTGAAGCTTAAGGCTACCTTTGAGTCCTATATCCCTGAAGTATTCCTGTATTCTAATTAGAATTCATGCTTGGTTTCACCTATACACTGCTAATGGTGATGGAGGCACACACGCCCACGGCTGCACAAGATGCACTTAGGTATGCTTATGGTTATTCCCATGTGTAGGTGAATTGAAGGAAATGTCAATTTCCCTTTCTCCGAGATCTAACAATACTCACCATTCTGTTACTTCTGATATACAGCTGGCCTTGACAGCGGCTCTAGGATTATAGACTTAGAAAGCTTTACCGACTCCTGGGAACCGGGTACTCGGCTCCCAACTGCCGAGTACCCATTTACCATAGAGCTCATATTGTTTGCATAGCCACCAAACAAGAGAAAACTATGGCTTGCCTCCGTGGGACTGGGAGGCTGGGTCCGTAACAGAATGGTGAGTAGTGTTAGATCTCGGAGAAAGGGAAATTGACATTTCCTTCATTCTCCTTCGATCAATACTCACCATTCTGTTACTTCTGATATACACCAGATTTGATCAGTAACCTGGTGGGAAGGGGCAAGCCATAAATGCTAATTTTGCCCCTTGGAGAAAGATTTTAGACTTCAAACTTGACTAACGGAGACCTAAAAGGACCGTCAAGTTTACGGAACCGAATCACATTCGCATCACCGCCCCCCCCCCCCCCCTTTTCCTCCTAAGAAAAGGGAGAGAACTAACGAACATGTATCTCGCCTGAAACACAAATATGCCAAGAGGGTTAACTGCTCCCTGCATATTCCATGTATTAGCCTGGGAATGAGCATTAATATATAAGATGACTGAACATGATACACATCCATAATACAAAAAACTCTCACTATTGAATTACCTTATGATAATTGGACTCCAGACGTACCGCCTCCAACCATTCACTGGTTCGGCCATCAGTGACACAATCTGGTTGTCATCCTCTCGCTTGACCATGCCTGCTTTAGGTTCTTTTCTTACCAAAGTGAAAAAAGGGTGAAGAGCAGTGTGGTCACTAACTATCGTTTCAAAACAGCTAAAGCGAGTGGATTGGCTGAGTCTGACACATCCCTCATATAGAAATCCGTAAATGAGGACTCACAGTGCCATTGTGCAACGGCCATGATGTCCTCTAACGGAACACCATTGTAAAGGGCGGTCGAGGCGGCTATTCCTCTGACATCGTGTGCCCTTACGCCTTGCACCTGGTGCCCAGTCGCCATCTCATGAGTAGTTTGAATGCATTCGACCACCCAACGAGAGATAGTATCCATGGATGCGGCGCCATAAGGCTTTTTATGGCAGATCCACAGATGTCTATCGTTCGACCGTAACGAGTCAGTCCGTTTCTTGTACTGGCATCACGATCAAACCTAGTTAACTTCGGTATAATGATCGGTTTGCCGGGATATCTCAGATTGATTCTTTGACATAAACTCTGCTCTTGGCAGAAGACGCAGACCTTCTCCAGAAACAATAAATCGGTCCCTCTCTGCCGAAAGCGCATGGATCTCACTGCGCCTTCTAGCTGAGGAAGCTGCCAATAGAAAGACCGCCTTTAGAGTCAAATGCTTTAGACTAGCCGAACGCAACGGTTCGAAAAGGTGCTTGGCCAGTACATTAAGCACTAAAGATAGACTCCAGGCTGGAATGACTACCGGTTGTCTCGGTCGGAGATTGCTCATTCCCTTCAACATCACATTTAACTGGGCCACCTCTGGACTATCCCTGTTGGCTAGACAAGGGATAACTGATGCCAAAGCTGACTTGTATCCAGCAACTGTGACGGGAGCTAGTCCTGAAAAGAACAGCTCATAGAGAAAGTCTGCTATTTGTTGAATACTGGATTGAAAGGTATCAATACCCTTTTCTTCACACCAGTCTGCAAATCTGTTAACCTTGTTGTTATATGACTTGAAGGTTGACCTCCTTCCCGCAGCCGCGATGAAATCAGCAGCCTGTCGAGAAAAGCCTTCCGACGTGGAACGTTGTTTGATAACATCCACGCAGTCAATTTGAACATTTTGGGACGCTCGTGTAGGAAGCGTCCCTTGGCCTGGGAGATTATGTTCGGAATCTCGGGCAACTGCACAGGATTTTCCACCAACAGATCTAGAAGATCCGTGAACCACGCCCTGCTCGGCCAATACAGCGCTATTAGCAGGACTAGACACGGTTCCTCCCTGACCTTCACCAATACCTTCGGTAGAAGAATGGTGGGTGGGTACGCGTAAGCGTGCATCCCTCTCCAGCTTATCGCCAGAGCGTCTGTATCGACGGCATTTGGATCTGGAATCGGCGAGACATACGTCATGATTTGAGCATTTTCCTTTGTGGCGAACAAGTCCACGTTGGGTTTGCCCCAAAGCTCGAAGATCCGTCGCAGAACTGGAGGGTTGAGGGACCATTCTGTTGGCAGAATTCTCTGTCTGCGAGACAAAGCATCCGCCAGAATGTTCAATCGGCCAGGAATATGAGCTGCTTTCAAAACAACCGAGTAATTCCTGCACCATTGAATCAAGTGCCACACTCTGATACACAGAGTGGGTGACCTGGTCCCGCCTTGGCGATTTATATATGATACTACTGTCGAATTGTCCGACCGTATCAATATCACCTTGCCCCTGATCATCGGAAGGAACTCTTCCAACGCCAGTTCCACTGCCATCATTTCCAACAGATTGATATGCAGCTGACTCTCCGGGAGAGTCCATGTGCCCGAGACCTGGTGTTCTCCCAGGCAGGCACCCCACCCCTCCAGCGATGCATCCGTGTACACGGACAGCTGGGGGTGGGGTAGGTGCAGCGAAACCCCTACTAGGAGATTCTGACGCTCCTTCCACCACACAAGATGCGACATTATCGGCTCCAAAACTGGTACCAGTTTTGACAGGGGTTCTGTTCTCTGTTTCCACAGAGACATCAGATACAACTGGATAGGCCTTCGCATTAGAGCAGCGTACTGGATAACCTGCTCCATGGAGACCATAAAGCCCAGCATCTGAAGGAACCGCCTCGCCTGAATGTGGTTTCCCACTCGAAAACTCTTGAGGATGGCTAACAGAGACACCACTCTGGGCTCTGACGGGTACACCCTGCCCTCCTCGAGATCGAATCGCATCCCCAAATAAACGAAATGTTGAGTAGGCGTCAACTCGGATTTCTCCTCGTTGACTATCCAGCCTAGATCTGAAAGTAACCTCAGTCAGAGCAGTATCCACGTTCAACCTGGCTGCCGAGTCTGCCTTGATCAGCCAGTCGTCTATGTAGGTGTGTAGCGCCATTTCCCTTTTCTGAGAAACGCTGTCACCGCAAGGACCACTCTTGTGAAAACCCTCGGAGCTGTCGACAGGCCAAATGGGAGAACAATAAACGCCCATACTTGACTCTGAAACGCAAATCTCAGAAACCTGTGACAACTCCTGTTCATCGGAATGTGGAAATATGCATCTTTCAGATCGATCGATACACACTACATTCCTTTCCTCAATCCCGCCATTACCGACCTCGGCGTTTCCATCTGGAACCGAGGCGTATGGATAAACCAATTTAATGGCCTGAGATTGAGTATGGGTCTCCATCCCCCTGTGCTCTTGGGGACAAGGAACATGTTTGAATAGAAGCCTGGAGTGTTTCGGTTTGCTGGTTTTATTGCTCCCTTCAGAAGCAAACCCGACACTTCCTTTTGAACGGCTTCTAACTTGTCTGGCTCCCTTGGTACGGGTGTCCAGACAGGTGCCAAAACCAGATTTTGTGGTGGAAAGTCCCACCACTCCGGCATGTAACCCTGGGATAACCATCCCAGGACCAGACTGTCTGACGTCACACCTCGACGAAACGCATGAGCCTTCCACCCACCATAGACGCCTCGACGTCTAACGGGGTTGTCCGGCTCGTAGTCCGCTCCCCCCTCTTTTTTAACGAGAGAGAGAACCATTTCGTTCTAGGCACGACGGGTATAACTGGCACCGCTGTTCCTGTCGCACAGGCGCGGTCCAGATGGATATGAAGGGAGCTCTCGTACCCTCAGGTACGATCCGGCCCCTTCTGTCCGCCCTTTGAGGACTTACCCGTACCCTTCCCCTTGCCCTTCCCGCCTCTAGGGCGGTCAGGAGCAACCGTGGGGAGGGTAGGCGCCTCTACAACCTTCATGGCTTTCTTCGCCGCCGCCGGCTGAGAAAAGCCAGCTGAAGCAGAAGTCGCAACAGGCTTAGCTTTCGCCTTGCCCTTATGCTTCTTCTGCTTCTTTGAAGGTTGTCCCGCTAGCGGTTTCCTTACAGCCCCTAGTGCGTGCGCTTGCCGCACTAGCTCTAGCTGCAGGTTGACCGCTAACCAATTCTGCGCGATCCTGGCTGTATCCTCTAAGATGGCCCGCGCCTGGCCACCGAAGATGCTAGGCCCTGTCGCGGGCGTCCCAAGAACACGCTCCCTGACTGCCGTAGCCAGACGCATATGGTCAATGACCATTTGCCTCCTGGATTTAGTCACTCGCGCTTGCGCCCTTGCCAATGCGTCCATAGACAGCAACAGGCCGTCATTTACGCACGAAAGCGTCACAGGGTGGCCTGCCCCCGCTTCAGCCCACACCGACTGAAGGAGACGATACGAGTGGTTGAAAGCGCTCATAGCTGCCCTCACACCCTCATCGCACAGGGACAGGACTTCCTCTTGGTGTACCTGAGCCTTGTCCACAAGTCCCGGACCGGGGCCACCTGCCCCGGCACTCTGAACGCCCAGTACCCATCGGTCATCCTCGGTGACCGACGGGACTACACCATATCTGTCGTATTCCCCCCGCGGAATACGACATCTTGCCCGCATCTCCCTGGAGGCCGCAGGGAGCTGACCCTTGGTCATAAGTGGTTTGCTATAAATAGCCTCCAACAATTCTATGAACTGTGGATCCTGTCCCACAGACTGGATCAGGGCCGTGGGCAAAATCCCCGTCCTGATCGACGCAACGGGCGCATCTTCATCGGCCGTGGCCGAAACCACAGACGGGTCAACCATGGCTAGCCACGCCAGAGCCTCTGACCAATCTATCTCCGATGAAGACACACCCGCAAACACGTCACCCGTTGATGTGTTCACGGGCCTGCCAGCCACGGCCTCCCGGCAAGGAGCCACGGCTGACACGCCAGGCACTCCGGTACCACACGGTTCCGCCGCCACCCCATGAAACACTCCGGTCCATGGGGTAGGTCCGTACGGTTTTCCGTCGCGGAACCGTAGCCAGACACGGGCGCCAACAGCACCCCATGTCCGACTGCCGGACCAAGCGAGATAGGTGAGTACCACGCCCATCCCGTCCCGGCCGACCCGTTACCGTGTCGGCTGGTGCCAAACCAACTGTCACGGAACCAGTGCCCGGTACCAGATTAGCCTCAGCCACAGGCGGAGCCGCTGCCCTGGCTTGCACCAAGCCAGACAAATGGAGGCTGGTTCCGTCTAGGACGGAATCGACCTCCATATTCTCCACCTGCGGCATCACAGACCGCAGCAACCTCTACTCCTCGTCTTCAGACTCCGAAGAGTCGTCACTAGACAAGGAAACCGTGGATAGCAGGGACGACACCAGCGTGGGCAGAACGCTATGCAGAAAACCCTGCATAGCCGGACCAAACCACGCCGGCGGTGCCATCTCCGCCACCTCCAGCTGGGGACGTGGAGCACCCCCACCGGCCGAACCGGCCGCTCCACGATTTACTCTCGGACCGCCTGACCCCGCGTCAGACCCAGCCAAGTCCTTCTGGGCAAGGAACTTAACCATCATCTCCACGGACCACACTGCGCACACATTACACCTATGGTCTAGGTTACAGGGCGAACACCTAAAACAGACATGGTCCTTGAATACGACTCGTACAAAATTTATGGCACTCGTCACATGATGGCGGGGTTGGCTTGGCCTATAAAATAATAAATAATACAATTACAAGCGGAACGAGACCCTAATGGAAGGCAGACAATTAATTTTCAAATAATTTGACTCGTATCCCTCCCGCACCCCACCCCGCCACGTTACAACAAAGATCGCATTGATTATGACGACAAGAACGAAGCGGGCATAAAACACACCCATATTAGATCCTCCAGGATGTGTAATGGCTCCAGGAATCATATCGCATGGCATTCGGGGTATATTTACCAATCAATATAAATTATACTCCCTAACGAAAGCCAAACGATATGTGAAGAAAACAACAAAATGTATAACAAACTGCTGTATCACACGGTAAAACCGCAGACCACGCATCAACTCAAGAATTTTGAAACCACCGATCATTGCAAACTGATCGTGATCGCACGTAAACTTGAACATTCTAAAGTTTCCGGTACCCTTTTAGTACGCACCACCCAGAACGAGATGCGCGAATTAATGAAAATTTTTCTTCACATAAACATCCGAGCGACCGGGTGTGACGTCACCCGCTCGGATCCTACGGAGAACGACGTCAGCCGATATTCGTGTTAGAAATACCGTCGTAGCAAACACCTATTTTCATATCTGCCGATCGCCTGTTGGGGTTTAAAGAAGGCGATCGTCTGGCATATATCGTTGTTAGCACACGTCCCAGATTCTCTGGGGTCAGAAATCGGGACATGCGACACACCGAAATTTAGAGACCTAAGTCTTTTAACTATGGATAATAAAGAATGATACAACCTGGTTTTCATCAGCGGTATTCTCCATAGTATCCAGTTAAATCCTTCAAGAACGCACAAACTATCACTTTATAGACAAAGACTTAGATTTCTTTAACAAAAGACACTAAAATCCTCTCCCTGCAGAAAGCATGTATTGCTCTTGTTGCTATGCAAACAAGAATGAGCTCTATGGTAAACAGGTACTCGGCAGTTGGGAGCCGAGTACCCGGTTCCCAGGAGTCGGTAAAGCTTTCTAAGTCTATAATCGTAGAGCCGCTGTCAAGGCCAGCTGTATATCAGAAGTAACAGAATGGTGAGTATTGATCGAAGGAGAAAGGCAGGCACAGCTCCAAATCCTGTTTTTCTTTAGGCAAGGGATAAGGTACATGCTTCGCATTTTTAAGTTGCCAATGGTTTTGGCTGTGTATTTTGAATTCACGCTTAGTTTTACATATATATATATATATATATGTATTGCTAATGGAAGTGGAGGCCCAAGAAAGCCAAGTGTCCACGAACACACACATAAAATGCACTTAGGTGTGCTTACCATTATGCCCATGAATAGGTGGGCAGTTTCAAATCATGTTTTGCTTTAGGCAGGTGATGATGTACAGTGTTTTGTGTTTTGCAGTTGCAAATGATTTTGGCTGTGCATAGCATTTCTGCTACCTCTGTTAGGAGTGTGAGTTTGGAGATCGAAGGCAGTACTGGCTCCTGCTGGAGATCGTTTTGGTTGGCTAAAGCCATATTTTCGCCTGATAAATAAATTGTATATAACTTAGTGCCACGACTCTGGATTTGCATACCTGGCACTTGTCCTGAAGTTATATATATATATATATATTATATTAGAACAGAGTTAAACTTGTAAAATACCATCGTCATTGATATATTTCTCAATGCCATGCGATCAAGTGTCTATTTTGGAGACAATGTTGCTGAAAGATGTTGTGTTTTAGCCGTTGACCTCAAAATTGGCACACAGTTTAAGGACCCACAGATAAACATCAACACAAGTTTGGAGAAGATCGCTCTATTAGAACCAGCTATTGAAAAATGTGTTAAGTGTTCATTTTGAAAACAATGTTGCTGAAAGCTTTTGCTCTTCTGTTTTAGCTGTTGATCCCAAAAATTGGGATATGCCTTTGGGACCACATCGGCAAGCTACCACCTAAGTTTACACATTATCCCTACAGCAGAACTCGAGTTAATAAAAAATGTCTTAGGATCAAGAACAAACAAACAAAAATGCCATGCCTACATTAATCAAATTGTATCTAGCGACGCAGATAAAAATAGGAGACCTTTGTTTGAAAAAATAGGATCATAAACAGAGATCATGAATCTCCATGTTTACAAATGCTTTTCAGCACCCTATAACAAAGACCTGCAATAATCTTAACACACCTTAATGCAGTCAAGTATCTACATTGTATTTGAGAAGTCACCCTACAAACACTCTAAAATCTCAAATTCATCCATACAAGTGTGTGGACAAACAATAACTAACAGCATGAATGCAACAGAGCTGTAGTAACACCCATAAAGCTAGCACTCCTATGTACATATTGCGTAAATGATGTCTGCGTATTGCGTCAATGTATGTGTATATTCATGTGCGTGATAAACTAGTTTTACTTAGATATGGATGCACTTTGGCTAAAATTCAATATAGGTATTGTTTGCGCTCTATGCATTGTGCATTACACACACATGGAGTGGTCGCTTAATTAGTCTTTGATGATTGATTAGAATGTAGGCATGTGTACTTGTATGTTAGGTAAGCTGCTTACAATATCGTTTGGAATATGTCAATATTTCTTTTTATTATCAGGAGAAAATGCTTGTAAAATGTCCCGTTTTGTGGCAGAATCATACCATGATGTAGATTTGAAGAAACCGCTAGATATAAAATCAGCATTAATATGGACGAAAAATAATATGGAGATTTTATGTTTACATCTAACTGTCTTCAACTCAAGTCTTCTACCCGAATATGGATATTTTTGAGTCTCGACTTTAGTAAGATTATGACAAATGATTTTTATCCTTGCTTGATATTACATTGCATGTAATGAAATCACAATATCACAAGTTACAATGTATGAGCATAGGTCTTGTTTATCTGATGGTATTGACTTTGTGCGCTAACAACATTTTGGTAAATAATCCTGAATGAAGCCTTTTTCTAACCAACAATTGACTTTGTGGTGCTAACAACATTTTAGTAAGTAATCCTGAATGAAGTCTTTTTCTAATCAACAATTGTCGCTGCAAGATCAGGTAACATGTTTGTTTATCTGTGAAAAATGGTTATTCATTGGGCAACTTTTGCTAAAACATTCGCTGCTAGTCTATTGTGGTTTAATGTTTTAATGGCAAGGTAACCAAAAATGTCTTCTACAGTGGCTTTCATAAATGTCCATATACGGACATGAGTAAACATTTTTGACAATTCACAGGTTGAATGACAGGCTCAGTACCTCTCATTCCAGTGGCAAATCTTTTTAAATTGTTTTCTCATGGAAGTACAATTTTTAATGAGAGCAAAAGGGAGTTTACTAGAGAGTTGATGCTTCAGTGGACCCGACTTGTCATTCTATATTTTATTTCTATATGAATAATAGACCCCATTCTACCTTTGCTTGTTTTGGATGCCTCAATACACCACACCACCCACATGGGAGTACACATGGCAACAGTCTACCTCTTCTTCATCAGCGCTGTATATGGCATACAGAATTACCTACATACATGTATACACATCAGACTATCTAGCCCTGTAAAACAAGGCCAAGGATTAGGAGCAATTCACTTGCCTGTATGCCGGGTGCGCACATGATATAACGATTTGATAGACAAGACTAAGCACACACCCTGTTCCCCTATGCTACGGATAAATATGGGAAGAAATAAGAGAAGAATTATTATGCATTCAACAGTGTCAACACTGAATCTCAATGCCTTACAAGCAACACTGATGTGATTTGAAAATAATAACCAGTGGTGTCTCTCAAGAACTATTCTCTTTCAAAGGCAGCATTGCAGCTTGAAACTAAAACATGTCGACGCTTAAAACACCCTGCAATTTATTTCATATCCTTGTTATAAGAAATGTTGCGAAGTATGAAAATAATAAGATAGAAGATTCTTACTAATGCCATTCAGCTTAATGTCCTTGTATGCAAACAATTTTATTATTATTTGAAAGAATTAACCATTTCAACACACACATAAAGTAGTCAGATATCTCAAATTTCATGACAACGTATACTAGATATGCTGGTAAGTTGTTGAATATTTTCAAAATAATTTGCCTCAATGGTGCCAATCCATTTATCGGCAACAACAGCCAGCCAATTTCAGCTCAAAATATTCAACCATATTTTTATATTGCCAAAGCTTTCTCAAATCTAGTTCGCATGGTTAAAATGGTTAACAATTTTGCAAATATCTATCATGACACAAAGTTAAAATTAAATTATGGAAAAGATACCTGAAAGAAAGTTTTAAATTCAAAAAAGAAGAAAATTTTCCTGAAAGAGATTAACAATTTGCTGAAAGAGAATTTTTGCAAGTCTGAAAGAAATCTTCTTTCCTGAAATGAAAGTTTGCTGAAAAGCATTTTGGCCCGCATACATTTGCAGGATTTGTTTGTTCAATGTTGTCGCTGCAATAAAAGGGTTTGGAATCTGAAACTCGGTTTGCTGCAAAAGGAAATGTTGTTTAAATACTCAGACAAGAGCATGAGATGTGCTGAAAAGAAGGTTGCACACACTATTTGAACCTATCTCTTCCCCTGCAAAGAGAATTGAAACTCAACACTACAACACCTAACAATTTATAATTCCTAGGCAAAAAACCTTCAGTAGATTATTGCTAACAGTATTTAATTGAGAAAAATTGACTCTAAAAACTAAGTTCACATGTACTATTTTTTGTTCCCAGCATCACTTAGTTTTAGCTGTATGTATTTTGCAACAGATTGGATATGTTGGAAGAAATGCCTAATGTGTTGAATTGCTATGATCTACTGCTTCACTGAAGCGGTTAATGTTTCTGATAAGCTGACCTGAAAACATACCCGAATTCCAGTATGCATTCTGCTGTTATCTCCGAACATGATATCCATAACAGTGTGCTCACCAAAATGAACCATCGTGCGAACAGTGTTGCTCTGTATAGTGTATGTACGTTGATGTGCTGATCCACGTTCCAGATATGGCAAATACAACGTTGTCATACAATTAGGTAATGGGGTTGGGATTTGGGAAGAGGGGTTGGGAAGAGGATCTGTGCATACCAGTTACCATAACAATGCACCGCAGATGCACCATTATATGCACATAAATTATTAACACCTTTCATTCTGAATTCTAGACTAAATTTATAAAACCGTGAGAATATTTTTGAATGAAATTTGAAATTGTTTTCAAAAACATTCAACAGTTTATTAAATTATAACATGTAATTATTAAATATAATCAAAAGAAAATAGAATGAAAGGAATTAACCTTTGAAAATGAAAGGCAGAATTCAAAAACGCATTTTGCTTTAATAAATACTCTGCTATATATCTTGAAACGAGTTTCACTGGAAACTTTTGCTGCCATTGTTGCTGCCTATGGCAGCAAAGGTTCCTGTTAAACTAGTTTCAAATAGTCAACAGCTTATATGTATCGTTACCTTAAAATTCAAATTCTGCCAATTCAGGGTTCAAAGGTTTTTAGAGTGTTCTCCAGCTATCTAAACTGATAGCAGCATGTCTTGTTGTAGTATCGTGAATGTTTGCTCAGATTGTAATCCTCTCATTCAGTGTACATCACTTCAAGACACGACTGTTTGTCATGTTTGTGGATGATCTAAAAGAGTCGGCTTGCTGACAGTGCTAGTCAGCCGGCTTGTGGACAGTGGTAATCATAAAAAAGTTCATGTGCAGATTCACGGCCAGTCTCTGATGACGCCCACCATCCAACCCTTACCTGATCCTCATTCAAATAGTTAGGCAATCCACCGATGAAGACTTTGTGCGGAGAATCCTGGACTACCGTTGAGACAACACCTGAAGAAAAATATTACAAATTATCACACCGTATCACCAATAAAACCGTTTCCAGTGTGTTATATTTTTTCAATCACTATGAAGCTGGGTGAAAATATTAAAATCAATAGAAGAATCCATTTCTAGCTATGATCCACCAATTTCTAGCCAAGCTCTGCACATGCTTTTTGCCAGTGTACAAGCTGATCGATCGAACCATGAATTCCAAATATCAAGGTACATGTAAGTATACAGGTAAGCTGCTGACTATTTTGAAACTAATTTGACTGGGTGCAGTGCCCAGTCCAATGGACCTTTCCGGTTTTAGCTATGCCCCGCCCATCACTAGCTAAGCTCCACCCACACCTCGCTCGTGTTGGGATTAGTTTCAAACTATTCAATAGCAAAGAATTACAATTCATACAACGTGTCGGACCATTTGAGATTTGATGATGGTCTATATGGACCCCTTAGGGATGTAATGATTGTGACTTCATCATACACGCGCCGAGCTGATTATGATGCCGAACGAGGTCTGATGATGGATGGATACTCTGGAACGGTGAATTAGTTTCAACTTACAATTGAATGTTTATTAAATAGTAAATGCATCAACTCGTACACTTGCCGAACTATTCCAGCATCATGACAGAGTATTTCCGTCAATTATGATTGTGACATAATTGATTATGACATCATATAGTTGATTGACAGATTGGATTCATCCAAATCAATATTCCTTTCATGGTGTACATAAATGCAATGAAAAATGGTTTCGCAAAACAGAATGGGTTATCTAACACAAATTTGCTTTAACCAATGGAAGCCACTAAAATCTGTTATATAGACAAAAATGCACATTTTCAATTTGGACAGGCTTGCTATGAATTTTTAAGAAAGTTTCAAGCAAAGGTTGCACACTTTTATATATTTAACATGCAGAAAATCTTGTATGCAAGTCTTTGCTAGATTAAACAACAAATCTCAGGGGGGGGGGTCACTTTTAGAATGATCAAGCAAGTCAGTATGTTCGTGTATTGACCACCAAAGAAAATACTTGTGTCCCTCTTGTCAATGATATTGCTACACACTAATACATGGCATTTTAGACATGTTAAACAGAAACAGCTTTCAGCAGCAGGGTTTTCAAAATGCTTACTATCATGATAAATGAGAAATGGAAGCTGTGCACAGATATGATCAGGGGAAATAACTTCAGCGACAGTGTGAAAGGGTTAATTCTTTAATGGTCTGCAGCAACAGCGGCCAGTCAAATTAGTTTCAAAATATTCAACAAATCCATTAGCCATATAATTCATACGCTTGAGACTATTTAAGCTCGGAGTAATCTCTGTCAATTATGATTCTGACATCAACAGACATAAATCATGTGCCATGATTGATTATGATGTAATATTTGAGTGACAGATTTGATTCAGTCCAATTGAACTACACAAGCAGGCGCATTGTATCTAAATATTACCTGGAACATTGATGGTCGGCGTCTCAGACATCCCAGGTAAAGGTTGGTAATCCCGTGGACGTCTTATCTTTAGTGACTGGCCTTGGAAATTTATACCATCAAATGCCATTGCCTGCGTTGTTTCATCAACTGAGCGAAACTAGTAAACGGTTAAAAAATTCATGTTATATAGACGTACATGTAAATGATGCAGAATTATACATGAAAAATTCAAACCTGTCTATAACGGCCACTCAAAATAACCATGTCAAAGTGGCATTTATACACAAATGCAATTTCTGTTGATGTTCACCTAAATTACCACAAGTAATTTCTGGCCTATTGGCCGTGATGTGATTTACCCAGACTATAGGACATTGTACTGTATCCTACAAGTACGTGACCTGCAATACGTAGTTTAGGTACATGTATAAATGTTTCACTGTTATTCATCTGTTATGTTTGGTGATGAACCAATGCATGCTTTCACCATTTAACACTATATCAGTCAAAAATGGCTTCTGCAGTGATCTTGAGAAATGTCCATTTGCAGACCAGGAAAAGCTTATTTTTGAAAATTTACCACTGGAATGACTGGCTCGATAATCGAGTCAGTCAATCCCATGGTAAATTTTCAAAAATTGTCTTCTCTTGTACTGCAAATGGACATTTTCTATGGGAAAATTGAAATTTTCATTAACAAATTCGAAGGGTAAAGGGTTAAGTACTTTTGTACAGCAAAGCTCATTGAAATAAACTAACATATTTCGAAAACAAAAACACAAAATGTTACAATGTATTTACGGTAGTACAATTTTGAAAACCATCTTATGCTCTGTTGAATATTCTGGACATAATTGGATTGGAAGACATTGCTGCCTTAGGCGGCAATATCTTCTAATCCAATTAAGTTCAGATTATTAAACAGTATCTTTCTTTTGTTTTCTGGAAATAGATAGTCAGAGTTCAGCGATCGATCGATCCCAACACGAGTGAGGTGTGGGTGGAGCTTTGCTAGTGATGGGTGGGGTATAGCTAAAACTGGAAAGGTCCATTATCATACATGTCATAAGGATAGGAACAATGATGGAGCAAGTAGTGCATCTAGCAGTACATGCATTTGATCATTAACAATTATCATGCGTCAAAATTTGTAGGAGCAGGTGTCAGGTGGGCCTCTGTTTATTCAGAAAACAATTTTGCTTTTATATATACATGTATATTCTCTTAGAATTAACACAGCAGCAACTAAAGACCACCACGGAAACCGTTTTTCACTGGCTTAATCATTAAATGAGTCACCTGGATGAGACATTGGTTAGCAGCGATAGTAATAAATAAACTCTGTTTTCTAGACAAGAATGATATAAACATTCCAAAACTTACAAAATGTACTTGCCAAATACCAGGGGTGTAACGATACTGAAAAATTGTATAGCGATACATATCGTGATACCCAGAATGTATCATGATATGTATCACGATACATTTTGCAGAGCTTAGATGTACACCAGATGCATCGTCCTTGGCAAAGTATACATAGTATACAAATGTGTAAAGGTTCTATGGACTCTATGAGGAGTGTGTCTATTACTACTATGCAAAGTATACCTGGTTTATTGATAATGATTGAAGTAATAAAGTATGATTACTATCAAGGAACTGTATTAAAATAGTGGCGAATATTGCTTAAAATGCGGTCTGCGAATGTCCCGGTAGTAGGTTACTGTGGATATAACCCGGAAGGTTTATAAAATAAATCGGCTTTGTTCATTTACATAAGAGTAAGGAAATTGTGAATGCGAAAATAACCGATTACCATATTAGCGCATACAGGCGGATAGAGAACTAGTCACTGAAAGGGCATTAGTTAGATTTCAATCATCTCACGATATCAGTTCTTCTATCCGTTTCAATCTTTCTCAAATCAGAAGTATTATCGCCTCACTTATTATACGAGATGTTACCAAACAGATTCAATCATTTTGCAAGATTTGCTGACATAAATAACGAGAAATGTCCTGGGGATAATGACAACTGAATTTCTTTTTTGGCATCCATTTCCGACATTATAATATTTTGCGGTTATGAATATTTATTTGTTCTCTACAAAGTGGAGGCGAGCCATTCATGGACTGGTTGTTTCAAGACACACCCTCTAATTTTCTTCCCGCTACATGACGAAAAGATTATGCTTACCGGGGGCTATCTTTGAACGGTCATAGACATATATTATTGCCAAATTAACGTTTGTTGCGCCATGACGTAAATCATTTTAAAAACATTTGCATAACTGACACAATTTGGGTAGGCTTTTCGGTAATTTTGTGTGCAATATTTTGAGTAATGTGTATTGGGTTGCCAGGAACCAGGCCAACATAGTGAGTGTGTGGAACAGACTGGTAGATTTTATAGTATTCACTATTCATCGCCTCGAGAATTTTCAAGCCTCAAATTGGCCTAACATCTAGTAAAACACCATAGCACATGTTGTGAGTCTGTATTATGGCGGGAATAAAATTGCTATCATAAACAACACATTTTAAAGTCAAACAGATTACTTGGCTACGATCTTATAATGTTGAATATGTTGAACATAATTGGATTGGAGACATTGCAACCTAAGGCAGAAACATTTTCCAATCAAATTATTATCAAAATATTCAATAGAACATTTCTTACTAACTAACATGTTTCTATATTTGTTTTGGAAGCATGTAAACATATTTATGAGAGTGTACTGTTCTGTATGCTATTACTTAGTGTTCATATACAGCTTAGGATACAACCTTGCGGGCTGCTTAATCCAGAAACAATTACTAAAACACGGTAAATTTCTACATGTACCCTCTGTCTGTGTCTGGCTAGCCTTAATTCCAAGCCCTTTTAAATGGCAACACAAACAAAGGGTCAAACCACGTAAGATGATGCTTTTGTATAACTCCAAGGGATGCTAATCTTATCTCAAATGTTGTATTGCACCGATAGATTATGGTTTATAGATTCCATATCATTCATATCCTGTCACATTCCCGTATCCGCATTACAATTATCTGCTTTGTAATATCGCATAAATGTTGAACAGTGATCGCAAACATTTTGTCTCCTCTAGCGATAGTGTGATGTGATATAAGTGTCAATATATTACATTCTTCATTATGTAATAGTCACATTGTTGAATATTTTGAAACTAATCTGACTGGAAGTTGTTGCTGCCAATAGTTTCAAAATATTCAACAGCTTTCCTGTATGGTTGCTTTTATTTATTTTTTTGCATTGTCAAGCTATCGATGGCACCTCTATGACTGAGCTCATATACCGAGGCAGACACGGCAGGTTTTTCTGATTGGTTGAAAAGTAAATCATGACAGCCATTATAGGCTATAGAAATGTACAAATATTTAGCTACTAAAGCCTGAATATCTTTGACGGGACGAAAAAAGCTTAAAATCCCATGCATAGTTTAAGTGTGGTCCATTAGATCATCTGTATAGATATCATGAGATGAGGTTAGTTATCCTTTAATTAAAATAAAATATATTTGCATATTTTCCAAAATTCTATATAGGAAATTTCTCCATGGAGTAAATTTCTTCAATTTCCATGTGAATCACGGAGTCACCTTATCGCATGAATGATTGTTGTGGTATGCCATCACCGCGTGAATATTTTGTTTTTAAGATTGATACAATGTAGCTCAGTACAGCTCGTTCAGACGCCGCCATATTAATGAGATGCAAGTCCAAACACTAATGTTTGTTATAGTAAGACTTAAATCAGAGCGGATGTCCAACTTCGTAAATTTAATAACACAACAGCTTCTTCTACAGTGAAAATGTGTGTGGTGTAATCTGAAAACATGCGGTTGACGATTCATACGATTACTTCACACTGTCAATTTTAACCAAAGTTTTAACATTGATAGAGGTTGTGGGCATTTGTTAATCCATATATGATAAAAACTTATTTGTTGGCAATTTTCATGAAATCTAATTTTCATTTGTGATCTCCCTTGACTATTTTTGAATATTTACTACACTAGAATTACTGTTTCTATTACCGAGCTAGACATTCTACCGGTTAATTTTTGAAAAATGGCCTCTTGACCAGCAAATGCAGAAGGCATTATTTGCCTGCTTGACCACTAAAGTGTTCATACTACCTTTACTAATTTTGACAAACTTTTGTGCAGCGCAAGCATGCTTCATTAGGGACCTGATTTGCGCTCATTTATACTAAAATCCTGCCACAAACCAATACATTTTATTGATACTAGTTAAACTGAGGCGAATACGTTTTCAATATACATGTACATGTACCTCTAAGAATGCAAAGTTCTTATCCAGGTTAATTTGAACGGCAATAACCGGATTGCCGTCCGCCTGAGCGAGTCCCGTCATCTTCATCTGATGGTTGAAAAAGTCCATCATTGCCTCCTAGAACAGAAATGAAAGTTCACAATCATGAATATAGACACACATTGAAACAACAGTAAAACTATAGTGCTTAACCCTTTCACCGCCAAATCCCTAGAAAAGTAAATTCTTTACGATATAAAACTTATTCTGTTGATTATTTTGGAATTAATTTGACTGGAAGCTGTAGGGTTGCCTTGGAAAGAGATATGGGAAATTCATCGATGAAAAGGTTAACTCTCTGATAGCTGCAAGCCACCACACAATAATTTTAATGGCCAACAACACTAGACCTGTTGAATATTTTGAAAACAATTTGACTTAAAAGTTGTTGGTGGCTTAGTCTGGGAATTCAGAATTCAAAATATATAAATCCATTCCAAATGCGTAAAAAACTGTTGGATCTCTATTCTATCGTACATAAAGAGGTGCCTATCCTATATCCCTTACCAATATGCATTATATTTTTCATCGTGCTTTGCACTGACCAACTATTACAACTCCTTAATTAAGCTAAGACATCAAATAATGCACCCAAAGGATCAATGCACTTGTACGTGATTGTGCCTTAGTCAGCCCTTTAATAATCAAGTGATCAAGAAAATGGAAGTTTTTGCTTATTAATGAACGTCCATTTCCAGAGCATGAAGACTACTTTTATACCCATACCATTGGACTGGGTACTGCTGCTGCTGCCTAGTGGTACAGTAAAAATGTTTTCTCTTGGCATGCAAATGGAAATTGTTCAAAACCATTGGCATTGCAAAGGCCAGTTTTAGCCGGCTTGAGCTTTTAATTAAAGGGTTAAAGAAGTGTGCTCATTATATAAACTGAACACTATTTAAAAGCATCAGTTATAATTCAGTCTGATTACATGTATTTTTAGGTTCCTTGGGATTCTAGGATCTTAGCCACGTGAAACAAATTAATTTATTGAGTAATGAGTATTACATAAAATCAACTAATTTTCTGATAATATATATGGCACAACTAATTTCGCTAAAATTTTCATAAATAAATTAAACAATCATAAACATATAAAATTTGCAATTACTTCAGTGACACCAAATGGTATGTTTCCCACATAAAGGCGTCGAGCTTGACGACTAATCGTGCTACCAGCAAATGGTACTGTTGTGTTTGTGATGAGTGGAGCAGCTGGTATGACAGGAGCAGGCATCTGCTGTGAAGCCAAACCAGATCCAGCTAATAAACAGAAAAACATATAGCATGAAGACAGATAGATAGATAGTGTAGAGTGGAAAAGATCAAGAGAAAGATAGAGATGGGCGAGCGAATGGGATTGTGAGAAAGGGAGGACAGAACGTGATGGAGTGAGTGACAGATGATGGTGAGAGTGCAGTGGGGTGATGTGATGTGTGTGTATGTGGCCACATGTTAAAACTAGCATTGGTCAGGCATAAACGTGTATGCGTGCATGAGTGTGTGCCAATTCAACTATTACAAAGATCTGATAGAAATTATTACATGCTAAGGATGTGCTCAAATGAATCAACCTGCTCACGATATCGTTTTGCAGTTGCTCACGATATCATATGCATCCAAGTTTTGTGTTATTACTTATTAGGAAGGAAATGCTTGTCATACATGTAATCATATGGTGTAAGAATAAGCATAAACCACCAACTTTACAATTTTAATTAAGTTACAGACACACTTGGAAAATGAAGGAAAAGTCAACAGGTGAAGTGACTTAAATCTCCACATAATCTGATTACAAGTTTGCTCCCAATATTTGTTTTCTTGCCCGATATCGTAACTTAGGAATTACTGCTCATGATATCACGATATATGAGCGATGAGCACAACACTACTAGCATATGCACATGTATTAATAACAAATTACAATGGTGGAAATTAATTTAAATTAACTCACACGCACATTTTATAGTTTTACCCTTTAATGGACACGCCAACGTAAAACCGCCTTTGTAGCAGTCTTGTGATTCTTCAAATGAGAAATGTCCATTCGCTGACCAAGAAGACTATCTTTGAAGATTTATCACTGGAATGACTGACTGGATAACAGAGCCAGTCAGACAATCCAGCAGGCCTGATCAAATTGCGTAACCCATTTTTTTGTTCGTGCAACGTTTAGGCAAATATTTTTAGCGCAACCCTTTTATGGGTTACGCAGTTTTCATTCCTTTGTACATAAATATATGTAAAAAGGTTGCGCAAGGCCAACTGGGGTAACTAAAATAAATTTGTATGACCCAAATATGGGTTGCGCATGTGCATTTTCAATCTGTGCCGGCCTGATCCAGTGGTAAATTTTCAAAAAATATGTACATGTAGTTTTCTCTTATCCGACTAATGTCCATGGATTCACAAAGCGAAAATTGTGATTTTCTTAGTGAATCATGACCATTAAAAGTCTAAGTTACGGAGTGTAAACATAAGGTATAACTTTGGCAAACATGAATGCATTTACCTATTAATATACAATCTCAAGCAGAACAAGTGACTTGTTGTCATGATAGAGAATACATATACACAATTTCAAATGAATCAATCAAGTCATTTAGTTACGCCACATTCATGTGTGTGGCACAATTGTAGTTCGCTGTCACGAAACTGAGACCGCAGTAGCAGGGTGAGTGAAAGAATTCAAATAAAATTTAAATAAAAAATACAAATCACATGCACACAATGATAAAAATTCAGACTTCATTAATAAACACATGAAAACATTTAAAACAATAAATAAGGTTTATAATAATGCACACAGAAAACGTAATGTTCATATGTATCAGTCTTGCAAAATAAAACATCAGTATCCATTATAGCTTACCTGCAATCAAGCTCATGTTAGGTGCAGACACTGTCTGAGGAACCTGTCCAGCCACTGAAAGATGACAAAAAAGTGTAATAATTCATAATTATTTCGAAACACATACGCATATAATCCGCTTGAAGTCAGCTTCCTTTTGATACCATACATGTAGAGTGACTTGTGGTATACAGTGGTTCATTTTAACCCTTTAATGGTCATGATGTGTCAAGTACATGTAAATTGAAACATTTGCAGAACAAATGTCCATTTGCAGGCAAAGGGATATTTTTGAAAATTTACCACTGGAATGACTGAATCGGTTATCGTGCCAGTCATTCCAGTGGTAAACTTTCAGAAAATAGTATTCCCTTGCACTGCAAACACATGACAAATCATATGGACATACCTCCAGACAACTACAGGTTTTGGCCGGCGTGACCATCAAAGCGTTATGAGTGATTTTAATTTGATGTATTTCCTTAAGTTCCTTTTACAACATTTAACGGTCAATGCGGCCAAAACAACCAAGCATTGCAATGGTCTTCAACAATGTCCATTTGCAGGCCAAGACACATGGGCCTATTTTTAAACTTTACAAATGGCATGAAGAAAAATCAACATATTTGCTTATTGAATGACCATTTTTCTGCAAAACATTTGTAAATTGCAACGGAAGCATAATATTCAAGCAGAAATTAACGGGTTCCTCAAGAACATGAGACATAACGTAAAATTGTAAATTTTTAAACTATTACCCATCCCCATCTTCGCAACCATAACTTTGTACTGCTTGGGCATTCTAATACATGTAACACAATGCACAAGACAAATTTGACTGTTTTACTGAGTTTATTAAGTGTACACTATACATGTGGCTTAGATGATCTAAGTTTGTGAAACGGAATCAGCAATTTTGTGAAATGGAAAATGTAGAAATTGAACACCACTCACTGTCCCTAAAAACTCTTTTATGAAATGGCGATCCAAATTTTTGGAGGCATGCAGGGTTCGATCTCTAGTTATGTCCACAAGTCTGAGACTACCTGATTCTCATACGGACTACTTATAGTCTGTTCGTCACAAGTCCGGTGGACTAGTACAAAATTTCTGTCAAAATCATCCATTAGACTCGCAAAAACGAAATATTCCACGACGTTGAGAAAACTAATGCATAAGTTTCTTGCAAACACGCAAACTTTACCCGCTTAAAATTACCGCAGAAGCTATATATGTTAAAATCTATGATAACAGTGCCTGTTCAGTCGGCAAACATTCCGGCGCATTTGCATTTAATTCACGTTCAGCTTTTTTCGGTTTCTATATAATAGGACATAAAAGATCCGAAAACAACCGAATTGCGAAATCATTTAATGTGTGCAAAAGTGCCAACATCGTAAAATGAATTACTTGGCCAATTCAGCCAAGAGGGATACAAGAATGACTCATTGCCTAGTAGCCGAGTTGCATGGCTTATGAATTGATCGGTAATTATATAGAATTCATAAAATTGATTTTGACCGATACTTACATATCTGGCATATGTACATGGCTTGGAAACTACATATACTATAGTATAACGATTAAATCAATGCGAATATCTGTACACTCTACAGTTAATAATTAAACTGTATACTGATGGCAGATTTTGCCGAGGAACATATACACTCCCAATGTTCCCGATGAATTGAAACTTCCAGTTCATTTTGTCCTAGAGGGGGATATGAGAATTGCTATTATCCAGGAGCACTGTCGTGTTGAATTTAGTAATGTCTATATCAACCAATTTTGGGACAAATGTTATGATAAAATGCATTAAATTATCACTAAGCTACTATTAGAACATCGTGAGCATGCTTTCTAGACAATACAATTCGATATTTAATCATTTTACGGCTTGAATTGAAGAAGACTTTTTAAAGATAAAATGGCAGCAGGATAGCGATAGTCAGAACTGAGAAAATTATGCCATTACACACACTCCAATTCAGTGACTGACCGTCTAAGTCTGTTTTAGATAAAATATCACAACGCATAGTAGCTACATGGCGTATGACACCGTGTAGCCTGGTTCCCAAATAAATGCCCAGGGAACCAAGCTACCGCAACGGGTAAGGTGTACTGCGGTTCTGAATGCATTAACTTCCTGGTTAGTGTGCTATAAAAATATGCGCATGCGTGTCAAGATATTGCCATGACTTGTAAAATAGTAACGCAATTTGGACACCTAATATGCTAATTCTTCTTAGATGCACCAAAATTTATGATCATGGCGCATATTATTTAAGATGTGCAATGCGTTAATCCTGTATTTCGCTCAGAAATTTAAAGAAAAAAATCTTATTTAACATGAATGCGCATATATATTCATACGCGTGAGTTGCCGACTACTGGAACTACACAACAAATTACATGTGGTACCTGGTTCCCTGTACAATATAATTTTATAGCGCTAAAAGAATTGATAGCGGTTCCAAACTAATTATGCAATATCAAATCAAGCGATAAGGTACTAAAAACTTTGCTGGGAAATGTGAGTACCATAGGATATGTATTCTGCGGTATGTAAGATTTTCCGAACCCCCCCTTTAACAGGACTAGTGCTTTTATCGGCGGACTGGTCTATTTTCTAAATCACTAGTCCGTTAAGTTAGGATCGACCCCTGGCATGTAGGATTTTTTTTAATCAGTAGGGTTGTTACAAAGGAACACACGCTTACCTTGCATGGCTTTATACTGCATTGGAGTAATGTGATCAAATCCTGGAGGCGGAATATCCCAGTATTTGTACGGCTTCTTTTTAGCAACAGCTTTTGTCCGTTCATGTGAACGACTAAAAAAGAAACAAGATGAGATTGGGTTAGTCCCATTAGTGTTAGAGACGGAATTTTAAAGAATAATGTCAAATCAAAATCGCTATGGATGTAGGAAATGACTGCTTGTTTTTACATCATAGAAGCATAGTTAGGTCTACAATATTCCTAATAAAATTTAATGAACTGCCACATAATTAATTCAGGTATGCAAATTTTGTGTGTGTTAGGGATGGAATTGGAAAATCTGGCTTTCTCAACTCTTCCATACATTTATGTAAAAGTCTGTGAAATTTCGAGGAATTAAAAATAATGTTCTCTATGTATCCATGCAATACCATTCATCTTGTATCTCACTGATTTAGCCCAGTACATCTACCAAAAGCTCTGTGTTAGGGACGGAACTTGCACTTCTAGGGACGGAAGGTTTTGTCCACAAATAGGTCAACATTCTCAAATCTCAAATTTATTCTGATAAACTTTAATGTTAACACCTCAGGTTTCATCTCATGCAATAAAAGCTAATTTAATTCATGCATCGCTGAGGAAACACAAATAACGTACTTTGTTAGGGACGGAATAATCATGTGTGTTAGGGAAAGCTGGAAAAATTAACTAAAAAGTTTCAATCTTGCCACAGACACTCTTCAGATGCCTTTTTGTGCAAAGTGAAGCTGCCATTGCTTTTTATGCTGAAGATACTGTATCATTTTTTTAAAGGAAAAGACAATGAAACTATCAAATTCTGCTGCTGAATGGTAACGTGTTGTGGTACCTGGTAAATATTTTGAAATTAGTTTGCTTGAAAGTAGACTGCTGCTGTCAAAAACAACTCAGCGAAATTGTTCTCAAAGTAATCCGTACTTTACCTGGAGCAAGTAGCTACACATGTAATCAACATGGGTAAAAACATATCAGTGTAATAGAAAATATCATTTCTATAGATCTCTGCATACAGTTCAGTGTATTTCAAAGGCTTGGTAGATGTCATAATTAAGAATTTTTAGTTCAGGCAAAATGGCTTTAACCATTAGAGTCATATACATGAAGCATGGGCAGGTTTAAACATTCCTTTTAAAATATTGTTCTGATCCATTTCATTCTTTTTCATGGTGATAGATTTTTTATTGGGTGAGGTTAGCAAACATCAGGATTTGATAGTCCTCGTTTCTACTCTTAGATTATTTTGTATGGTTTCCCCTGGTCTAAACTTATGGATTACCAGAAATATAGCTCACAGCAAGGTTCTAATAATGTGGTTGTACATATTGAAGTCTGATGAAACAAGCAGACCTATGTTAAGCTTAAGGTTGTGCAGGTCAACTGAGGTTGACACCTTTTTGATCTGACCCAATTACTGTAACGGCTAAATAGCTAGAAGTGATGATCATGGTATGGCAACCTCCCATGGTCTATTTGCTGGATAAACCATTGATGGCACTATTCAGGTAGCAGGCTGGAAATATGAATACACTTTTATCAACATTTATCTAAAAGTATCAGAGTCCAGCTGCCTCCTTTAGATGCCAAGACGCATCTACCAAGCTCATCTCACAAATCTCTGCCCATGATTGATGTGATCATTATTTTTATCATCTTATTTACTTTTGGTTCTTTTTTTTATTAGTTTGTAAATAAGAGAATGTGAAGTTGAAACGTTTGCACTCTTAATTGTTTTTAGTTATCTGTGTTTGTATATGTTATTATGTTTTATTCAACCTTCCTTTGAATGTTGTCAAATCTCCAACCATTGGTTAGTTTTGAAGTGATTCTATTGGTTTAGCAAGTAGTAATCGAATGGTATAGATGTTGGTGGTGTGATAAAACGAACACAGACAACTCTTGGGGTTGGTCTGCCGTTTTATTAACCGCATAAACATACTTACAATTCAATCACCACGACCCGGCCTCAGCCACCGCACGTGAGAATGATTCAAGAGCATTTGTGCCGAGTTGAGAAATTGAGTGTGACGTTTCTTCTCTATTAGAGCAGGAGCATGCGCCTTGACATAAGACTGCGCATGAGGCACCAAAGTGTAAACAGCCATGCCAGCCTTGAGCTAGGTCTAGTCAACAGAGTTACTTCATTCTAAAAGCCTAATGGCTAATGGATTGAGGAGTTAGTGTTATTGATTTTAAGGTGTAAGGATAGGCTAAATTTTCCTGGGTGACGTGATAAAACTTTGAAGTGTGACGTCGTTTCATTTTCGCAACAAATATATTAGATGGCAACATTAACATGTGATTAAGGCTGGTGCCAATTAGCCCAGAAATAACTAAATGTGCCACCACTGTGGGTAGGGGGGTGGGGTGGGGGGTGTAAGAGGTATCGTTATACGTCAGAGCTCGATTGACAAGTCAGCTGAGCTAAAAACCTGAAACCTACATTGCGACAAATGGTTTCAGACTGACATTTATACATGAGTATGTTCATAAAAAGCAATGATGATTATTTTGAAGCAGCAAACCTTAATTCAATTGTTCTCAAACTATACAGCTTGTAAAGTTAGCTGGCAGAATGAAAACTTGAGACATGACATGTATTGTATATGGTGTATGTGTGCGTGCGTGGCACACCTTCTGGACCTCTTGGGCTTCCTTTCGCGGTCACGTGATCTGGAGCGCTTTTTCTCTGGAGTGCCTCTTGATCTGCGCCCACGACTCCGTGACCTCGAGCGCCGTCTCTCAGACACCTTGTCTCGATCCTTATCACGGTCCTTGGCACGTTCTTTATCAGCCTCCGCTGGAATAAACAGCAAGATAACGATTTGAAACTAACCTGGATGAGTCACGACGACTTAAAAATGACCAGTAAATTATTAACCTTATTGATAATCATCAACTAGCCCTTACTCCTAACCATGAACAAAATCGTGTTAGTCGCATATTAGGTGTCTAGAAAATGAGGTCATCTGATTGCACAAAACAGAGTGGAAAGAGCCGCATACATGTAAATTAAATTCAAATTTACAATACATGTATATGCAACTTGCCTTTGGCAGAGATGCTAACACCCATTACAAGTAGCCAGTAGCTTCAGATAGAAACAATTCATATCAGTAAACTTATGTATGCTCCCTGAAGGCATGCTCCGCAGGGAAACTCCTGAAACTATGGCCTGGACAAAAATTAACCCTTTAACACTCATATCAGCCAAAAACGGCTTCTGCAGTGGTCTTGAGAAATGTTCATTTTCAGACCAAGAGAAGACTTTAAAATTTGCCACCGTAATGACTGGCTCATTTCCAGGAGAAATTTTCTTGAACAAATTCAAGGGCTAAAGGGTTAATGTAATGTTCAGTGAACCATTTCAAAGGCCACACACCTTCAGTATATATCTATACACCAAGTTTAGTTCCCCTATTTACCAAAAACTCTTGAAACTAGAAACTACAGCCTGGATAAAAAATGTCCAGTAATGCTCAGTTATACATGAAAAGTAGGCCAATGTGACTGACCTACTTTTCACACACTACACACCTTCCTACGATACATCCACATATATCAAGTTTAGTTCCCATATAGCAAAATCTCTTGAAACTACAACAAATTTTGGCAATGTTTAATGAACTGTGAAATCTAGGTCAAAATTTGGTCACACTAGACCTGCCAAACTGCGGTTCAAGCAATCAGTAGGTTAACACATGGTTCAGGTGGGGAAAAAAATGATTTTCAGTAGTTTTACACTCTTGCAGTAGTGGATTTGCAGTAGATTGAGGAAATCTTCAGTAGTGATTAACCAGAAATGTGGTTGCATGAAGCTTGACTTTACAAGGAAGTATGAAGCTTGACGTCAAACTTAAAATAAATAAAGAAGGCCTTATCAACAACAGGCCCAAGATCATTACGATTTGGACCATTTGCATTTAAATACTGGTAGACATGATGGATTATTTTTGAAAACATCCAAGATGGCCACCAAAGAATTGGCCAACCAAAATTCTAGAGCCTACCACCATAGCATCCTTCAAGCCAAATTTAGATAAAATCCGCCAACCGATTATGGAGAAGATGCATTTTGACAAGTTTCGGTAAATTTTTCATAAAACTCTGAATAGAGGTTCTGGCGCCTACCGTAATAGTCTGTCTAGCCAACTAGGGTTGAAACCTTCAAGCGGTTAATGATGAGTAGACTGTAGACAATTTCTGGTAACATCTAAGGTTTTCACAAAATAAACTTGAGCAATCAAAATTCGGTATACTTTTGAAGCATAGCCCCAATAAGGTCATGCCAGCCAAAGTAAGTTGAAATCTGCCAAGTGGTTAATAAGACGGAGATTTGACAATTTCTGGTAGATTTTTCATAAAATCAAAGGTTTACACACAAATAAACTGATCAATCAAAATTCTGTATAAATGATCTGAAACCGAAAGCATTAGGGTCCTTTTAGACAAATTAGGATGAAATCCGCCAAGCGGTTAACGAGTAGTATTTTGTGAATTTCCGGTAAGCTTTTCATAAAATGTAAGATTTTAGCCCAAAAAATTGATTAATCAAAATTTTGTATAAAAATTCTGAAGCCTACCCACATAGGGTCCATCAGTCAAATTAGGTTGAAATCCGCCAAATGGTTAATAAGGAGTATCAAGGTAGACGGATGGATGACGGTCGCCATGCACACCAGTGACCATGACCGTTTGACCAAAACATCATTGTGTGATGCCGTATCAATATAAGTAGGTATGCGTCCAAGTTTGGATTCAATATGATTAACCAAACCTGAGATATAAAGAGAAAAGTCGAGCTAAACAGAAAATGTTAATGTTGAAAAAAAATCAGGTTTTTACCAAGCCGAAGGTCACACTGACCATGACCTTGAAACATCAACGTAATTGTGTGATATCAGGTTCATTATAAGGAGCCTTGTGTCCAAGTCTGGGTCCAGTATGATTAACCAAACCTGAGATATAAACAGAAAAGTCAAGCTAAACGTTTATAAATGTTTATGTTGAAAAAAAATATTGTTTTTACCAAGGTCAGTGACCATGACCTTTTGACCTCAATGTAATTGTGCAATCTCAGGTTCATTATAAGGAGGCATGTGTCCAAGCTGGGCTCCAGTATGATTAACCAAACCAGAGATATAAACAGAAAAGTTGAGCCAAGTTGAGTTAGCAGGTTTTCTTCTTGTGTCTAAAAATTTACTTATTTGAAAGTGAGGAAACAGCCTCATTTGTGAGCCAGTTGATATCTGGGAAGTTGAAATCACATATTAATATGACGTTCTCTGTATTGATGTTGTTGATGGAGTAGCAGATAATGTTGCGGTTAGGTTCTTTTCCTCTTTCTGGTCGATATGCTATGCTTATGGTCAGTTCGGTTTTTGGACACGGGTCAGAGGTAGGATTGCACGATTATCCGATATTATCGAAAATCGCGATTTTTTTTCCAGCCACGATTTTTACGATGTGATTTTAAAAAAATCGAAATATCGACAAAATTTTACTGTCATGTATTCTGTCTATTTGTAGCATAGGTGTCTATTACGCCAAGCTGTTCAATTTATTTCCAAACCAACATCTCTGAGAAAGGGGTGGGATTATACTAGGAATAGGTAACAAAAGTTGAAGTTCATTCTCTAAAATTACTTTAAAAGACGACATTAATACAAAAATTCAACGCAATTTACCAGTATAATTTCTTGCTGCCTTACTGTATACCTCAAAACCATGATCGCGGGAGTGAAATTATTACGTGGGAAGCTATAAATATTGCCTGTTTTGTAATAAGCATGGTTTATAAAATCAAAATTAGTCCAAAATTTGACATTAAATGACGTCGCGGGAATAACTAAATCACGTGATATTGCTTGCTCTCCTGTTTTTGGAGGCGAGAGGTGGTGCGTTCACAAATGTGATAGCTAAATGAGATGGTATACACGCTTTAGCAAGCATGGCGAACTATCCTAGACGTTTCTGAAGGCTAACTATTATTAGTAAAATATATAAATCACGTGATATTGCTCGCTCTCCTGGTTTTGGAGGCGAGGGTGGTGCATTCACAAATGTGATAGCTAAATGAGATGATATACACGCTTTAGCAAGCAAGGTGAACTATCCGAGATGTTTCTGAATGCTAACTATTATTATTAACCGGGTACTCAGTAAATTCGGAGCAGATCTAAACATTAGATGTCTATGTATCTAAAGTACATTCCTAATATCACGTGATTTGTATTTTTTTTTTTACAAAAACGAGATGAAATGCCAAATTTTAGGATTCATTTTCATGTAATAAACGATGATTTTAACAGAGTACACAATATTTAGGTTGTCCAATATAATAATTTCACTCCCGCAATGATGGATTACATTAAGCCAATGGGTAAGGCGGCAAGAAATTATTAATTGTGTCCTATTTTCGTGTTATTAACGATCGGTCTTAGTTTAAGCATCTTGGCGACTGGATTTCAAGTTTTTTTGAAATTTACCAATTAGAAGTCATCCGGCTAAATCTGATATGAAAACTCGGAGCAAAACCGATACGGCTACATAACCCACACCATGCAGTCCAACTCAACCCAAGACCAATTCACCCTGTGAATTCATATACCTTTAAAATAGGCTGTATGATATATCAAAATATCGCAATTTTTTTCACCACGATATATCGCGATACCGCCTAGGACAATATCGTGCAAGCCTAGTCAGAGGTGATCCATAACATTTCAGCTTTGATGTCGTCTTTCAAATGGCATGGGTTTAGTGATGACTTACAATTAATAGTACTCCTCCTCTGCTTTCTTGCACAAAGGTTCCGCCTGGGTAGTCATTTATGTTCCTATCTTTCCTGAATATTACATAATCATCATGAGAAAACTTGGTGCTGGATACACATTTATCTAACCAGGTTTCAGATATAGCATAGATGTTACAGTTCATTTCTACAATGTGATCTGATAGTTCAGTAAATTTGTCCCATTTATTTAAACAATAAATGTCTGCGTTAGCTTATTATATAGGCAACGCCTATTTTCATATTATTATGGCCATAGTTGCAAGGAATGGGTACAAATACCTAACCATTTTTGCCCGGTAGAGATATTTAGCCCCTAATCACATTGTGATTGTACTTTGGTCAATCAGCACATTCCAGAGCTGGGATAATACCGCTGGCATTTACAAAACACGAAAACTGGTCCGATCACAGAATATATTACACACAACATTCTTAAAATATGTATTAGATATAGTTTCCATTCTTAGATAGACTTATGTCTTTCTGAAACGCTGATCAAGTTTGTTTACTTTTGACTTCCAGACTCGTGTACCGACCTACTAATCTGGTAATTACTCGCCGAAGCATTATGGCGCATTGGCAAAACCCCACATTTTTTGTTGACTATTTTGAAAATAATTTGACTGGAAACTGTTGCAGCAATAGTTTCCAGTCAAATTATTTTCAAAATAGTCAACAAAAAATTTGCTGCTGTAATGAAATTCATATCTGGTTTGCATTCTGAAAAACACTCAGCAACTCAGACAATATACGGTTCCCAGAGCCACTCATAGACAATATACTGTTCCCAATCTAGATTTTGGGGCTATATACCCTCAAAAAGTCCCTTTATAATGAGAAATCATGTGTATGTGTGACACACTGTGTTTCCAGTCAAATTATTTTCAAAATATTCAACAGCTATCACGCAAAGTTGAGCTTGAGACACCCACATTTATTTGTTGAGGACCACCCCACCTCACCACCCCCAACAAGTTAAACCCTGCACATATACACATACACTAATTTAATTTTAATTTACCATAGCTGATCATATCGCCATAGCAACAGGAGGAATCCTCATTATTTTCACTTGATAATGCGGCAACATAAGAGGCCTCGCGATACGAAAGAGCTGTCGGATAGTCAATAATATTTTACCGTGACTCAGCGCAGTCTAACATTGGGCGATATAAAATTGCCATGCTTCTATATGATCGCCATAGAATAGCAACAGGAATTCATTATTTTCACTCGATGATGAGCCAACACAAGAGGCCTCACGATACGAGGGCAAAGTTGGGATCATCTAACGTTGGGCAATATAAAATTGCTACGCTTCTAAATGATTCTGGTACTATCAATGTGAAAATGTAAAATATTCTTACATTGAACCAAAGAAATCCGTAACTTTCGGCGCTAGCTTTAGACGAACTTCTGTCAGTGTCTCATGTTTTTTCCCCGGCATGTGGCTAACAAGAGCCCATATTCCCGATGTCAAACGACTTATTACAAACACTACATTTGGCACGCGAGTTTGATGTGTTGTCCGGCAAAATACAATCCTTATATTTATCATTAGTTTCCCAAACACTAGTATATTTGCACTTTCCCATCTTTACTGTATCACAAAAAATGGCAATCTCGCAAATTATTTCATTGTTTCGGCTTCTAACACTCTGTACTATTTAACAGACGACTGCCGATTCACTCATTTTTATTGAGTTGTACTTGAACATGTTCAGAACCCGTATTGCTCAACAACCGCGAGATGTTCCCGGTAATAGGCGGTTTTCTATTGCAAGACGAGACCGGGACCCAATCAAATTAGATTGTGGCAAGATTGATGGAAACGCGAGATTTCGTTCATAAACAAAAAAATTGCTGTCGGAAAAAATTAGGATCGCCGATATTTTAATTTTCCATACCAGTTGGCCCCAAATTGGAATTTCCATACTCTTTCCAGCCCTGGAAAAGGCTTTCCTAATTTTCCAGACTTCCATACGAACCCTGGAGAAAGATTTTGTGGTGGAAAATCCCACCACTCTGGCATGCACCCCTGGGATATCCATCCCAGGACCTGACTGTCTGACGTCACACAACGTCAAGCCTCGAAGAAATACATGAGCCTTCCACCCACTATAGACGCATTGACGTCTAATGAGGGTGTCTGGATCGCGATCTGATTCCCCCCCCTCCCCCTCTTAAGAACCATTTTGGTCTTGGCTTCACTGGTCTAACTGGCCCTGCTGTTCCTGTCGCACAGGCGCGGTCCAGGCAGATACGAAGCGAGCTACCATATCCTCAGGTACGACCAACTTCCTTCTTTCCGCCCTTTGTGGACTTACCCTTCCGCTTCCCGCCTCTCGGGGCATCAGGAGCAACACTGGGGTGGGCAGGAACCTCCACAACCTTCCTCGCCTTCTTAGCCGCAGGTGGCTGCGAAGGCCCAGCAGTAGCAGAAGCTGGCTTTTACCTTGCTCTTGTGCTTCTTCTGTTTCTTGGAGGAAGGTTGTCCAGTTAACGGTTTGGCCACAGCCCCTAGCGCATGCGCACTAGTTCTAGCTGTAAGTTAACCGCTAACCGATTCTGTGCTATGTTAGCAGTATCTTCTAAGATGGGCCCGCGCTTGGCCACCGAAGATGCTAGGACTGTTCAGTGGCATTCCAAGCAAACGCTCCCCGACAGCGGTAGCCGGACGCACCCCATGTGTGGCTGCTGGACCAGGCGAGAGGGACGTGTACCAAGCCTGGCCAGCAACACCCATCACTGTGTCGGTTGGTGGCAAACAGCATGTATACAAAAGCCTGGTACCGGTGTGGCCTCAACCATGGGTGGAATGGCTGCTATGGCTTGCGCCAAGTCAGACAGGTGAAGGGTGGTTCCGTCCAGGACGGAATCGACCTCCATGCTCTCCACCCGGCCTTCTCATCCTCTTCGGCCTCCTCATCCTCCAACCCCAGAGTCTTCATCGGACAAGGAAACACTGGAGTCGTCCTGGCGAATGGCTCCCATGCCCGACCACCGCTACTGGACCACCCGGAGGTGGTCGCAGCGAAGCAGTACCCACCAGGCTGGAGCCTGATGGGACAGCCAGGGAGCCATACGAGATGGCTCCCTCGGTAGCCAGTCCAGAACCCTGCCAACGACAGGGTCTGAACAAGGCCCGGAGAGAGATCACCCTACAGTCTCCAGTATCAGAGATGACACCAGCGTGGGTAGGACGCTATGCAAGAAGCCTTTCCTAGCGAGCCCAAATCACGCCGGAGGTGTCATCTCCGAAGTCGCACACTGCAGACGTGGAACCCCCACCCCACCCCCCCCCCCCCCCCCCCCCCCACCCGGCCAAAACGGATGCTCCACAATTTGATTTCGGACCGCCTGGCCCCGCATCAGACACAGTCAAGTACTTCTGGCCAAGGAACTTAACTAGCAACCCAAATATAATTTTTTTTTAATGTGGTTATAAGCTACTAAAGTATACATTTAAACTGAGTTACCAATTTTCGTAATTAAAACAACGAAATTAAGTAAGGGGCGTAATTATTTGTTAACAAACTAGGTTATTGAGGTGGAATGAATACAAATGGTAATTACCCCTGTTTTCGGCTAAAATTCTGTCGAATTCTGCTTGTTCATCCATGATGATAAGATAACAATTGAAATATTTTCACGATTCTGCCACAAATAAATTAAAATGGCCGATTTCTTATGTTCTTGTTCTTGTTATGTAAATTTCGCCTCTCGGAGTTCCCTTCAGGCGAACCTCCAAATATGGACTATATTCCTACCTAATTTCATGATTTTTGTTTTTGTTTTATGTTCTTTACAATTAATCGCAAAGTCATTTGATTTTACGGACGATTTCTATCAAGGTTAAGTCGGAGTAGACCTGAGCATTTCTTATGTAGGTTAACGATAAAGCTTACTCGCATCCAGTATCACTCTATAATCTATGAATCCCAGTACGGCTTCAGCGAAAAACACTCTACCATGCTTGCCATTGTGGATATGCTTGAAAAAAATAACCACATCCCTTGAGAGAAATGAACACACTCTAGGTGTATTCTTGGACCTCTCCAAAGCATTCGATACTATTGATCATGAAAAATTACTTTAAAAACTAGCCCACTATGGAATTAGGGGCATTGCATTAAATTGGATATATAGCTATTTAACTAACATAACACAATGTGTAAAATTCAGTGGGGCCATGTCAGGAGACAGGAAATTAGTCTGTGGCGTTCCACAAGGATCAATTCTTGGACATCTGTTGTTTTTGCTATACATGAATGACCTACCCAAAGCATGTAATCACCTCTCACTAATATTGTTTGCGGATGATACCAATGCCTTTTGTAGTCACAAGGACATAGACACTGTATACATGTATGTAAATAATGAAATGAAAAAAATCATAGACTGGTTTAAAGTGAATAAATTATCTCTGAATGTCGATAAAACTAACTATATACTTTTCACAAAATCTAAGAATTTAAAACAAATAGCTCTCCCCAAAATGCATGTAAATAATCAAGAAATTCACGAAGCACAATATGTCAAATTCCTCGGCGTCTATCTGGATAAAAGCTTAACCTGGGAGAAGCATATAGAAATAGTGAGATCCAAGGTAGCAAAGAACATAGGTATCATGCGCAGACTTAAGTCATATCTTCCCCCTAATATTCTAAAAACTCTATATTGTACACTGATCCTTCCACATATCACATATTGCAATGTAATATGGACTAACACGCATAAAACTAAACTAGCACATCTAAAATCACTACAAGAGCAGGCAATCAAATTATTCGCACAGCCAGCAGAGGGCCAGGATGTCTTTAAAACCGAAAAAGTGCCAAAACTTGAAGACATTGGAGCTGTCCAACTATACACTATCTTAAGGGACTACCATAATGGCAATCTACCCTCCTCATTATCAAACCTTTTTAGGAGCAACTCCGATATACACTCGCACAACACACGAACTAAGAATAACTTACACCAAACCTATTACAGAACAATGACAGCTACACAAAAACCATCTCACCAAGCAATACAACTCTGGAACAACACAGATATAAATATACGCACACAAATTCTAACACAAAGCTCTTTTAAACAAAATATTTAAAAAATAATCTTAGAAAGATACTAAAAATCCAAACCAATGACATGAATGCAGAAGTCACCACCATGGCAGTACAAAAACAAGTATGTACCCAGTTGCCAGGATAACAACTAGAATGTAAAATACACATCTGCAATAATAATAATAATAATGCATACGTAATTGTTGATGTGGATGATGCAGTTGTGTTTAAAAATAATGATAATAATAATAATAATAATAATAATGCACCAAGAAATGTTGATACAAATTGGGCCGCATTGTTATATATGATAATAATAATAATAATAATAATAATAATAATAATAATAATAATAATAATAATGCTGCACCAAGAAATGTTCATACAAATTAGGCCATTATTATATATGACAATAATAATAATAATAATAATAATAATAATAATAATAATAATAATAATAATAATAATAATAATAATAATAATAATATTGTAAACAAGATATGCATGTGTGTGTTTTCCCCATTCCCATGTGTGTGTGTGTGTGTGTGTGTGTGTGTGTGTGTGTGGGTGTGTGTGTGTGTGCGTGTGCGTGTGCGTGCGTGGGTGTTAATTGTCTATTGTCTTAAATGTATACATGTAAATATTATATTATCTTCACCCATTATCCAACTATTACTGAATTATATGTTTATTATATGTTAAATGTAAGGGGTCCACCGCTGTATAGGCTCAGCCTTTGGTGGACTGCCTGTTGTGTAAATGTAAAATCTATGTGTTATATGAAAATAAATAATCTTGAATCTTGAATCTTGAATCTTGAATGCATAGTTCTCTTGCACATTTTTCGAATGTCTCAAAGTGTGAATTTGTAAGCTTACTCGCATCCAGTATCATTTGTATACAGCTGTAATCGCAATATTCTGTTGCTGCGTCAATGTTCTGATTTTGTCATTGTTGGGCTTCTAACATGTTCTAGCTCTGAACAGTCCAAGAGGAAGTGCTGAAGATCTTCCATTTTATTGCTACACAGTGGACATTTGGTTATTGCCTTTCTGTTTCTAGTTAAACTACCAAATATATGGTATCTCTGCACGAGTAGTTTGGCTTTGATGGTTCCTTTGTAGACTGAGGTTTTATCTGTTCCACAGCTACTCCACGTCATGTGTGCTGTACCGATTTTATAATTGTCTGTGTTTAGGTATTTCAGAGTAGTTTTCTCTGCTTTTTTCCTCCAGTAGGTGTTAATATGTGATGCGATTGTTTTCTTCCATGCCAATTTGTCTGGTGGGTTTCCCAACATTGTATATGCAGATGGTAATTTATATTGCTGAAGGATTTTCCTGATGCTTACTGTCCAGCTGTTTGATGATGGCAGCTTGATAGAAAGTTGTCATTCCAAAATATCTTACTCTAGAGAGTCTTCTCTCCCCAGCATTTGTACGAAGAAAGTCAGCATTCTTTTGTGAAGTTCACCTTCAAATGGTATGGCTCCAAATAATATGTATACAGTTGAGTTGGCAGTTCCAGTTGGTAGATGCTGTATGGCTTTCAGATAGTAACTATAGAATTTCTCCAGTTTTCTGTCTGCATTAGTATTAGCCATTCAAGTCCATGGATGAGAACTGGAGTTATGTATATATCCCACAGTTGTTTTGATGTTAGAGCATTCAACCCATTTAAGTCGTGCAGTCCTGCTCACATGAGTGAATATAATGCTCTTGTAGATGACCCCTTCTGGCATCTATTCTGGCATTATTTCAAGCATTTGGCATTCGTACAACCCCAAGATGTGGTTCTTTACACGTGTTTTCAAGGGGAATGCAATTTAGGCTTAGATGAGCTATTTTCGAACCTCTCATGGCTAATTGGTTTGTTTTATTGCTGCTGAATAAGTAGCGTTCATTTGATGCATCTATTTGAGCTTCGTTTATCAACATTTGCATGGCGAGTGGTGTATCTACTATTATGGCTAGGTAATCTGCACACATAATGGCACATGTTGAAATACTCTCGATTCTAAACCCAGCAGTATTGTCATCATATTTTTGAAGTAGAGGGTTTCTACAGCTATTGAAGAGGTCCGCTGAAGATTGACAACCTTGTCTTATGCCTTGACCTTCATAAATTGTTTCAGATAGGTTACATTTCCATTTAACAATTGATCTGATGTTAGTATACATGCTGTTGACTATTGCCCAGAGCTGTCCTCTTATACCTTGCTTGTATATTGTGTCTAACATGCCTTGATGGTTTCCTATATCAAGCTTTACTCGCATCCATGAAAGTAATATACTGATGACTGTTTGTATCCATTGATTCTGCAATTGTCTCTGTTATTACAAATACAGCATTATTTGAGGAGCAGTGTTCAGTAATTCCAAATTGGAGTCTACTTTTGCTCTTGTTCAGAACTAGTCTTGTCCTTTTGACAACTTCCTTTTTGATAACCTTTCCAAGTAGTGAACCCACTGTGATACGTCTATAGTTGTCAGGTGATCGGTGACATTTCCCTTTCTTTGGAACTGGGGTAACAATTCCTATTTTCATCGATTCCGGAATATTTCCTGTGCTGGGAATGTTGTTGATTATTAAATTGACAATTTCTATTATCTCAGTAGATGCATTTAATATGTGTTCAACTGATATTCCATATACATCTGCTGCTTTCCCCGTCCTCAGGCTGGAAATGTGTTTATATGTATCATCTAGTGTGATTGGAATTAGTGGCTCTGATGCAGAGGTAATCATAGTCAGTAGGAGGTGTTTCAATTCTGTAGATATTTTCATTTCTGGATCGAATGTTGGGCTGTTTGTTGGAGTAGCAAGCTTACCAAAATACTCTGCCCATCAGTCTACCAGAGATACATCTAATCCTACGTTTTCAAAATTTATCAGCACTTCGTTGGATGACTTATCATTGTGTAGCTGTCTAATTGTCTTAAACATTTTATTTCTGTTGTACAGGTTCGCATCCATGACTATGGGGTGTAGCTTGTTTCTATGTTCTGCTACTAGCTCGCTCTCTCTGTACTGTTCGCAGTTGCTTCTTTGCAGTTTTCATCCCATCCCAAACTGTTCCATATTTTTTACGTCTGCAGTCTTTCCACCTTTTATGAGTGGCTTTTACGTTTTGACATAAAGACATAAGCTATATTTTCGTTTCCGTTTTGATTTCCTCACTGTTGGACTCAATTCGACAGCAGTCTGGTATAGGATATCATTCATTCGTTGCAGATCAGGTTGAGGATTCTGGCCAGCGGTAGCAAATATAAGTCTTAGGCATAGTGCTGTTAGTTTTCTGTATTTTTACATATTTATCTTATCCCAATTTATACGATGTTTAACTGGTTTGTAGTTTCCTGAACATGATTTTGATCAGATTTATCCACGAAGGTAATTCATAGATCTGCTGTTATGGGGTCATGACTACTGTTGTTTATCTGATTTCGTGTACCTGTGCTGATGCTAGTTATGACACTGGATTTGTCAGATGGTTCAATAAACAAGTCAAGTTGAGAGATTGAGTCATATGCAAAATGATAGTATGTCGGGGGTTTCTGGCATTAAAGCTGCTATGTCACAGTATTTCATTATTGCAAATAAGTCTCTAGACAATATACATTATCTCATTGTGTCAGGAGAAGTTCATATTTGCATAGTGCTGTAAATAAAACGATATAAATCCACCGTTCCCACAATCATCAAATAGCACATTTTTGCAGAAATTACTGATCTTCTCCATCTAGATTATATTGTATTCAGTGGGCATCTCATAAATATTCATGCAGGGAAATCTCTCTTATCACGTGACATATTTTTTGTTTCGCTTTCGGTTTTAACTGGTGTCAATCAGCTATTGTTTTTAGATGTATGCATCATCGGAAAATACTATTAACGACTAAATTAAATGATAGGCTAGACTAAAATAGGCGAAGTAGCTGTAAACGGGCCACCAATACTGGTAACGCACACCACGTATAAGTGAAGGTGACTTGCGTTATCAGTTTTTGTAATGCATTCACAATCTTTTGCAAACTATTGCAGTTATTACGAAAACCGGCAATGAAACCCACGTTCATTCATAAGTGTGTATTAACAGTATTGTGGTATTTTCGTTATGGGATTTTCATTAGGAAAAAATCATATCCTGATTTTTCTTGAACCTTGAAATTACAAATAGATGCAGTATGGGAATGGGAGTGGATAGAGAGGGGTGACTTTTTGACAATTTCTGACTGACCGCATAAGTGACAGATTGTATGACCGACGAATTCCATGAGTGCCAGATTGGATCATCGACAGACTGCATGAGTGACAGATCGGTTGTCCGATTGTATGAGTGATGGACTGACGTGATGCATGAGTGGCAGATCAGATGACTGCGATCGGGTGACAGACTGCCAGATAGGCTGACAGACCGAACGACTGACTGTGTGAGTGACAGATCAGATGACTGACTGACTGCATGAGTGACAGATCAGATGACCGACTGCCTGAGTGACGGACTGACAGACTGCATGAGTGATAGATCTGATGACTGCGTGCACGACGGACTGATGGACAGGTTGACCAACTGACAGACCAAACGACTGACTGACCGACTGCATGCGTGACAAAGCAGATGACTAACTGATGGCATGAGTGACAGGTCGGATGTCCGACTGCATGGGTGATGGCCTGCATGAGTGACAGATCGGTTGAATGACAGACATGATGACTGGCCAATTGACTGACCGACCGACAGCATAAGTGACAGATCAGATGACCAACTGCATGAGTGATGGCCTGATGGGATGTATGAGTGACAGAGCGGATGACTGCATGAGTGATGGACTGACAGACAGGCCGACCAACTGAATGACCGACTGCATGAGTGACAGATCGGATAACCAACTGCATGCGTGACGGACTAACAGACTGCATGCATGACAGATCTAATGACTGCATGACTGATGGACATGCTGACAGGCCGACCGACTGAATGACCGACCAACAACTGAGCGACCGACTGCATGAGTGACAGTGCAGATGACCAACTGACCCCATGAGTGACAGATCACATAAATGACGGACATGATGAACGGCTAACTGACTGCATGCATGAGTGACAGATCTGATGAACGACCAACTGCATGCAGTGACAGATCGGATGAGTGACTGCATGAGTGACATATTGATGGACTGCATGAGTGACAGATTGGATAACTGCATAAGTGACAGACTGATGGACAGGCCGATTGACTAACTGCATGAGTGACAGATCGGACCGACCGACCGAATGCATGAGTGACAGATCAGCTGACTGCATGCGTGATGGACTGTCTGATCACATGAGGGACTGACCTACCGACTATATGAGTGAAAAATTGCATGAGTGACCGACTGCATGAGTGACAGATCGGATGACTGCATGAGTGACAGATCAGATGACTGCATGAGTGACAGATCGGATGACCGCATGAGTGATAGACTAATGGACTGCATGAGTGACATATCGGAGACTGCATGAGTGACAGATAGGGGGACTGTATGATTGATAGACTGATGGACCGCATCAGTGATGCACTGATGGACTGTATGATTAAGGGATCGGATGACTGCACGAGTGACATATCAGATGACTGCATGAGTGACAGACTGACGGACCGTATTAGTGACACACTGATGGACTGTATGTGTGACATATCGGATGACTGCATGCGTCACAAATAGGATGGCTGCATGAGCATCAGACTGACAGACTGCGTAAGTGACGGATCAGATGATTGCATCAGTTACAGATTGGATGACTGCAAGAGTGACAAATTGGATGACGGCATGAGTGACAGACTACATGAGTGACAGATCTGAGGACTGCAGGAAATGCTGACAGACCAACCACACACCCATAGATTGGCCAAACCACTGAACAACCGACCAACCGACCACATGAGTGACAGATCGGATGACTGAATGACTGATGGACTGAGGGGCTGCATGAGTGATAGATCGAATAACTGCACGCATGATTGACTGACAGACCAAACCAGTCACCCACTGACTGACCAACACACTGACCGACTGACTGAGCAACGAACTGATCGCCTGCCTACTCGACCAACTGCATGAGTGACAGATCAGATGATTGCATGAAGAATAGAGGTTGGGAGTCTAGACTGCATTAGTGACAGATTGGATGACTCCATGGGTGATGGACTGCATGAGTGGCAGACTGAGACTGCATGTGTGACAGACTGGTGGAGCGACCAATCACATGTGTGGCAGATTGGATGATTGCATAAATGATGGATTGTCAGACATGCTGACCGACTGCATGAGCGAATGACCGACCAAAATCAGTGACAGAGTGGCTGACTGCATGCGTGACGGGCTGACTGACCATATGAGCGACCGACCTACAGACTACATGAGTGACAACTTGGATGACTGCATGAGTGGCGAACTGCATGAGTGACAGATCGGAGGACCGCATGAGTGAAGAACTGACAGAGAGGCTGACAGACCAACCCACCCACCAACCGACTGACAAACTCACTGACCGACCAACTGAGTGACCAGCCAGCCACCCGACCAACTGTATGAGTGACCGACTGCATGAGTGACATATCGGCTGACTGCACGAGTGACAGATCACATGACTGCATGAGTGACCAATCGGATGACTGTATGAGTGACAGATCGGATGACTGCGTGAGTGACAGACTAATGGACTGCATAAGTAATAGACTGACATACTGCATGAGTGACAGATCGGATGACTGAATGAGTGAGGGATTGGATGACTGTATGAGTGACATACAGAGAGGCTGCATGAGTGACAGATCGAATGACTCCATGAGTGAAAGACTGACAGACCGCATCAGTGATAGACTGATGGAATGTATGTGTGACATATCGGATTACTGCAATAGTGACAGATAGGATGACTGCATGAGTGACGGACTAACGTAATGCATGAGTGACAAATCCGAGGACTGCATGAGATGCTGACAAAACAAAACCACCCACCCACAGATCGACCAACCCACTCGCCAACCGACTGACTAACCGCATAAGTGACTGATCAGATGACTGCATGAATGATGGACTGACGTACCAACCAGACAGACCAAACCGCCCACCCACTGTCTGACCAAACCACTGACCAACTGAGTGAGCAACCAACTAACCACCCACCTGCCCGACCGACTGCATGTGTGACAGATCGGATGACTGCATGAGTGACAGATAGGATGACTGCATGAGTGACAACCTGATGAATGGCATGAGTGACAGATCTGATGAGTGTATGAATGACAGATCGGATGACTGCATGAGTCACTGACCGGATGAATGCATCCGTGTAAGACTGACCGACCAACCAACCACACGAGCGACTGACCGACCCACTTCCCAACTCTGTAAGTGACCGACTGCATGAGTGACAAATTGGATGACTGCATGAGTGACCGACTTCATGAGTGACTGATCAGAGGACTGAAACCAAACCACTGAGCAACCGACCGACTGACAGCATGAGTGACAGAACTGATGGACTGCATGTGTGAAAGATGTGTGATGGACAGACTGACAAACCAAACCACCCACCTACCGACTGACTGGCCACAGACTGACCATCCATCCACCGGACCGACTGCATGAGTGACAGATTGGTTGGCTGCATGTGTGACAGACTGACAGACTGCATAAGTAACATATCGGATGACTGCATGAGTGACAGATATGATAACTGCATGAGTGATGAACTGACTAATGGGCTGATCAACCCACTGCTCGACCGACTAAATGACAAACCTACCGACTGCCCGCCCGACCAACTGCATGAGTGACAGATCGGGTGACTGCATGATTGACAGAACAGATGGGCTGCATAAGTGACAGATTATATGGGCTGCATGAATAACATATCGGATGACTGCGTGTGTGACATAAGTGACAGATCAGATGGACTGCATGAGTAACATACCGACTGCCCGCCCGACCAACTGCATGAGTGACAGTTCAGGTGACTGCATGATTGACAGATCAGATGGACTGCATAAGTGACAGATCAGATGGACTGCATGAGTAACATATCGGATGACTGCGTGTGTGACAGATAGGATGACTGCATGAGTGACAGACTGTATGAGTGACAGATAGGATGATTGCATGTGTGAAAGACTGATTGACTGCATGAGAGACATACTGCTGCTCTGTATGAGTGACATATCGGATGACTGCATGGGTGACAGATATGATGACTGCATGAGTGACAGACTGATGGACCAAACCACCTACCCACTGACTGACCAACCCACTGACCAATCGACCGAGTGACCAATCAACCGACTTCATGAGTGACAGACCAGATGACTGCATGAGTGACAGATCGGATGACTGCATGAGTGGCAGATCTCCTGACTGCATGAGTGGCAGATCGGATGACTGCATTAGTGACAGATCAGATGACTGCATGAGTGACAGATCAGATGACCTCATGAGTGACAGACTGACAGGCTGCATGCGTGACAGATCGGCTGATTGCATGAGGAATAGGAATATGAATGCGTGACAGATCGGATGACTGCATTAGTGACAGATATGACGACTGCATGAGTGGCAGATAGGTTGACTGCAAGAGTGACAGACTGATGGACTGCATGAGTGGCAGATAGATTGACTGCATGAGTGACATACTGATGGACTTCATGAGTGACAGATCAGATGACTGCATGAGCGTCAGACAGATGGGCCAACCCGCCTACCCACCGACTGACAAACCCACTGACCGACTGACCGAGTGACCAACCGACCGACTGCATGAGTGGCAGATCGCATGACTGCGCGAGTGACAGGTCGGATGACTACATGAGTGACAGATCTTCTGACTGCATGAGTGGCAGATCGAATGACTGCATTAGTGACAGATCAGATGACTGCATGAGTGACAGATCAGATGACCACATGAGTGACAGACTGACAGGCTGCATGCGTGACAGATCGGATGATTGCATGAGGAATAGGAATAGGAATGCGTGACAGATCGATGATGATGACTGCAAGAGTGACAGATAGGTTGACTGCATGAGTGACAGACTGATGGACTGCATGAGTGACAGATAGGTTGACTGCATGAGTGACAGACTGATGGACTTCATGAGTGGCAGATCAGATGACTGCATGAGTGCCAGACTGACGGACCAACCCACCTACCCACCGACTGACAAACCCACTGACCGACCGACCGGGTGACCAACCAACCGACTGCATGAGTGACAGATCACATGACCGCATGAGTGACAGATCGGATGACTTAATAAGTGACAGATCGGATGACTGCATGAGTGACAGATCGGATGACTGCGTGAGTGACAAATCAGATGACTGCACGAGTGACAGAGCAGATGACCGCATGAGTGACAGATCAGATGACTGCATGAGTGACAGGCTGACGGACTGTATGAGTGACAGATAGGATGACTGCATGAGGAATAGAGACTGACCTGTATGGGTGACAGATCAGATGGCTGCATGAGTGACAGGCTGACGGACTGTATGAGTGACAGATAGGATGATTGCATGAGGAATAGAGACTGACCTGTATGGGTGACAGGTCAGATGACTGCATGAGTGACGGACGGACAGACAGGCTGACAAACCGAACAGCCCACCCACGATTGACCAACCTGTTGACCGACCGACCAACTGACTGTGTGGATGACTGCCTTAGCGACGAATGAAGCTGTACGTCTCGTGTATTCGTATCATACACGCAAAATAGACGACCTATATCCTAATGCCCAATGCATAGAATAGGGCTATGGAATTGGCGTAGGCGTACATACAATATCACGTAAAATCGCTGAAATCACCTGGACTTTAAAATAAGCCGCCAGCGTATTACAATTGTACCATAATAACAACGGCTCAATAGGCGAGTTGGCACTGGGGCGAATGCCCCTTGACGGGATTGTTTTCCGCGTCCAATCGCGCAAATATGGTTGAATTTTCTTATTCTAGTGCACACATATCTTCATATGATTCAATATCAAGCTGTCACCAAGAAGTTGATACACGAGAACGTGTTAAAACACGCGAGTTAGAGAAGAAAATTTGTAGCGTAACCTCGTCGCTGTCACGAGAGATTTGTTTACGCGTTGTGACATACTTTGCAACTGGGGAAGCCCTTCTTACTGAATGGCTGTTCCACCATTTCACCAGGCACAACCTACACATTTTAAATAAAAATCATCCACGTTGCATAGTTTTTACGTACAATTCAATTTCAATGATAGGGCGCTCAACGTGGAAAATCATTTCATATTCCATTAGATTGCATAAAACTACGCTTAATACGCCTGGAATATTGGAAGTTTGCTATTATTTTTCATTTAAGACTACTTTGTGTGACATAGTACCTTTAATGGTGATACATTGTATCCACTTTCATTGCAGAATTGTAAGAATATATTGTCATTTTGCGTTGGTTTATCACGATGTCCTGTTGCATTTACATCACCTGTCCATAAGATCTTTGCTCTCCCCAGATAGTGCTTAGTTATATCAAAAACTTCGTCAAGTATTTTTTTGTAGCTGGTGTTTTTGTCTAATGTTCCCTCAGCAGGGGCGCAAACACGTATTCAATGGGGGGGGGGGGGGGGCTTTATCACCACCACACCCCAGAAATAATTTCTGGGACTACGCATGTCTTTAGGTTCCGCCCCCCCCCCCCCATAATTGTGCCCGATTTGAAAATGTCTTTTTATCCATAAGTGTGTCCTGTTGTTGTTCTCATAGGTATTAAACTACATGTACAGTAGTGTTTGGTAGTATATGTACATATATGGCCAACTTACCAGTGGAGGTTCTAGGAATTTTTTTCAGAGGATGAAAACAATCAAAAATTCCCCCACTGTATCCTAAAACTTTAGGGAATAAGTAATTTCCAATGATTTTTTTAATTCGACCTCCCACTCCCCCCCCCCCACCCCACCCCCGCATTCTGATGCTGTGTTCACACTAGATGGTGATTTTGGCGTAATGATTTACGTCAGTATGGCGTTACTCCAGATTAACTCTCTAGGATGAACACAGTCTAAGTGAAACAATTTTGGGGAAATAATTTGGAAACTAAGTATTTCGACAAATTGTTTACTGGATATGTTGATCCTAATTTGACTGGGAACTGCGGCAGGCTGACAGTAACGAGTTCCAATCAAATTTGTTTCATAATATTCCACAGCCTACGTATATGATTGTTTTAAAATTGAGATTCCCGGAGTCTGTACCTCAGAGTTGAAAGGGTTAAATCAAAATAGCTAACATTATCAGATTCTCCTGTGTTGCTCCTTGCCAGTTGCCATAGCTGATGCGTTGAGCTGAAGTCCGGCTGCATACATTGTTGTAAGATAATCCACAACATTGTTTTGAATTTTGGGATGGGTTACACATAACTTAAATCGCGTGATATTTGCTAATATTAGATTGTACATTTCGCGTGTAGTGTAGATTCGCAACAAGTGACTACCCTGGGAGACAGTAGTACTAGTGCCAAGCCGCGCAGTACGTATCACAGCCTCACAGGGCATGCGGTTAGCTACAATGTAAGGCGATAACTTTTTATGGCCTACAATTAAAGCTTGTTTCAACAGAGGAAAGTGTTTATAAGCTTCATAACAGGATTGGCAAAAAAGAATTTTGCATTTCATATGCAGGAAATCACGTTTTAGCACATCAATAATTCGATATTCAATGATTTTTGCAGGGATACGCCCTACCACAAACACCATCCTCGATGATTCCGCTAGGATCCGCTAAAGAATATCAGTTTCAAGATAACTACTAATACGTGAAAGCTGTTGAATATTTTGAAACAAATTTTAATTTCTAGACCCGCCCATATGTTACGGTTATGTAAATGTATAATATTATTTTATAGGTCATATGCCACTAAACTCACTATAGGAGATTCCATATTGATGCATGAATTTTAATCTTTATTGCTAAATAAATCTGACAATCGGCATGGCTAATCTGCTAATTTAAACGTTTCACTTGTCTAAATTTCTGTCCAGTTTCTAGTTAATTTGAATGTATGAACGGTCCAAAAATTCATGAAAGCAGGTGACATCTGAGGGAAGATATCACCCTCCCATTTCTTAGTGAGGCTGTGGCTGCAGGCTCACCCAACCAATGTTGAGAAAATGTGTAAATTTTAATGTGTTAGGATGTGACTACTGAATTGCATAAGTGATTATAGGTGGACTTCCAAATTATAATAAATATATGAAAATTTGAACATTCAGTTAATCATTTAAACATGGATGTCCCAGAATCTTGATTTCAAAACAAAGCTGTCAAATATTTTCATATTTCATATATGTTAAATTTGACTGTGCGTACGTGCGTGATCGTGTGGATGTGCATTCACTGAATATATCATCCAAAATGCCTAACCATGATTTTAACATCAGTGTTATTTGAAGATAATTTTAATTTAATCTAAGTGAAACTTCGTTTTTCATTTACAGATATCATTGAAATGTCAGGGAAACGTTGCTCTGGATCAGCAGGATTTATGGAAGCTTGGTTAAAAAAGCCTCGGTTACAGAATCAGTTGTCTACACCTGCCACTAAGGTTTTCGATTCTAATAATACTATTAATACTACTATTATCTCATCGTCTACGCCTGACACTACCGGCATTGCTGCTCTGGATACGACCACTACTACTGCCGGTCCTTCAGACGCTACTGCTTTGTCTATGCCCGCTACTACTGTTTCGGATATTACCACTAATAAGAAGCAAAAACGAAACTATTGTGATAGTTGGCGAGCTAAATGTGCATGGATTAAACATGATAAAGAGAGGAACTGTGTATTTTGTTCTAAATGCCAAACGGGACATATCAATGTCCATCCTCATCTAACGAAGTTAACTCCCGCAGAAGACATTTTTGTGAACAAAGGATTTATTAACTATAAAAAAGCACTTACTGCGTTTGCGAAGCATGAGCACAGCTGGCTACATGCTTTGTGCAAGAACTATGCATTTGCACGCTCTAGAGATGTCAACGTTGCCAAACAGATAAGCACGCAGCATGAGAAACAACGCCAAGATAATCTTGTATGTCTTACTGCTATTTGTGACTCGGTGAAGTTTCGTGCACGGCAAGGATTAGCTATTAGAGGTAGCACGCATGATGAAAGTAATTTGATGCAACTGTTGAAGCTGAGATCGCAGGATCTTGAACATTTGAGCTCGTGGGTCAGCACAAAGACAAACTGGACACATTGGTCCACTAAAAATGAGTTTCTAGAGCTGGCTGCCAAAGACATTCTCCGTGACACACTAAAGGAAACAAAAGATTATGGTGCGTTTTCTGTAATGCCTGACGAAACAACTGATCAAAGCAGAAAAGAACAGCTTGTAGTATTAGTTCGCCATGTAGACAAAGATTTACAGGTACGTGAGAATTTGCTGGGATTACATGTAATGGAAACATGCGATGCAGTATCAATTACCAATGCAATTAAAGATATTTTCTTGCGCTGTGATCTGGATATCCATAAATGCAGAGGGCAGGCCTATAATGGTGCTAGTACAATGATGGGAAGTAAATCTGATGTTGGCACACGAATTATGAATGTGGAACTACGTGCAATTGTTGTTCACTGCCAAGCACACAGCCTGAATTTAGCAGTACAGGATGCCACTGCAAATGTCACTGAGCTAAATAATTTCATGAATCTCGTCAATGATGTGGTTAATTTCCTGCGCAGCTCTCCGAAACGATTAGCAGAACTGGCTGCATTCACACAAGGAGCAGCTATTGATTGCAGCATCCGACCTCTATGTCCAACCAGATGGACTCTTCGGTTCCAGTCGCTAGAGTCCTTAAAAAAGATGGCGGCTGTTATCTTAGAGGAACTGGAAAATATATCTGAAAGGAACGCGATCGAGATGTCAGGGCTAAAACTTCAGGATTTATTAGATTTATGACAACTTTTGAATTTTGTATTTTGCTGGAAATAACAGATAAGCTCAGCAAAGTTTTGCAAAAGGAGACAATGTCTGCAATGGATGGGAAGGAAACCGCCAAACTTGTTCTGTCGACCATTGCCAGTTGGCGAAATGACACACATTTCGGTGATCTCTGGACCGCAGCAAACCTGTTGAGAGAGAGAGAGTATCAGAGCAGATGCGCCAAAGGCGAAAACACAGCGACCAAGACATCGGCCAAAGCGGTATGAACAGGGTGATGGTGTTGCTCACGAGTTTACAACACCAGAGTGCTTTTACAGAACTCTATATTATCATGTTTCAGATGAGGCCCATGGTGCAATCTCTCGACGTATTTCTGGAAAGGGATTTGAAATATTGTCGAATGGTGAGCATATTATTGTTAACGGTTTTCGAGGTGAAGCCATTGATCCAGAAGACATTGCGTCATTAAAGCTTCACTATAAAGATGACATAAATATGGAACATGTAGTGCATGAACTTGCTGTTATTCATAACAAAACTGTGGCCAAATCAGTGACAAAAGTATCGGAATGTCTTGCTATCATAAGAAACATGGCTGATGGGGAGAAAGAGATGCTACCATCCTTGCTTAAGATTCTCCAACTTTATCTTGTGCTACCGTGTTCTACAGTAAGTGCAGACGTTCCTTCTCCTCAATGAGGCGTGTGAAAAATTATTCACGCAGCACCATGTCTCAGCAACGGCTAAATCACCTTTTGATAGTACACGCATGCAAAGAACGACTGGATAATATCACAACAACAAAAACATCGTTAGAGAATTTATATTGGTCAATGAGAAAGGACAGCGCACATTTGCACTACCTCCATTATAACATGACTACCATACTATTAGTCAGTACCCTTGGTCCAGTATTTCTATGAGTGACAAAGACACTGTGTTATACATAGCATTCCATTACCACGAATTTTAACCCTTTAATGACCATAACTGCTCAAGAAAAGTTTTTTCTCATGGACATTGTCCCTTTCCTGACCAATAGAAAGATAATCTTGAAAATTTATCACTGGAATGACTGGCTCGCTTACTGAACGATTCATTCCAGTGATAAATTTCCAAATGCCCTATTTGGCAGGCTTCGTCAGGGTTAAAACAAATTCTATTTATCACTGTTTATAATGTAAATGTTATGCCAATGACCGGATGTGGGACTTATGGATGCGTCTTCACGTCAGTATTTAATCATCATATAAATATTGAAACATGAACAGACTGCGCTTTTGAGTCCAGATATTGGAGGTTCTTTAGAACTGGTCATTTTGATAACTTCAATGATTTGCTTGTAAAACTATTCAACCTAGAAAATTAGTTGTATTACGTAAACATAGACTACCATGTGAGCCCGAAATGCCAAATACGAAACATTATTTTCAACTTTAAAAATCAATAAGTATTCTGTTGAATATTTTTGAAACCAATTTAACTGGGAGCAGTTACTGTCTATAGAGCAACATTTCAAATTAGTTTCAAAATATTCAAAGTTTATAGGCATGATTATCCTGAAAGTGAGATTTTGCAAAGGCAGCTAGGGTTCAAAGGGTTCATGACCACGTTTTGATCAGTTTGCCGGGTCGTTTCACACAGCGGAAATGTACAGCGTCACTCGGCCTAGTTTTGGTATGACTGTACCATGCATGAGAGAAAATATAACGTTTACCATAACTTTTCCATTATTCCAATTCTGTGAATGTATTGCTGATAAATGCGACCCAGTTACATCTATATCAGCCCATGAAAACCGAAAACTCATTTTTCTCCTCTATGGACCTACACTTTAAATTATTTTTCGGGTAAATATCAAATAATAGTATGGTACAATCCAACAAGATGCTTTAATTGGCAGTATTTGTATAACAACAATATCTTCTTGGCTGGTAAAATCGGTAAATTCCCGAAAAAATAATAAAGCCGATTATGTTTCCATATGGTGATTGGTGAAATAACGATAGATGGAGTGCTTATTTAAAGTTATTTTAACGTTATTAACTGTATGTGATGCCAATTAAAGATAAGTAAATATCGACACATTACATAACATTACAAGATGAATTAGGCCTACAGATCGATAATATAATCATAGAAATGGAGAGTAGGGCCTAATAGAATAATTTCACAACCAAATCAAGGTCAACATGTGCCTCCAGAAATGCGCTAGATACCTTCAGAGAGCACCAAGATTTCCACAAGATTTCACGTGGGGGGGGGGGGGGCGGGGCGGGGGCGGGGCGGGCGCCGGACCCCCCGTTTGGTTAGCCCCCCCCCCACCCCCTCAGAAAATTTTTGCTGTTTGCGCCCATGTCCTCAGCAGGCATATATGTGTTAATAATAACTATTGGTCCTGGGTTTGCTCTTATACGGATTGCTTGTACTCTGTTACCACCATCAGGTAGGAGTTCAATAAATTGGGAAAGAGACTGATGCTACATAATCGGTACCCCACCATTTCCGCGTAGCTTGTACTTTGGCGGAATGGGGACGGGTCGTCAGGGAGAGCTCTCATACTTGAATAGCCAGTGTTCTTGTACACATAATATGCTGTGTTCTGAGTGCATTGATTCATTCAGGTATGCACTATTGGTTTTGATGTTTTCGATATTAATTGTGATTACTTTAATGCTTTGACAGGGTTTTGTTTCTGGTTGACTTGATCTGGTGGCTCTTTGGTCTGTCTGTCCGTTGCTAAAAAATAATCATCATTTCCTTTATTTACATTCAAGTTCTCTTCAGTTGCTACTTGACTTTGCAAGTTTGAGATGGTCTTATTTCCTGGTTGATATTCTCGACTATTTGCTAGTGAGGACTGTCCTTCAGCTATTCCTGGGTTTGACGAGATATGAGTCTCCTTATTATCTGACAGTTGTTCTTTAGTTATTGTCAATGCAGCTAACTGTTCTATTACGCTGTTCAAGCCTAGGGGGTCCTCATTTAAGTAATTGATTGATGCTATCTGCTGATCACACTGCTTTGTTGGATTGCCCAGGTCTATAGGATACCCATTTAGGTCATTGCCAAATACTGCCTGTTGCTCAGGCATATGGATGTGTATCTATGTTAAGTCCATGGTCATATTCAAAGACAGAAAACAGTAACGGTATAGGATGGATCAGATTTTCATCCTCAGGTATTTTTCCTTCATGATTGTATTCAAGCACAGAAAACTGTAATAGTACGTAGGTGTGGCCATAATATGGTTTATCTGATCTTTTGTTTCGATCCCTCTTGTCGTATCTCTGTTCATTGGCATACATGGGCCTTTGTTTACTGGCCCACTCTGGACATTTCTTTGCTCTCTGATATTTTCGACGTTGTCCACGGTTTGAGCGTACTACATGCGGTTTGTGCTGAGCATTGAGGCTATGTATGTGATTTGACATCTTTCCTTGTGTTGGCTCTTGTGGCTGTATCTGATAAGGACCATTATAGGTTGCTCCCACTTCCAGTGGGCTTATCTGTTTGGATACATGCATTAGGATGGATGTTACCAAAGCCATAGTTAGCGGAGAGAGAGAGAATGTGTCTGGACTATATAATCTTGTTGCAGATATACCACTGATCCACTCGACACTTTTGGTTGAGCTTGATTGACTGGTGATGATGTGGTATACCCGGTTTGATGTGCAGGTATAGTAGTCTGACTTTGTTGATTTCCATGACCTGTTTGGTTTGTAGGCATGGTCGATTGGATCTTTTGAAATGTATGCGAGGTTACATTTGTAGACGTGGTAGGTCGGTTATGCATGTCAGGCTGATTTTGATGCAATTGGTTTTGATGGTATGAACATATTGTTGAATTTGTAGACATAACAGGCTGATTATGGTTAGTGCCATTTGTTACTGGGTTACTGGTTACTGGGTATGAAGAAACAGTAGGCTGGGTCTGTTGAGTTGGATATACTATTGAATTTGTATGCATGTCAGACTGATTTTGGTGGTATGGGTATGTTAGACCCTTTGATTGATTTGCATATATTGCTGAATCTGTTATGATGGGCTGACTATGACAAGTAACATGTACTGCAGAAAATGTAGGCATAACATATTGGTTCTGATTAGTTGTATTTTCTGTTTGATCTATATATGATACTCTAGGTTCTGTATGGATTTTAGGCTGGCTCTGCCCATTTGATATAGTGGATGATTGAATGGCAGCATACTTTTGAATTTGTGAGTAGCTAGCATCAGTTGTGTTTTTAGAAGTGTGTTTTCATCTGTAAGTGTGTTTATTTTTGCTTCCAGTTTTCCCGTGAAGAGTGATAATTGCTGTATTTGGTTATTGTATTCGTTGATTTCTTCCTGTTGCTTCATTAACTGTTTCGACTTATTTCGTTGTACTTTGGTCTGTCATCTCCATTAACCACAGTATGGGGTGTGGGTGCTTGTATCCACTTCCCTTTGCATTTGATGTTTGGAGGAGTTGAGGGTATAGTACTTAGTATTCCAGTAGATGTATTTTGGTTTCCTTGATTGTTCCTTGTACTTTAGCTTGGGTATTTCCTGACGATTCTTCATTATGGCCTGGAGTTACTGGGGGCATATGCATAATTTCGATATTCTCATCATTTTGCACATGGTCTGTTTCTTGTATGGATTCACTCAGTATTATGTCAGATGTTTCTTGTACATGGCCTATCTCAGTTTCTTGTAGCAGTTCTATTTGTGGCTGGTTTAGTGAATCATTTCCTTGATAATAGTTCTGACTAGTTTCCTCTGTTACATGTACATCCATATCATCACAACGATTTGCGGTTGCCATTTGAATAAAATCTTGGGAGTCCAATACAGTAGTCAAGGGGCCGGCTGTTTGCTATTGTTATGCAAATGAGTTCTTGACCTATTTAAATACTGCGGTCTGATTGGTTGTTTTGAATGAATGGGTGGAGTCTATCGTTCTAAATGAGCGGGTGGACACTATTGTTCTAAATGAGCGGGTGTCCGCTATTGTTCTAAATGAGTGGGTGGCTGCTATTGTTCATGCAGATGGCCGCTGCGCGCTATTGTTCTCCTGTCAAAAATGATTGATGGGTATAGGTCATGATGTTAAGTGCAATTTGATGACACGTGTGCGTAACGACGAGCGTGTTCTTGCTGTGTTTAACATATTAATTAGGTGGGCGGTGGTGCCCCCCCCCCCCCCTTCGTGGTTAAAAAGATATTTTGAAACTCAGTCATTTAATTTTCAAAGAATCAGTTGGCAGTCATTTAATTATTAAATTTTCAAAATTGTTATGGAAATGAGTTGGTGCAGTAAAGAACAATGTCCCCCCCCCCCCCCGGGGGAAGTCATCGCGTTGCCAGTGTATTAAAAACTAAGCAAGACTACTACTGCCAGAGCCACGATGGAGACCAGGTGAGGGCACAGCATACACACCAGATGGATAGTCTCATATGAATTCACCAGTGTGTCAGTATATCCGACATGTGAAAGCTGGTCCGCTAAATTAAGATTTTTGTCTTGGTGTGGTGGTCCAGTGGAAAGATGTCTGGTTGCTGATGCTATGCAGAGTTGCAGGATGGCAGTTCGATCCCTGCCTGGGGAAATGATGATCAACAAAGTAAACTAATGGGTGCACTCCGTAGGCGGGGTTAGCACAGAAATTGAAGTCATCGCATTGCCAGTGCATTAAAAACTAATAGTCCTGCAGCAGAGATCAGCTAAAGTGGAGGGTACCGGGACCTGCAGGGTAACATTTGTCCTCATAGCTAAAATTGATCAGTGGGGTGTGGAGATCATGAAACCATGTGATGACATTGTCAAAAGTGGGTGCGAATTGCATACGCCGCCATTTTCCAAGAGGGCCGCCATTTCACCGTTGCCCGCATTGAACATCAATATCTCAGAAACTATGCCATGTAAGAAGGCAGTTTTGGTGTCAAATTATATGTTTTCGGGTTCAAAGAATTCGATAAAGATGATTTCAGGGCACCTAGATGAACAATCAATCATATTTCCAAATGGCCGATAAAAATGGCTGACTTTTCAATGACAGTATTCAATAATTCATGGAGTATGGCACATATAGAGCTTACATGTGCATCTTATTTTGCAATTATCAGTAAAAGGATAAAATCTGGAACACATTAGTTAGTGTTGTGGTCCAATACGATTAAACATGGCAGATAAAAATGACGGACGGAATCAATGATTACTAGCCATCAATAAATTACTATTTCGCTGAGTGTAGAATCTCGCTAATGGACTATATTCAAACAGTTGTTATATGTTTTGTTACTGAGACTAAATTGCAGTTGCAGATGGAAACTTAGCCCTATCTAAATGCCGTCTGAATTGTTTGATTCAATATTTGAATCACTTGCAATTCACCGCTAGCAGTCTCAGATACATTACTTCAGCATTCATGGACACATCGTTGTTGTGTACTTTCACGGTTTTCTTCATGGCAGTTATGGTTTTCATAAGTAATCGTTGTAGAGTATTGTAACAGGTCATCTTTCTACCTTCTTTAGGTGTAACAAGTATTTCCGCTATGAACTTTCTGACTAGACTGGAACCCGTATTTACGGCAATCAGCATAGACCTTTAAACCTCAGGTGTCGCAGCTGTACCAGTGGCAAAGATAACAAGCTCAGTAGGCACATCTGCTAAATCAAAATGGTGAATGTACATCCCCTTGAGCATCTTGGTCATCAGGCTGACATCTCTATCCCATTATTTTGATGCTTGAGCACCGAGGTAGTAAGACGGATCGTTATCCTTGATTTCAGTAACAGGTTTTTTCCGAATTTGCTATGAGTATTGCGCTGTTATATGTCTACTTACGAACCAACGAACCAATGCATATCCTCTGAGTGTCAGACCAATGATGCCTCCAGCACCTTTCAACGCCTTATTCTCTGTTACTTCAATAACATAGTCCATACATACAGAATTAATCTTTCCCTGTGAAATCTTGCTAATAAGTGTCCTCTAAAATCTTCAAGAATATCAAATGGCAGTCTGCAGTTGCAATAGCCCTACGGGCATGTATGCATAGTTGGATCGATTAGTGGCAGAGAAGAGGCAGAATATGGGAATGTCGCTGATTCATACACATCCCATTCATTATGTTTAGTTGCACTTATGTAGATTTTCACAGAGCGCAGAACATTGAACAGAAATTGAACAGAAAGTCGTTCCAGAACTGGAATGTTGGTGATATACTTCTGCTATGTTCCTGGAATTCATTTATCAATGGCTCAATCTTATCTCCAATCTCGACAACGGGCTTCATAAGTTCCTCTTGACTAGGCCTCTTTTCCGTAAGTGTCGATAATGCCATTTTGAGTTGTTGCAGTAGCGGATATCAGTCAAAGTCCTTGCCTGTAAGCACCTTATGTTCACTACCTGCAGCGGCAACGCCAGACTCGTGGCGCATTTGCTTCAGACCAGCATCAACAAATAGGTACCCTACAGCAGAAATGCTAATCATCAAAAAGTGCATACCGCCATCACAAGGAATGACACCAGACAATTCTATAGGTTTGGCCCAAGTGGTCTCTAAGACTCATCAGAATGCCCATGTCAAATAAAATAGGAGCATGTGTCTGCCCGAGGTTGTTCATTGACTCCTTTATACTGTTTGATGATCCATTTGATTTGCCATGATTATATGGTTGAAGGATGCAATCGAAATTGAACTAGTGTCTGTCTTCAGAGTAGCATGGAATAAACTTCATGGAGGAACATGATGTTCTTGGCTCTTGTGCACAATACATGATCTTGCTATGTTATACACTGTTTCCACAGTCGTCTTTTTCTTTTAATCCCTCAATTTCTTTGGGAGATAGTGCTGGCTGAAACCGTAGCTCAGGTCTTGATCTAGTTTTCTGGTACGTCAGAAGTATTGAAATACACCCTGGATAAATTCCAGGTTAATGCTCTGCTGTGGGGCCTTCACAACTTGTGGATACAATCTTTGTTGTTCACCTGTTCGGCTGGATGAAAATTGATGCCATAGCATGTGTAGTCTGCTTGCCGTCAGTCGACATTTCACTGTGGTCTCAGTTCTCTGCACCTCCAGCAATGGAAGGTTCTCCGTCATGCTTAGAAGTAATTTCTGGTGTCTTATATGGACCTACAGATGTTGGTTCCTGTGTGGTATTAACTTGTTCTGCTGAAGTAAGGAAGCGTCATAGTTCAGTATGCGATATGCAGTAGCCCATTCTGTTCATTGCCTTTACAAGTTTTCTGGTCCCAAATTCATGATGCAAGAACACCGCTAAACCGAGGTGATTAGGGAAAACCACCGATGTTTCCAGTGTGAATGTTGGCCCCTGTATTCAGATATGGAAGAGTCAGATCAATCATTGATGTGTTAGCAGCATTATCATAAATTCTTTGTTTGTGAGCCAACACACGGCCTTGTCTCCGCAATATACCAACATTGTCCAACTTTTGTTCTGGTTCCTCCTCGGAGTGCGCAACTTCCTTAAGTAATTGACCTAACACATTAGCTTTCCTCAGCACCACATCAACAAAAATGTCATTAGAAGAGAGTAAGTCCAACATTGAGGTATGAACAAAATGTCTCGCCACCCACTAGTTAGCTATTTCTTCGTCTATTTTGATTGATAATTTGATTGATATTCTTCAGGGGTTTCAATGTCATCTTCCCTAAACAGTTCTCTAAAACGAGTCCTAAATTGTTGTCAATATAACAACCTCCTTGTCATCAATGAAAGATGGCTGAAACTCAGAAATTAAATGTCTGACAGTTTCTTTGATGGGGAAATTTATTTAACTTTCTTTCCTCTGCATGCCGATTTTTCGTTTATTGATATATTTCGTGTAGCAGGTTTTCGCCCCATGATACCTAGTCTCTATTGCAACAAAATCTCCATTCGAGGGAATCACTATAATGTTCGGTTGAGATCAAAACCTAGACAATATTGATGATTGAACCAGTTAAGTCGTTTCTTTGGATTGCACCCTCCGCTACACAAAACAGTTTTCCTTCCAAAGGTTTGAGATGAAATATTGGATCTGGTAAAACAAACAGGGGGACGCGCCACTCCTTGTATTACTGGTGCTTGGTATTTTGTCTTTGCTACGCCTTTCCACAGTCAGTTTCAGATGGAGAGCATGGTATATGTGAACCTGTGCGCAGTGCCACCGAGAATTTCAGTGCTTTTCGCAAGAATCTTTCTTCCCACTGCATCATGTCATTCAGAACATGCAGAGAATAGTGAATAGAGAACAGTGTCTGGATTGTGTTCGCGTCTTGAGATTCTCCTGGTGAATTTTCTGTGAATTGTTCCTAAGAAAATACACATTTTCCCATGCTAAATAGCTGATTCACTCGCCGCCTGTTGTTGGTAGAAACATCAAATTCTGCTGCCATTATGTTTTGTCGTCATCGCGTCTAAAAGGAGAAAATATGGTTAGTGTTACACATGTTGATGATGATGATAATAATAATAGATACATGAATGGCTAAGATTATTTGTTGTGGTGTGGACATGTCATCAACTTGTTGTTGATGACAGTAACACATAGGCACTGGGCACATTCGACGGGACTAGTGTTGCAACACTGGTGTCATGCTGTTGAAGGGCGTGATTATGACAACAGTACGATATGAGGCAGACTGGCAGATTTTGACATATGTCTGTCTGTCTTATGGAGCGATGTACTTTTCGTAAGCATATTTCCAAGACTCTATCCATATCGAAAGAAGTGATGCGAATGCGAATGAACTAGTAATTTATTTTTCATTTATTTATTTTTATTATCATTGTTTGTATCATGTTCTTGTTATTGTTGAGAATATCAACATCATATTTATTATTGTCAAGATGATTGCCTTTACTAAATTTGTGTTATTGAATAAAAATGTTATTGTAATTAGCATAACATAAAGCATCTCTCTAAATCCCCCCCCCCCTCTACCACTCTAATTTCTCCCTCCCTCCCTCCCTCCCTCCCTCTCCCTCCCTCCCTCTCCTCCCCCCTCTCCCTACCTCCCTCCCTTTCCCTCCCTCCCTCCCTCCTTCCCTCCCTCCCTCCCTCCCTCCCTCTCTCTCTCCCTCCCTCCCTCCCTCCCCCTCTCTCTCTCTCCCTCCCTCCCTCCCCCCTCCCTCTCTCTCTCTCTCTCTCTCCCTCCCTCCCTCCCTCCCTCTCTCCCTCCCTCCCTCCCTCCCTCCCTCCCTCCCTCCATATCTCTCTCTCTCTCTCTCCCTCCCTCCCTCCCTCCAACTCTCTCCCTCCCTCCATCCCTCCTTCACTTTTCCCTCCCTGCCCCCTCTCCCTCTCCCCCCCTCTCTCTCTCTCTCTCTCTCTCTCTCTCTCTCTCTCTCTCTCTCTCTCTCGTGTATATGTGTTTTAGTTTGAGTATCTTGCCGTGTTATTGATTATGTAGGGAGAGGGCCTAGATAAGTTGCTAGAACTTATGCCCAATCCCGTTGTATTTTTAGTACAATAAAATATGTTTAAAAATACTAGTGTTGACAAGACCAGCCCATTCGAATGTGCTCTATATTGTTTCTACTCTACCCCCACCCATAGGTTTACTATAGCCTTCGGATTCACACGAATCCTGGTTTAAACAAACTGAGTATAATGTCCTAAATGTCTGCAACATTATAATAACTAATGTCTGAATGGACTTCTGGTAATGTTATTTAGTTTTGTACCATTTTCGTTAAAACGAAGAAAGCAGTAAAAAACACCAGTTAGTTACCAGGTTTTGTGAGGGGTAAAAAACAGGATATAGCTATAAAAGACTTCAAGATATGTTGAAATGATCTGAGAATAGTTTCACCTTATTCGCTGATCCGGGAAACATATAATTCAACACCAAAAATGCCTTCATACATGTTAAAGTTTCTGAGCTATTGACATTCAGTGCTCACATTGGTGAAATGGCGGCCATCTTGGAAAATGGCGCCGTATGTAATTCGCACCCACTTCTGACACTGTCATCACATGGTTTCATGACATCCACACCCAATGATCAATTTTAGCCATGAGGACAAATGTTACCAACCGAGTCCCACCTACTCAAAAACTAAGCCACTTTTATGAGTCCTGCTGCAGAACTATAAGCAAAACTACTACTACTACTACTACTACTACTACTACTACTACTACTACTACTACTACTACTACTACTACTACTATTACTACTACTACATCCACTACACCACATACACATACGATGATCACCCCTCCCCAATGTCCCTGTCCAATCCCTGTCCCCATGCTGCGTACGCTATCAATAACAGGAAATAGTATTTGTATGTGGGTGGTACATATACATGTAAATTGAGCAAAAATGTGTATATACACATATATATGCGTGTGTGCATATATGTATTTGTACAGGGCAATGAAGAAATCTGGACGAAATTGCGGGTGGGATTAATTATTTAAATTAATTATTTAATTAATTATTTATTTTATTTTATTTTATTTTAGCGTTTTTAAATTAAGTATTTAAGATTATCAACAGTTGTTTTCAACCTAGTGTAATTAAAAGTTATTGGGATGCACGCTGGTTTACGTGAAGGTGGGTGGATGATTTCCTTGGAATTCAACATCGTCACCTTATGTGTGTTAAAATATTATTTAGTAGTTGCCACTTTATTTAGGCGTGCCTTCGTGCTAGAACCTACCTTAGCAGTTAGTTTTTAGGTATACAGTTATCAAGTTTAGGCCGCAAGTGGCTATGTGTTTTTTCCTATCTTTAACATACAGGTCTGCCTGACGAGAATGCTCGGTGTCCATTATTGTCACCACCATGGAGCATCCCCCTGAAACCGACAGCGTGCAAACATGTCACTTGGTGGTAGCTTCAGAATCAAATAACGATCCTGTCACATACCGCATCATGACCACAAATAACAACACAAGGACAAGTCACATTACACAAGCATTTTTCGAAAGCATATATCTATTTATGGTGGGGAGAAAGAGACAGATTTCTAACTATAGTGGTCTTCCTGTAAAGGCGTGGAGGGCTCAAAGGCCACACCCAGTCACCGTAGAGTTAGATGGCGAGCTGTGTCTTTATCCGTCACCTAGCATGTCGAGAGCAGACCAAGTGAGATCCGGTCCCTGGAGCTAACGTTTATCTGCTTTAGGATTAAGGAAAATTGCCCATAGAATTCACTGCGGGGCCAGACTAACATAAATATATATTTTCGGAGTGATTCCTATTTTGGGATGAAGACTAATCTAACCAGTATCCGAAGATACAGAGGGGGTGGTGTGGGGGTGGTGGGGGTGTATGCGGTCATCGACACTTTGATTCTAACCGCTCAGAAACCCCCAATAGTTTCTAAAGTCAGTTCTAACCAACGTGGCAGAAGGGGTCAAGATAATTAATAGGCCCTGAGGCTGGAGGAGCGTAGGAAGAGACAACTACTCATATTATACTGTCAATTTAGGAGGCGCTATGGTAGATGGCCAATTTATACAAACTTGCCCGTGCGCAGTGTATAACTTATCTGCAGCTTCTGGAAAAGAGGCTTACACAAATGTCTCCAAAAGAGTAGTCATCCCTAGCTACTTTGAAAACCTATCCTACCAAGCTATCATAGTTAGGTTTGGCGATCGCATGTCATGTTCGCTCAATGAGAACATGAACAGCGACCTTAGTGAAAGATTGATGCCGAAGGGGAACAAGGTGGTGTGTTTGTTGGTGCTGTATAGTGTAACCTAAATGACGTGCGGTCCAAGTATTTTTATACAATATAATAACTAAGCAAAAAGGTAAAACTTGGATGGCTACTGCCATATTACTAACTAAAAGAGTACAGTTAGAATATAAGGCCACACGAATTTGCAGTGCCTATTAGTCACCAGCACATAAATGAAAATAAATAAATATATACAATAAAATATATAAACTAAAAAAATAAGGTCTCAGACAACCTTGTGGTACCTACATATATTCGGTACCTAATAAGAATTATGCAATATAATGGTTACGGAGTACCTATTAGTCATCGGTACAAAGATTGTCCTAATGTCACTGTAGTTGAAGCATCACATATTTGAGGCACGAGTTGGCTCGATACTGAAGTCACTGCTTGGTGAATATCCACAGACGATCTATCCACTGCGGCTCATACTCATGAACAGTGAAGAAGAACTTTTGCGGATGGCTAGTAGATAGTCATGTACGAACACATACCAGGAATTATGCGGACGTGAAGAAGTTCTGTGTTATGGTGGATATGAAGATACCCTGTATATTACTGAAGGGGTATGGTAGAAAGTTAATTTGATGCAAGAACATCTTTGTGGAGCACAAGACGATATGCACCGCATAGCTCGTGTGGTGCATAAAGCGATATCCTCATCCGGACTGCAGTCAAAACGTTACTAAATAGCACGAGTTAGTTCTACCACTATTTAGACGTGGTACAGCAGATCTGACGAGATATCGGAAAACATCACCGTCCTACATACTGTCTTTGGGGTGTTACATGATGGCCAAAAGGTCACGACGCACAGAAGATCCCTCTGAAACATTGATAGTTGGAAAAACCTTCTTTATAATTTAGATATTGCCCTCAGTGATATCGTCCGGGAGCTTGCAAAAACTTAAAATGTGGTGCAGTGGACGGGCTCCAAAGACTAGAACTCAAAACCAATAGGCACTGTTTTGATTGCTCAACCAGGAATATTACAGTAAGCGGTACTTCTTTGTCTCGGTATACTATGGCAGCCACACCACCCGACGTCCCTCTGCAGAATTCTAGATTTCTGAGCTGGTGATGTCACGACCTGGACGCCTCAAACAATCAGCGAATGCGCCATAATTAGGTAGGGTTACGCGACCACGTGATCTGTCGTCCTTCGCCCTACCACATGTATATTCGCTATGGCGTCATTATTTTGGTTGGGAACTCAAAATATTGTATGTTAGATGTCCGATATCTCAGCCATTCCTGGACAGATTCTAATCCTGTAAGAAGTTTTAGAATCCTCCATACATTCTGGTAATGATTCTTTACCAAGAACAGTGATGAGGGTGGGTTTTAAGGAATTATGAATACAGACCCGGAATATTTATAAGATGCCATTCTCTCCACACTCTTATGCCCATGCATGCACGCTAGGAGATCTCACGGACTCTGTTTTTCTGAGCCTCTCTTATACGGCCTTATTATGCCCATCGTCCTACGCTTAGAATGTACTGCATCCGGCCATTCCATACCAAGATGAACTTGGCCGGTTCGTACCTGACTGGTCGATCTGTGCTACAAATGGCTTATGCCTCGTAAAATCATGATGATGATGATGATGATGAAGGTTAAGAAATAGCGAAATAAATTAAACCAAATAATTAGGATGGCAAAACGAAAAGAGAGATGCTATAAAAGAGACATGGAAACCTATTAAGACAATGTTGAACAAGCAAACTTGTAAATCAGAAACATCAAGATGTATTTATAGCAATAAGATTATAACTGATAAGCAGGAAATTGCAAACAAATTTAATGAATACTTTATTAAAATTGGGCCAAATTTATCGCAAAAAATTTCAAGCTAACACATATGCCAATGTACAGGATTATCTGACATGCAGCTACCAATCTTCAATTTTCTTTAATCCTACCAGCACAAAGGAAATTGCTAAAATATTAATGTAAATTAACCCAAATAAAAGTGCATGTGTTGACAACTTTAAGTGAAGAATCTTTAAAAACTGTATCTCACAATTACTAATTCGACTAAGCCACATCTGTAATCTGTTGCTGGCACAATGAGTCTTTCCTTCATGAGTAAAAGTAGCACGGGGGTGTAGTGCAGACCGCCCTGTCGGGTACGAACCGGTCTAGTATATCTGGGTATGGAATGGGCTGGTCTGGGATGCTCAAAGCTTGCCCTCATGGGTAGACGAAGGCACATGTCTATAGCCATGCAAAAGAGGAACAAAATAGTAGAGTCCATGAGATCACCTGATGTGCATTCGCGGCCGTGACAGGTAGCCTGTGGAGACTGGCAGCTTATGTGTATAGTTACCTGTATTACGGCGATTCCGTAATACTTGACCGTTTCCGCTGGTATTGGTATGAATCAATACCAGAATTGGACGGGGAATTGAAAACCTTGAACAGAATCAAAATCGGTTCAGAGCTGGAGGAGATATCCTGAAATAAAAACGGATTATTTTGAGCTCAAACTAAGCAGAGACATCTCTGGTTCGCATGCTTGGTAGAGTGAAGGCCAGGAACTATTTGATCGGCTACCACGCAATGCACGCACTGATTGGCTGTGTCGCACTGGTGCTCCATCACCATTTAGTATAAAAGGAGCTCTGAAAGTTAGAAACAAGCAGAAGGGATGCCGTTTCGGTCCGAGTTGGTGCAATCTCATTCTGTCTACTGCGTAGAGCTCGCGTTCTGCAATTCACACCAATGCAGCTTATTTCAGTCAGGTTCCCTCTCAGGACACCGGCGCTCTGCACCGCACTGCACTAAGTTTTTGGATGCTCCTGGTAAATCGACAGGGGCAAAAATTCAATAAAGAAAGAAGGCTTCCAATTCCACCATCACCACCCGAGGGGCCTTCACTGCGGTGTAAGCCATTTGGCAGTTACCACATAAAAACAGTGGTGTTCATGATGTCTCACCAGACTTGCTGTGCCACGCCAAAACGGTGGTGAAGTACAATGGACGCATCCAGCAATGCGAATTAATGTTATGACCGCAGTCCAGATTAGGGCATTACTTTATGCGCCACAAGAACTAAGCGACGCGGATCGTCTTGTGCCGAAACAGAAACCCTGCATTATATATTTCTTCATCTTCATAAAAAGGAGGCATTCGTTACTTTCACACCAAATACAGCATATCAATGTTGCGAGAGATTAGACACTGTGTACTGTGTGCGGAAACTTGTTGGCTACCAGAAATAACCTTATTCTTCACTGTTCCTGAGCATGGACCGCATCAGCTAGTACCCTGTGGTAAATCACCAAGCAGCAACAACACAGCGTGCCAGCTCGCATTGCAATTATGTGGTGCATCAACTACATGTGACATTTATTAAATTCTGCACTGATGACTAATAGGTGCACCACATAGTAATATATCTTAATTATATTATACCATTTTTCACTAATAAGTACCAATATTAGTTGTACCGCAAGGTCAGGTAAGACTTCTGTTAAAGGTTTTTACTGTGTATAATTATTTACATTATAACGGTGGCTGCAATTAAATGGTACCGCCGGTCAGATGCGACCTCAGTATTTTCATGTTTAGTATAGATGTAATGAGGAATTTTGCCAATTAGGTTACTGCCTATATTATCGGTTAGTTATAATAAAAACTACAGAATACTTGGACCCCAGTTCACTTAGGTTACACTATACATCAACAACAAACGCATCGCCTCGTTTCTTCAGGTCGCTGTTCATGCTCTCACTAGCGAACATGGCGTGTGGCCGCTAAATCTAACTATGAAAGCTCGATAGGATAGGTTTAAAAGTAACCATGGACGACTACTCGTTAAACGAAAATGTGTTATTATAAAGGTTTTTCGTGTATTACGACGCCGTCATGTTAACGGTACCTTCTGTTAAGGCCTCCTAAATTCATTGAACGAGTAGCTGCCTCTTACCACGCTTCTCTGGCCGTCTGGCAAAAATAATTGTTTGGATTCCCTCCGCCACATTGGTTAGAACTGATTTAAGAAACTACTGGGGTTTCTTGACGGTCAGAATCAAGGTGTCGATGAGCATGCACTCCTCTTTGTGTCTTCAGATACTTATTAAGCAAAGCCTTTATGCCAAAGTAGAAATCAGTGCAAAAATATAATTATTATAGCCAGTCCCAGCAGTGTGTTCTTTGGGCAACTTTCTTTAAACTTAAAGCAGCTAAACGGTAACTCCAGGGTGCAGATCCTTAGAGCTCACCATGTCCTCTGGGAAGGCTACCATAGATGGAAATCTGTTTCTTTCTCCCCACCGTAAATAGGCTAAAAACCGCTTTCTAAATGCTTTGTAATGTGACTTGTCCTTGTCTTGTTATTTGTGGTTGCGCTGCGGTACTCAGAGGGATCGCTTTGCGGTTCTGAAACTACCACCAGGCAACATGTTGCACGCTGTCGGTCTGAGGAGAGCTGCTCCGTGGGGGTATCGGCAATGGTACCAAGCATCCTCGCCAGGAAGACGTTTTCGTTAAGTAAGCAGGTGCTAAGCCATTTGCGGCCTAAACTACGTGTCTGGACCTAATATCTAAATGTTAGTCTAGGCCCACAGAAATAAAGCGGCACCAACTAAGACAATATTTTTAACTCACATAAGATGATGGTGTTGATCAGCTACCCCATCTTCACGTAAAACCTCATGCATCCTAACAACAAATAACTACACTAGGCTGAATCATTTTATAATCTTTTGCATTTTCTTCAAATAGCAGAGAGGCCCTCAGCGTTGTAGCCATTTTTCCTGGACGGAGGCCCACATGAGGCACTTTACTCTCGCAAAACCATAATATTCTTGTAGGTTAACTCTTCTGTTTTTCTTTTATGAATCGCTTCTAGGGGAGCGGCCCTTTTTACGGCATTCACTCCTCTGCTTCGGCGTTGTAGGCATTTTCCTGTGATGGAGGCCCATGTGAGGCACTTTCCTCTCTGAAACCAATAATTTCTGGCCAGCCTGAGGCAGATATAGTTTATATTAAACCAACTGATTGACCGCACTCGGACCCTCCCTCACAGGGATACCTTCCACGATACCCTATATCTGAATATATTGGTTAGGTACCTCTGGCACACCATTTTTGTTTTTTTGTACACCTTTTTATAAATCAGTAAACGAGCACCATCGTTTAGCTCTTTTCTTCTTCTTAGTGAATTGTGTCATTACCACTTCCCCATCTATGGAATGACGGCAAGACACACTGGTAATAGGAACAGCCGGGATGGAATGGTGTTGTTCAATTTCTGCAGCAATGGCTGCACGAGCTGACAGGAATGTGATCGTTCCACCTGTAGCGCCCATATATAAAACAACATACCCCTCTGATTTTACTAATTACAGGCCTGTCTCAGTACTACCTCTATTCTCAAAACTCCTAGAGAGACTCTATTATAACCGCTTATCAAACTTCCTAAACAAACACTATATTTTACCAATCACAATATGGATTTATGGAAAGGCACTCGATATGCTATCACTTGTAGATATGATGGAAAGAATATCCGACTCCCTTGAAAATAAAGAACATATATTAGGAATATCTTTGGACCTTTCGAACGCATTTGATACAATGGGCCACAAAATTTTAATAAAAAAACTATCACATTGCTGAATACATAGCATTGCACTCGATTGGATAAAGAATTATTTGGCTAACAGATCGCAATATGTGCAATACAACGAAGCTCTCTCTGGGAGCGCAGAACTAATTTGCGGTGTTCCTCAATGATCAATTCTTGGCCCTCTGCAGCAGCTCTGCTGTTTCTACTGTACATGAATGATTTACCAACCATTTGCAACTGCCTATCACTAATACTATTTGCAGATGGCACCAATGCGTTTTGCAGCCACAAGGACATAGACGCCATGTACAAAACTTCAAATTATGAAATGGAAAAAGTAATACAGTGGTTCAAAATGAATAAATTATCTTTAAATGTCAGTAAGTCTAACTATATGTTATTCACAAATGCAGACAAATTGAAAAAAAACACTCTCCCAAGAATTTGCATAGATGGTCAAGACATAGAAGAAGCAGAATCTGTTAAGTTTTTAGGCGTGTATCTGGATAAAGGGCTCACTTGGGAGATGCACATTGCAATTATCACATTTAAGGTAGCAAAAAGCATAGGTGTTATGCGTCGTCGTAGGTTCTATCTACAAAAACAACATATTAAAATCATTCTACAGCACATTAGCACTTCCATATAACACCTACTGCAATACAATCTGGAGACATGCTAATCTAAATTTAAAAATCTGGAAACACTACAAAAGAAAGCTATTAAACTGTTCTCTTCAACGAATTGGGCCAGAATATCTTCAAAACAGAACAGCCACTAAAATGCTTTAAAATTAAATTGTTAAAATGTATCTATTCTCATGTAAACAGCTATGCATATGTTCATATTTTCAATGGTACATACATTAGGGATGTATGGATAGTTTTATTGCATAGTAGCATAATTATTATGCACCGCTATACTTGGTTAAAGGGATGTCGCCTGTCTAGCAGTACATGCGCTACTACTGTATAGCAGGTTCCTTGAAAAAAGGCAGAAATAAGATAGCACTTGTTAAATATGCCTAATGGGTGTTGGGGAGGACATCATTGCATAAATCTGATAAGTGTGCTACGAGGCTACCTCAAGAAAGCAGGACTCTGTACACTCAAATCAAGAATGGACCTGAGGAAGCTAAGGGTTTCGTCTGAGGACTAGACACGGTGGTCAAAAGAGAAGAAGGACTGATTGCAGCTGTAGGAGACTTCTACTACTAGAGCCGCAGAATACAGTAATCATACAAGGGGTCGTGGATCTGCTCATACCAAATATAAGTTTTAAAATATGTTTTTATGAGGTAATGCTCTATAACATATGTAAATCTGCTAAAAAAATTCTGAGGCTGGAACTCTCTCCAACGATCATATTTTTCGGCTACACTTTATACATATTCATGGGAATAGCTCGCTCTTGGTGTGATTTACCTTCTTCCGGGCGCCATATATCAGGGAAAGATAACTTGTTCCGACCATTGAAATTCTTATTCCTGGCATCAATCTAATTTTAATAAAGGGGAACGCCTTTTTCCTTGTCCCATTAATATATATTCCGGTCATTGATTGCCCGCTATAATTTAATACAATTCGCTTCTGAAGAATCTTTTTTAAAACAATTTAACTGATTCAGAAAAATATGTAATAACCTTTATAATGTAGCTCATTGTAAGGCATGCCTCCTGGAATACATAACCCAATGTAGTAGTCTGATCATAACATATTTGTGGCTTACAGGTTTTAACGTGTTTCTGGCTAGTTCTTTGCTTCTTAGTCGTCATCGATGCGTGTCTAGTATTAGGCCTATCCCGCCAAGGCCTATTATTCATTTATAATTGAACGCACATTCAATAATAAGCTTATTATATATTAACCCCTTGTATCATAGAGTTCCAGAATCGCAATTTCAAGGCAACCATACCGGTAAGCTGTTAGATATTTTCAAAACAAATTTGACAGGAACCTGTTGGTGCCACCAGCTTCCAAAATCAAATTAGTTTCAAAATAGTCAACAACGTTTCTTACATTTTAAAAGATGTATCGTATTCGTGTTCAAGGGGTTAAATAACCGCTTAACTTTAACACTTTAATGAATAAAGCTGATCAAAAAAATCCAAATATTTGCTTATGGAATGCCCATTTGCAGGCCAAGAGACGACTATTTTTTAAACTGTACCACTGCTATGACTGGCTAGTTTATCACGCCAGTCATTCCAGTGGTAAATTTCCGAAAATAGTCTTCTCTTGGCCTGCAAATGGACATTCCTTAAGACCACTGCATAGGCCGGTTTCGGGCCGCTTCGTAAAGAGAGGGTTAAACTCTTTCATCACAGAAATATCAATAACTTCAATTTCAAGGATATCATACAATATAATGCTGCTAGATTGTCTAATAAAATAATGTCACGTGAAGCTGTTGTTGTGTTGTGCGGTAACGGGTTGCACTCGTATTAAATGCAAATATTCATTATAATAGTTCCTAAACCGTACAGAAATTGCAATATCTGGTCGGTATTGTTGTGCTTGTAAATAGGGCAATTAAGCCTACTAAAATGGTTCACTAATAGGCCTACGTCAATATGAGTTATTTCTGCATAAACATATTGGTAAGATAAATCTGTAGCTTCTGAGTTCTCAGAAAACAATAGTATTATTATTATTATTCTTATTATTATTATTATTATTATTATTATTATTATTATTATTATTATTATTATTAATAGTTAAGAATTTCATAGTACTTAAGACGTTGAAGCCGTTTAAAAATTTTGTTTGTATTGACGCTAACCTAGTTAAATCTGGCATCGGTTATATATTAGACAAGGCCCTATATATCCGGAATTATATACCATTATGTAAGTTTGCAGTGAATCTTGCAGTAGTAGATAGATGAACATTTGACCAGGTGAGCGTATTTTCGATAGATGGAATTTGTTTATGATAGGGCCATCGTCAAGGATTATCTAAAAGATCGTGTAAAATCACCTACACAGGCCTACTACACTACTGACAATGCACCTTGTCTCAAATATTTCCCTTTTAGGGACTTATTCTGGATTTTATGAACTCGCGGACGGGTGGGTGCATTACGTCAAAGCTATTGTGCTTGTTGGCGAAAACTAGTCTCTCTATCTGTCCGTCCGTCCATCTAGGCATCAGTCCATCCTTCCATCCATCCGTCCGTCTGTCCGTCCGCCCGCCAACCTGTCCGCCCACCCACTCGTCCGTCCGCCTGCCCACCCGTCTGCTTTCCCACCAGCCCACCCCCCTCACTACGCGCATCCATCCATCTGTCATTGACAAATATCGGTTAAGTTTTTAGCTCAACATATCGTCTTATATCTCAGGATTGGTTCACCCTATTGGGCCTAAACATGAACACATACCTACCTATAGCAAGTGGACGAAGCAGAATTATATTAAACTCTTACGGTTAAAGGTCAAGCTCATCTGATAGCATCTAAACTCGGTTAAGTTGTTAGTTCACCCTCTTAGGACTCAACTTGGGCGCATGCTTACCTATATCCAGTGGACGCAGCCGAATGATATTGGCGTCGTGAGGTCAAAGGTCGAGCTCATCTGACAGTGCCCATTCTTGGTTTAAGTTGTTAGTTTAGCCCCGAGACTGAACTTAGGCACACGCTTACCTATATCACCCGGGCACAGCGGAATGATATTGAGGTTCTGAGATCAAAGATCAATCTTATCTGACGGCGCATAATCTAGTTTACGTTGTCGGTTTTAGTACTGGTTCATTTCCTTCATATTACAAAGCAGTTGCGTGCGTGCGTGCGTGCGTGCGTGCGTGCGTGCGTGCGTGCGTGCGTGCGTGCGTGCGTGCGTTCGGGTGGGAGGGCGGGCGAGTGAGCGAGAGAGAGAGCGAGCGAGCGAGCGAGCGAGAGAGAGAGAGAGAGAGAGAGAGAGAGAGAGAGAGAGAGAGAGAGTTGGTTGATCTCCAGACTCCTAATGTGATTGGACTAGGACTACTCTGATCCTCTCAGTCCTGACACCACTCTACAATACCAGGGATCTCCGCCTCCTGATGCCAAGTTTTGTACCAAGGATGTTAAGCGTGTTCATGAGTTTGTTACTTTGCCATCGTGTACTAATTAAAAGCTAACATGCCTAGAGATCTAAAGCAACAAAGTATTCGCCAATACCCATTCAGTCATGATGTATTATTTATAAATGAATCATTTTATTCTCGTCTCTGGTGAGAAGTTTGTCACGACTTCATTGCTAAATTCTTTTCAATGAAATAAATGGTCGGTGAAATAGCAGGAAGTCTAAAAAATATTATGGCCTGTTCTATAGAAACTCTTATTATTCTCAGCTAAAGAATTGCGGAAAGTAGAGTGCGGGAAAAGAATGGCAGATTCTAAAAAGAACCTTTCTGTGTCAGGGTCAACCAAATCAGAACTGTTATCGCGGAACACACGTGCCAAAGAACCCAAGAAGCCGTCCACAGTTACAAAATCTGTGAGTAAAACTGAATTGTCAAAGCCAAAGCCCAGTAGCGGTGCTAAGAAGGCAGGCACAACACTGTCTACCGTCAGCCCAGCACAACTTTCAAGAACCTCTTCAAAGTGTATACCTGCAACTGCGCCTCAGGATTTTGCGAGCGAGACGTTGGTACATGCACCTGTGAAACAGGCTTTGGCATCTACGTCTCTCAAATCGAATTCAGCGTGTGCGATAATTCCGGCACCAATGGAATCCTACGATCGTGCAAAATTTACTTTAAAAGAGGCCAACATTTGCCGTGTGTTTTTCTCATCGCCATTCCTCGGTTTACACGAAGAACGACAGGAGCTGTGTAAGAACTACTTTCCTCAATTACAGAGCTTGTGTCGCGCAAAAGGAGTACAATTTGTTCCAGTTGATCTTCGCTGGGGTATCACGTCAGAGTCCGTTCTCGAGGGACAACTATTGAACATCTGTCTGCGAGAGATCGACAGATCTGATGTGTTTGTGGGATTATTAGCTGAGGTGAGGCATATGGAAACATTTTACTAATGATTTTAAGTTTTATATATGCTAACAGCTCTTGTTTCCTGCTTCTAACCATTCCAACTGTCATTTATTAAATGATCGATTTTTTCAGAAAATGATACAAAGGTGCCTCACAGTGGGTTCAAGAGTATGGTTTCATTATAAAAGCATGACTACGACCAGGAGTTAAATTTTTTCGAAATACATGAATCCAATCTTTCACCCAAGTAGCTTATATGATGTCATAATGAATTATTCCCCATGTAGGCTGAAGTCACAATCAAAATGCCAAAATGCGTAATGAATGACGTAGCTAAGTTGGTCATAAACATTTAAAAGTCTGTCAGTGTATGAATTGTTTGAATTAGAACACATATACAGATGTGTGCATTGTGTGTTTCCATACTTATTTTTAAAGCGCTATGGTACTCATGGCAAAGAGAACAAACAGTTACAGGCGAGCTTTGACGAAGCAGAAGCCCGCTATCCATGGTTGTCAAGCACGCGTGAGAGCAGCGTTACCGAAGTGGAGTTTATGCACGGACATCTAGCCAAGCCAGGAAGCACACCGGCTATCTTCTGTTTCAGAAATAAGGTATTGACATTTTTTTTCTTTGCTCATCTGTATAAGCTCATGGAGCTTAGCTTATATATATATATATACGACTAATATAGCTAAGGATATTTTAAATACATATACATATAAATACCTGAAACACAAGGTATTCCTACAGAGCTGAATAGAATCCTAACCTAATCTTATAGGCCCGAATTTTCGAAAGGTGATCATCGTGCGATTATTTTGCACGGGGTAACCCTTAAATAGGGTTTTAACCAGGGTTAGAAAAATACCTGTATTAAACCAAATTTTCGTACGGAGAAAATCCGCTTATTAGCTGACACCGTGCAACTCGAGAGCGCCGACCGTGATTCTTTTGTCTCGGTATTGCACGCTTTATTTCGGCAATGCGCTACTTGTTTCGTCTGCTATTTGGCCCGTCCATTCCTCGCTGGACAGCGCTGGCAAATAATTTAGATAGCTTAACAGACAGATATACAGACAGTAATGACAGTGTGCGTACGTACGTGCGTGCGTTCGTGCGTACATAGGCCTACGCGCGCGTGTGCGTGCGTGCGTGCATGCGTGCGCGTGTATGGGCAGATGTGGAGGTGCCATGTGCATGTGTATGGTTTTTATGCGCGTGCATAAATCGGAAAAGTGTAATAGAGGGTAAAAAATGCGACACGCAATCGAACTTAAAGAAACAAGCAGCGTGGGAGGCAATTGCAAGGGACATGCAAGCAGCTTTTCCAGATAGAGTCAAATCGCCCGCTAACGAGTTGAAAAAGCTTTGGAGACGACTCAAAAGCAAGGCAAAGGCCAAAGCGAGAGAGAAGAAGGTTGATATTCTGAAGACTTGGGGCGGCAAGTCTGTCGTTGGTGATATAGATGAGGAGATTTTACAGATTTTAAACATAATTGTAGATGATTTACAGCAATTTCATAACAAATATGATGATGATTCTGCTACGATTGACCAGCAGGCAAATGTCGCGAGTGTCGTGCCAGATGATATTGATGTTCCTCGACCAAGTGTCTCTACAATGCCATCGGCAAGTGCTACAGACGTTTCAAACAGGTAGGCTACCTCTCATCCAGTGCTAGCTAAATAATAATAATAATAATAGGATCGAGACCACATCTGCCGATTTTCGCCTATCATCGAAACCGCAAATGCCACTAGACCAAATCTGCCATTGGGCTTGTAAATCTGGGCCAGTGGAAGCCTTTGTGTGATCCGATGCTAATCGGAAATCGCTAGATGTGGGGACGATCTCGTGTTGATGCAAATAATGTAATGCCATGCACATATGTAACACGCAAATATCCAGGTTTGCGCCGTTGACCAAGGCGCAGCGTCAATATCCAATTGGATATCAGCGCGTCATAGACGCAGCGCCAATATCCAATTTGATATTGGCGCATGTGCCTTTGCTCAACGTCGCTGCGCAACATGGATATTGTGGTGCTACATATACATATATACCGTCACTCCTGTCTACAAAGGCCACCGTTGGACTATCAGACAGGACTAGGCTTGAAAGACAGGTGCCATGTTTATGGATGATCTGGATTACTGTAGCAATGGAATCGGCATAGTCAGTGAAGTTGGCATTTACATGGATGTGGCTGGGTTTTTTTAACTAACAAAGAGAAGCAATTAGCAGAGAGTAGCATTGTATTGCTGCAATTTCACGAAATATATTAACAATACTAATTTTAGTTGAGCTCATCTGAATGTTTTAAAGAATACCATACATGCTTTCGAATGACAAATATTATGCTTTAGAATGACAAATATTATGCTTTCGAATGACAAATATTATGCTTTCGAATGACAAATATTATGCTTTCGAATATCCATCTTGCAGTTCTGGCACGATAATAGTTGAGGCCGAGAATGACGCCGCTGAAACATCTTCCGTGAAAGACGCCGCCGAGACTTCCGGCGTGAATGACGCCGCTGAGACGCCCGCCGCGAATGACGCCACCGATGATTCAATTTTCACTTTGCCACAGAATAACACGTCTTCTGGGTAAGCATAACTCTCATACAATGACATATTGACAAACTTTCTGGCTTGACTTGGTTCCAGGAACAACTATATTTAGACTGAACCATGAATGCAACATTTCAACCGTGCATTCTGGTTTGCGCGATATCACATATAGCTCCTTTCTTCTTTCTTTTAGCAACACCAGGAAAACCTCATCACCGGTGTTGAAGAAAGCTGATGAAGCATTGCGCTACCTGAAAGAGGAACATGAGGCAAAGATGAAATTGATATCACTACAGCAAGCGGCGGCGCGCAGCAAGACTGCATATTACAATGAGAAACGGAAAAGACTGCCTTGACCTATAGTAGGCCTACAATAATGTGAAATAAAGGAAACTAAAATGTACAAATATCCCTATGTTTTCATGACCTACCTATCCCCACACCAACCATCCCAACCATGACGGATAACCTCATACTGCATGGCCAGCCACTTCGTCATCTGGGAGAGGATCGTTCCGCCGCTTAGCCAGATTGTGTAGGCAGGCTGTTGCCACAATGATGGCCATGTTGTGGTCCAGCTATAAGAGAAATAGAAGCATATATCCATTAACCTCAACTTGAGCAACATTGGTAGCATCTCATAAAGGCCAAGAATTTGACAGTTTGGTGCACCGTGGTCTGCATGGGAGGGGTGGTTGCGGTGGGTTGACCAAGATTTCGATTTTGCTGCAACTCAATAAATAATTCTATAGCATAAGAGAATTTCCAGAATTCGATCGTGGCCAGATAGAATTCAATAACTATCTCTAAGACTAGCAATCCGATATAGCCGAAATTTTATTTTAAAAATATGGGTTGTATGATCGTGGTTCTTTAAGCTGGGTGGTCGTAAAGAGCCATCATCTTGTCGTCTCAAAAGCAAATAACCTTATGAATTATCTATATTCATCGAACACATTTCTCTAGAAACATCGTTTAGTGGTTCAAGAAGTGGTCGCTATAAACAGGTTTCACTGTATATGAATATAAAATGAAACTTTGAATACAAATTTGAATTTATTTGAAAGAACCCGGTAAATCTGGAAATAGATAACTATTTTGTAATAAATTTGTTTTGTATTTGTATTCAATGAATATCAGGACATGAGAATATGACCTAAAACATTGACCTGTGTATAACTATGCTCATTCAAGATGGACATGTAAATCATATAGCTAGAATATATGTAGCTATACTTACTGAACAACGGAGATGATTACCGCTACCAGCACATGGGAACCGCCTCTTCCAAATACCGAAAGCCCGTTCAATGACCCCTCTTGTTCTCCTCTGTGAACGATTGTAGCGGGTTTCAGCGTCTGTCGTAGGCTGTCGAATGGGCGTCAGCATATAAGAAGTACACGTATATGCTGGGTCTCCCAACAGAATTCCACGAACATCTCCCCTCCGAAACCGTCCACAAAAATTTGACTCTTCAAAGATCCTAGAGTCGTGGGCTGACCCATACCAACGGCTCACTACATTGGTGAACAGCATACGATGGTCACAGACGAATTGACAGTTTATACTATAAAACCCTTTTCTGTTCATAAAACGTTGAGCGTTATCGCCTCCAGGACTCACAATTGGGACGTGTGCGCCGTCAATGGTCCCAATAACACCAGGAAATCAGGCGATATTGAAAAACCCTTGCATTACCGCCATTCTGTCAGCCTGTGTCTGTGGAGAATTTATAAACTGGTCTTTTCTCTCACAAATTGCGGTTGTAACGCTATGTAGAATGGTACAGCATGCTACCTACGACGACCTGGAAAGAGCCACAAGCATAAAACCGAAGGGCAATGCACAGTTGTTCTATCGGAAGAACTGGTCGGTTTCGTCTTGTTGGTCGCACGAGATTGTCCATGTTAAGGTCTAAAAGATCACGAAAACTTGCTTTTGAAAGTCGAAAACGCCGTACAAACTCCACATCATTATATTCCTCAAGGGGGTTCGTTCTGTCCCGAAACACTCTCAAGTGCCTTCTTCCAAGACCCTCTCGGTGCTCTTCCAAATCATATTGGGCAAGCTCTAACACGTGTAGCGCGTCCATTACAATCGTTTGAGTGTTTGACTATGCTCGAAACGATTGACTATATTGAGATAAACAACCCCCAACGGACGATTATTTATTCTTTTGTTACTTATAAACACGTGTCTAATTACCTGCAGATATTTGCACGCGAGTAGGCTAAACATGCTTCGAAAATTCCGATTAAATTTAATTCGATGATCATCGGACGATTAGCAAAATTACACACGATTAAGAGATAAACACCTTTCGAAAATTCGGGCCATAGTGTTTAAGAATCTTACAGTGAAATGTACATTGAGCACGTGAAATGGGCATTGTGTCGTTAGTGGGATATTCAGTGAAGCATGTGTTTTCCCACAGAAGACAATAGAATTCCCTTTCTCTTTGCATTTGAAGGAATTGGTTGATTTTTATGGCAACTAGCTACACAGACGTTATCCGAGTGATCAGGAATTTTCCCGTGGTTCTGGTCTGCTGCAAGGCGGTTAGACGTAGTAAAAGGCAGCTGTTGCGCTTGGAGTCATCTCCATGGCGTGGTACCAGTATCATGAGACAGGCCGATCAAACATCATGGATCAGGACGCGCGAGGGCTACGACACAATGACAGGATAGGTTCCTTCTCATCTCTGCCCGTTGAAACCGGACCACAAATGCTACATTATTATGCAACCACTTTAGAGCTGTGACGGGTTTAACGATAGTCACGCAGACTGCTAAAACAGACTGCATGCCAGTGGTTTGCGGGGCCCCACAGACCTGCTGCGAAGGTACGCTTCAGTGAGAGGCACCGCCAAGCGAGACTGGACTTCTGCTCAACAGGAACTCAACAGGAAATTGTCTTGTTCACAGACAATGCACGATTCTGCTTTGACTTTCACAATGGACGTGTTCGTGTATGACGACATCAAAATGAATGATTTGCTGATGCCAACCTGGTGGAACATGACCATTATGGTGGAGGTTCAATTATGGTTTGTGATGGCATTAGTGCAGGTATCAATATATACCTCTATTGCATCCCGAATAGCTCTCTGACTAGCTGGTATGAGGTATACAAGTTATCCATCCTTTGTCTGGCACAATGCTGGTGCAATATGGCAAGACGTCATTCTGATGGATGATAATACGCGACCACAGAGAGCAAGGGTGGGTAACTTTTACCTGGAAAACAGGGCTATAGATCGAATGGGGTGGCCAGCTCGGTCTCCAGACTTAGATCCCATTGAGCATGTTTGGAACCTTCTGCAGCCGGCGATTTCAGCACAACCAGTCCAACCCGCCAGCCTCCACGAGCTAGGCAGAGGAGTGGGTCGACCTACCGCAAGCTAGGTTCCGATCTTTGATTAACAGCGTGCAATGGAGGAGTCAAGCAGTAATCATTGCTAGTGGTGAGCATACGGTGCACTGAGTAGCCGGGAGACCCTGATTGTTCCACTTGGCAGACAATACAAGCATATTTCCTCCACATTATGCTGCATGGCCACATCTGTCACCGCGATTGTTATGGTTGGAATGCACAATACCCGACATTACTTTTCTTTGTTCATGATTGCAAGATAAATATAAGTATGGGCTGTTGTATTACTATGTTCAATATTTTGTGTCATTGTACATTATCGTTAGCAATCTTTTAATAGTATATATTGTAATGGTGATCTGCCTGTTGTCTGTGGCCAGTAATGGACCTTTCCGCTTTATCTATCCATCATATGACGTCACATTAAACTACGTGACATGTAGAATGACATCATAATTAATTACGTCATTATGACGTCATGAATGACGTAGATAAGTACCTCACGAACGCACATGTTTGAAGACGGACTATGCGTTGTTGTACGGAGTGTATGTCTTTGCTATTTAATAAATTATTTTGAAACTAATTTGACTGCGTTCAGTTAAATTAGTTCCAAAATATTCAATAGTTTACCTGTATAGTTTTCTGGAAATTAATAGTCGCGAGCGTGGCGTGGGTGGGGCTTATATTGAGATAGGCGGGGCATAGCTAAAAGTGGAAAGGTCCATTTGCTGGCCATGAACAATAGTGACAAATTGTTGGAATATTTACACTTTCTCATGGTTTGCATCATATACAATTTTGTCAAATATGTAGCGTTGTCTTTAGTGCAACCATATGTGATATTATTTGCCCTCAGTGAAGTGAAATGGTCTAGTGTTGTTATTAGCGAAAAGTTGAATTTTCGCCAATACATCGATGGGTTCCGTTACGCCGCCTGGCTGTCTGTTTGTTTGTCGGCGTCCAATATTGGTTGAGCTAATATCTTGACATGGCTTCACCCTATTGGGACTAATCTTGGACACATGCTTCATTATATCAACGGGATAAGGCACAATGATATTGAGGTCATACGGTCAAACTTCAAGGTCAGTGTGACCAGGGGCGTAAATCCCAGGAGAAATATATAACCCTCCACCTTTTGGTCAGGAGGGGGTTGGGTGAGTGTTGGGTTCTAGAATAATACCGGCCCCCTCACCCCACCCCACCCCACCTCTCTCACACACACACGTACGCACGCACGCACGCACGCACGCACGCACGCACGCACGCACGCACGGGCACTTGTCAGAGCGAGAGATAATAATAATAGATGATTTGAAAGAGAATTATGTATAAATGGCAAGCACAATAAAAGTATTTATACACACTCAAAATGCATAAGATCGTTTCTCAGAAAGCCTATAAAATTCAAACAAAAATTCCTGGGGAAGGCGCTTGGACCCACTATCAGTAGTAGGAGGACACCCATAGGCCCGCAGGGGGAGGGGGCGTGGTTAGGGGGTGCGTAGGGGGGGGGTGCGGTAAGTCAGCACGTACATGCACACACACACGCACGCACGCACGCACGCACGCACGCACGCACGCACGCACGCACGCACGCACGCACGCACGCACGCACGCACGCACGCACGCACGCACGCACGCACGCACGCACGCACGCACGCACGCACGCACGCACGCACGCACGCACGCACGCACTATCCTGAGAGATGTAACTGCCAACTGATAATTCATATTTAATTCACATCCAGAAATGCAGAAGCCATATGAGAACATCCAGATTTCATAATTTTTGGGGCCCCAGTCACACCATCCCCCACCCCACTTTTGAGACAAATATACGCCCCTGACTGTGCCATGGGTATAGAACTCTATCTTTTACGGTTACGGGTTTTTTTATCTCAACATATTTTATTCTATCTTGGCAGGGCTTCACCCTATCGGGACTAAACTTGTACTCATGCTTCTTTATATCAAAGTGACGGAGCACAATGATATTGAGGTCATGAGGTCAAACTTCAAGGTTACTGGGACCTTGGTATAAAACTCTAACTTTTCTGGTTTGTTGGTGTCCAATCCCGGTTAACTTTCTATCTCAGCAGGGTTTCACCCTATTGGGACTACACTTTGCCACATGCTTCCTTATATCAAGGGGATGTAGCGCAATCATGGTGAGATCAAAGTTCAGGATCACTCTGAACTTCGTATATAACTCTATCTTTTACGGTTAAGTTTTGCATTTAGCTCAACATATTGCCTTATATCTCAGGATTAATTCAGCCTATTGGAACTAAACGTGGCCATATGTTTCCTTATATTTACGGGATATAGTGCAATGATGGTGAGATCATGAGGCTAAAGGTGACAGTCACTCTGAACTTGGTATATAACTCCATTTTTTGCGATAAATCTTTTGGTTTAGATCAACATAGTGTCTTATATCTGCATGATATCATAGCATGACTTCACCCTATTCGGACTAAGCTTGGGCACCTGCTTTCTTATATCAAATGGATGAAACACAATGCTACTGAGCTCATGAGATCAAAGTTCAAGGTCAGTTTGAACTTTGTATAAAACTATATTTTTTACGGTTTAGCTTTTGGTGTAACTTGTCTTATATCTCGGCATGGCTTTGCCCTATTGGGAATAAATATGGATACCTGCTTCCTTATATCAAGGTAACGGAGCACAATGATATTGAGTTCATGAGGTCAAGGTTCAAGGTCAGTTTGAACTATACCTTTCACGGTTGGGATTTTTACTTGGCTCGGCATATCGTCTTATATCTCGGCATGGCTTCAACTTATTTGGACTAAACTTGGACACATGTTTTCTCGTATTAATGGGATGAAGCACAATGGTATTAAGTTTGTGCGTGCGTGCTTTTTGTACATGACTCGGAAAGTGGGATCAATCTATTCAATATTATGATCCTCTCCTGAGTGCAGTTTATATCCTGATTGTCGGAATCTAGGCCGGGTATTGGAGAGAAAATAAATCTATATCTTTGTGTAATTATTTCAGGTATATGAGGAGAAGAGAGATGAAGCAAGAAACGATAACTCTCGTCAAGGTAAAGCCAATCATGCGTATCCACCTGAAACGAAGAGTGCATCTGGTAAACTGAAGAAGCTCAAGATGGATGTAGCAGAGACGTCTTCCCAGGTAGATATAATATCCGTATCTGCATGTGCTTGCTGGCGTATTTCCGGCTCCACCTCTTTGCTAACGTGTTAACCCTTGAGATTTTAGCGTATATGGGCAAACTGTGGAAATATTTTGAAACTAATCCGCTTTGAACCTGTTGCTGCTAGAGGCAGCAACATCAATATGCACCAGGTAAGTGACCAATCTGATGGGTTGAAAACTGCCATGTAGACTACAACCATGAAATCCCAGCATTTTCAGAGATGTAGTTAATCTGTTTTTCAAATAACATTGACATGAGTGTATTGCCGCCTCAGTTAAATAATATATCTAACATACTTGAAATGGCTAATGTTGTACTTTCTTATATCTGTTTCAGTGCATCAGCCTCTACAATGATTATACGTCACCAAAAGAGGTACGTATTCTGTTATTTGTAGAAATATGCGCACACCACTTAAGAAATAATCTCATTCAATAATGTAAGTGTAATATGAGCATCGTTGTTCTTATGAACCCTTATGAACACGCACAAAAAACAACCAAAGCACACACGCGTGTGCGCCCATTTATGCACTTATGCACGGATTGACATAAGCCCACGTGTGCTCACACGCAGAGACGTACCCACTTAGCAGTTGCTCATGTATCTATACATCCAGACCTGCCATGCATGGCAACTTGTGTTTCACTTAGAATAACAACTCAGATACTATACATATATACTATTTTATCTAGGGTGCTGAATTCATCTTTCAAACACTGCACAAGTTTTTGGACAATGTATTGGATAATGAAGTGGATAATGTGATGGGAGAAGAAGAGAACGATCAAGCGGCTTTGACAGAATTTGAGAAACGCCACGCTGCTTTTCTGCGACAACAGCTTGGGATATATATGCCTGTCTGGGACATGTACATGGCAGAACTCGATAGGGCTCTACACAATCAACAAGGTATATAAAACGAGTGCTAAATCAATGGCCACGATTAAAAAGGAACACAATTTATCACTGAAACAATTTATCTTCTTTTAGCACAAATTAGTCCGCATAAGAGATGCCTTGTGGGAAGGGGTGGGGGACACAAAATGGTGGTTCTTTCCAGTTTGCTGATCAACTGTTTTAATGACTTAGAGGCAAGTATTCATGATTTTCCATGTATCTTGGTTCGATTAAAACTATGTACAGTAAAATGGTGAATGTTTTGAAATAACTCTGACTGGAAGCAATTGTTGGCTGGCGGGTTGCCCATTGGTTGCCATATGCCCATATTCATAGTGTCAGCCTAAAAATATTTAAAAAAATTTTAAATTACATCGACTGAAAGCTATTGGTGTCTAAGCCAGCAACCGCTTCCCGCCAAAGTGATTTTAACCCTTTAACCTCGAATTCAGTCAGGAAAATTTCAATTTTCTCATAGACAATGTCCATTTGCAGCCCAAGAGATCGCTATTTTTGAAAATTTGGTAAAGTGGTACATTTTCAAAATGGGCTTTTCTTGGTCTGCAAGTGGGCATATCTCAAGACCAGTGCAAAAGCTGTTTTTGGCTGATATGAGTGTTAAAGGGTTAATATTCAATAGTTTGATTGTTCTTTTCTTTGACACTAAATATCGTAATTAACGTATAGCGTAATATCGTGCACCCTATTGTGAGGCCTCAATCACCCATGGAAGCATCATTGAATTATCCTCTCATGGGCTGGTGATTTAACTTATTTTGTTGGAGTGTTAGTGAATGGAACTTTCCAGTTTAAATATCCATCATATTACGTCATAATTAACTACGTGTAGGATGACGTCATAATTTATGACGTCATGAGTGACGTAGGTAAGGACCTCACGAACGTATAATTGGTGACGGACTAAGCGTTGTTGTACGAATTGTATGTCTTTACTACTTAATAAAGATGCTGTTGAATATTTTGAAACAAATTTCACTGGGCGCAGCAACAGCACCGATCAAATTAGTCCCAAAATATTCAACAGCTTACCTGTATAGTTTTCTGGAAATTGATAGTCAGGGAGTTCAGGGATCGATCGATCCCATCACGTGCGAGATGTGGGTAGAGCTTAGCTAGAGATGGGCGGGGTATGGCTAAAACTTAAGACTCCTTCTGATTATTTCTGCGGAACTGAGCACATTTTTCACATCTAGCTACTATACTTTCAATATCCTTAGAAATGCCAGCCGGTACATCACTTCTCGTGCACGGGCTTTGTATTTTTCCATTCCCAAATGGCTCTCATTTTACCAAGCATTTCTTTTCTCATAACAGTGGAGATGACAATTTTGTCACCAAGGAATATGAATCCATCAGCTTCATGGATTTCATCTCTTACATCCCAATACATCCTAGATATTTCTGGTACATTTCGCTTTGATGTAGGCCAGCCATATTTTGTCAAATTTAAGAGTCTCACCAAAGAGCCACCCTTCACTGTAGCTTCTTGGATTTCAGATATTTTTTCAGGATTCACAGGCAAATTTTGTACTACATTATGAACTCTGACCCCTAAATCAGATGATAAATATTCATCAAATTTTTCACTTAGCAAATAATAACACGATAAAGCATCTGCAATATGCATTTCCTTTCCAGGTCTATACCTTATGTTTACAGAATACCGTTGAAGTCTAAGAAGCATTCTCTGCAGCCGAGGCGACGCTTTGCTGAGACTCTTTTTAGTAATCTGCTCGAGAGGCTTATGGCCTGATTGGACATCAACTAATCGTCCATACACATACTGATTAAATTCCCCACACGCAAATAATGTGGCCAGAAGCTCCTTTTCAACGTGAGCATAATTCTGTTCAGAATCAGTCAATACAGATGACGCACATGCTACTGGATGACCTGATTGCAACAGACATGCGCCCAAGCCAGTCTTTGATGCATCAGCTTGGACAACAACTGGAGATTTAACATCGAAAAACTTTAGTACAGGTGCAGCAATCAATGCCTGCTTGATTTTACTAAATGCACTATCTTGTTCACTACACCATTACCAATGTGTTTCTTTTTTTCAAGAGCACTCGCAAAGGGTCTGTCAACACAGACAGGTTGGTAATGTACTGACCATGATAATTGGTCATGCCTAAAGATTGTTGGAGATCATGTTCACATGGTGGGTTAGGATACTCACAGATGGCTTTTACTTTTTCAGGGTCAGGTTTTAGCTTCGGCTGAGAAAATATTGCCAAGATATTTTGCTTCATTCAGACGAAACAGAAATTTGTCTTTGTAAATTTCACATTATGTTCACGTGCAGGATTAAGAACCTGCATTAGAGTATGATCATGTTCAGTGACATCTTTGCCTGCAATGATTGTGTCATCAAACAGAACCTGCACACAATCTATGTCACCGAACAGTCTGGTATTCTTTTTCTGAAAGATTTCAGGGGCTGAGGAAATTCCAAAGGGCCAACTAAGAAACCTATATCTTCCAAAGAGTGTGTTAAACGTACACAACATGGAACTTTCATCGTCTAACTTAATCTGCAAGAATCCGTCTTTCTCATCTAAAATAGAAAAGACAGATTTTCCACTCATCTTAGTCGCTATATCCAGGGGCGCCGGAAGCAAATTTGAGGGGCGGGGCAGGTTCCACAAAAAGGGCACACCGGATGGCATTGTCTGGAGGAAGATAATAAATGGGTGTCTCACCTCTCATAGAAGGGTGTTCAGGGATACCCACCCACCTAACCACCACAAGAAAAAGCATTGAAGGGTGCAGGCTCTAAGAATCGATTTCTTGCATTCTGAGTTTCTTATGATTACGTATAAATGCTAGAGCAATGTTAAGCGAAGAACTTATGTATTCTTTGGTCAATTGAACCTATTCCCAATTCACATTGTGAACGAGTGGGCAGACGGGTTGTTGTGTCAGATGCACACATTGAATGTACGTTCATTCGTGCACGTGTCTGCAAGATGGACCGGCCCAGTTGCCGTGAAAAATATTTTATTGGACCTTAGTTCCTAATTATATTTTCTAAATTGTGGCCCAATTCTTTCAGCTGGATTCAGAGGAAAGGTGTTTTTCTGAAAACTAGGTTATCCATGACAAATCTACCAATCATGTTGAGCATGTGAACAAGGTTTTTTCAGCTCTTGCATTAGATGAAGACCATGAAGTTTCTTGAGTTTCATGTCAAGCCGTCTTTTAAATGTAATTTTTTAAATAGTGCAAATTCCAAGACGGCCACCAACTAAATCGACAACATAGTTTCCCGGGACCAACCCTGGATCTGACCCTATGGATCCTTCCTGACCAGCAGTTCTTAAGGCCTCGCTTAAAGAATATGATGGACAGATGATGGATAAATAGACATATGATGTAGCAGCACTGTTACGTCAAATTAGCAAAAAACTATGCAACAGCTCGTGTGTATGAAATAAGCAATTTAAATTATGATTTCGCAGTCTCCTACTTAGCCATATCGGCGTGGGGTGTCGAAGGGACAGTGGACACGGCTTTTTAAAAGAGGGCTTCAAATGGATTGACATGGCTGAACATTCTAACCACTAAGCAAGGCATTAACGGAGCGTGGACCAGTATCACTTCAAAATTCAAATAGCCTATGATTATGCAGTTACATAAAACGTGTACAGTTATAAAGAAAAATGTTAATATGTAACTGCCACTACATAAAAAGCATTTGCATTGATGATTTGAATCATCGTCAAGGCCGCTCAGTAGCGAGTTAAAATCATTAATATATTGCGATTTCTATGGTTATCATCAGTCTGCACGACGTAAGAATAAATATATCCGGCCTAGAAACACTCCCATATTACTTTATGGACGTGAGTTAATGCCAAAACAACCAAACTTTCATACAACAGTTCAATCTGCTCTGAATATTCTAAAAATCGTTTTTAAAGTCCTAAAGTAAAGCTTACATATTTTTCGCATAGGAATGGGTAAAGGGCACATCTGCCCCCGCTGTAACCCCCATGGTCAAAGGGAAACAGGGGCAACTTCCCCGCTGCCCCATGCTTCCGGCGCCCCTGGCTATAGCATTAACAGTTGGAATTATATAATGTTCACGATTTATGGCCTTGTTTAGATCCTTTGGGTCTAAGCACAAGCGGAGATTGCCATTTTTCTTTTCGACTACGACCAGGATGTTGACCCAGTCTGTGGGCGTATCTACCTTTGCTATGGCATCATCATTTTCCATCTTATCAAGCGTTTGTTTGAGCTTTTCATGAAGACTTAATGGCACCTTTCTTGGTGGATGTATTACAGGGGCAATGTCATTATTCACTTAAAATAGATATTCACCCGGCATTTCACCCAAGTCCATCAAACACATCATCATACTGCTGTAATAGGTTATCCTTATCATAATCTATTCTTGCTACAGTATTGGTTTTTTAAACTAAATCTAACTCAGTACATGTTTTCAGTCCTAATATCGGTGGGGGTTTCACATCAGCAACATAGAACTCTATCTTGTATGGAGTTCCATCGACTTTACAGTCCAACAGTATCTTACCCTCTTCACCATATGATGACAACAAAACATCTGTTTTTTGCCTATTTCCCTTGATGTGGAGCTGCTGAAACACACTAAAGGGTAATACGTTAGCCTCTACACCAGTGTTATGCTTAAAATTAACGGTCTCTCCATTTACATCCAATTTGCTGTACCACGCTTTTTCAGTTGAATGCACAATGACGATCTCACCAATAAAAAGTTCCCCTGATGACGAAATTTTACTATCAGTAGCGCTATGCAAGGTTTCTTCTTGAACATTATAAACTCTCATGTCAAACATCAGCCACATTCTGGCAAAATGATTAGGTTTTTTGCATATTCGACAGTCTTTTTCAAAAGCAGGACACTGACGTGGACGGTGATTCTGGCATACTTTTTACAGGTAAACGTTTGGTTCACTATAATGTATTGGCTTTTTGGTTTTTCTTGTGCTGTAGCATGCACAATTGTATCGTCCGTTTTCTCATCTCTTTCAACTGAATAGATGTGGCTTCTGAAGCCCGACAAAAGGACTGCTCTGTCTAGTGTTAATTTACTAACATCTCGAAGCAAATGTGCCTGCAATTTTTCGTCTTTAATTCCAAAAACTAAGCGATCAAGAATCAGTATATCAATTGGTTCTTTGTACTCACAGTTTTTATCATCTTCTTTAGCTCGGTTACGAATTGTTCAACAGTCTCACCTTCGTCTTCTGAGCATTTTCAAACCATGTACCGTTGAAACAAAGTATTATTCCTCCAATTTTCTTATCACATGGTCAAGTTTATTTTTGTCCTCGTTTTCACCAAGCTCGAATGTATTATACAATTCTAATTCGTCCTCACCAATGCTATGCAATAGTATGGCGACCTTGACACGCCGTTCCTTGTTTTCCGCCCCACTGGCTTTCATATACAACCGAAATCGTTAATTCCACCGTCTCCAATTTTCGCTCATATTTCCCTCCAATATGAGAGAACTTGGCGGCTTGAATTGTTCCATTATTAGTGTCAAATTCTCCGAATTTTACCACTGCCAGCATGTAATAATTCTAGCCAGTAGAAACACGAGTAATAACTTTATAATTTTAATTCAGCTCAACACGTCTTGTTCAAGTTCAACTCCTAACTATAGTATAGCTAACTAGATTACCAGTCGAACTCCAAATAGTTAACTAGCTTGTCAACTATAGTCAACTGAGCACCGCTTCAGATGGTTAGTGCGATATTTGTGTAAATTTCGAAATGGCGGACACCGATCGCTTGTTATGAATAAATGCATATAAAAGTGTAAATATTTCATTAAATAACTTAGGTTTGATGAAATTATGCTTTCCCCTTGTATGCCAATGTTCCTAAACCCCAGTTCCTTCCCACTTTATGGCATATGGACGCTTTTTTACGTCTTGGCGCACAAAAAGAACCCATTTTCGTAGGTCATCAAAGCAGACGACAGAAAGGGTTAATGGAGACTAGTACCCGGCTCCAAATTTTCTGCAATATTAATTAAATGCGGAACCGGGTACCAACAAACTATAGTTAACTATTCAGCGTTCGGCTTGACATAGCGACTGCGCATTTTCAGTAACCATGAAACTGACTATAGTTAGCGAGTCGAACGTGGCCCTTGGTTTACAACTCTGGTGACGTCACTGCTATCGCTTAAAGCTGAAGCGGCACCTTAAATATAAACTGAATTACTAACATGACACCATCAGTGAAGTCTTACTGGCTACAGTCATGATTAGCTCACTTGTTCATCATTGCCTAATGACGGTCATGGCTACCAATCCTTCATTGACACTTTACCACACTAAGCTCAAGGGTATTACCGGTACGTGTTTTACCATATCCTTGTACCAAATCATTAGTGAAGCATCGGTGGCTATTACCGTGATTCAGCAATGGTGAACAAGTGAGCGAACAAGGGTGTTGTTATGCTTCAACTATCCGTTTGTACACACAGACCTTGGCAGCATCAATGACTTAGCATTGTCCTGTGTAGCACCAGTGATTGGCCCTATAATAGGTAGCATAAATAATTTACTATTTCCTGCATACCACCCTTGAGTTACCATACATTTTACAGAAATCTGACATTTACAGTGAACTCTCAACAAACAGGTTGCCATGCGACCTCATGAAACCTAGATAATGCCTGATGATGAGTGTAGATTGGTTGTGGTGGTAATTAGAAAATTAGAGCGAAAACTGTATATATATATTTTTTTTTTCAATTCGTATGCTTTCTTCAGCGCACCCAGTTGTGGTGACAGGGGAAGCTGGTAGTGGCAAAACTACTCTAATCTGTAACTGGTTGTATCGACTAAAGAATGCTAATACAGACTGGAAGATTGTTTACCACTTCGTTGGTAAAACTGAAGGGAGTACAGGTAATACCAGAATAGTGACCAGTAGTCAATCTATTTTACTTAAGATCACCATCACATGCCACAATCAACCAACGCCAAATGTTGGACAGGTCGAATCATAAATATGGATGCATCCATGCATGTATGCACACACCGACACTACGTGCTCAATGGCACCCACACGCACGCACCCACACATGCATGCATGCTCGCACGCACGCACATACGCATGCACGCAGGCAGGCACACACTCACGCACGCATGCACACATACACACACAACACGTTCACATGCATTCACAGTACCATGTGATTATCAAAGGCATATTTTATCATTATAAATTCATATCAGTTGCCATAGGGGAGGCCTCTTTGTGTTCTCAAGACAACAGTTATAAGAGGACAGGACACTTCCTATTTTAAACAACACCATCTTGTGTTATTAAAAGCAGGCAGGTGGACTATGGCATAGAGTTGTGTTTGTCGATTAATGGAATTGCAACAGTTTTCACTGAATTTTGTCAAGTGATAAAACAAATGCGTTGGAGTGTATTATATTGTGTGTGGCATCGGTTTTATGAAGTGTTTTAAAATACATGTGCTCGAATGGCAAATAAGATTATGTCAACAAAGATATCGAACACACTCTTGGTTATGTTCACCTGCGTCTTTAAAATATATGTAACCTCATACTTAGTGTATCAAGTACCACGTGGACGGAGGACAGATGCCAAATTTGGAACCATTCAATCAAATTACAGTACTATATTGCTTGTGTCACGTGGAACGCGTTTTCAATTTGTGACATCCATTTTATTTCAGCTGTCTTGAGCATTCTACAACGACTATGTAAGAATATAGATATGCTGTTACGTCATAGCAACAATGACCAATCATTCACTGATTCCATGGCACAAAGTGAAGATGCTTCCATCATGGCGTCTAACAAACAGTCGTTAGTACAACAGTGGCATAAAACCCTGTGTTCGCTGTTGTTCCTAGCGGCACGTAGGGGCATAAAGATGATCCTCGTGTTGGCGGGACTAAATCATGTCGATGAACTAGATAAAACTACTGAGGTGTGGTAATGACATATATAGCTAGATTCGCTAGGGATATATGAAATATATAGTTTAATTTGAACTAGGAATATGATTAACATTTGACGTGTTTCAACTTCATGGACTAGATAAACTAATAAGACATGCCACACTGAATTAACAGTTTGGTCCATTCACTAAATCAAACTAATAACAGGATCCATTTCATTTTTGGAAACTCGTTTGGTAGGGCTTGCTGCTGCCTATGGCAACAACAACTTCCAGTAAAATCAGTTTAAAAATATTCAACAGCGTGTTTATTAAATTATAAATTCATAAAGGCATGCATAGACATGCATAGACAATGCTGTGATACACAGTGCATACAAACTGTCATCTATCTATATATCGTTTTTTCCAGTCTTGGAAGACATCTTGTGGTGGTGCTGTGAGTGGGATCGGGCATTACATTGGTCTGGACATATACATAGGAATGGTTTCAATGAAAAGCAATTGTTAAATTTTTTTTTTTAAATATCTTTTAAAAAATTTTGGACTCAAACTACATAAAAATATAAAAGAAATTACACCCAAAGTCGATACTACCATGGTTCTGTCGACAAGAAATGGTTAAAGATACATTCGTTGATAGACCTATACTACATGTATATAGCCGGAATTAAGTGTTTAAACTGGGTTAATACTAGCATTTGATCTTCGATTCTTATGAATACGGACACCCAATAGCCAAGGAGATGGGAATTAGAAATTCCAAAAATACTATATACGTAAAAACAAATTTGACGGCAGATTTCACTCCCGTTCACAGATGATACCGGCGTATTCACTTACGAATGTATGTCAGTAGACCTTTCCAAGTTTATCCACCCATCATATGACGCCATAATCAACTATGTGACGTGTAGGATGACGTCATGAATGATTCGCTATAGTACGTCTTCAACGCTTAGTAGTCCGACACGGTGTAAGAATTGTATGCCTTTACGATTTAATAAACATTATGTTGAATATTTTGAAACTAATTTGACTGGAAGCTGTTGTTGCCATAGGCAGCAACAGCGCCCAGTCAAATTAGCTTCAAAATATTTAACAGTTTACCTGTATAGTTCTCTGGAAAGTGATAGTCAGGGAGTTCAGCGATCGATCGGTCCCAACACCAGCGTAGTGTGGGTGGAGCGTAACTAGATGTGGGTGGGGTATAGCTAAAACTGGAAAGATCAATTTTTTTTAATTGTTCTTATAATATTTGCGGTTTACATCCTCGGTACTGAGAGTCTGTTGTGGTTTTGCTAGCAGCTGTGATTGTAGAACTTGTGGCACCAATATTTCGTCTGAAATTGTCAAACTGTCTAGACATATTTAAGATTGTTTAAGTTCTTCTCAATAGGAATGTTGCTTATTTGAAATAATTATTTTTTTGCGAAGAAACTGTAGAACGCACTTCCAATAACTCGGAAATATAGGAAATAATAATAAATATGGGTGACCGGTCAGGAATATCTGTATAAAACTAGAATGTAGTAACAATACATCGAGATTATTACATTCCCAAAATAAAATAGAATTTTCCAAAATTTATTTCTATCTCTCAGCGAATGTCTCTTTACTTACTGATATTACGGTTATTTGCTATAGGACTATGCTTATTTACTAATGTACAGTTGTATGGTCTGCTTGCATTACAGACCCTGTGTTGGTTGCCAAAAACGTTTGCACCTGGAGTTAAAGTAGTAGTGTCGTGTTCCCTTAATGCAACAAACAAGATTTCTGAATTGATTGACAGGAGAGAATTCACTAAGCTGCAGGTGGATCCACTTGACAGATCAGCACGTGAACATCTTTGCAAGGTAATAACGATTCTTCATAGGTCAGAATCAATGTGTTGATCAACCACGCCCCCCCCCAATGTCATGTCGAGAGGTTCCAAGTATCTGATATCACAAGCAATACGCTGCTGGGACCAGCCGTTGTATAACATCCTCTGTCACACTCTCTCACCAATCATAGTGATTAAGCATTATTCATCTGTTAGTAGCAAATGTATCCTACTTACTTATCACCATTTGCATCATTTTTTGCAGTGCTTCTAATTATCTTTATTCGCTATGTTTTTTGTAATTGCAGGAGTATTTGAAAAGAAATGGTAAAGAGCTGACCAGTACACAACTGCAGACTATTACTCACTCATCTCAAACTTCAAATCCTCTTTTTCTTATAATTCTCTTGAAGGTATTACACATAACTACTACATTTTACTAGCAACCTTGTGCATGCTCATGTGCATGAGTGATATGTATGTGCATGCGTGTGCACGCATGTATGTGCGCACATATGTCTGTTCAATGTCCATGCATGGATGTATGCATATGTGTCTATGCGTGCGCGTTCATGTTCATGTGCGTGTGTGCCTGCGTGCGTGCGCATGTGAGTACGTGCGTGTGTACAGGCATTTGTGTGCTCTGTGTGCATGCGTGCGTGCATGATTGAGAGCGTCTGTGGAGTGTTAGTACAAAGCATATTAAAACACAATATGGATACGAGACTTCGTAGCAATTTTATATTTATTGTACATTTTCAGGAGTTGTGTACGTTTGGAAATTACAAACAGCTGGATAAGAAAATAGACAGTCTCATTAGTGCTGTCAAGTAAGTAATGTCTCATTCATAAATCCTTCTTTTTCATCAAATATGATATATTTATTTGTCAAATTAAAACAGTTGCCAGTGGCTAGACAGTAGAGTCGTCTGCGAGAGAGAAAGAAGGGGCCATTATGGGATTTAGACATTTGTACTCATATATATCCATGATATAATGGCTTGGTCCTCGAATATATTCACCTTCCTTAACATATGTGCTGAGGTATATGCATAAAGCTTACCACGTTCGCACCACTATTCCCTGGGTCTCCACCACACGTGACACTGAACGTTTGTGTCAGTGGTCATGTCCAAAGGCATTCACAAGTTGGATATTACCAAACCATTAAGCGTGAAATCATTGGCTCACTTATGTGCATATCCCCCTCTAGTAAACACACATGTAGTAAATAGGATAAGAACACCAACAGCCTGTGTAAAGCTTGTGTCTGCATCTCCGATCAGATGTCTGTGTTTACATTCAGCTGGGGAGGTTATTTCCAAATGAAGTGAGTAGTTAGATCACAAATTGGCAGCAATTGTCATAATGAAATTGTGACGTTATGGTTATTAGAAAACAGTGTAATAATCTCTGAAATTGTGATAGGTGTGAATTGTGTAATATGTTCTGTGTAAGAATGATCAATATTATATAGTAGAATTAGAACACTATTTAATATTAACTTCTTCCCGCGGGCATGACTATAACGGCAACAATACTGTAGCGTATTATTACATCCCCAATTCGTATAAAGTTTAAAGGGTAATACTGCTAGAGTATTAATTACTATCAATATCAATTAAGTAGACCAATAATAATAATTATGATACGGTTATGTCAAATTACACTAAGAGTTAGAGTACTATAAAATCATTCTGATGATATAACAACGTCATGCTCGGGAATAAAAAATTCGTCATGTCCGGAAATAAAAAATTAGTCATTTGAATCACAAGTAGTAGTCGCTCTGTATTCGCTTAATCACACAACCATCACACGACCATAGCGTGATTTCTGCAGACTGGCCCTAGTACACAGCAAATGCTGTTCTGTGTTATCTGACACAGCTCTATGCTTCGCCGATATGCGAGGAATAACCGTTTATGCACTGCTTGCTGGTTGATTTTCCTTCGGATGGACAGGTTGTGGTGGTTCAGTAGATTTCCGTAGATGGACAAGATTTCTGTGATAAGTCGTCATATGACCGTTCGTCAAGTTGCTCATTCACCGTTGCTCTGGCCCATTGATTATCGCTGAGCCGAAAAGGTTTCATTCGCACTGTGTCTCTCTCATGTAGCGGCTGCAGATCTTTCCCACCCTTATCATAATGGTAAGCTTGTCGTTTCTTATTGTCAGATATTTTACTATGTTCATGCTCACGGTCTGCAGTTATTGGTCTTAATAATGTTTTCTTCATGGGTAACAGAGTACGTGATCTACGATTCATAAGATTCTTAGCAGCGCTTCGGCCAGTGTTATGTGTTGGTGTATTTCTGTGATTTAAGGGTCCGAGGTATGGGTCGGAATGTGATTTCATTGCTTTGGTTGTGATTTTCTTAACCATTTTAACAGCTGAGTCAGACATCCGGTTAGTTTGTGGATGATGAGGCCTAGAAGTACAATGTTCAAGTTCCCGTTGTTCTGCAAACTGCTTGAATTGCTGAAAGCAACTGAGGTCCGTTGTCACTGACAACATTACAAGGAATTCCTAACCACAGTGATTGGGTCAGTTCTTTCTAAATGGTCTAGCTCGATGTAATTGCTACAGTAGTTACTAAGTAATCATGTCCATTTTCAGTAAACAAGTCAATACCTGCTTTCGCCCATGGTCAATTTGGTACACTGTGTGGCATTAGTGTTTTATTTTGTTGACTAGTGCTGAATGGCCGACAGGTTTCACATGATGACACAAAGATTTCTGCGATCATTCCGGACAGAAAATGCATTCACGGGCATGATTGAGACAACCATCATTACCAAGATCAGAATTGTTATGAATGGATTTCTTCATATCTGTGCACAAACCGACTGGAATTATTAATTTCTGACCTTTGAAGACGAGGCCATCCTGAACAGTCAATCGTTCAGAATTGTTTCATGGAGCATACAGATGGTTTCATCATTATGTGTTTCACATTTAGTTTGCAATAAATGTACTTGATGAATGGGTAAAAAACTGGCCATGTTAACAGCTTCTGTCTGATCAGAGTCATAGGTTTTGGGTAAGTATGCCCTACTTAACATATCTGCTAGTTGGATTTGGTTACCAGGACTGTAGGTTACCGTAATATCATAAGCATGCGATCGTACTCTAATACTCTGTAATCATCGTGGAGCACGATTGAGTGGTTTAGGGAGAATGTTTTCAAGTGGCTTATGATCAGCGATAACTGTCACATGTTAGCAGAAGCGTACTGATGAAAACGTTCTAGGGAAATAATGATCGAGAGCATTTCCTTTTCGATTGGTGCGTAATGTGTTTCTGTATCACTCAATGCTTTACTCATGTATTCGATTCGGTGTTCATTCTGTGGTACTGCGCCGACACCGAAATTATGAGCATCGCATTGTAGCTGTAGATTTTGCTGGGGATCATAGTAAGCGATTACTGGCGCATGTGACACAAGTTCCTTTACATTGTCAAAGGCTTTTTCATGTTCAGTAGTCCATTCAAAATCCACTCGTTTTCCGGCGTCTGGATCTTTGCACGTTAGGTGGTACAAAGATTCCATCACATCAGATAGATGTTGTAAAAATTTAGCTAAATACGGTACAGTTACATTTAGTCGCTGTATTCCATCAGCATCATTTGGTCTGGGAATTTCAATTATTGCCTTAACTTTCTAGAGATCATGATTTAAACCGCCAGCTTTCACAACATGACCAAGAAAGGGGATCTTCTTGGTCCGAAACAGACACTTGTTTTTGCTTAATTTCATATCAAGAGTTTGACAACGATCTAAAGGTTTTGTGAATTTTTCATTGTGGTATTTTCTGGCTTGGTCATTGTCATCCCAAAGCACCATAGATGACAACATCGGCAACACATATCACATTGTCAAGTTATTTTAGTGATTGGTTTTGTCGTTTCTGGAGTATCTCACCGCTGGTGGAAAGAGCAAAGGGCAAGCGTAGCCATTTATATCTGACAAACGGAGTTTGAAAAAAGTTAGCATAGTAGCTTCTTCATCAAGTTCCAGATGTCAGTGGCCATTGCGCAGATCTACCTTTGAGAAGAAGTGCACAAGAGACAAGGTTGGAAGAACGTTTTCCAAAGTAGGCATACGGTAATATTCTCTCTTAAGTGCAGAGTTTAATGGCTTTGGATTTATACATATACGAAGTTCACCAGACTTTTTGGAAACCACAACCATTTTGGTAACCCATTCAGTTAGTTGATCGACAGGTTCGATAATCCTAAGCTTGACAATTTTATCAAGTTCTTTCTTATGTATGATTACTGTATTCTGCGGCTGTAGTACATCATACAGCTGCAATCAGTCCTTATTCGGTTTTGCCCACTGTGTCTTGTCCTCAGCCAAATCCTTGGCTTCCTCAGGTCCATTCTTGACATGAGGGTACCGAGTTCTACTTTCTTGCAGTCAGCTCGTAGCACGCTTAGAAGATATAAGCAATGATGTCCTCTCCTGGCGTTCTATTTGCTGGCTCCGAGTTGGCCGAATAGCAATGCTCTCTATTCTGGTGTGTCGTCTGGCATTCTTAGCACATGGCCAAACATTGGCCATCTTTGCTGGGCGACTTAGACAGACAGCAGCGACGTAATACGCATCTTATATAGCGCATCATTGGAAATTATGCTGTCTGGCCATCGGTATCCAGTGATGGTACATAGGTGTTTGCGGTGGCAGGCATCGAGTTTGTCTAGAGCTGCCTTTGGAGCTGCGCAGCTGTTACAGTTATACAGCATCAAGGATACGCAGGTTGCATTGTATAAATGTAGTCCTTTTATCTAGGGCATCTTTGATCCACAAATACATCGCTTCCAGAATTTGTATATATATAGCAGTATTGCAAAGCAGTGAGCCCAGGATTTTACCTTTCCTCCATGGTTCGCCACCACGAAGTGGATTGTCATTTTCTTTATTTCATACTTTGTAGATATGTATATGTGGCTGAAATCTATTTTGGATTCATTCATAAAGAGATTCTCAATTTTTAGTTTGCTTGCAGCTATTTCCATCTCTAGTGGCATACCCTGAAGTGACATTGGGGGGTTTGGTCTTGTGGAACTTTCCCGCACGGATTTCAATGCAGCAGCAATGTAACAGGTGAAAAGCACAGGAGATAGATCATCTCCCTGTGGGGAGCCGATTATTGTCTCAAACTCCACAGACTTCACTGACTTGACTCGTACTCTCAGCTTGGTGTCTGCAAGTAGTAGTCTCACTAGTTGGAGCTCATCTTCATTGCAACTGGCCTGGCATAGTGCAACTAGGATCTTTGAGCATTTAATTGTGCCAAAGGTTCGTGACAGGTCAATGCCCATTTTGTGGAAATCGCAGTGTTTGTTCATGACTACCGACACAAGCATGCGTTGAGCCCATACAGTGTCTGCGCAGCTGCGTCCACGTTTAAAGCCACTTTGACATGATCTTGTCTCGGATGCGTCATAAAGTAACATTGGATAGGATTTTCTGTATGCTGTTGAGGAGCACAATGGGCCGCAGATTGGGTGGGAGGCCAGGTGGCTCATTGGGCTTGGGTTGCGCGATAAGGGTCTTACAGCCTACAGCGTCGATGAGATGGTGGTGCATAAGGGCTGAATTGATTAGGTGTGTGATCGGTTTTGAGATAATGTTACTTGCATATCCGAATAGTTCATTGCTCATGCTATTAGATCCAGGTGCACGCCCATTTTTCAGTGCTTTAAGTGCCTTCTCAACTTCTGCTGTTTTAATTGGTGTTAGTAATGGCCTGGGGTCTCCTGGAAACGGGTGCAACGGCTCATCATCGTGGTTAGTGATCTGTTCCTTGAACTATTCTCGAATCGCCTTGATGTTGCCCTGGTCAATGCCGATAAAGTCTCTTTCAGAGTTGTGTACAGTGAGTGGAGGTGTGTAGACAGTACTCAGGGCTCGGGCTGCCAGAAACATTCTGTGACAGTCATCCGTGACAGTAATTTCATCTGCTATAGCAAGATCTGTTAGACATTCGCTAATGTGGCATAGAATGTTATTGTGCTCCTGGCATAGTTTGGTGTGGTCTTCACTTTGGGCACTTTGATAGATGTGCAGCCATAATGCTTTCTGCTCTGCTGACAGTTTTACTATTAAAGAGTCATACGTATACCTAGTTCGGTTGGGTTTTTTTAACAACACCTATGGTGCTGGTAGCTGATGATTCCATAGATTTCAGTATTTTGTTTAGGGCTTTGTTTGGATCCGAGCTGACGTCAATGTTAACTATCTGCTACCCGAGGCCCTTTTTGTATGACATTTGAGTGTCAGCGTCGCTGATTAGCTTGGGCAGGTTGTAGGTGACCCTACGCTCTTGCCTGTTACGTAGAGATCGTTCATCTGGCCTGTAATGACTGGCTTATGGTTATAATTGAGGTCTGTGCCTCCATAGGAATGAGCATCGTGAAGTAGGGGGTTTGCTTCTCTTTTGTATAGTATGAACTCTATTTGGTTGAAGACAGCTGTTGTAGCCTTAGAACCTTTTGGGGCTTTGCAATCAGCAATGTGTCCGGTCCATGTTGTCCGGTAATGGCATGGGTGTTTGAAAGGCATGTTTGTGGCAAATATGTCATTAGACCTAATGAATGACACCAGTGCATCTACATTTCTGTTATGTGTGTCCTCTTCTTTGCTAACTTTTGATTTAAGGGGAACAGATACATGTTGGGCAGGTAATGCTACAGGAACAGAAGATTCATCGGCTTGGAGATGTACATCGTATAGCAGATCCCCAAGGCTGTCCCTGAACACGTCAATATATTGTTTGACATCGTCGACTGCATTGACTACAAAGTCATCATAGTTTATCTGAATCAGATTCACTTGCTCTGAAGCTCGCTTTACCAGGATAGGCTGTAGATTAGATTTTACGACGAGAAATTCAACTGAAAAATTCTCATCGATAGCTGGGTTTTTCAAGATTTTACGACAGATACCAGCTAGCTTGACACCTGATTGGTTCCACAATTTAAGCATCTTAGTAGTGTCTGTTTTAGTTTAGTTTCCCCTGCATAAGTCATTGGTACAATGTTAACAGTTGAACTGCAATCTATTTGTAATTTATCGTTTCTCCATTTATGTGCATGACCAATAGCTTGAATTAGTTCATAGTCAGATTTATCAAAGTTAGAGGACTTTTCGATGTGATGTACGTTCACATTATGTGGACATTTAACTACAGTGATTGAGTTTCTTACACTTAAAACACGATATAATCCATGCAGGGCATAGCCTTTTCTAGAGTTCATGTTTTTGCCACAAAACTTAGAATCCCACTTAGTTTCACTTTCTGCTTGGTATGCAGATGGATGCCTCTCTTTAGATTTTGGTTTGCATGGTCTGACAGTCAGTTTAGATTCTACTTTGTGAATCTCCTGAGAAGTTGTGGGAGAAGACATTGCACCCATTTGTAGGGAAACCGCTTCATTACTTTTGCAGATGTCGCAGCATGTTTTGAGATTAAGTTTTCTTGCATGTTTTTGGGAAAAGGGTAACACCACGTTAGTCCGACATCAGTAGTTCGAGTTACAGAGGCTCACATTTCGTTTAGACGATCCGACCACTGCCTACCATATAATATGTTCTGGGTAAGAAGGATTAATTACGACTATATGGTAGAATTAGAACACTATATAATATTAACTTCTTCATGCGTTCTTGACTGTAATGACAACAATATTGTAGTATATTATTACACATTGTAATAAAGAATTATTCATAGACCATAAGCGTCATCCACTCCACGACATGACCGGTTTCCCTCTTTGTTCCACTCATCAGGTAGAGCCAAGATTTGAGTAATTAGACAGGTGCCAAACCAGCATAGATTACACGTACACGATGTTCCAAGACATCTTTAGATTATGCTTAGAGGATTTGCCCATGCTTCTTTAAATCATTAATTTGGATGGCAGAGTCTATGCAAAAAACTGGTTCTGTAATACCTTGCGCATATTACACTCATATGATATGAGTACTTCTACTCTCAATCGAAATAAGTGTTCACAACTTGAATAACTTGTGCCGTCTGATCATGTAGTTTGGCCTGTCGAAATACACATATAGTTTACAGTTTTCTTAAGTTGGCTTAAGCCTCCACAGTGGATGTGATCATATGAAGATATAAGATTGTCGAAATGATGGATTAACAAATACACATCTATTTAACGGTTATCTTATGAGGCAGTATGCACATCTCTTGAAACATTACATTTATAATCTAGAGATATGGACAAAGTTATGTAAATGCTGCAGAAGAGCCAGCTGAAATGTGAATAGAAGTAGACAGCAGTCATGAAATGGGACTCGTATGAGCTGCACAGCTGCTATTGTTAAAGCTAAGTGGCAACAGCATATACCATTTCGAATTGAGTGAACCCCTTTCTTAATAGGTAAAGAAACAAATGTGGAAGTTCATATGTTAGTAGTGAATGATTAACAGAATATTGTCGTGCAAAGTATGGAACAGATCAAGGTGAAATATTATTTTGTAAAAAAGTTAGGATCAAGACTGCATCACCGCACAACTGGAGGGAAATCCAGGAACTCTGGTTTTGTCTCGATATAATATGATCTGGATCAAGAAAAAGTAAGTTATTTCAAGATTACCAGTGTCTTTATATATATACCAATGATTTGATTTTCATGAATGAACAAAATGAAGAGGAAACAAATTTGCTCAGTTCAGATTTCACAGAGATTTGAAATCTTCTAAGTGACATCATTATTATTATTATTATTATTATGATTATTATTATTATTATTATTATTATTAGAGATATTTCTAAAATGTATTTAACACCCTTCTGACAACCACACTGCATTTACATGCACTTTGCCGTCAAAGTTCCTTCAGCGATCGAATTTACTTCGTTGGTCAGCATATACAAGTGAATAGAATAATGCATAGTAAAAGATGCTAATATTGTTAAATGAGCATCCAATACAATCCGTGATAAATGAACATAATGTAGTAATTGATAAATTGAATGATTTTCAGTGCAACAGAACTACTAGAGAAGTATCTGGAACGTCTTGAGAAAGACTACAATGGCATTGAGCATGACCAGAATATTGTCCAACAGGTGTGTATATATGTATGTGTGTACGAGCGCATATGCTTGCGTGTTTGCGTGCACACATGTGTGTATGCACACGTACATGTGTGCATACATGCGTGCCTAAATGCGTGCATACATGTGTGCGCATGTGTGTGTGTGCATGTGTTGCATGCGTTCATGAATGCATGGGTTTATTTGAGACCAAATATTATCTAATTACAATGGACTTTATTTGCACGGTCCGCTTTGTGTTTCACTAATTTGTAAAATAGCAGAATCTAAAAAGATCTATTCTAAGTTGATCACGGACTACATTGGTTTTTCTAAGCCCATCGCACGTTACTGACATTTTACCTGCAAACTGATGGTGCCCTGTCAGATTAACTGAACATACACACTATAATTGTATCATAAAATGTATATTAGTACAGATGCAATATGTATCCTATTTGATAAAACCATCTCGTCCTCACTGCCTAGCTTCACGGTACACGAACTCCGATCATGTGGTATAAATGTCAGTATAATACAGATTTCTTTTTATTGCAAAGATAGGTATATAGTAAGTGATCATTGATATCACATTATCAAACAAATATGACATTAATTTTGCATTGTTCAACATGTGTGGAATATTGCAAACTATGAAATAAATCAGCGATAAAAGAATTTGGTGATGAAAAACTAGATTCTTTTAATTCAAGCTACAATTGTTATTGCTAAGACACAATTGTTAATGGGTGTCATTACCAGGGAAGTGTCACGAGGGGAACACTAAATATAGCATGTCCTTCATTACTCATGTGGTTGAAGGCCTGTGTGAGTATTGTGGTTGGTGTTGCCTATCTGTTTGTTTGTCTGTCTGTCTGTTTGTTTGTCTGCCTGTTTATCTGAGTGATATGTTTCCGGAGTCCATGAAATTAGAATCATAAAATTTGATATACTGATTCATATTGTGGATGGCCAAACAAGAAATTAGTTTAATGTCAACCGGTAAAAATTCTAAGTCACTTGGTCACTATGTATATGTAATACACATTTTGGCCATAAATCGGGAACACAAGTAGGTAGAATTACCAAATTTGACACATCAATTCCTATTATCGGTCATGTGTTTTATGGCACAAAGCAATACCTATCTAGGTCACGGAGACATGAAGTGCATACCTGAATACAGATTCTCCCCCATAACTCTGGAGTGAAAGAAGTCAGAATTACCAGACCTAACACACACCTTCATATTATGGCGGTTTATGATAGCCTTGAATCTGAGGTCAAGGAGTCACCTATCTAAGACACAGTAATAACTATGTATTTTATTGAGAGAGAGAGAGAGAGAGAGAGAGAGAGAGAGAGAGAGAGAGAGAGAGAGAGAGAGAGAGAGAGAGAGAAAGAGAGAGAGAGAGAGAGAGAGAGAGAGAGAGGGGGAGGGAGGGAGTGAGGGAGGGAGAGAGAGAGAAAGAGAGCGTAAAAACGTGAGTGAGCAAGTCACTCATTCATGTTTCATTTATAAAAGTCATTCTGGAGTAGGGCTTCTATATTATGGATCAAGCAGTTTTGAGTGGTTGCAAGCTGGTATGCTAATGCATGTGTGCATGTATACATACACACGAATGGTATCTCCCAGTTGCTCTGTCCTACACCAATTTAAAATCTACTACTACTAAGCAGCGTTTTGTCAGGACTGCACAATTTTCGCCCATAGCCAATACGAGTTGGTTAGAATTCTGCAAAGTCATGCGTAAAGGTGTACATTTAAATGTATGTTGAACGTATGCATGCTAAAGAACACAATGGATAAAATATGTTTAGAATATACATATCAAAATACTCGTAATAAGTATCTAATAAATAACTCGTTTGATTATGCATTCTCATCATCATTCTTGTCTTGTCTTCATCACATTCTTTATAGTTTTGATCAAATATTTACCAGGTTTTATGTGGTCTGTGTCTCTCCCATCATGGGCTGTCTGAATCGGAGATTAAGACTATCTATAAGCTTTGTGCGCATGTCTGGTCACCGCTGTATTTTGCATTGGAAACTTTTCTGGTATGCCAGTCAAGTCTACTGAGGTAAATCACCTGCCAATATATGTATTCATTTAATTCTAACTACATTTATTTACTAGTATACATTCAGTCATTAAACCACAGTTAATTATAAAAGCAGGCAACGATAAGACATCATAGTATGCGAATGAATACATGTACAACCACTTTGTGGATGATTGACAAAGACATATTTTTGTCTTTCAAACATCCACGATTATACTATTTTACATAGGGATTAGTCTGATTACATGTCCGAACTTTGCATTAAAACATGTTGCTACAATCTACAGACGTCAGATTGATAGATGGATACTCTGGAAAGGTGAATTGGTAACAATGTGTTGATTATGCTTCAGAATTCATAATAAATTCACCAGCATATCAATGTAAAATAGGTTGAAATATGATGATTATTACGTCACTGTAGCTCATGTAAATATGTTGATAAACTTTTTTATTTAACCTTTTAGATTTTCTGTCGTCCACTTAAAAGATGCTGTGAAGAAGAGATATTTATTTAACGAGGATAACAAGTATGTTTTCACCATCTTTCAATTGATTTTATATCTAGTTTAATCATACGATGTGTTACTGTGTCGATTTTATGTAAATTGCTTCAATTCACTCTTGACTATCTGTGTTATAAAACATTCCGTTCACACATACCTCACCAAACTATTCATATTTCTATTACAAAGCAGTTATTTGTTAAATTTTATAGTAATATATCAATTTACTATATCTAGTCATTAATATGCAATATTTGAATGCCCGACTCTTCCATAATTTTGCCCACAGTTGGTATTGTTATCATAATAGATTGCTAATGTATCTTTACTATATTTAGCTATGTGGTATTTTTCAGACTTACGCACCTTGAGATATTATGCACGTATTTTGAGTCAGAAAGAAAGGTAATAATAATAATAATAATAATAATAATAATAATAATAATAATAATAATAATAATAAGAACAAGAAGAAGAAGAAGAAGAAGAAAAAGAAGACTTTTTATAGCACTTTATTATAAAATTTTAAAAATCAACAATCATACAATGTTACATCAGGATATCACAGAAGAAGAAGAAGAAGAAGAAGAAGAAGAAGAAGAAGTGGAAGAAGAAATTATTTAATTTAAGGAAAAACGCATCTCATCTTATACTCTCCAGTCAACTGATACAATTGATCATTCCAGTTTCTCAGTCAATCACATCACGACATGATCACCTACGTGGCGTGTAGGCTGATGTCATAATCAATTATCTCATGAATGACTCGATTTAGTCCATCTTAAACGCTTAATTGATGACAGAATTAAATGTCGTTGTATGAATTGTATGTCTTTACTATTTAATAAACATTCTGTTGAGTATTTTGAACTTAATTTGACTGGGCGCTGTTGATGCCATAGGCAACTGTTCTTAATTTTACTGTCTGTCTGCAAATTGTGGTTTAGCCGTTTTATTGCATTCGTATGTATAATTTAATTTCGCAATTTGTATGTATAATCTTATAGCAGCTTCTTTTTAAATAATACGGTTGTCTAATTTCTCAGTTTCCATCCATGATCCGTGATTATATATATATATATATATATATATATATATATATATATATATATGTGTGTGTGTGTGTGTGTGTGTGTGTGTGTGTGTGTGTGTGTGTGTGTGTGTGTGTGTGTGTGTGTGTGTGTGTGTGTGTGTGTGTGTGTGTGTGTGTGTGTGTGTGTGTGTGTGTGTGTGTGTGTGTGTGTGTGTGTGTGTGTGTGTGTGTGTGTGTGTGTGTGTGTGTGTGTGTGTGTGTGTGTGTGTGTGTGTGTGTGTGTGTGTGTGTGTGTGTGTGTGTGTGTGTGTGTGTGTGTGTGTGTGTGTGTGTGTGTGTGTGTGTGTGTGTGTGTGTGTGTGTGTGTGTGTGTGTGTGTGTGTGTGTGTGTGTGTGTGTGTGTGTGTGTGTGTGTGTGTGTGTGTGTGTGTGTGTGTGTGTGTGTGTGTGTGTGTGTGTGTGTGTGTGTGTGTGTGTGTGTGTGTGTGTGTGTGTGTGTGTGTGTGTGTGTGTGTGTGTGTGTGTGTGTGTGTGTGTGTTTGTCCTGGTGGCCAAACTGAACGTGTATTTATGTACTGCCCTCCGTCAAATGTAACATATCATAATAACATTGTGCATCCATAGGTCATATGTACTCCCATGCCTACGTATCCGCCTCATGTGTGGCATTTGGATTACATACTATAAAATTATATTTTATAACCTTTTCAGGAGCTATCCCTCTTGGATGTGGATGCAATTAAAAAAGGTCAGAGGTCTGCGGATGAGTTGGCATGGCTCTACAGAATGGCAGGTGACAAAAAACAACTTGTTGTTGTATTGACAGATCCAAATATATTCCGAATTTTGAACAAGTAGGTATGAGATATGCTGTGATCGTTTGATAATGACTGACATTTTTCTAGACAATGATATGGACATGAGTTTTATGTCACTTCCATTGGATTTGAGGCTAGACCTCTTCTGAAGCCCAAACTGATGAGAAGGCATATCTGCTCACATGAACACTGACATATTTATACGACCAAGAATGACTGGAAAAGGAGACTGGATGATAGCTTTAGGTTGTTTTGCCCATAGGTATTCATAGACCAAAAATACTAATGTAAGACATATACGTTGGTCCGCTTGGGTGCGTGACCATGCATCATATTTAGCCATGTTATTTCCAGATTCACGTTTCTGTGGAGGAGTAAGGCCCGTTTTACAAGTCGAACTTTCTATCGCTACGCGCTAATAACGACTGGTTGATTTACATGTTGAACTAGTTAGGACATTTTCAGGCAGATTTTGCTGGCACGGCACATGACTTACAAAACATGCCTTAGTGATTTAGATATCATTCTCAGTTACCCCAAGTAGAAGCGTACGCAATGGAGGAATCCAGTTTATCTATTCCCCGCCCATCTCACCTCTCTCACCCTCACTTCGCCTGTCTCCGGATCGATCGCTCCCTGAACTCCCTGACTATCACTCACTTGTCTGAGACATAAACAAAATGGTGTGCTCGTGCTTCTTACAAATAACATTGTCAACGACATGAAGGGAGTGGTAGTGGGTGCTGCAGAACTAGTACGACCTTTCTAGTCTACGTGTTGATCAGCCAGCATATTGGGTCCATGTCGACAAAGATATCAAATAGCAAGCATGAGCTGAAGTGGTGGAATTATGGTCAACATCAGTGGACAGGCCATAGTCCTGAGCACTCAGTTTGAGATGCAGCGCATAACTAATATAAGTCGGTTTGTCAGTCTGATTAGTAATAATAGAGCAGCCTATGTTGTTACTATAGCTCTGGAATTCTAAAATATCAGGTCTAAGACGTGATTACTCATTAACAGACAAGAAGCTGTAATGCTCAGGAATGCTATTTAGTATCCGATATAGGCATACGCTTGTCGTTTCAGGCAGTCAACCTATGAATTATTGGACTACTGGCGATTCACGGGAGAATCTGGCGATGAAATGGCCTGTGCATATCTGGCAGCATGTGACAGGCAACTGCAGCGGTTTTCCGACCAGAAGGTACAAATGCATGGATCTAATTGGTCACTTAGGTATCTGGTGTCAAAATAAAAATAAGTCAGTTGTTAGGTGACGTCACAATCAAATGACGTGAGTCAGACTCAAAAGGGGCAAAGGTCTTTGGTCAATTTACAATTTAATAGGATTTTTTAAGAATATTTTGAAACTAATTTTACTGGGAGCTGTTGCTACATATAGCTTACATGTATGGTTACATTAAATTTGAGATTCTGGGGATTCAGGGCACAATGTAGTAAAATCGATTCAGACGCACGTATAAAGTGGGTGGAGCTTAGCTGGAAGTTGGAGGAACTTAGTTAGAAATTGATGGATCTAAGAGGTTTGTATTTGAATGCTTTGTCTCGACCCGAAAAATATCCGAACACAAAACCAAGGAACATATTAGACTGCGATCTCTAATTACACTTGTATATTTAATTTTTTTTTCAGCACAAATATGTATGGTGTGTATAAATATATGATTGTGTATGCGATGCTCTCGTGGAAACGGTTAGAGTCCATTGTATTTAAATATATTTCTGACAAAATGAGGGTTTACTACAGGGAATCATCTTGTCAGAATATCTATCTCAGAGATGCATTGTGATTATATCTTGACTTCATTGTTCACCCGAAGGTGAACTAGGTTACGGAATCGACGAGGAATCTTTGTTCATAGTATGCAAAAATGGCGATATTTTTAAAGGAGGGGCAGAGGGTGACTATGCATGACGACCAGGCGTAAGAAATTAACGTATAACGCCGTGTCTGGACATAGCACCTAAATGTATTTCTTGCACTATTTTCTTTTCTGTTTTATCACAGCTTATTGCATATTTAGATGAAGTTGCAAAGTTTCTGAAACTAGGGCACTTTTTGGCAGGACAGGAGAGAGTGTTGAAGTACTGTCGAGATACACTGGTAAAGAAAGTAGAATTGATATAAAACTATTATCTTAATAATATTGTAAGCACATAAGTTTGATTTAATATACTGTTCACTGTTACTCCAATAACATAAAGTACACGAGTGTTCTTCCATTGTAACTTTTCAACTGTGTAACATTTCCTTTTAATATACACACGCTTGTTATTCACGTCAGTTCAAATTATGCAATCGGTCAATCGCTGTTACTATTGTACTAATCATGTTAGTGCCATGTAATGTATTATTTGTATATATATACACTTATTATTTAGTAAGCATAGAATTCACGTTGGTCCCTCACCTGTTCACTAATCCGCATATCCATCCACCCCCACCCCCACTCCCACCCCCAGCCGTCTGTCTGTTTGCATGGTTAACAATTTAATTGATTTCAATTGCATGATGTTAGAATGGACCTTTCCAATTTTAGCTATGCCCCTTCCATTTCTAGCTAAGCTGCACCCACACCTCGCTCGTGTTGGATCGATCGATCCATGAACTCCCTGGCTATCAATTTCCAGAAAACTATACAGGTAAGCTGTTGAATATTTTGAAACTAATTTGACTGGGTTGCTAAAAGTAAGGAAATACAATTCGTAGAACGTGTAGGACTATTAAGCGTTTAAGACGGACTAAATCGAGTCATTCATGCTGTAATCGATTATGACGTCATCCTACGCGTCACGTAGTTGATTATGACTTGATATGATTGACGCATGAACTGGAAAGGTGTATTGTCGAGCTTGCTAACCCTTTTATTCAAGAAGTCTCAATTTCACGACAATAATACAGGAAATCTATAGACTATTTTGGAACTACATTGACATAAATCTGTTGTTGTCATAGGCAGCAACATCTCCCAGTCAAATTAGTTACCAAGTCCTCAACAAGATTATTCCTTACATTGGAACTTGGAAGCATTTGCCATTTTGGGTCTGTGTGTTTTAAACGGTTAAATTTCTGCTTCCGACTTTCGTAATTTTGCATGGACACATTTACCCTGACAAGGCGTAGTTTCATAGCCATGCATACTTATGATTCAATCTCCTGTTTAGGCGGGGATGGGTTGGGTCATAGACACCCGTGGGTCTTTTCTGAGAATATGGGACCTAAATGCTCGCAGAAGGCATTTCCTCCAGTTCTGGAGGTAAGTATATGCATTCTGTTCAAGTTTATTTTCATTAAATCTATGGAGGGGTCATGGCCATTTGACACAACATCCCGTAAATATGTCGCTAATGAATATTAAACACAATTCAAAATAGTAACTTTATACAGAAACGGTTGCATTCGCTTCAGTTTTACATATTTATCACCTCGCCACATACATGTAGATATGCATGCCTGTTTGAGCTAGGCTGTAGCCTATTAAACTCTGTTGTATTTTTTATATCACATCCTACAGACATCCTTGAAACATGTTATGGAAAGCTCACAACACGAACGACTGTATATTAACACAAGCTACGAACTGGCATGTCTGTATGTCGATCTGCAGTCCTACCAAAAGGCCATGCCACTACACACGGAAGTCATACAATACTGGAAGAGGTATGTATATTTTCTTGGGGCGGGATATATGATAAATATGGTCTATATGATATTGTTTATATGATAAGTATGGCTTACGTGATAAATAACATTGTTAAATCGTGCCCATATAATATCAAAATCAAGCACTGATTTAACGGGTGGTCCACACGACACGGATCACACCGTTTTTCTCCAAGAAATTTCTTCAGAAGTTGATAATTTTTGCCGTGTACGTATATTTTGAAACTAATTTGACTGGAAGCTGTTGCTGCCTAAGCATCCAGTTAAATTAGTTTGAAAACATTCCACAGCTTATATGCATGATGGGGTAGTGATTTGTACTTCAATGTTTAAACGCTAAATAAAACAAAATTTTGAAAAACAAAATAAATATTCTCTTTTGCTCGTAATAGAGCATGAAACGGCTTCTGGACACGTTAAAATTCAAGTGTCTTGGAGATGGGAGATGCCATGTATCCATTGAACAATTGGATGGGTTACTCGTTTTAGGACCCCCTTCGAGAGGTCACGCCCTTAAAGAATTCCTGAATCTACCACTATAAAACTATGAACTTCGCTTGGTAATAGAGTACTCCATTTATAGCTATGCTCCGCCCATTTCTATTTTAAGCTCCAACCACGCTTTTCCCGTGTTGGAATCAATCGAACATTGAATTCCCTGAATCTCAATTTCCAGAAAAATATTGACAAGTTGTTGAATATTTTGAAACTAATTTGTCTGGTTGCTGTTGCTGACTATAGTAGCAACAGCGACCAGTCAAATTAGTTTCAAACTATTCAAAACAATGGTTTGTGAATTAAGTAGTAAAACAGAATTCGTACACATGGCGAACTTTTAAAAGTTCACGATCGACCTAGCTACGTCATTCATCATACATTTTGTTTGTGACGTCATCCTGCATGTGACTTATTAGATCATGACGTGTCAATACTTGAGTGACAGACCGGATGTATCTATTATCAGTTTGACCTCACTAAATCGCGTCAAAAACGAGAATTACTCAAATCGGTTGATAATTCTGATATAAACTGTTAACTCTTTGGAGATCCTATATATTTATATCTTCGTTAGCTGTATTAATTTGCAGTTAAATTATTTTAGAAATACATTAACTTGTACTAATATGAAAGGATCCGTTCTGTCACTCAAGTACTTGACGTCATCATCAAATATGTCACATGTTAGCTGATGTCACAATCGAAATCGTGTATAACTGGCAAGAAAATCGAAAAGTCAGTCACGACTGTACGAATTTCATGTATGTCTTTGATGAATTTATAATTTAATAAGCATTCTGTTGAATATTTTGAAAACAACTTGACTGGAAGCTGTTTCTCCCATAGGCAGCAACAGCCACAGATCAAATTAATGTCAAAATATTCAACAGCTTGTGTATAACTATACCTTGAAGTTTCAAAATTTCAAATTGATTCCAACGCATGGAAAAGGTGGGCGGCGCTTAGCTGGAAGTGGGCGGGGCCATAGCTGGAACTGGATCCCTATATTGTCGGGTTGTTTCGCTAGTTAATCAACACCGCGGGCCTTAGACATAGCCATATTGCATAATGCTAGAGAGCGAATTTTCTCGGGTATAATCTACATGAAGCTTAAAGTGCAATATTTTTCGTTACAGGCGCTTCGATCAAGATGCTGAAAAGCCTTCGATTGCTGACATGAAAAACCTGGCTGTGTCTTATCATGGGTTAGGCACATTATTGCTCTCGGTAGGAAGTTTGGACAAGGTATGTCGTCATTCTTGCACATTTGAACAGTTTATGGTAAAAAGAGTGTGCCATTTCTAGCCATCCCATGTAGCTAAGTTTAGCCCACTTTTTGCGCGTGTTGGAATCGATTGGAACCTTGGGGAACCTGAATTTCCAGAATCTAAATTCCAGGGTAACTATCCAGGTAAGCTATTTAATATTTTAAGACTGATTTGACTTATGTGGCAGCAACATCATCCAGTCAAATCCGTTTCAAAATATCCAATAGAATATTTATTAGATTTTAACTTCATCAAAGACATACGATTCGTACAACTTTGTGACGGACTTTTCGATTATTGTGACAGGACTACGTCATTCTGATTGTGAGGCCAGCAATCATGTGGCTATTTGATTATGACGTGAAATACTTGAGTGGCAGATCGGATTGCTCCACAGACCATGTTGATCAGCTGTCAGTCAACTACTGCAAGTCTGTACCTGGTTGTAAGAGACATGTTTTGACATTACAAATTTATTTTCAAGCATCGCAATATAATGCTTCATATTGGTTGATTTCGAGTGTTAAACCATTTCTCGTTGAACTGTCACAAATTAAATATTGTGCTACATGGTACCGTACCAATTTGAACCCTTTTGTGATTTTGTCTGAAACCTATATTCCCATGCCCGTTTGAGGGTGGTGGGGTGGGGGGGGGGGGTGTAGAAATCTGTGATTTATAAGGAAATGTGGTATTTGTTATTTATTAATAATAATCACACTAAGATATCCTTTGTATGAGTATAGGCTGAAGAATACTTCCACCAGTGTATCGACATCTACAAGAAGCTGCCAGTAAAAACTGACAAAAGTGTGGCGGATTGCTTGACTAACATTGGCAATGTCTGCTTCAGGAGGAATCAGATTGAAAAAGCATTGGACTACCATAAACAAAGTCACAAAGTAAGTTGTGCTAGTGGCTTTTCAAGAAGCTTTTTGTCCTATCTGCTTGATAATGGACCTTTCCAGTTTTAGCTATGCCCCGGCCATCTCTAGCTAAGCTCCACCAATGCTTTGCCAGTGTTGGGATCAATCGATCGGTGCACTCACTAAATCTAAATTTCCAGAAAACTATACCTGGTTAACTGTTGAATAGTTTGAAACTAATTTGACTGGGTGCTGTTGCTGCCTATAGCAGCAACAGCGTCCAGTCAAATTAGTTTCAAAATATTTAACAGCATGTTTATTAAATAGCGAAGACATACAATTCGTACAACGTGTCGGACTATTAAGCGCTTTAGATGTATGGAATAGAGTCATTCGTGACGTAATGGTTATGGCGTCACCCTACACGTCACGGAGTTGATTATGACATCATATGATGGGTAATATATTGAGTTTTGCGGTACATCTGCCCGCAACAGAGAGTTGTTATATGAATATACCAGCATTTGATAGAAATTTCCCTTTTCTTACCGTTTGATTTTGGGAGTTGACATATTTAATCCAATTCGCATGTCTATGTGCAAATGCGTGTCCGTGGGCGCCCACACTAGGGGTGTGATGGGGTGGATGGAGGACATAATTTGCGTCCACTTCATTCTCGGGGTCGAGCCGCCTCTCCCATTGACATTGCTATTATTGCAGATTACTTGACAAATGAAAATGTAGGCCTTCTATTTCATAATATAAGCACGTGTGTCATAAATACCCCAGCCCACACCCCACCCCACCCCACTCCTGAAAGCATGCAACACAGCATAACGTCTGGTGTCGGGTTGTGGAGTGAGGCGGTGAGTTGTGAGGGTGGTGATCTACATCATAGGGTGGATGCCCCTGGGGTTGTTCAAGTTTATTTTTAATAGGCACACCATTTGAATCCTTAAATCTTATTTATACTCAATAAGTATGTCGTATAATTTCACGTACCTGTATTGCAGCTGTACAGCGATGTGTTCTTCGGCCAGCTAGTGCCAATTTTGGGCAACATTCTCACAAACCAGGCGCTCTGCTACAAGAGGCTGAACAAGTTTGAGGAAGCATACAGTCTCTACCAGAAGTAAAATATCATCAACTATCTTTAAAATTGTTATCTTCGACCAAACGTGTGTGGCCTGTGACCGCGATATTTGGACCAAATCATGATGGATATGGTGATCATATCATCGCTGGTCTTATAGACTCGCCATTTCACAACTAGCGTGGATTAATCGTCTGAGTGCGGAATTTTTACAAAGAATATTTTCTAGGGGGTATAACTCGATACCTGCTTAATATGTTGACAACCGTTTGACTGAAAGTTGTTGGTGGTTGCGCCACCAACAACTTTCAATCAAATTGTTTTCAAAATATCTAGCAGGCTCAGAGTTCTTCCTCATTAAATTGCCTGTATATTTACAGACTAGTGAACTGTCTTTACTTATTCATAATTTGATGCTGTTAGAAAATGATGTGCCGTCACTGTCGTCATTAGCGATGTTGCATCTCTCTGCAATATGGTGGGGGTGGGGGTGTGATCTGGAAGGATGTCCTGGTGGTCTTCCCCTCACGAGATCTTTGTATAATTTCTATGAGGCCATTTCCTGCATTCTGAGTGATAAATAGCAAACTTATTTTGCTTTCATATGGTTCTTTGCCTGTAATTTGCAGATCAGTTGAAACAAATCTGAATTTCAGAGCAATGCTGACTGAATTCTATTTTGTCTGCAATGCGTCACTCTCATTTCACCGTATGATTTTCAATATTAACTGTTGTTAACTGCTAGTTACTCATTGATAGCTTAAGCATACACCACTACGTTATCAGTTGGAAAGTATGACTAACTGACTACTATTAACAATCCATTTAAAGATGCAAAAGAAAATGTGATCTTCATGGAATAAAATACCTATCACATTATGAACCGCATCATGATGCGTCAAAATTATGTGACCAATGTACATAATATGTTGTTCTACCTCTAGTCTGCTCAGTAGCAACGTTATAAGGCGTATGAACCAAGCATTCCAAACAGCTCGATTAAAAGTCCAAAATGTCATAAAAATCTAAATAGTAACATCAATAATTGTGCCCCTGGTCACCGTGGCTCCACCCCATCCGCAACCGTTGGTGCTGCGGGGCCCTAAACGCGGCACTGCAGTTTTCGGCTATGTAGATCGTTCTGAAAATGAATACGATTTATCATGCCCTCATATGTCATCGTCATATATATATATATATATATATATATATATATATATATATATATATATATATATATATATATATATATATATTATGGAAGGCCATCAGGGTCACAATTCGGTATTTATTATGCATAATAATTCGAATTATTATGCATAATAATTCGATTTATTATGTGTAATAAATCGACCAATCAGAAGGCTGGAATTGCTGGTATTCGTTATTAATTGGTTGATTTAATACACATAATAATTCGAATTATTATGCATAATATTTCGATTTATTATGCGTAATAAATCAACCATTCAGAAGGCTAGAATGGCTTTTATTCGTTATTGATTGGTTGATTTAATACGCATAATAATTCGAATTATTATGCATAATAATTCGATTTATTATACGTAATAAATCAACCAACCAAAAGGCTAGAATTGCAGGTATTCGTTAATGATTGGTTGATTTAATACACATAATAATTCGATTTATTATGCGTAATAAATCAACCATTAAGAAAGCTAGAATGGCTTTTATTCGTTATTGATTGGTTGATTTAATAGGCATAATAATTCGAATTATTATGCATAATAATTCGAATTATTATGTGTATTAAATCAACCAATCAATAACGAATAAAAGACATTGTAGCCGTCTGATTGGTTGATTTATTACGTATAATAAATCGAATTATTATGTATATTAAATCAACCATTCAATAACGAATAAACACCATTCTAGCCTTCTGATTGGTTGATTTATTACGCATAATAAATCGAATTATTATGCATAATAATTCGAATTATTATGTGTATTAAATCAACCAATCAATAACGAATAAAAGCCATTCTAGCCTTCTGATTGGTCGATTTATTACGCATAATAAATCGAATTATTATGCATAATAATTCGAATTATTATGTGTATTAAATCAACCAATCAATAACGAATAAAAGACATTGTAGCCGTCTGATTGGTTGATTTATTACGTATAATAAATCGAATTATTATGTATATTAAATCAACCATTCAATAACGAATAAACACCATTCTAGCCTTCTGATTGGTTGATTTATTACGCATAATAAATCGAATTATTATGCATAATAATTCGAATTATTATGTGTATTAAATCAACCAATCAATAACGAATAAAATACATTCTAGCCTTCTGATTGGTTGATTTATTACGCATAATAAATCGAATTATTATGTGTATTAAATCAACCAATCAATAGAGAAAAAACGATATGCTAGCTTTCTGATTGGTTGATTTATTACGCATAATAAATCGAATTATTATGCATAATATTTCGATTTATTATGCGTAATAAATCAACCATTCAGAAGGCTAGAATGGCTTTTATTCGTTATTGATTGGTTGATTTAATACGCATAATAATTCGAATTATTATGCATAATAATTCGATTTATTATACGTAATAAATCAACCAACCAAAAGGCTAGAATTGCAGGTATTCGTTAATGATTGGTTGATTTAATACACATAATAATTCGATTTATTATGCGTAATAAATCAACCATTAAGAAAGCTAGAATGGCTTTTATTCGTTATTGATTGGTTGATTTAATAGGCATAATAATTCGAATTATTATGCATAATAATTCGAATTATTATGTGTATTAAATCAACCAATCAATAACGAATAAAAGACATTGTAGCCGTCTGATTGGTTGATTTATTACGTATAATAAATCGAATTATTATGTATATTAAATCAACCATTCAATAACGAATAAACACCATTCTAGCCTTCTGATTGGTTGATTTATTACGCATAATAAATCGAATTATTATGCATAATAATTCGAATTATTATGTGTATTAAATCAACCAATCAATAACGAATAAAAGCCATTCTAGCCTTCTGATTGGTCGATTTATTACGCATAATAAATCGAATTATTATGCATAATAATTCGAATTATTATGTGTATTAAATCAACCAATCAATAACGAATAAAAGACATTGTAGCCGTCTGATTGGTTGATTTATTACGCATAATAAATCGAATTATTATGTATATTAAATCAACCATTCAATAACGAATAAACACCATTCTAGCCTTCTGATTGGTTGATTTATTACGCATAATAAATCGAATTATTATGCATAATAATTCGAATTATTATGTGTATTAAATCAACCAATCAATAACGAATAAAATACATTCTAGCCTTCTGATTGGTTGATTTATTACGCATAATAAATCGAATTATTATGTGTATTAAATCAACCAATCAATAGAGAAAAAACGATATGCTAGCTTTCTGATTGGTTGATTTATTACGCATAATAAATCGAATTATTATGCATAATAAATACCGAATTGTGACCCTGATGGCCTTCCATAATATATATATATATATATATATATATATATATATATATATATATATATATATATATATATATATATATATATATATATATATATATATATATATATATATATATATATATATATATATATATATCTATGATCATTCTACAACTATCCACAATAATCTATATATTTCTAAGTATTCAGACGCCCAAACCGAATACATAATAGATATTGATCACTAGTCAGTTTCAGACAATATTTACAGCATTAGCCCTATCCCACCCACCCACTCACACACACACACCCCCCCCCCTCCCTCCCCTCCCCACACCCCACCCCCACACACCCACCCAACCCCACCCCGACACACGCACGCATGCACGCACGCACGCGCGCACGCACCTTAATTCTAACGTTGCCAGTGATATCTCAATTCTTAATTTAGTTTGTCCTTATTTCTGGCTATTTTTGCAGCACTATCCATTGCTTCTGACAATAGTTACAATCATTTAATTTGGTTAATAGCTACATCGCTATCCATCAACTCTGACAAAGTTTAAAGCAAAGTGAAGATGAGTTTATGCGAAAAATCTTAAACCATGTTGCTAAGTTATTATTCGTATATTTTGCATCCTACTGGCACTACATAGCATATTGCCACTTTTTGTCATCTACAGGTCATTGGACATAAAGCTTAATTGTTTAGGTCCAGATCACACGTCTGTAGCCCTAGGTTACGTTAATCTGGGTACGCTGCATAACAGCAAGGGAGATAACCATGAAGCGGAAAAGTGCTTCAGAGAGGCAGTTCGCATATTTGAGGTAACCAAGGTTTTTGATATAAATGTAGGCCTGTCATTTATTTATCATCTCAATGGACCTTTCCAGTTTATTCATCCATCATATGATGTCATAATCAACTGCGTGGCGTGTAGGATGGCGTCATGTAATCAATTTAGGCATGAATGACTCGATTTAGTCCGTCTTAATTGCTTAATAGTCTGACACGTTGTACGAATTGTATGTCGTTACTATTTAATAAACATTCAGTCGAATATTTTGAAACTAATTTGACTGGGCGCTGTTGCTGCCTTAGGCAGCAACAATACCCAGTCAAATTAGTTTCAGAACAGTCAACAACGTGAGCTTACCTGTATAGTTTTCGGGAAATTGATAGTCAGTGAGTTCACGGATCGATCGATCCCAACACGACTGAGGTGTGGGTGGACCTTAACTAGGGTTGGGTAGGGCATAGCTAAAACTCGAGATACATTGGCCTTTTGAACCCAGATCGGATAGCTTATTGTAGGCTATGTAGATTCCATATTAGTTTCTGGCGTTCCTTTATTTAGGTTGTAATTATATGCTTTTACCATCATATTATAATTACTGACCTGCAGGCCCTCCATTGTGTGTTTTCTGATGGAGGTACAGATGTAACACATTTTTTTCATGATATAGTAGTTATACTGATGGATATTTTGAAGCATATTAGACTGGAAGCTGTTGTGGCAGTCAAATTATTTTCCAAATATGCATCGACCTACCCGTAGAGTTGCTTTTAGACGTGCAATCTAGATAACAGGCCTACGGAAGTGATTGGGAGTCGGGGACCAGTGGCCGTATTCACAAAAATTACGAAAAGATATGCGTAAATATGGTGTACGTCCACAAAACGCCACGTATGTGTTCATCTACATTAGCTTAATATTTAGCCGCCTTTTCGTGAATAGGGCGGAGTCGGGTCTTTTAAATAGATGCAAGCAACGGGTGGGTAACTCAAGCCTGTCTCCCACTATGTGACCATTTCCTTGGGAGTAGATGGGAGTACGCGCGAGTGGTTAAAACCGTGAAATAGTCGCTAGGCGGGAGAGGATTTGCTTGCAAGCGCTCGCAAATGGTCGCCATCTGCAAGACGTGGCCGCTCCTGCTCCTGTGAGCTCCGCAATCGTTCGCTCATTGCCTGAAGTCCATCTCAACAGATTAAGTCATGATAGCCGTACAAATTGACCAACATTTGGGTATTAACATGCACAAAACGTATAGGAATTATTTTTAAAATTCTAGTGTCGTTTACTTATGGTATATTCTATCACCTGCATAGCCACTATAAAATGTATAAAGAGTTTCCTTTAAGTAATTCTGTATTTGCAGATAAACTGTCTTCCTGATCATATCGACAACGTGATAATGGCTCGAGAAAATCTGTCAGCCATCTTAGTCTCACAGAAACGTCACCAAGATGCCATGCCACATTACTGGAAAGCATGTGAATGATTAATACATACACACGTAGACGCATGCGCACACACACGCTCTTGCGTACGCATGTATGCACGCCCGCGCGCACAAATACACACATGCACTCCCAAGGTGAAGTGTTATAACATATCTAGCTCCTTAGAATATAGGTAGCTGGACGCCACAGATACCGGTCATGTGCAAAGCTTCACTGTTGGACGACTTGTCGCGATCGCCGGCGACGTCAGTTCAGTCAAACGTAAGTGCGCATGACCGGGTATCGAGACTGAATCGAACCGATAACCAGTCTACACCTGGCAATATCACGTCAAACTAGGGTTGTAAAGACATAGAAACTTCCCCGGAATTTTGGTTTCCGTGGAATATTTCTGGAATTTTCAGACGGCTGGAATTTTGGGAATAGCCTATTTGGGAATTTCCATTGTGAATACCTATTCGTGCATACATTGGCATTTTATTTAAATAACAATGTGAAATAAGAATTTTGATTTGCTTTTTGTCAAGATAATCACAAGGTAAGATACATTACTATGTTATTTAGCTTGATAAATGTATATTTATGTTAAAACTATCATAAAGCCATCATTAGAGACAACATGCCTGCAAAAAGTATTTCCCTTACTGTCTGACAATGGTGTGAATGTAAAGGCTGCCTGGGAATAAGTTCACACAGAATACACACACATAAGCCCTATGTACAGTGAGCAGCACATAGGCTTAACCTTCTTCTTGAACATTATCATGATTGAATTCCTCCTCAAGAAGGCAATACATATAACATCATTAACTAATAAATATAACCTTTTCTCCAAAACAAATATTGAATAAAAAGGAAATCACTCCTGGAGTTGAAAAGCAAAACCACTAAAACCAAATAGGGAGATGAATTAAACATGTAAGCTAGTCTGCTCTAAAGGAATGGTTCTCTAAGAAGTGGCAACCATAGAGCATCTGACACGTAAAAAAGAAACCAAGGACGTCTTTGAAAATGATAAATTGTGGAGATGAACATCGTGATGAGCATGCAACCACTTGTCACTGCAATAGCAAAGGCTAAGAGTGATAATATTCCAAATCTATTCTCTCATTTTGAAACAAATTCAAAACTTCACTTTCTGCCACACCAGTGCCTACACAAGAGGGGTAAGAGTTTTAGTTACCAAGTTGCCAAGCAGTAAACATTTTCTGAGCAATCTCACCTTTTGTATGCAGGAGAGATAACTGAATATGGACAGACTTTTCCGAAACCTACTCATGACACTGCGTCTATGCATAACATATCCATTTAAAACAAATACGAGTCTAAGTTCAAAACTCTATAAGATCTGAGCATGCAAGACAATTTTGACCACTACTAAGTCTTTCAATTGAGACAACGGTATGTGGGTGGATATTGCCAAAAGAATGTCATGACATTTCGTCTCGTCTAATACATCTGCTGGAAGAAAATCTTTTAGTGTAAGTTCAAAACCTCTTTGAAATCTGGACTAAGCAAGAACAAGAACGACAATCAGAGATTTTTTAAGTATGCCACTCATTCCGCCAAGCACAACCTCCCACCCAAGATTTGTCACCGTGACATTGACTTTTGACACCAAAATCGATAAGGTTCTTCGAGACACCAAGGACAAGCTCCCACCCAAGATTAGTAATGATCCCTTCAATCGAACTTGAGTTATCATTCAGAAACGCAATATTACATCATTAATTAGGTCACTGTGACCATGACCGTTGACTCCAAAATCGATAGTGTTCTTCGTACCACCAAGAACAAGCTCCCACGCCAGATTGGTAATGACCCCTTCAATAGAACTTGAGTTATCATCCGGAAACGCAATATTACATCATTAATTAGGCCACTGTAACCTTGACTTTTGACACCAAAATCGATAGAGTTCTTCAGGCCACCAAGGAAAAAGCTCCCACGCCAGGTTGGTAATGGTCCCTTCAATAGAACTCGAAATGAAAGAACGGACGGATGGACAAAGCAAATGCTATATACCACCACCACCCCACTCTCACCCCCACCTCCCCCACTCACCCCATATATTTATATGGATAATGGGGGCATCATCAGACAGGGGGTGGACAAAAGGGTGGGAGACGAGCCCAATCACATAATACAATCACACTTTATTCAGGTGCATAAAACTCAATTGACAATTTCATCACTGAGGGAGCAGAGTTCTCCATAAAGCCAACGCACGCTGCTGCCAACATGCTAGATCCTGGGATAAGAGAGTCAAGTGGACAAGGCTTATTGCTGGATAGCGAGTATAGGAAAGGTCTTTAACATGATTAAGAAAAAACACTAGTACAATAATTTTGGTCAAATGTATAAAAGATTGGCTCTGGACAGTAGAATGAATGTATGTGTCTGTTACATGGTGGACTGGTCTTTATGGTTCAGAAGCAGTGCCATCCATTGCTACACTTCTTCTTTGATCATCATCTGCAGAGTGAAACTTGTACAGAAACTTATTGTCAGTAGATCCAATCTGAAACTCAGTGAAACAAACAAATATAGTTCATCCTCAGCAAATTGAGCTTGATGGTGGTTTTTAATATTCTAAATAGAATGTTTCATTTCTTACTCTCACAAATTAATTTGCTTTTAAAGTGTTAATAACCATAACATTTTCAATAAACTGAACAAGTTGAAGTGAAATAAATTATACCGTTTTATAAAGGTACCAAGTGTGAACCTGGCATTTATGTTCATGAATCATGTTTTGTCTTTTTGGAATAAAATATGTTTAAAGCAGATGTGTTAAAAATATGTAATCAGGCATGTCAGGTTGTAATTTCAACTACTGTTAAGATGTAATGCCATGCAATGAGTTCAAGGTAAAAATACTAGTGGAATGTTGGTATCTGTATTTATACCTAGACAAATAATGGTACTGATGTTTCCCAAAATACCCTGAAGATTCCCAATATTCCATGAAAATTCCCAAAATTCCCGCGGAAATTTACCAGCTCCAAAATTTGCGGGAATTTTGCAACCCTACGTCAAACTATCACAAGAATCATCAATGAAATGTGATACTTTAATTTTTTTTAAGCAATCATACCATAATATCACGACGTTGGCGTAGAAGTGTGTGTGATTTTTTAGCAAAGCAACAACTTTTCAAATTACTACACGCAATAAAACAATATGTATTACGATTGATAGGGTGAAAAAGCTTAGAACTACATGTTTTCGTAAGCATCACCTTGAATATGATATTTGTTAACGTTAGTAAAATTATGTTCGCTGTTGTAATCTGATAAGGACTAACACGATTATTAAGAAGAAAATAGATGTTGGTAGCATTCTAAGATTCTCTTATAAACGAGATCGGCCGAGAAAATGCTAGGGAAAATCTCTTTGTCATGTGCCATGCGCACTCAGAAGCAAATTACTGAACTACGAAAACACACATTTGAATGTACCATGGTCAGTCTATATAGATTATGACATCAAATGGTGGACACGCTATAGTTGGAAATTTCTTGGAACTCGTTTGTATACTGTTTTGCATACTGGTCTCAGTAATCAGTATACTGGTATTATTATATGGCTATTCAGTATTCTTAATTTGCGACGTGGCAGTTTTGCGCAGAATCTATCGTCGAGCAACATCAACTTCAGTGGTGACATAATTAGTTTTTTGACATATAACATGTCATCTAACTTCAGTGAACATTTGATAACCATACAATATACGAGAGGTGTTCAGTTTATTTTGTCACAAATTTCAAATAAGTATTTAATCAACAATAATTTATCACAAAATAATTTCATTGCACAAGACGTTCAATTTGAGACACATGAGCATGATATATCAGTCTACAGTGCTTAGGCCAAGAAGAAAGGGCTTTATTGATCACAGTTTGACTTAGTGCCTTCCATTCGGTTTTGAGAGCATGTTTTAGACTGTTAAGACTTGTAACTTTCCGCTTCTGTAGACGGAACTTGACAATCACCCAGATACTAATGTCCATAGGGGCAGCATTCGGCGACTTCGGCATCCATTCTTCAGGGCTAATGAATTTAACTTTGTTCTGCTTTAAGTATGTTAAGCTCTTTCGTGCAGTATGAGAGGAGGCACTATCTTAGTGAAAAACCATGTCCTTCTGTTTGTTGCCTGGGAATAATTTGGGAACATCATGTTTCAAAAAGGATCTCAAAACACGTTTGATGTAATAATCAGCATTGATTTTCACATTCCGATCAATGAATTTAAGACTGGTCTTTCCATAATGACTAACGCCTGCCCATACCATGAAACCATGCGCGAAACTGTCACATTTAACAAACTTCAACTTATCCATATCAATTTGTCCTTTCCTAACATAACAGACTCGCCATTTTCCGTAGCTTCCACCTAGATAAAACATAGCCTCATCTGTGGTGACAAGGTTTTTCCACTTCCCCGCACACAGCTTCAGGTACAGCCTCCAGCTCCTCTTCCTCCTCTTTTCAACCTGCTCTAGGGATAGTTTATGAACCAAACATTTTTTTCTCAGTTTTGCCTTGATAACACTGTTTATGGTGTTATTTATGGATCCCAAATTAATTCCTAATAGATTGCTCATCTAACGTTGTGTCGGTGGGTTAATTCTTGCTATCATTTTCTTCACTTTGTCTATCACTTGTTTTGATACTACAGTTCGTCTTCTTCTGATTTTCAACGTGGCAGATTTTGCATGTGTTAGATTCGTCAATTGTCGTTCTTTTCCGATGTTATTCTTTACGCGATAAATGGTCCCCACACTGACACTAATATTTTCTTTCAAAAGTTCATTTCTGATCAGTGACGGTGTCATTCCCCTCCTCAAAAGATGGAGAATTATACCCTCCGCTCTCTCGCTTATTTTATGTCTTAGCATGTTGAAAACTTTTATCAAACTAAACTAGCATGTCGGTAAGCTCGTGGGCTTTGTAAAAAGGTATTGTGAGTGAGACAATTGACCAAAAGTGTGCAGCAAGAAATCGTGCAATCTTGTGACAAAATAAACTGAACACCTCTCGTACAATTTTGATCTAGGGATTTATTGGTTAAGCATTTAATCTTTGCCATGTCAGTGTCGCAATCTACCTTTCCAGTTTATTCATCCTTCATACGACGTCATAATCAACTACGTGACGTACTTGACGCATATGATGACGCCATGATCAATTACAACATGATTGACTCGATTTAGTCCGTCTTAAAACGCTTAATAGTCCGACGCGTTGTACGAATTGTATGGCTTTACTATTTAATAAACACACTGTTGAATATTTTGAAACTAATTTGGCAGGGCACTGAACTGCTGCCATAGGCAGCAACAGCACTCAGTCAAATTAGTTTCAAAATATTCAACAGCTTACGCGTATAGTTTTCTGGAATTTGATGGTTTTGGGATTGATTGATTCCAACACGGGCGAAGCGTGGGTTGAATTTAACTAGGGATGAGCGATGCATAGCTAAAACTGGAAACGTACCTTTCAAGACGACCATATATATATATATATATATATATATATATATATATATATATATATATATATATATATATATATATATATATATATATATATATATATATATATATATATATATATATATATATATATATATATAGGCCTAAACTGTTGGATATTTTAAAACTAATTCGACTGGAAATGTCTGGAATATGTTGCTATCATTGATAGAAACAACTCACAATCAAATTCGTTCCAAAATAATCAACAGAATATTCATTATATAAAAATGGCTGTTATTTCTGGTCTGTCTCAGACAAAAACGTACTGTGTCATTATTAACCATTACCACTCTATGATGTCAAAATTTTCGAGTTTCAAATTAAATTAAAAGAGGAACAAGTGTTAATTTTTCAGCAAATTTGGTGAATGACGGTGTGGTAGAAAAATGTACACCAGTTTCTTTGCTATTGAGTGAGTAACGGATATAATATTGACGTCATAGTCGTAGGGGTTAATAAGCTATATCTGAATAAACGAGCTGACCGAAATAGTACAATCTTTGCACATTAATTTTTTCTGATTTTGTTTAAGTTTGTTACTGATCCAATATGATGTGATCCAATGTTAATTAGATTATAGTCATAGTTATTTTAAAACATCTCGTTTCATATGAATATACATCACAGCTCAGAAATAACCTAACATGTTTCTAAAACAAAATAAAACATGCTGATGAATATTTTGGACTTAATATGATTGGAAGCTATTGCTGCCTAAGGCAGCAATTGCTTCCAATCAAATTAGGTCCACAATATTCAGCAGAACAGTTCTTACCTCGTGTTCAAAATTGTGCTAGCCAACATGTTTCTAGTTTTTTTAACTGGTTTATGATCTGTGCTGCATCAATCAACAGCATCACATACTCCACGCTGCTAGTCCCATATTCTAGACCAACAAATACATAATCTACCATTCTCTACAGTGACTCTACTTACAAATTCCCCCCAAAGTCTTTACCAACTCATATGTGCATGCTGATTGTCTTACAGTTGATGCTCTAACCTCACACGACCTCATGCCGATCTGTCTGCCTCAACTCCACAACATGATGTGCCAGCATTTCATAGACAACAATCAATTAGAAAGTGCTAGCAAGGTTGTCATGGCGTTAATGTCATGTGAAGAAGCCAGAAGCGAAAGTAACTACCTACAGTTAGCCGAGATTAATTCCAAACAGCCCGGGAGTAAGCAGATTGCAGTCCCTTATGAATACAGTATAGACTACGCCATCAATAAGTGAGTACATACCGGCATATTATGAAATAAATATGCCTACTAATAGATAGATAGATAGATACACAGACAGACAGACGGACGGACGGACGGACGGACGGACGGACGGACGGACGGACAGACAGACAGATTACTAACCACGGCTTCTAAGTATCTATTAATGCAGGATTCATGTGGTAAAGCATGTTGGACGACTCTTCGGTGTTTAGGCTAAGATTCTTTCTTTATTGTCGGTTTATCGCTAGGCTAAATTCTTTGGTGACAAGTAGAAATTTTACCCAAACGCCTTTTTTTATTATCGGTAGATGTTTAAATTTCATAATCCATGTATGATATGGTAAACCCATATATGCGTTATAGGCCTATGTATTCATGTATTTTCAGATGGCCAGCAAGCTATCCACTGCTTAAGTATTTCATTACCAACAAAGTAATTCCTGATGATGATAAGGACACGCTTCTATCAACACTCAGAAACTATACAGCCCACGCGGAACATGGACAGAAATGTTACAGTGAAGCTGGCTCTTGGTGTGAAAATGTTAATAAATTCTCTCTCGCTTTGTCAGTTTATGAGTGCGGAGTTCAGAAATATGTTAACAGCCAGGTGAGTAACTGCTAGTTTCAAACCACGTCTTGCTAGTCTATTCATGTAGACCTACAGTAATCTAATAAATAAGTTAAAACTTTCTTTCCAAACAGCAACATGTTGGATAGTTCAATTTTGAACACCGTGCAAGAAATGTTCTGCTGAATATTTTGGACTTAATTTGATGAAAGCCATCCCTGGCCTGCCTTTACGATTTATTTTGCTTTGGAAACATGTTAACTTATTTCGCTGCTGTGCTGTATCATTAGTCCTGACCTATGTCCAGTTCAGTTAGACATCAATTTGAAAGTACACACGCTATATAGTGACCGTAATCTGATCAACTAAGATCACGATATTTTTAAAGTCATATATCACAAGAAAGTCAAGCCATTTTTCTACGAACTTGTAGAACAAACTTTTCTATACATGTTATATATTTATTTTTGCAAAACGGTATCGAGTAAGCTACATAAATAAAAAAAACCCTGGTGCCAGCTTGATTTACTGATTCTAGGTACGAGTGTGTCTTAAATAACTGTTATTTTATATAATAATAATAATAATAATAATAATAATAATAATAATAAAAATAATAATAATAATAATAGTAATAATAAATGCATGGGTTAATGATAAACCACAGACATCAAATCAAAATGTCGCGTATTGTTCTCGCTTTGCAGGCGTTACTCACATCGGTTCTAGCCATGTTGATGAAGAGTCGTGACGAGGACAAAAAGACAAAGGTGAAAATGTATGCTCAAAAGCTGTTCACCGTTAGTTCAGAAGACTGGAAACGGCAGCTGTTTGCCGTGAATACTCTCGGCGTCACAGAAGAAATAGCGTTAGCAAAACAGCTGCTTATTAAGATGATGAGTACATGGGAATCTGACAAAGACGCCATCAAACAGGTCTGTGAATAAATAAACTTTCAATTCTATCAGAACGATATCAAATTGATCGTTATAGTTGTCTTAAGACAGTGACGTTCACGTTGGGGAATTTTCTGGAATTATCATTAGGAGTTCGAGCCAGATTAGACCTCTTCTTTTGTCCTGATGGATGCCATTAAACCAGCGTTGGATGCCAATGAACTTCACGTCTTCTATCTACTTCTTAAAGACTTCCAAGTCAGAGTTGACAAAAAATGGGGGTGAAAATCACTACCAACATAGGAGCTGCCCAAGGCGGTCAGGCGATTGCTATTCTGTTCACTTTCATCTTGACTAAATTAATACAAGGACAAAGAGAGCCATATGAACAAGAACACAACTATGTGATCACAAGGCAAACACTCAAGGACAGAATTGTACCACAACATCTAACAGACAGTTCATATGTTCTACCCAGACAAGTGTAGATATAGACCAACAATGGGTCACTACAAACTCGTGAAAAAACAAATGTCAATCATGTCATCGCCTAAAAACTAAAGAACAGAAGGCTCGCCACAAATGAAGAAAATAAAGCCGAATGTAAGATAAAAAGATAACGTCCCAAAGACTGAAGGAAATGTAACTGTCTAGGCTCACAGGTAGACCTGTACCGAATCAGAGATTAACAGAAGGAAATGACTAGCAACAACTAGAGACATTCCTAGAAAGCGGTGTTCGTCTACAACAGCGAATTGCAGACCTTAGCTCCAGTTCTAGAACATAAAACAGACGTCGTTGAACGATCACTCACAAGAAGAACCATAGATGTTAAAAAGGCTAGCAAAGTAAATCACGAAATGAAATTCGTCGAATCGTCAGCAATGTTTAATATCTTTGATTGTTGGAGAACTGGATGAGAAATAGAGGAAACGATAATCTACCTCTCAATATATTCTTTGAAATAATGCTTCGAATCTAGAAGCATGACAATAGTGTGTCCAGAATATGTATCAGGATGCTATGATATGAGCGCACATGCCTCCCTGTGTATGTATCAGCGTGCGTGCGCATGTGCGTGTGTGTCCGTGCGTGCGTATCTAATAGATTTACGTTATAGGCCTACATACCTTTAAGATGAACACATACATTTTACAGTAGTAGGTAATGTCCTTTCCATAGCAGATATTGACAGAGGCACAAAATTTCTCTGCCCATTACATGGAGAAAGCCTAACATGAGTTCTTATTTTCTTCATTTTCCAGGTGTCCGGGATTCTCAATGAGTTGTAGTGATGTCATCCAGTTACAGAACAATGTGCTCAGAGATTCTGTATTGACATTTGTATATGAATAATGGAGCAATCTGAACTGTCAAGCAAATATATGACACCATGCTCAATGACGTGCATGTAGATTGATGTTACAATCATAATGATGTATCTATCTCCGTCATGAACATTGAATACTCCGTCCGAATTGTATGACTTTGATGGATTTACTATTTAAACAAACATTCTTTTGAATAACAAAGAAATATTAGTTACCTCTCCGGGAGAGGTAACTAACATTTGTTTATTATGAATCATCCTGGGATCGAGACCAACATTTTGTTTTAAATATTTAGAAAATAATTTGACTGGGCGTTGCTGCTGCCATAAATATTCAACAACTTATGTAAAGTTACGTTGGAATTGTGATTCTATTCAAAGTATCTCATTTGATTCCAACATGCGTAAAAACGTGGGCTGATCTTAGCTAGAAATGGGCGTGGCATAGATAGAAATTAATCCTTCTATTATGTTCACCAATCACTGTATCAATGGTAATTTGAGGGAATGCTCCATACAACGTGCCATGTTTGGCATCCATTAATCTGGCCATTGCTGTCATTGTAATAAATTCTTCCAATCGTCAGCAAAATTTGTAGGCCTTATTTTAATTGATGGCGATTTGAAATCAGTTTGAAAAGCCAAATTATGTATTTTACTACAAAACCAACTAACGGCTCATGATATCGCATCTCGCTCAGTTACATTGACATGTACGGATTTACGACTGGGCGTACTCGGCAGTTGCCAAGGAGCATCCACCAAAATCAAATTTGAAAATTTATAAAGGGGCAGCCACCAGATTTGTATCACTCAGAGTGTCGGAAATGGCAGCGGGACATCGTCCCATAGACGGTGATCCGAGCGTCCTCCCCCACAGAGGATTGAGGGGGAGGGGTTAGTTTCAGGAATCTTCCCCAGAGAAAGTTTAAAATTAGATACACTGAATCCATTACACAGCTTCTCAGAGCATCTAATATTCAATTTTCTCCAAGGGAGGACTCCCTGACCGTGGACGCCCCATTCTACGGGAGATTGACACCCCTGCCAGGCCGTCTCCCAATTACTATCTCCCAATTACTGTCCAGGGGCTCTGCAGTAATCCGGCTCTGTATATTGATGTGACCAATTTTATATATTTAACGAATTAGCAGCCATCGTCTTAGTGTGTTAGGTCAAACTTAGGCTGAGAAAGATGCCTTAACCCGGAAGTTACTCGGCCCACTTGGGTAATTTATTCACAGCAACAGTCAAACCAGGCAAAGCAATGCCTTTTAAATGTTTATTGTAAGCAAGTCACTGGGCCCTTCCTGGAATGACTCACCCATATACTGTATTACTGTCGTCAGCTTGCCTAAAGGTAATATAGATTTTAATACTTATACAAGAAAAGCGGTATTAAACGGTTCAAATACGGATTTAAAGTTTATTATTAAGACTCCAGATGGCATCTGGGAGCATTTAGTTCTCAATTTGAAGATCGCTTTGTCATAAGATTGATCTATTGTCATTGCGGAGAACTCGCTGAAGGCTTTGTGTACAGCGAACTCGACATGGTGGAACTATTTCGGTAGCTGTGGTTGCTAGTGTGCAATGAACATATCTCGGATGAATTTGAAGGAGTCATGTTTAATTCGCATTGTTCTTGACAAAGAAATATGGTATCAGTTGATCAATAACCTTATATAAGTGTATAACGTGATGTTGTCTTCTCTGAGTGACCGCATTCGCGTTGGCATCGTCGGCGCCATTGCTACGACAATGAACCAGACCTGGAACTACAGGCTTTATACGTTGTGTCTCTCGCAGCCCACATCTTACTTTTCAGCTGCCTCGCTGTGATGATGATGATGATGATGATGATGATGATGATGATGATGATGATGATGATGGTGGTGGTGGCGGCGGTGATGGTGGTGGTGGTTGTGTCGGCGACGGTGGTGGCGGCGGAGGCGCTGGCGATGGTCGTCATCGTCGTCGTCGTGAGTGACTATCGATGAGTGAATCTGTTCTGCAGCAGAGAGGAAACTTAATTCTTAATTCTTTCTGTTGCAACCGACTTACTCCAATCTTCTCAACTGCGTCCGTTGTGAACATTCTAAGATCATTTATGTTCGTGTTTCGTCTTTGGTGGTCCTAGATCCTAATTTCTTTATGTTTGATCGCAAATCACTTAACAAGTTGGTGGTGTATTTTCCTCTACATATCTGATTATTGTTGGCTCCTAATATTGAACATTATAATGCTGGTCTATTCTCTGGCATTCGAAGAACTTGTCCAAAGATTGATCATAGCTGTTGTACTACCCTCATCGATAATTGAATCTAAATTGTTAAGATCGTGTGTGACCAGCGGTGGAAAGCGATGTTTCTTGTTACATAACGATTTGCTATGTCGATTGAACTGCAGCGTAGAGAATTCAGTAGACTGCTCTTCCTATACTTCTTAGGTGGAAGGAAGGTACCTTTCATTCGTCTTCTTTGTGTCAGACATGTATACACACGACGGTTGTGTGGCTTTGAGCGGTATTGCAGTCATTGGAAGTAGTCCATCATGGGTGCAATTTTCTTCATCGGTAGTATCAGCATCATCTGCATATCAATTATTGATGGTGCGCCTATCTTTAAAATTGGAAGGTTTGATCTTGTTGAATGTCATCGAACAGAGGATAGAGCTGCTGTGACAGATGAAGAACGCTGTAGATAGCCCATATCCTTGTGGTGATCATATGGGCATGTAAGATGTTCGTGGACCTTACAATAGACGTTCCCAGTTTATCCATCCATCATATAACGTCTTAATTAACTATTTGACGTATCTGATGATGTCATAATCAATGACATCATGAATGACGTAGATAAGCACGTCACAAACGCCTAATTGGTGATGGAATAACCAGTGGTATACGAATTGTATGTCTTTACTATTTAATAAACATGCTGTTGAATATTTTGAAACTAATTTGACAGGACATTGTTGCTGCTATAGCCAGCAACAGCACGCAGTCAAATTAGTTTCAAAATATTCAACAGCTTACTTGTATATTTTTCTTGAAATTAATAATCAGGGAGTTAAGGGATTGATCGATTCCCAACACGAACGAGGTGTCGGTGGAGATTAGCTAGTGATGAGCGGGACATAGATAAAACTGGAAAGGTCAATCCACATTCACGAACATCTTGATTATGTCTCATTTTCTTCAGCTACCTCAGCATACAACTTCACTAGTTTATCTAGACGACTTACTCTAATCGTTCATGCTGGGTGTATTTGTGTTTTACTTGATGTTGACAGCAAAATATGCCACTCTTGGCTCAGTGATGGTGCGATTCCATCCAATACATTTGAAGGGTGTTTGGGTGCTTACCTGGGTATGCACTCGAGGATACCATCCTCCGTGGGTTGACTCGAGTGTGAACCCTGGCCGGGCTGGCACTACTTTAGTAAGTCGAGTCTCTTCTCGAGGAGTCGCCTTCACTCGCTCAATGTGTAATCCGCCAGTGATAGGCAAGACATTGTCTTGGTAGCACGCAGACCAATGCCACTGAATCTGCTTTAAATATGCATAGATTGGCTGGTCAGCGGCGACGACACGCACGCAAGCAAGCAACGACGCACGCACGCACGCACGCACGCACGCACGCACGCACGCACGCACGCACGCACGCCCTCCCTCCCTCCCTCCCTCTCTCTCTCTCTCTCTCTCTCTCTCTCTATATATATATATACACACACACACACACACACACACACACACACACACGCGCGCGCACACACACCCACCCCCACCCCCACCCACCCACCCCCGCACGCACGCACGCACGCACGCACGCACGCACTCACGCACGCACGCACGCACGCACGCACACACACACACACACACTCATCAGCGAAAAGTCTGATCTCTGAGAAAATGTCCTGAATTATATCATTTATGTGGCCTGAAAACAGTAACGGGCTTAGAACGGTTCCTTGAGGTACTCCAGATACAATGTCAGCAACGTTTGATTTGGCACCATTGACTACTACGCACTGTTTGCGACCTGTTAAGAATGAGTCAATCCAATTTAGTCTTTTGACACACCATATTTGTGCAATTTAGATTTCAAAGGTTCATGCGGGACAGTATCAAAAGCCTTTTCAAAGTCGAGAATAAAAATGTCCACTTGTTTCCGTTTATCAATGGATGAAGCCCAATCATTGATGACATTAATTAGTTGAGTTTCACAACTGTGAAATTTTCGGAAGGCGTATTGTCTGTGAGTTAGGATGTTATTAGACGTGTTCCAGCATCTTACAGCAAATACATGTGAGAGAAACCGGTCTATAGTTACTTGGTTATTTTCGGATTGGGCATACTCAAAAGCCCCTATATACGAAATTGCATGCTTTCTGCCGGAAGTGCGCGCTCTGGTGTTTGGGCATATATCCACCCCACTAAAGTGACTTGCTCGATGACACAACGCGGCAGATCGGCAGGGAAGCAAACTTGCGAACCTAGAGTTACGAGCTCAAATCCCTAACCACTCACCCATCAGGATCACAATATCGGCATTTATTATGCAAAATAAATCAACCAATCTGGAATCGTTCCTATTTATTATGTATAATAATTCGATTTATTATGTGTAATAAATCAACCAATCAGAAGGCTAGAATAACACCCTTGAGATTTGTGATGCCACACCACACCACACACCACCACCCCCAACCCCACCCCACACCCACGCCGGAAAATGACGGCCAGTAGCTGTGCCGCTGCTGATTGAAACGTGGGCAACCCTGTAAGATATGCGTACCTGTTTGTTGGCTGGTGCCACAGGGGCACATTGCAGATGTGCCAATCTTAAGTTTGTTTTACATGTGAGCACGCAGCCTGATTGGGCCGAAATATTATCACTTGTTCTCTTCTGGACAGCTGATTATGGATGGATGCTGATTCATGTTCTGGCCGCTGACAGTCAGTAGCTCGGGTTATTTCCACATTTGTTTAAATCGCTAATGATTGGCTGACGACGGACGGATCGTGGTATAGCTTTTAGAGTATTGCCCTCATCGCCAGCTATATTGTTGCACACCAGTGTTTAATTAGAATGGCGTGAGGACGCCTGTAAAGTAAGTGTGTATGTATAAACCTGTGGTATTTTTGGCATAATTTCGTAGCATTTTATAATTCGAGCAATGTTGCTTCCAGATTCTTCTCCATTTGATTTAAGTAATACATTATTCAAAATCAGCATTGTTTGATTGAAGTAAATCAATAAAAAGGTCTGATCTGACATCATAATGTACCTTTCCAGTTTTAGCTATGCCCGACCCATCTCTAGCTGAAGTCCACCCACACATCGCTCGTGTTGGGATCGATCTATCCATGAATTCACTGACTATCAATTGCCCGAAAAGTCTACAGCTAAGCTGTTAAGTATTTTGAAACTAATTTGACTGGGTGCTGTATGGCAGCAACAGCGCCCAGTCAAATTAGTTTCAAAATAGTCAATAGAAAGTTTATTAAATGGTAAAGACATACAATTCATACAACGTATCAGACGCGTCAGACTATTAAGCGTTTAAGACGGACCAAATCGAGTCATTCGTGACGCAATGATTAAGATGTCATCCTACACGTCACTTAGTTTATTAAGACGTCATGTGATTGAGTGAGAAAATGGTTTCATGAATTAAATACGTGATGTGGCAGCTGATATTGCAAGTCTATCACGAAAATGCACGAATTGTATGTCTTTGATGAATTTATAATATAATAAACATGTTGAATATTTTAATACAAATTTGACTGGAATTAAGATATTGCTGCTATAGGCAACAACAGCCCCAAGTGAAATTAGTTTCAAAATATTCAACAACTTATTTATACAGTTACCTTGACATTTGCATTCTGGTGTCATGTTTCGATGTTTCAAATCGAATACTATATGTGTAAAAACGGTGGGGTGGTGGTGTTGTGACTTGGATAGAAATGGGTCCCTCTATTGATCCGGCACATGTCAGCCTACGGTTTGCAACATGGCGATGTGACGTGCATTCGTATCTTGCGAGATCTTCGATACGAGATCAAGAAGTGTTTTCTCGAAGAAGCCACGCCTCTATTTTTAGATTGATGTGATGTGATTATTACTGCCTGGACGTGTTCAGTAGGCCCAATTCTGGCTTAGCATTCGGTGATGTCACAGGAGATCATCGTCGTTTTTTCTACAGTATTTTCAGCCAGTGACTTCCAGCTGCTGTAGATATTCTTGGATGAGCTAATGCAGGTTGATCTGGATATAATATATATATATATATATCCACATCAACCTGCATTAGCTCATCCAAGAATATGCTGAATGTTTGGACCATAGATCGTTTTTGACACTCTAAAGGCAGCATTTTAGAGTTCAGTATTTTCTCGCCGATCCAGTTTATATGAGAATATCATGTTACTAACAAAATCTTATTTTTGTTGCAAATTCCATTATCTAGTCGAATAAAATATCTGATTAATACAGCCAACCAAATTTTGGTTACGAGAACAATTTATAAATTCAGGTCACGACTGCCTGCTTCTGCTTCTAGCCATCATCAACAGCTTGATTATTATGCTCGTATGGGCCTAATATGATATTCTCATATAAACAAGATCAGCGAGAAAATAATGATATAATATGTCCGACTTCTACAAAATTCAGTTTCAAATGCATATTATCAAATCATGATTCATCGACTTGTGATTCATCGCCTCGTGATGTCTGTGACGTCAATCATTGTACAAATACGTTCGGTTTCAAATGTATTTTATTAAAGTCAATCATTGTACCTAAGCTTATGCATAATTCTTCCGATATAAGCGTTATCAACCAGCTCATGTTGATAAGAATGTAATGATTTTGACCCATCGTGACTATCGCCACACTTATTACAGGATATAGTTATATGTTTTTCAATATTGTTGGCATTGCTGGACACGATTGTAAATTATCTGTAGTTTAAGTAGCAGTTTTATTGTGTCCATTAGCACAGTCCGAAATATCAATCTTAAATTTAACCACTCAATTAGAAGGATCAAAGTCAATGAAATGATTAACCCTTATTAGTTCATTAATTTGATGTTAACTTGATAATGATGTGGATGAAGGTTGTTGCTGCCTCGGTGCTTGAGTGTTCATGGGGAATGACTTCCCCGCAACAACGTGAATTGCCACAGCAGCGGGTTCTCATTTGTCTACCATGTATTACTCACCAGAGTACACACATGTGCGTAGGTTGACTGAAAACACTGCGTTCAAACTACTCTATGTTATTCAGCTATATACACACTCACAAGCCAGATAAGCTCGCTCAGTTATCTAGCGCTGACTATACAGACAGAATGACCTATATCTTGACAAACAGATAGATAGCTGACAGTAAGCGCTTGGCTTATAAAATAATAAATTATAAAAAGCTAGTAGTTTTCAGAACGGGACCCCACGGCGGGTGTGTGTGTGTGTGTGTGTGTGTGTGTGTGTGTGTTGGGGTGGGCCCTACGTTGTAAAACACATCGCAGCCGGCCGACAGTTGTGATAGCCCACCTCCCGCCTGTAGCCGCTGATCGGCAATCCACAGCTACCACCGATATAAAACAGTCTACAACAGTCGTCTCCCACCACCTCGTGGGCCCACCTCCCTCCTGTAGCCGCCGATCGGCGATCCACCCTCTGTTCTGATTAGCCTTAATATACATACTACTCAGGCAGCTCTCCCCGAACTTTACATCGACAACCAGATAATACATTAAGCCCAATATGCAAGGTTTTAAGGAGTCCATTTGGATAAGAATTTAACATGGGAGAAGCATAGTAAAGTTGTAACATCCAATGTAGCAAAAAGCACTGGCAGCATACGCAGACTAAAACCTTATCTAACACTGAATATGATTTAAAATCTGTACTGCACAATGATAGTTCCTGACATCACTTACCATAACACATCTGAAGCTAAACTAAGAAAACTAAAATTGCTACAAAAGCAATCTATTAAATTATTTGCACAAACAGCAGGTGGCCATGATATCTTTAAAGCAGAAAAAAATCTAAGACTAGAGGACATTGGAAGCCTCCAATTATACACAATTTTAAGAGACTTCAAGAATGGTAACTTACCCTCTTCTTTAACAAGTATGTCAATACTCTCACAACACAAGAACACGAAATAACCTGCACACAAGGCAGCATCAAACAAAAGTAGCACAACAAAAAACCTCATATAAAGCAATACAATTATGGAATAACACAGATATAAAGACGTGCACAGACATTATTACTCTACAGTCATTTAAACAGAAGATACAAATTATGATTATAAAAAAGTATTTGGCCCAAAAAAACAAAAAATCCACACAAAAACAAAAAAGCACTCACCATCATTATCATACTTGTACCAAGTCACCAGAACAAATAATAATAATAATAATAATAATAATAATAATAATAATAATAATAATAATAATAATAATAATAATAATTGTCGTAATAGTAATCACCAGATTACTAATGCCGTTACCACTATTTTCAGCATATAACACCACCAAGAATATTGTGATTGATTGCACCCACCATCAACACTACGTGACAAAAATAAGAAACTGTAAATTAAAACTCAGATGAACTTATAATATTAAGATGAATTTTAATTAACAAGATAAGCACACCTCTCTATGTATCTGTAAATATGCCTCTTGTCTATGTCTTATAGGACTAACTTAAACGTGAAGCTAATTATGTCTTATATTTCATAATGCATGCTTTCCTTGGTGAACAAAATCTTGAATACCGGACAGATGGGCCAACATTCATTCATGTAAATGGTTGTGACAGCTCCACGACAGACTATCTCCTGCTCTCAACAATCCTCTCACAATATGTATCAAAATCTCCAGAGTTGAATTAGCCACCAACTGCTCAGACCATTACCACGTTATTGGCAAGTTGAGTATTACCGTAGAATCACAGAAGATAGTCTAAAAAACTAACAAAACTTGTATAAAACCACATGTATGGTGGGAAAAGGTAAATAGTCAATTTTTTAGAGAACACATACATGAGGCACTGCTTGGTCCAGCATTAGACAGCATTCTCGGTCTGTGTAGTGCTTATGGTAAATTACGGGACACTCTACAATCTGCTGCTGAAATTTCGCCCCCTAGTAACATTAGCAAACCCCTAAAGCCATTTGGGTTGTGGAACAATGAGATTGCTAGAGCTGTTGCAGACTCCAAAAGAGCATTTCACCACTGGAATATGTGCAACATACCTGATGACAAACACAATCCACCCACAATGCAAAGGCACAAAGACTAGAAATAATTGCGAAGAGCTCAACGGCGACCTCTGACTGCAAAACGTGACTCAAATATCTAGATACTGCTAGACGCAAAAAGCTCAGACAAGAAGCTCTTCTTTAAGCTAATTCGCAAGCAACGCAGCACCAGAGACCCAAAATTGGCTGAACTCAATGTCTATGATACAGTCTTCTCAAAATATGGGGTTTTAGAAGGATGGTACACACACACACACTTTCAAAAGCTTAGAATGCCCATTAATACCATAAACGATGTCAGAAAAGCTGAAGTGGAATTTAACGAAATCATCCTCCAAGACATATGTCATCAGAAGCCGTGCTTTACACCATTCCTTATGCCGAGGTAGAAAGTGCTGTTAAAAGTCTTAATAGTGGGAAGGCCCCAGATCTGGATGGAATTGCTGCTGAACACCTTCAAGAAGGTGGACCCCCAGTTATTCAACTCCTTACATGCATCCTCAATGGTATTGCGAAAGTTAATGTCATGCCGGGTATCCTCAAAGCTGGCATACTGACCCAGTATACAAAAAGAAGGGAAGCCATAACTTTGCTACACGTACAGGGCCATAACGGTTACATCGTCAGTCTGCAAAACATTGGAGACGATCCTTAAGCTACGTATCCAGCAGTCAGTACTCGATGTCCAGCACGACATCCAAGATTTCACCAATGTATAGTGCTCTGCTACTTCAAGAGGCGTGTATCGAATCCAGATCTAGGAAACTAAATTCATACATAACCTTCCAAGATGCAAAAAAAACCTTTTGATGTCGGTAACCATGCTAGCCTAGCACGCAAGCTATACTTTGCTGGAATCAACGGTGCTTTGTGGACGCTCATTACAGACCTTTCTAGGAACGCTACCACAAGAGCCAAATGGTCCGGTGAATATTCTAGTTTATTGTCGTTTCTTCAGGGGATCAGACAAGGCAGGATTCCCTCCACCGAATTGTATAAGCTATACATCAACGATCTGCTTAATGTCCTGGATGCCACAGACAACAATAACAGAATCGGTATAGTAACGTGTTCTTCACCTACCTGTGCAGACGATGTTAGTCTAATCTCAAACAACGAATTCCAAATGCAGACACTGCTGGATATTGCATACCATTATGGTACCTACGAGTTGTACAAGCGGCAGTCTTCCAAAGATGAACACAGTGATGTGAGCAAGAACAGCAGGCCCTATTGCACAGATTGTCTTTTTATCCGTCCTTGAGGCTATCACCAAAGGTAAGCTGCCACAACTTGAAGAAGCACTACAAACCATCAAATTCTTTCGGATAGCATTGCAGTGGATCACCTCACACTGTGGAGTCCAAGGAAATGTGGAAGCAGACAAGATGGCAAAGGTGGGTGCAGAAGAGAATCAGTCAGAAAACTTGGTTACCCATACAGAGATGAAGACTATCATCAAGTCACTCTACAGAACACCTCAATCAGAAGATGCCTACCATCATCTCTCGAGGCCAGAGCAAGTGACCATTTTTCGTCTCAGAACTGGACACAACAGACTAAACCAACACATGTACAGGCGGTTCCACCTTACGACATCGCCCGCTTGTCCTTGTGGAGAAGCAGAACAGACCACAGAGCACATACTCCAATGTTGCAGTACGTATCAGCTGCTGAGAGAAGAGATCTGGCCTTTGTCAACCTCTTTTCATGAAAAGCTGTATGGGCCTGTGGAAGAACTGCAGAAAACCACAGATTTCATCTTGAGAACGGCTCTCCAAGTGTGATACCAGCGATCGAAAAGAAGAAGAAGAAGAAGAAGAAGAAGAAGAAGAAGAAGAAGAAGTAGTCACCTGTCTTATACCTTTGGTGGACCACCTGTTATGTAATTACAAATTGTACATTTTATCACAGGTGATTTTATATCGAAATAAATTAATTTGGACTTGAACTTTATATAATCAGTTCAGTTCATTTCGGAAATCCCTTCCATATACGGGAGCAGCTCGCGAGCGAGTAAAATACAGACATGACAAAAGTAGAAGCGGACTTGTGTATGAATTACTTTGTCTATTTATTACTGTTTATAATTGCGAGCTTTGTGGTCCTGTGATGGTGTAGTGAGTAGATGTATTGTCGCACTGACGTTTCTAGTTTATGATAGCAGTTGCAGCTTGGTTTGTTAGACATATATGTAGAAGGATCGAGCAGGAATGAGGTTAGGATGCTGTTGTTGGTCCAGATATTGGAGGTGTTGGTGTTGCACGTGGTACATAGGCTAGAGTGGATCAAATTAAGGTATTTCATGTGGATTTCAATTAGAGGAGTGCAGCCAGTCAGAAACTGCTGAAGGTCCTCGGGTTCACCATTACATAGTAGGCAGGTTGGATTAACAGTGTAGCTGCTAAACTTAGCTGTGTTCAGCTGAAGAATGTAACATCCTGTCAGCATACCATTGCTTGTGTATATTGGTTCTGATAATGGTCTTCCAGGCACATTTTCCTGGTGGGCTGTCCATGAGTTCATGGATGGATGGCAGCTCATACCTTGCCAATATCCTGTGTATGTCTGCAAGCCAACTCTCCTGGTCAAAGCCTCTCATAACACTTTGTCTTACAGCTACTTCGAATGGAAGCATTTCCTGGGTTCCGCAGATATTCCTGGTCATGATGAGCTTCAACATATGTATAGGAGCCTCAACTGGTAAGGTGCCGAATAGGATATAATGTGATGGGTACGCAGTCCTGTCTGGAAGGCATACTATTTGAAGTAGTAGTTCGTAGTAGAATTTATCTAGCAGATTAGTTTCTGTCTTGTTAAGGATGGGAATGTCCAAATCATGGAGTAGTACAGGAAGAACGTATATCTCAATCAAGTGCATACTGGCATTTGGTGTTATCCCATTAATGCTGTAGAGTCCAGCGCCCATGAGAGAGTAAGCTGCTCGTCTGGCTTTTTTATGTTTTCATCGATGGCGGGCCATGCACTAGTAACCTGATCACTCCTTTGGATTCCCAGGTGGGTGCCCAGTCTGGTGCTGATACCAGTTCTCCATTTAGAGTAAATGCTGGCTCCTCCTGTTTACAGTTTGATAGGATGGCACATTTCGCTGGCTGCAGTTTGCAGAATTCGTAGCTGCTGTAATAGCTTGATGTGTCTATCAGGTGCTGTAGCTGATATTCGCTGTTTGTGATTAGGCTAACATCGTCAGCACAGGTCGGCGCTGCCGAGTGTACAGTCCCAATATATGCACCATTACCAGTGGCATCTAGGCAGTTGAGCAGATTGTTGATGTACAGTTTGTACAGGTCTGTTGATAATATGCTACCTTGCCTGACACCTTGCCTGAATGGCATTTGCTCTGAGCACTCACCATGCCATTTCACTGTGGTGGTAGCATTTTGGTGAAGGTCTGTGATAAGGGTCCAAGTGGCTCCCTCTATTCCAGCAAGATACAGTTTACGCGCAAGGCTTGTGTGGTTTACTACATCGATGTCTGACTTGGCATCAAGGAGAGCAACGTATGTACTAAGCTTCTTGATTCGCGAGTCAGAAGTAGCTTCCTGGAGCATCAGTGCACGGTACATTGGCGATAACCAGGATGTAAATTCAAACTGAAGAGGGTGCTGTGTTTTTAGTACTGTCTGTTGGATGCGGACTTTCAGAAGCATTTCTAGAGTTTTACCAACTGTTGATGTTACTGTAATACTGCGATAGGATGTAGCTTGGTTAGGATTGCCTTTTTCTTATAGACTGGTGTTAATTGGCCTACTTTGAAGATGTCTGGAATGGTTTTATGTTTGCCAATAGCATTCAAAGTTAGGGTCAGTAGGTGCATGGCTACAATCCCACCTCCTTTTAGGTGCTCGGCTGATATGCCATCAGCATCCGAAGCTTTGACTCTATTTAATTGCTTGACTGCTTGCTCTACTTCACCGTATGTGAATTGGATCATTTCATTTTCTCCTGCTGCGATGTCAGATAGCATCAGTTCATCAAATTCCAGTTCTGCTTTCCTACGGACGTCAGCTGGGATATTTGGTGGGGTGCTAAGCTGTGAGAAATGTGAATACCATCCCTCTATGATACAGTCTGTTTGGGAATGTATCATTCTGGACCTTGAGTTCTGTAACTTTAGGTACTTTTCAGCCTCGCTGTTTGCTCATTAGCCTGAAGAATAGTCTTCTATCATTCCCTCTGACACACAATAGGGTTTGGATGTCAGCATTACGCTTGTCCGCTACGCTTGTGCCTGGCACAGTAACTTTTTGGCTCTAGATCTTCGGGCTGAGACTGGGTGGTTTGGGTTTGATGGTCTGTTACAGGTCTTCCAATTATGGAGAGCTACCTTACTTTCAGCATCAGCAATTTCATTATTCCAGTGGGGACCATGGCAGGAGGTGTGCTCTACGCACGATCAAGCTGAATACCTGATGTGTTCGACACGCATACCTTAGCATAGCCAAAGTAAAGTACCGTCACACCTAATGAGCTAGTCCCAGCTATGAGGTTTCCGATGTTGAAGCTGAGCTGGTTGCCCTGACTAGGTGGAATGTCCCTGCCCCCAAGGTGATGACGGCCCTCGAGTGCCGACTCGAGGTCGTCGCTTCCACTGTTTAGGCGCAGAAGTGCATATGACTTAGTTTTCTGTCTGTAGAGTTGGCAATCAGCCAGCTCGCGTACTTCACCAAGAACATTGGTCCCAGCAACCACAAGCTTAAAGTCGTCTAGCTTATCCGCCTGCTGGATGGTTCCTCCCTTCTGAACCAGGACCGCAACAGCGACACAGTCCGATGCACCACGATGCAATGTCAGCTCTACCCACTGGTTAGCTGTGGCTTGGACCTGTTGGTGTTCTCGCTCTACATGCACGATCCGCTGTTTGGAACCCGTTTGCTCCAGCTCCTGGTCATTCTTGTCATGCCAAACATGAAGTCTTGGAGCATTCATCGTCGCATCTGCGAGCTGCTCAGTGTACACCTGGAGGAACAGCCTATCCTGAATGGCAGCCGGATTAAAGTGTGTGTTCTCGAGGAGGGATAAGAGTGGAACCGCCACGGGCTTCTCGACACCTGACCGTAGTTCGAATTCCATGAAGCCCTCATTGCACCCCACAGCGTAGTACCCCTTTCCCTTCACATATAAGATTGGGTCATGAGCCAGCGGACCTAGGACTCGGTACTCACCGTTCACATAGGTGATGTCCACGGTGCTGTAGCTCTTCATGATCTTCCACCTGTTCAGAACCTGCGGGAGCTCTACCGTCTGTTCTATTGTGCTCTGAAGCTTGAACTCGAGTATCATGCTCTTGATCTCGTGGATCTGTGCCGAGATTGCAAAGTCAATGTACTTCTCAGCAGCAGACAACGGGTTCTCATCATGCATACTGGGTCGAATGAGTGTCAGGCACTCCTTCCGAGGATCAGTGCGGTGCGATGTCGCAGGTTCAATGGCCCCATGTGGATGTTGCACATACTGCAGCATGTATACGGTCTGGGTATATAAACGTTTTTAACAGCTGCCATGTTTGGTAAAGTTCTCCAGCAGATTGTCTATAGGCAGCAGGACAAGTTGGCACGACAGTCAGCACAACAGCCACGGCGTGCACTGTCCCACTGTGACAGGGTCTGAGGCTTGCTTCGTGACATCAACATTATCCATGAGCGAGCCAAGGTCACACCCCAGTGTGATGCGGAGATACTGGCGGCCATAGTAAAAAAGAACTCCTGACTCGGATAATCTACCGGAAGTTTGACAGCACCCAGGGCAGGACACTCGACCTGCCTCCTGTGGCCCAAACCAACAGTCCTGTTATTCTAGCTCTCCAAAGGGCTGGGGTCGAAACCAAAGATCTACTAAAGGTTAGGAAGTGCGCTGCCATATTTAGACTCCATAGCCAGGAAGAGCGAGATATGCTGGATAGCCTCCAGTCCGGAGCAGATAACTACTTCAGGGAGGAGGTCAGTGCCGCTGTAGCAGAGAGGCATGACACCAGTCATGCAGAAGATACTCAGGAGTGGTTCACTGTTGGCCGCAAGGAGGCTGTTGAGCACATCTTCAGCATTTCTGAAATTCTCAGATAACTACCAGGACTACTTCATCAAATCCGCTCGCAAATCAGATGCCCATCACGCATGGACAAAGTGGATCTTCCATGAGAAGTTCCATAAGAAGAGAGTCCTAGACACGGATCCTCAGTGGGTAGAGATTCGGCGACAGTACGGACTTGATGACACTTCCGAAGTAGCAGCGGAGACCGCTGATGAAGGTCCTCAAGCAGCAGAGACTGCGGATGAAGTAGCGGAGACCGCGGACGAAGTAGCGGAGACACGCAGCCTTCTGATGAATGAAAAGAATTTGCAGCAGAGCCCGCCGCGGTCTCTGCTCAGTCTGTCAGCGATGACACAAAGAGCAGGCTAGTTTCCTGGCTGGATTCAGCTTGTAGGTGAAGGTCTGCACCTTTTACAGAGATGGCTTGAAGTGTGACAGCTCACCTGTCTCATTGTTGCTGAAGATGAAGCGGTACAGCTCAGCTGCCCTCTGTACACCTGCGATAAAGTCCCCTTTGGGCTCCTTGAGGGTTAGGCTGTTGTATATGGTCTCGGGCAGGGCACGTCCAAACTTGGAGCTGAAGTATAGCAACCGGGCATTGTGGCGGATGTGCGGTGAGATCTCGCGGGTGTACCTCTGAAAGAGGATGAAGACAGTTATCTTTGTGTGCCAGATGTGCCTGGTGATGTTGCTGAGGTAGGTGACTGTCTTCTGGTCCATTGCAGGGTCATCGATAACTAGAACAAGTGGTTCTGTCAGTCGGGCTGCCAGCAGCTTCTCCATCAGTGCTTGCAGGTTCTTCGTCTTGTTGATTGGACCATTGTACCATTGATCATTACTCTCAACCGCCTCAACAGCGGAGTCAGACACCAGAAGGATGTATTGAGAGTGTAGATGTTCGGCCAGGAGAGCCCACAGCAAGATGTTTTGCCCGTGTCCTGACGGGACTATGATCAGCACCACCTGTCAGCCGGCCTACTGTCGAATGGTACAGACATGCATGCAGAGGATGGTTAGCACTTGGTCGACGGTAGCCTCGTCGATATCTGGGAGACTAAACGGCAGTACTTCCTGCACCAGCTCTTTCGCCTGCAGACCGGGGAATCCTGCACCTCCGACAGATACGAAGGATGCGATGGAGGCGGAAAGCATGAAATCCCAGCAGCAGCTGAGAAGATAGTGTAGAGGGTCTGTGTCAGCACCCACAGTATCTAGTACATCCAGTATCTGTATGATGCATGCACGGGAAGCCACGACTATCCTGTGGTCTTAAATGGAAAAACCAAATAACCCTGACTTCTTCACCTCTGGTAGCCAGAGGCTGGCGGTAGCACCTGCACCTGTTTGGCCATCGACAGTGATATGGCTCAGGCCGAGGGTGCCTATCTTGAGATTCTCTCCATCCTGTCGGAATGAGCTCCGTGGTTTCAGGAGATCCTTAACCAGGTCCTGTGCATAGGACTCAGCCATAACCGTGATGGCTCCAGCCTCATCGACTCCGAAATTACGTCGTATCGTCGCCATCTCCTTGATGCCCATCCCCTTGTATACAGTCTTGGCCTTGTTAATGGCCGATTGTCCTACCGTATCAGCGTTCCCGATGAGATCTTGGGCTGGGATGGTACCTCAGACCTCCCGTGGGTCTCCCATCTCATCGAAGTCTAGGAAGGAGATAGGGTCAACAGTGTCCTCTGAACCAAGCCATGCCTCGCCCAAGTGAGCAAGATCACCTAGCTCTTTGCTTTCTAGGTCTGTGAGTGACAGAGTCATAGTGCTATATACAGACGGCTCAAACCTACTAGTCATACCCCCAGTGAAATAGTTGGGCATAGGAGGACCACGCAGTCGGACAAGGGAATAGGTAGCAGTGCTCATGGTACTGGCCCTCTCTGCAGGGGCACGCCTTGTGGGCGGTCCACCATTCCCGGGCATTGGTGATCTTCAGTCCGCATGCTCGACTATGGGTTACACACCGCCCTTCGGCATGCCATGCCTCATATGCTGCATGGGTCTCATGATCCATCTCCCACTATTCAGAGGTGTTAAACTTAGGCGACGATGATCTCAGCCATTGAACTCGTTGCCAGCCCTAGAACCGCAGCCTCCTTTAGTGGAACACGTTCACCAATGATCTTGGCGGCAACAGTGTAGGAGGCACCACTGAGGGCGATCTTTGGGATGGGGTGAGTTATTCCGAGACAGTGCCCAGCCACCCCACTCACCACTGTAGCGAGGACAGCCGCAGTGGCGTCAGGAAGAACCTCATTAACCCCTGTCATCTTCACCATGGCCACATTCGCCGCCACGTTATTGGCGACATGGACTGCCAGACGTTTTGCTTTGGTCAGTAACTGCTGTGTCTTGGTTTGCAGCAGGTTCTCCACCTTCTGTCGCTGTGAAGCTCTATCTAGGTTTTAGTAAGGGACAGATCTGGTTCCTCGAATACATTATCATGGGTGGGAGTATCGTCGAGCAGCTCCTGTGAGCTAAAGGTTTCTACAAGGATCGTGAGCTGGAAAAAGGATGTGCTGCCGAACCCTCCAGCCCATGGATGTGCATGTTGGCAGCGGGTATAGGGGCTGTAGGGCATGCCAAGCTAGTTCAGTGTCTCACCGTGGTCCCCACTGCTACTGTAAAGAGTCAGGATAGTCTTATAGCTGATTTGCTAGCGGCGGAATAGGCTAATTCCGAGCGCCATGATTGCTAGGCCTGACAACACTCGTAGAGCTACCACGGGAAGCAGTGTCGTGTCGACCGGCTGCAATGTCAGGACGCCTGGAGCTGCCGTATCGACTGGCTGCAGTATCAGGGTCGGATCAACTGTATGGCCCGTACTATGCATAGGGGCGTAGTACTCAGTGTTGAAGCCGAAGTGGACACCGGGGGAACTCCCATCGACTATCATGTTGTTATAGCCCCTGACTTGGAGGTCCTCAATGTTCACGATCATGTTGCTCGGAATCAACCCTAGGTGTGGAGAAATAGCAAAGTCAAGTTTGCGATGGGCCTTCTGCAACCCCTGCTGGAACTTAGCAATAAGACTACTGGGGTCTGCCACGAAGATCATATCCTCAACGAGACTGATGCACATGGCCTGGACCTCTGCTCCGCTGACACCATCTATGGAATGCCGCAGCTGGGTCTGTGCTGTAAGGAGGCAGTAGCACAGTGCTTCCAGGGACTATTGCTCCGAACGATCCCTGCTTGTGTGAGGCCTGAGGTGGTGTGTGACACAAAGTACTTCCACACATCTGGATAGTCCTGACGCAAGCCAGTCATGTGCATATTTTGCACCAGCGCCCCAGGGTCAGAGTCTGGATCGAACGGGAATGTCGCTGTCTTCCGACCGCCTACTCGTCAGGGTGTTCGATAGGGGAATCCTGAGTAGTCATGTCTCAGGTCACCGTACGTAACCCCGAGACGGCTGTTGTCACCACCATGCCACCGATAGTCTGGGTGAGTGCTGAACTCTCTCTCTCTCTCTCTCTCTCTCTCTTTCTCTCTCTCTCTCTCTCTCTCTCTCTCTCTCTCTCTCTCTCTGTAGTCTGCTGGCCACTGAGACGCTATGACTGTTGAGCTGTGGGTCGAAGGCGATTGTATCAGGGAGGCCTGCACCCAGCTCATGGAGGATTTGTTGCACCATGAAGTACACGTGGAATCTGAGACAGCTGGCGATGAGCACAGCTTCAGGAGTACCAGAATAGGAGTGAAGCAGGGTGGAACTTACTCCACATCCTGCAGTTGCACACCACACGGCAAAGTGCAGCTGCTGATTCCAGTATGAGAGGCTTGGAGCAGCCATCCAAGTGTGATCTTGCTTCGCATCCTTGATGGTGATGGGCTGGTTGGTCAGCGGTCGTGGGTTGACGGAGAAGCTGGTTCGGGACGGTCCATCCACTGTGATGGCGAATGGTGTTAGCTCTGGTATATCATCCAGTAGACCTCTCAGGACAGTCAAGGGTGTACCCAGGAGGGGCGGTTGGCTCTGGATGACTGTCGTGAGGTTCAGTGGGAAGGCCATCTATACTGGTGTTCTGAAAGCTACCGTACAGGCAGCACACTATTTGTAGTCATCTCGGCTCCAGAGACCAGCGAGGTGACCTCGCCGTAACATCTCGTTTTTTAACTCCACCATATCAACCTGCCCGCTGGAGCCTTTGAGGTCTTGCTATCGCACTTTAGATTTCTCCGTGCGATACAGGGCTTGGACCTTCAGTATATGGTGGTACTCTTCATCGGTGACCTGGCCATCCTCGAGAGCTTTGCTGACAGACTCGTCGATAGTCTGTAGCATACTCTGTGCCAGTGCCACATACTTAGCATGCTTCTCCAGACTCCTTGTGATCTGCCGCTGCCACACCCCCACGCCCATGGCCAAGACAGTGGCAGCTAGGGTCACGCCACCCAGCAGGATGGCGACGATGGCCCCCAGCCCCTGTAGTGAGAGTTGCCACAGCTGGCACCCCAGCACTGGCTCCAATTACACCCGCAGCAGTGGTTGTATGCGCGAGGACGTTGTAGGCTGTCTTATATCGCCTAAATGTTCTGCTATACTTTTCTGCCTCATGGACGAGATTCTGCCTGATAGTATCTATCTGCTGGAGTCGCCAGCCATGGATGGTACTGCGCTCGTCAGCCGTCGGGGAGGGGTACATTTCTGGTTGCTTCTGCTACTCTGATTTTGCCATAGTTTATCTGGAGGCTTAAACGGCATCACCTGCAGAATCTGCTCATAAGTCATAGAAGGGTTCATTTTGAAGAGCCTGGCGAACTGTGCCAGCTTGCTGGTGTCGAGACAGACGTCTCTTAGACAGCGGTCATCCACCACTATGTCGGGTGCCAGTAGCTTTCTGAGACGTGACATCTGGAACTTCACCTTATGACCAAGATAGTAGGTCTGCCGCTGGATGGCTTTCTTGGTCTTACACTTCTGTGCCATCTCCTCTTCCCACTGTATGGCATCTGGCTCATCCTCATCCGCGGTCTCCGCTGCATCATCCACAGTCTCTGCTACATCTGGCTCATCGTCGTATGTGAAGACATCATCCCACTTACTCTCCTCCAGGAGGGCCTGCCAGTATCGAGAACCCTCACTGTTCCTTCGCCTCCTTGCAATGCTCGCGTTCTGTGGATACCAGCTCTCCCGCTGTAGTCGCTCTCCTTCTTGTTGACAGATCTGTTGCTGTGCGAGCATCTGTGCAGGGGTCATGAAGGGGCAACCCTGTAGCGGGCTCTTCATCGTCTCAGCAAAGGTCAGATATTCCTGGTGTGATATCATGTCAGGTCAATGAGTAATAAGATGGTAAACTCTAAATGGGCATCCGATACCCCATCCGTGCTGGCATATATGTTAATGGAGGGGCTGTCAAACAGGTGATTTACAGGTGTGAACAGGCTAGGCCTGATAGCTTTCCTTAGGTTGCTGTTGGCACCTGGGAGATACTCTATCACGTCCCAGTCGACTTCTACCAGTGAGCTGCTGTGTTAACTGCCCGGAGGTTGATGTAGCGCATCAGCGTGTATGTATGTTGTGCCCCACTGGGGCACCCTGAAGAGGACCCATTCTACATGGTACTGTACCACATGTCTCCCCTCTAGAGAGGGTGAGATTACGTTCTCACCACCGGAGAGCAGCAGTCGGACAATCGGCATGGTTATATGTCCTTTTTAAGCCCATCCTATAGCGTGCTATGGAACCCATATTTGCTCACTCGACTGGTCTTGCTGACCTGGCAGATGTGTACGCAGTTGATGCTGCCAAGGTAGAAGAGAGCGATGGCGAAGCAAATTCAAAGGCATTCTCCCTACACCCCATTGGTGGTGATGGGGTGGAGCTGCTCACAGACCTCAAGGATGTGTCGAAGGAGCGCCTGGGCATAACATAGATGGCCACACGATCGTGTTTCGGTATGATTCCCCGAAGAGGAAGTACATCCTCGAGCCGTAGATTGAGCTCTTGGATACAGAAGTGGCAGACATCAACACCCTAAATAACGACCTCAACTTTCATCTGGTCAAGCCTTATTCGAGTGGTGCCGTGCCGATGGTCCATGATGGCCTGCTATTGGCCCTGGCAAAAAACCTGCAGTTCATATTTGAGAAGAATGAAGTGTGGTACCGCGCTGGACCTGGGGTGACTGGCAAACATGGTTGCCCCTATATAGGCCTCCTGCAGTCATTGACATAGAGGTTACTCCCCTCTCCACTGTTGTGAAAAAGGATGTGACAGTTCGAAATCTCTACAATCTGGGATCATCCTTCCTCACCTACATAGGTGAAGGTGTCTCCCTGACGATGGTGGGTCCCCGGATCGGGGTTACAGGTGGAAAGCGCCTGCTGCGTTGTCCATTCGATGGACCAGAAGAAGCTGTTAACCTACAGGTAGATGGTGTGTCACATGTTTCCAAAGTCAAGGGTGCTGTTAAACTGCTTCAGCGAGTCAGATTCACTAGCCCGCAAACGACTCATATAGTCAGAGTGAAGCAGCTAGCCCCTGACCCTGAGGGGATGAAGATCACTATCGATCCGGATGGAACAGGGCTAGAGCTGGCACAGATATTTCTCGAGGGGTTCAGTTTAATGCTTCATATATAGCCATGATTCTCATCATAATGCTCATGCTGGTGTTTACAGCAGTGGCACAGGGCGCTGAGACTGCCATGATTTTGGATGCCAAGTGGGCCCTCTTCCGGGATGACCCCCAGTACAATCCTTGGGTCGACCCCTTGCGGAGAAACATTTATGACCACTTTCATCCACGTAAAGAGATCGAGTGTGCCTGCCACTTCTATGGGGTGGAGAGGGTAGGCCGTGGTTGTCTGCTGGAGACCCCCTGCTCAGAACCAGATTCTCTGCGTTATCTCTACTACTGGGGCCAAATAGGTTGGATCTGTGTCAGCTACTGTCAGCAAGACAGGCATTAAGCAGATTACTTCTGTCTCGGAAAGTTTATCTCCCATAGCCACAGCAGCAATCCAACCCACTGCAGTAAAAGCAATTTTGTTTTTCCCGATTGCGTGGGAGCATTTTTGGAACTTGGAGCTCAATCTTGCGGTGAGGCCTTTCCCGGCCTGAATATGTGATTCTACAGATGTAGAGGCAGTGATGATCTTTGGTGGATGACTCGCCGGATCTGCCGGCCACACCAAAAAGTGGTTATCCAACCTACCCAGCACCGATCTCATACAGGTTTATTTTAACCTTTTGACCGCAGCAAGTAAACTTTGCTCGGTACATCTTCAGAGCTAACTGACGTACCCCACACCATTAAGCTTAGTTATGTATCTTCCTCCATATTCAACAACCCCCGCTTATGAACGGGTTGTTATTAACTTCCATCCATACCATCGGTGTACGGGAACTTTCGTCTTAGCAGTAATGTTATTGTATCGCTTACTGACTACTCGCTAGACATTCTACATTGTGATACAGTCCTGAGTTCGATCCGTTCCCATCCTGGACTGCATGCGGAAATCCTGTTTGGGGGAACCGACATGCAGGAACTTTCCAACTTCCAGAGAATGCGTCAACTCTCGTCACACCAAGGATGACGTATCAATTTCAGTAACACGATAGCCCATGCTTAAGAATGGCTACCGATTATTCAAGTAACTATACTTAACATTTTCAATTATTCCGTTAATTACAACTTAATAATTATACTTTATCTGTATAAATGGTCCCGATGACTAAAAGGCACCGTAACGGTCTTAGGACCGCTAGATGTAATTTCTGTATCTATTTATAGTTATTCCTATTTTCTGTAAAGTGTTTTTACTAACCGCATCGTAGTAGGTTTCTCAACCTGTACTTTATATATTATTCTGATCATTTTACATTGTATTGTTTATTCTGGTTAGTTTTATATATGGCAAGTAGCTATCAGTTTATATGTTTTGTTTATTTATAGAAAAATATAGGACTGCAGTGCACGTAGGAAACACTATACAGCAACATTTATATATGCAGCACGTTCTCCCGCCACCAACAATTTTTCACTGAGGCCGCTGTCCATGCTATAACTCTGTTTAGCCAGGCTTGCTACTGACTAAAAGCCTTTCTATTCAGCTAGATGGGATAGGTTTAATATGATTAGAGACAATTTCTTCATTAGGAGACACATAGTGTACGCCTCTTTTCTGGGAGTTGCGATAATTTAGCCCCATACTCCGGCAAGGTTGTGTAAAATTGGCCAACATACCTAATGGGCCTCATATTTATAAGTTATTGTCTCTCTTCATATTCCACTTAGCCGTATGGCTTCTTATAATAGTTGTTTGGATGCCCCTATCCGCACCATGGACTGATCCGATCCTGGGAAACTATTGGGGTTTCCGAGCGGTGATGGGCAGGGTGTGGTGTCACACACATTTCCCGCGTATCTTCTGATACCTAGTAGTTAGGTATCCTTGCCAAGGTAGGAAGCACTGCGAAAACATATCTTAATTATTATTTTCTTTTATCTGCTGGACAACCCTCCCACACTGCAGTACATAACTGGGAAACTTGCGTTTAAACCTAACATCAGGTTAAAAAGATAGCTCCGTAGGTCCTGGTGACGGGCGAGATGCGCATCCCCACCGAATTCCAAAAGAATGTCTGGGCATGATATTAAGATCTGCCACACCCTCACGGGAAGGACATTCATGGTGGGTATTTGTCTCTCTTACCCCCCACCATAACGATAGATCAGTTGCCTAAACTTGCTTTTGTGAAAAGTAACCAATGTCCTGTGACGTTTTGTGTGGTTACGGAGCAAGATGTCCAGATTCTTACCCAGTTCGGAGATCTTGCGAGGTAACATGTATGCATGCTGTCTTCAGTATTGATGTCTTAGGGCATCTGTTCTCAATGACAGCCGTATCTAAAAGCTAGGTAGACGCCAGCCATTTGCGGCCTAAAATAGTTCTTGTCTCTAAAAGCTAAATGTGAGGTTAGGCATAGAAGAAGGCCCGCATAAATAAAAGCGGCAGCTACTAATTCAGCATATTGGAAACTACATAAAACGGTGATGTGGGAATCCTTTGGGAGTCGCTCGTCTCGTCTTCACATAAAACAGCACGCAACCGTATAGTCATAATTTCACTAGGTATTGTCTTTTCTTTACAGGATTTTGGTTGAATATTAGAGTAGGCCCTTTTTGGCCAATACTCTTCTCCCGCTTTAAACGATGGCAACATTTTTCTGTGACAGAGGCCCGTGCCAGGCACTTGCCTCTCGCAAGGATTCAGTGGCAATGGCCCACGCGAGGCTAATACTCCTCACCCAAACTAGCACTAGGAGTAGTGCCCACGTGAGGCACATGGCTTTTCGACACTATAAAAGATAATTTTCTTTCCTTTCAGCTTAAAGGTATAATGGCTTATATTAAGTTAATTAGTTATCTCGTGTACGGGAGCCTCTCTTGTGGGGATACCTCTGCGGACCTATGAGTCTGTGTGGTGCCTCTGGGAGCCCCATGTTTAAAGGTTTATCAGGCTGTCTCTATGTCTTGTATTTGTCGTATGCTCATTTTTATCTAGCATACTTGACGGTCTGTTTTAGGTAAAATCATTGTATAGAATTATTTTAATTAGGTCACCAATCAAATCTTGTAAGTCCATAGATCACTAAATTGCTATGGCCAGGCATACTGGTGACACAAACTCTTTGGATGAGACTGTAGTGTTTAATGTTCGCGACGATGGTCGCATGGCCCCACCGGAACGATTGAGTTCCACCGGCCTTAGGAGCCGGTCTTTGTTACCCGTAGTGCAGTATCGCATGGGATCCATAACCCTGAGACCGGAAGCTAACCAGCGTCATCACTCATCATGCACATGCAGCGCGGCGAGTCGACACCAGACACCGGAACGGCCTGACACTACCCCACGAGCTACAGTAGCGCGGATCGACCGGACGGGTACGAACCGTCCCAGCTAGGCTGGGTACGGGACGACCGCTCTGGGTACATTCCAGGCATGACCCCCGCCCCACTGAGTAGGATAGTACATGTGTATAAAGCCCTTAAAACAGTTTAGTTCGTAAGAACGCTTAGCGAGCATGCGCACACGTCAGAGCTTCCCTGGCAACATGTGTCAGTATTGGGAGAATGTATGCTTATAGTGTACCGTTTGGTACTGGTGAGTTCTTCAAATCACATATTCCCGTCGTTCTTGGTATCAATCAGGACCAAAATGAAACGAGGATTTCAGAACTTTTTACCTTTTTAAAATCGGACCAGAAATGGCCGACTTATCCTTAAATGGCTCACTTAAATTATCTTCAAAATATTGCTTTGACGTCTTAATCATGTGTATGTATTAAATGAATGGGGAATGCGCTGTTCACGTGATAGCCACGTCACCACCCCTAGCTGCACACCGATTGGCTATTGCTCACCCACTGATTGACTGACGTCACGAGTAGTATAAAAGGTGCCAGAAATCGAGAATCGAGAGCACTTCGGCCTGGAAGCCTACAGTCAGCAAGACTGCTGGACCAGCGCAGTGCAAGATATGGAATAACTGCTAACTTACTGTGGTACCTACCCCCACAGCAGTGCCATTCGGAATTGAGATCTCCTGCACTGGTGAGCAGTCTTGGACATCCGCGATAGCAATTTTGGATGCTACCCAGGAGCAAAATAAATTAATATAAGAACTCCCTTTTTCCGGAACACTCACTGAGGAGTTTCCTGCAGATGGGCCTTGCTGGACCGATGTAATTCTACAGGATGTAGAGCCAAGGTAATTCTCAGTGGATAACTCGCCAGATCTTCCGAACCATGCTGAAAAGTGGTATCAAGCCTCCGCGCAGTCTGGTGGGACTCTGCTTGGTGCGTCACAAGAGCTATGCGACATATCCCGCACCGTATACCCAGTTTAATGTACATGCATATTTAATTACAACTGTAGCCCTCCTTGTTAATTGGCAACTTTGAAACTACCATCATCAGACAGAAACTTTACAAAACACTATGTAAATTCATGTATCAGTTATTCTGACTATCTAATGGACATCTTTCTATAACTGTTCTTCTTCACCGTCTTGAGAGTGAGCCGCATCAACAGTCTGCTTGCGGAAATCTTCCATGCATTCGGAATCGTGCCATCTCGCGCTACTCAGCTGTAGTGTATCAATTTCCGTGATTTATGAACTCTTACTGTACCAATGACCGATAGGTACTCAAGTAACTATACTATTGTACATTTCATTATTTCTGTACTAGGTACTGATGACCAATAGGTGCCTACCAGGTCCTTCCTGTGTGCTTACAACTAACAAGCTCTGTAAGGTCTTATAACCTGATATACTGTCAGCATTGTATTAGTTAGTTATGTATATGGCAAGTAGCCATCCTAGTTATTATGTTTTGTTTATATGAAAATTCTAGGATGCAGTACGCTAGGTAATACTATACAGAAACACTATATCCACATCACTATATCACCCCAGCATCAATTCTACACTAAGGTCACTGATCATGCTCACCATGCTCGAGCCTGACATGTGACCGACTAAACCTGGCTATTCTTGCTCGATAGGATAGATTAAAGTGGCTAGATTGTATAAAATTGGCCAATTACCTTAGGGCCTCTTATTAATATCGAGTGGTTGTCTCTTTCTGCCTCCTCCAGACTCATGGCTTAATAATTGTCTGGACCTCCAGTCGACACGTTGGCAAGATCTGACTCTGGGAAACTATTGAGGTTTTCGAGCAGTGATAACTAAAGTGTCGATTTACATGCACTTCCCCCAGTATCTTCGGATACCAGTTAGTTTAGATTCCCCCGCCAATGTAGGAAGCATTGCGAAAAGAAATTATATTACATAGACCGGCCTGCAGTGCATCACTGGTCATTCTGGAACTTAACCCTGATGTCAGGTAAAATGTTAATTCCATAACACACGGGTCATGGACGAGATGCAGATCTCCATCCAACTCAGTATAGTGACTGGGTGAGGTCTTAGAACCCACCACACCCTCACAGGAAGGTCACTAGCGATGGATATCTGTCTCTTACTCCAAACCATAAATGCTATTGCACTTTCTAAATTGCTTATGTGAACTGTAAGTTGTCCTGGTGATGTTATATGTGGTTGGGTTGCAATGGTGACCGGATCGTCATGTGATTCAGGAGCTGTTGCTCCGTACCATGTACGCACGCTGTCTTTCTGAGGAAGATGCTATGCAGGGCAACCTTCTGGAAGCTGGGCATCTTTGCCAGTTAGATGTATGTGTCTAAAGATAGGTAGGAATCCCTGGCACTTGTGGCCAAAGCTTGGAAACGTATCTAACAACTAAAGGGTTAGAACTTAGCAGAAGGCCCACATAAATAAAGAGGCAACTACCAATGCAGTATCTTTGGACCTACATAGGACTGTGACCTGTAAATTCTTCAGAAATCATTTGACTCATTTTCACGTAAACCAGTGTGCATCACATTAATAATGGCTTCACTAGGATTGACCACTGCACTTAGATTTTTGTTTGAACAAAAGAGTGACCCTTTTTGCCAGCTCTTTTCCTCTGCTTTGGCATTGAAGACATTTTCCTGTGATGGAGGCCCAAGCGAGGCACTTTCCTCTCGCAACAATAATATTTTGTATGTGTTAGGGGTATAATTGGTTTATATTAAACTATTCAAGTAGCCTCGTTGCGATGCTCCCTTGCGGGGATACCTCTGCAGATTTATGAATCTGTGTGGTACCTTCGACGAGCCCATGTAGAAAGAACACCAGGTTGACTCTATGTAGTGTATTATTCTTGCTCATTTACTATCAAACGATTGGCATTGTTTGTCTAAGCTAATACTTTTAACTATATCAACAGGTCCAGACTTTTGAACTAGTTAATGGATCGACATATTGATGACACGAACAGTTGGGAGAAGACCGTGAGGTTCAATCTCAGCAGCAATTGTCGCACAGCCCCACTGGAACGTGATCATTCCACCGGCTCTAGAGGCTGGTCTTTGTACCTTCCGGAGAGTCACAAAATGGGATCCATAACCCCAAGAACTGTAGCTAACCAGCCCTCCCGCGCATCATGCACATGAGGTGCAATGGAGTGGAGCAACATCACAGACCAGTGGATACCCCTGCGAGCTACAGGAACTGGTGGTTCCGGTGCCCGTGCTGATCTGGGTGAAACCCCTTCTGACATATCTGCCTCAGCAACTCCTATTTTCTCTGCTTCTAATGAGGTGACTCGCATGCGGAGCAACTTGTTTGACTTTTGTAGCTCTTCATGTCTCAACTCTTGCTGTGTGATAAGAGCCTGAGCAGTGGATAGATCTTGTCATACAGTATTTATTCAATAGTCTTTATTTTGAGGTCAGTTTCTGCTTTTCATAGTTATTGTTCCCTTACATGAAGCTCTTTAGCATCAGTTCTGACGGGAGCAGCTATAGCATCCTTGGCTGGTAGTACGAGAATGCGGCTGTGATTTCTAGTCTTAACGACATTTATGCCCCATGCAGGATCTACTGGTGCATAAGATATAGCGGTGTCTACGAGTATTTGTGTTAACGAGTTTGCATCTTTACATTGGAGTGGCTCTGCTTGATTAGATTGGGATGTCAGGTCTATCGACGTAATTTCAGGTGAGTCTGAGGTTGGTGAAATCGCTCTGTAGCTAGCACACATTGCACATGTATACAATTCTCGTTCGCTATGCATACTTATGCATGATTGGTGAACAGGTGCTTCACATTCAATGTAGAGAACTGATGGGTTGTCCTCCAGGCAATGGCTACATAGTTGGCACATCAGCTGAAGCATATTCCTGGTTGGACTTGTCTGCCTACTTCTTCTGTCATCAAGTAACAGTGCCAGGTCTTGCAGAAGTGGTGTAGTTTGTGTCATTTGTAGCAAAGTGGGACTGCTGCTGACACTGTGGCTCTTCTGTGCAGGGGAGTTTAAAGTGGCCTGTTGTTGTTGTTGATGAGGATCTGTTGCTGGTGAGGATGATTTAATTACTGTTGGTGGTGTGGTTACAGTAGCTGGTGCAGCATTGTCTGTAGCTGCTGGGTGATGATGAGCACGAGGAGGTGAAATCGACGTTACTGAGCCAGCTAGAAGTTGTAGGTAATGCTAGTTGTTTACTCACGATGGTGGCATCATCACTGCCTGCATGGCTCAGTCTGTGAGCTGGACAGCTAAACATGCAGTTATCTGTCTCTAGACGTCCAATCTCTCCCGATGTGAGCTTCATACATACATACATAGTGTGTCCAATGTTGGCCAGATTCACTGAAGACAGTGCATGATTGGCAATTTCGGTTGCATTTACTGCAGTGAATACGAGATTGTTCTAGGTTATGCGATTTGGCTGCACGTTTTGCTTTTTTACCATACAATACTGTTGCACTGTTGGACGCCAGAGCCACTTCAAATAAGAATTTTAATTGCAGATTCCAAGCTGTCAGGTTTACACATGAGTCGTTAACTTTGGCTGAATGTATGAGCTGGAGATGTTCGAGGTCAGTGCTAAAGAAGGCCTTTACCCCTTTGGTTGCACCATTTACTAACATGGAAGATTTTGTATGGTACATGTTTGCTGTATAACCTGAATGGTTTGCAGGGCTAACCTTGTAGGTAGCCTGACTCTCCACACCATTTTGGTCTGCTGAGGGTTGAGTGATGACTACACCGTCTGACTGTGGATAGGTGCTAAAGTAGTGATTGGCAACTTTGCGCAGGAGGAAATACATCGCAGCATCTACTTCCACATAGACTCCATCCGCTGTGTTTGTGACATTTAGGTGAGTGGTACGATTGGCAGCACTGATCTGATTTGCCAGAACACGCTCAACAGTGAGTTCAAATGGCTTAACGATTAATGGCGCACTGTGATTTAGTGATGGTGTTCTCAGATTTGCTGAAAGCATTTTGTCATGGGTGGTTATTTGGTCTGACTGGTGCTGTGTGTGTTGTAATATTTAAGGCGTTTATATGCTAGTTCCCAATGCTAGGGTCTAGACTCACGCCTGGACTGGTGCTGTGTGATTTGATTCATTTTTAAGGCTGGGTTCGTCGTGTGGATGTGATAGAATATTGTATACAACAGATAAGTCACTCACAGATAGTGACAGATGTTAAGAGTTTATGTGTATTTAAGAAATACTTGTGGTATTATCTCTGGTTCATAAGTCACTGTGTGTGAACCATTAATGTTAGCTGCGGTGTGGCACCTACAGAAATGGATCACTGACTCAAGAGTTAGCTGCTGTGTGCCGACTACGCTTGAAAGTCAGTTGCACAGCAACACTTAATTGTTGTAAGACGATATATTCAGTATAATTGGTTTTAAAAAATTGTGATGATTTAATTGATTTAAAAAAATTATTTTTATCAATAAATTGTTGATATAGTTGTCATAGAAATGTGCCACGAAAATATATTTATACTTGAAAAGCTGATTAAAATATATTGAAATATGTAACAACTATACTTTGGGATAACATGATGGTTAAAACAGATTAAAAACAGAATACAGATAGGGACATGCAGAGGAAACACTGAATGTGATATCGAGTCAGTGGAAACGAAAACCGGTGTCACAGATAAAAAAAAACCCTATACATTTGTAAAAATACACGGAACGCAAATTCATTAAGCAACAAATTCTAAAACTAAGTAATAGTATGCGCAATAAAAGAACGATACAATTCGATAGTTTATTCTAAAATTTGACATTAAGAGCAACAAAAGTAAAAACGAGGTCTTGTTGTTGTTGTTGCTGTTGAGTAAAATCCGCAAATCCGCGTTTTGTAAAAATACAAGTAAAGGGTCACGAATGAACGAGTTAAATTATAAATGTAAGTTATCGGTTATTGCTCAATTTAACATACACAGAAAGTTAAATAAATCTATCAGTGATTATAGCAACTACACATTTTATATATTCAATATTGTCGGTTTCCTGGCAAAATGAGTTTATGCAGATTTCTGGCAAACACAAGATACCAGTATTCGTGTTTGTGCCAACAAGTTCAAATTATTTATTATCATGTATCGTGTATAGTTAGTTGTGTATAATCTGTTATTATTGAGCTTTATGCTATATCCTTATTCTGGCAATATCATGTTTCTATCCCCCTGGGGATAGATTGTGCAGCACTTTTTGAAAACCCCTAATAACGCCAATATAATGTATTTATTCCAGACCTGCCTATCATTATGGGTTGTTTTAGTTTTTATGGAAATAGCATCCAAAATACGGTACTATGGTCGGCTCTTCAAATCTACGGATGGAAAAAATTGGTGAATTACAGTAATACGGACAGGCGTTAAGAAAATTATGGAAACTTGTTAAAACGACAATCTTCCGACGTCACCGCTGGTCAATAGACAACCCTGACAGGACAAAACAAGCCTCACCTCAAACTTGTTGCACATGTCCATAGGTAAACAATGGGTGCTATTCATCGCGTTCAGTAATAATACCTGCCATTTGTCATAAAATGTCAACAAACATGAAATCTCGTCAGTCTCGCAAAATCCTGTAACTGCAGCGAGACTTTCGAAATTAGTTAGCAAGCTTAGATTGGGTCACGGTTAGCGCTAGACTGACATTACTAAACTGCGTAGACCATAGCGGGAACTTATCAGAATTGAGTAATAGTTCTCTGAATATCATTAAAATCCATTGTTTTCGTGAATTTCAAACATTGAATCAGTTGAGTTTAGACAGCTGTCATGGAAATATTGTCTGCAGAAATGTAAATATGTTTGTAAAGTGAGATTCGTTGGTTAAGAATTCCTGAATGTCGCGATCATGGGGAAATGGAAATATTCTGCACTGGTATGTCGTAAGGTAATGATATCCAAATTTGAGGGTTAAATTGGGTGCTCAACAAAGTAAGCTATTACAATTTTTTGCTTTGGTTGTGGATAGGGATTAATTGGGGTGGGTGGTGGGGTGGTTCAACCCTGTAAAATGTTAAATTAGCCAGTCATTCCAGTGACAAATTTTCAAAAATCGTCATCACTAAGAAGGATATTTTTGAAAATTTATTAGTGTTCAATTTTCAAAACTAAAATTAAATTTAAAGGAGAAGGGTGTGGGTGTGTCATATGTGTGTGTGACAATTAAAGAGTTTAATTTTCATTAATTCATACGTTTTCATGTTTTTATAATTGCTTTATGTGATTACTGAAAAACCATTACTGATTGACATGGTGAAACTACTGAAAATCATGGTTTTTCCATTGGAAATTACTGATTGAGTTTATAGGGGGTAGGCAGGTCTGATTTATTCGTATCAGACACTAGACAACATTTCTAACAAAATTAGTCATTTGTTGACAATTTTCATTACCGTTTGCAACTATATACGTAAATGCGCGAAAACACCAAAAATAAATTTTTACGAGATATCTTTAAGATCAGCAAATAAATTAAATGGAATGATTTTGCAACTTTTCCTGTTTGAAAGAAGTTATAACCTGGAAATAATGAGCCATGTTCAACAATAAATGGAAAACATTCAAAACATTTGCCAATAATGCACTGCACTCAAAGATCGTTGGCTAGTCCAGTCCTATATGCTGTTCGTCAATCTATCCCCCAGAAAACGCAAAATAGCGCCAGTATTTATTCAGTTGTTGGACATAGTCAACTTTCCATAAATCAAGCCACTGACGTGTGCAGGAATATATCTACTGCGCATGAATGTCAGAGCTTTAGTGCTAGCAAAGTCAATAGCTTGCATAACATTTAGGCCACAGCAGGCTTGCACACATTGAAGGACCATGCTAAATGAACTAATACTAGCACACACCACTGTCATACCACACACGGTCACACGCGTAATCACTTACTCTGTAGCGGGAAGAAAGTAACCTTTTATTGTACCACATACATGACATATACCATCTGCACTCACTACACTAGGCGCAGGGATGTACAGCTGTAATATGCCACTGATACCTGTACCTGTTATTCCTGCATCTTTGAAGGTAATATTAGTTGAAGTTTGCATGGAATTGAGGATTCCAATTTATCCATCAACTACATGTACGTGATGTGTAGGATGACGTCATAATCAAGTATTTAATAAACATGCTGTTGAATATTTCAAAACTAATTTGACTGGCCGCTGTTGCTTACTTGCTGCCATAGAAAGCACCCAGTGAAATTAGTTTCAATGTACTCAACAGCTTACATTGTACCTGTATAGTTTTCTGTAAATTGATAGTCTGGGAGTTCAGGGATCGATTGATTCCAACACAGGTGAAGCGGGGGTGGAGCTTAGCTAAATATGCGCATGGCATAGATAAAACTGGATTCCTCGATTGAGAATGGAGAAGAATGTGTGTCCTCCCTCCGAAATGTTTTGAAGTTGAGATGCCCTCAGAGTGTGTCATGCTTTTCTGGAGGTATTAGCAGTTGAAATGTTACTTAAATACTGTATATTAAATATAGGTTTCTCCTTCGAGCAATACTCACCATTCTATTACTTCTGATATACAGCTGGCCCTGACAGCTGGCTCTAGGACTATAGACGTAGGAAGCTTTACCAACTCCTTGGAACCGGGTACTCGGCTCCCAACTGCCGAGTACCCGTCTACCATAGAGCTAATTCTTGTTTGCATAGCAACAAGAGAATACATGCTTTTTGCAGTTGGAAAGATCTTAAGAGTTTTAGCTTAAGTCTTTTTGTCTGTGATTAATTGTGATAGCTTGTGCGTTCTCAAAGGATATTTGGATTAATATGGATGCCGCCGATGATAACCAGGTCGTATATCTCCTTATTATTCCATAGTTAAAAGACTTAGGTCTCTAAAAATTTCGTCTGTGTCGCATGTTCCAATTTCTAACCCCAGACTATAGACTTAGAAAGCTTTACGGACTCCTTGGAACCGGGTACTCGGCTCCCAACTGCCGAGTACCCGTCTACCATAGAGCTCATTCTTGTGTGCATAGCAACAAGAGCTATACATGCTTTTCGCAGTGGAGAGATTAAGAAATAAATCTAAGTCTTTTTGTCTGTGATTGTGATAGCTAGTGATTCTCTTGCAAGGATAATTGGATAATATGGATACCGCCGAGGATAACCAAGTCGTATATTTCCTTATTATTCCATAGTTAAAAGACTTAGGTCTCTAGATTTTGTTGTGTCGCATGTTCCAATTTCTGACCACAAAGAATCTGGGACGTGTGTTAACAACGAGATATGCTGGATGATCGCCTTCTTTAAACCCCAACATGCGATCGGCAGATATGAAAATAGGTGTTTGCTACGGTATTTGTAACACGAATATCGGCTGACGTCGTTCTCCGTAAGATCCGAGCGGGTGACGTCACACCCGTGGTGCTCGGATGTTATGTGAAGAAATTTTTTCATTAAATCGCGCCTCTTGTTCTGGGTGCTGCGTACTAAAAATGGTACCAGAACAATTTGGAATGTTCAAGTTTTGCGTGTTATCACGATCTGTTTGCAATGATCGGTGGTTTCAAAATTCTTGATTAGATGTGTGGTCTGTAGTTTTACCGTGTGCTACAGCAGTTTGTTTACATTTTGTTGTTTCTTCACATATCGTTTTGGCTTTTGTTAGGAGTATAATTTATATTGATTGGTAAATATACCCCGAATGCTATGCGATATGATTCCTGGTTCCATTATACATCCTGGAGGATCAATTATGGGTGTATTTATGCCCGCTTCGTTCTTGTCGTCATAGTCAATGCAATCTTTGCTGTAACGTTGCAGGGTGGGGTGCGGGAGGGTTTACAGTTAATTTATGATCAAATTATTTGAAAATTAATTGTCTGCCTTCCATCCGTGTCTCGTTCCGCTTGCTTATTGTAGGTTTGTGCTTATTTATAGGCCAAGCCAGCCCCGCTATCATGTGACGAGTGCCACAAGTTCGTACGGATCCTACTCTGTGAGCTGTTCTTTTCAGGACTAGCTCCTGTCACAATTGCTGGATACAAGTCAGCTTTGGCATCAGTTATCCCTTGTCTAGCCAACAGGGATAGTCCAGAGGTGGCCCAGTTAAATGTGACGGTGAAGGGAATGAGCAATCTCCGACCGAGACAACCGGTAGTCATTCCAGCCAGGAGTCTAACTTTAGTGCTTAATGTACTGGCCAAGCACCCTTTCGAACCGTTGCGTTCGGCTAGTCTAAAGCATTTGACTCTAAAGGCGGTTTTTCTATTGGCAGCTTCCTCAGCTAGAAGGCGCAGTGAGATCCATGCGCTTTCGGCAGAGAGGGACAGATTTATTGTCTCCGGAGAGGGTCTGCGTCTTCTGCCAAGAGCAGAGTTTTATGTCAAAGAATCAATCTTTGAGATATCCCGGCAAACCGATCATAATACCGAAGTTAACAAGGTTTGATCGTGATGCCAGTGTCTGGTGCCCGGTCCATGCTTTGACTAAGTACAGGAAACGGACTGACTCGTTACGGTCGAACGATAGACATCTGTGGATCTGCCATAAGAAGCCTTATGGTGTCGCATCCATGGATACTATCTCTCGTTGGGTAGTCGAATGCATTCAGACTACTCATGAGATGGCGACTGGGCACCAGGTGCAAGGCGCAAGGGCACACAATGTTAGAGGAATAGCCGCCTCGACCGCCCTTTAGAGTGGTGTTCCGTTAGAGCACATCATGGCCGTTGCACAATGGCACTGTGAGTCCTCATTTACGGATTACTATATGAGGGATGTGTCAGACTCAGCCAATCCACTCGCTTTAGCTGTTTTGAGACGATAGTTAAGTGACCACACTGCTCTTCACCCTTTTTTCACTTTGGTAAGAAAAGAATCTAAAGCAGGCATGGTCGAGCGAGAGGATGACAACCAGATTGTGTCACTGATGGCCGGACCAGTGAATGGTTGGAGGCGGTACGTCTGAAGTCCAATTATCATAAGGTAATTCAATAGTGAGAGTTTTTTGTATTATGTCTATATATCATGTTCATTCATCTTATATATTCATGCTCATTCCCAGGCTAATACATGTGGATATGCAAGGAGCAGTTAACCCTCTTGGCATATTTGTGTTTCAGGTGAGATACATGTTCGTGAGTTCTCTCCCTTTTCTTAGGAGAAAAAAAGGGGGGGCCAGTGATGCGAATGTGATTCGGTTCCGTTAACTTGACGGTCCTTTTAGGTCTCCATTAGTCAATTTTAAGTCTAAATCTTTCTCCAAAGGGCAAAAGTAGCATTGATGGCTTGCCCCTTCCCACCAGGTTACTGATCAAATCTGGTGTATATCAGAAGTAACAGAATGGTGAGTATTGATCGAAGGAGAATGAAGGAAATGTCAATACTCATCATTCTGTTACGGACCCAGCCTCCCAGTCCCACGGAGGCAAGCCATGGATTTCTCTTGTTTGGTGACTATGCAAACAATATGAGCTCTATGGTAGACAGGTACTCGGCAGTTGGGAGCCGAGTACCCGGTTCCAAGGAGTCGGTAAAGCTTTCTAAGTCTATAGTCCTAGAGCCAGCTGTCAGGGCCAGCTGTATATCAGAAGTAACAGAATGGTGAGTATTGTTAGATCTCGGAGAAAGGGAAATTGACATTTCCTTCAATCTCCGACCGAGACAACCATAAGTCATTCCAGCCTGGAGTCTATCTTTAGTGCTTAATGTACTGGCCAAGCACCCTTTCGAACCGTTGCGTTCGGATAGTCTAAAGCATTTGACTCTAAAGGCGGTCTTTCTATTGGCAGCTTCCTCAGCTAGAAGGCGCAGTGAGATCCATGCACTTTCAGCAGAGAGGGACCGATTTATTGTCTCCGAAGAGGGTCTGCGTCTTCTGCCAAGAGCAGAATTTATGTCAAAGAATCAATCTTTGAGATATCCCGGCAAACCGATCATTATACCGAAACTAACAAGGTTTGATCGTGATGCCAGTGTCTGGTGCCTAGTCTGTGCTTTGACTAAGTACAGAAAACGGACAGACTCGTTATGGTCGAACGATAGACATCTGTGGATCTGCCATAAGAAGCGATATGGCGCCGCATCCATGGATTCTATCTCTCGCTGGGTAGTCGAATGCATTCAGACTACCCATGAGACTGCGACTGGGCACCAGGTGCAATGCGCAAGGGCACACAATGTTAGAGGAATAGCCGCCTCGACCGCCCTTTACAATGGTGTCCCATTAGAGGACATCATGGCCGTTGCACAATGGCACTGTGAGTCCTCTTTCACGGATTACTGTATGAGGGATGTGTCAGACTCCGCCAATCCATTCGCTTTAGCTGTTTTGAAACGATAGTTATGCGACCACACTGCTCTTCTCCATTTTTGGCATTTGTAAGAAAGGATTAAGAAGCAGACATGGTCGAGCGAGAGGATGACAACCAGATTGTGTCACTGATGGCCGGACAAGTGAATGGTTGGAGGCGCCACGTCTGGAATCCATATACCATGAGGTAATTCAAGATTGAGAGTTTTTTGTATTATGTCTATATATCATGTTCATTCATCTTATATATTCATGCTCATTCCCAGGCTAATACAATATATATATGTAAAGAGCAGTTAACCCTCTTGGCATATTTGTGTTTCAGGTGAGATGCATGTTCGTGAGTTCTCTCCCTTTTCTTAGGAGAAAAAGGGGGGGGGGGTGTGTGTGTGGCAGTGATGCGAATGTGATTTGGTTCCGTTAACTTGATGGTCCTTTTAGGTCTCCATTAGTCAAGTTTAAGTCTAGCTCTTTCTCCAAGGGGCAAAAGTAGCAGTTATGGCTTGCCCCTTCCCACCAGATTACTGACCAAATCTGGTGTATATCAAAAGTAATAGAATGGTGAGTATTGATCGAAGGAGAATGAAGGAAATTTCAATTTCCCTTTCTCCGAGATCTAACAATACTCACCATTCTATTACGGACCCAGCCTCCCAGCCCCACGGAGGCAAGCCATGGGTTTCTCTTGTTTGGTGGCTATGCAAACAATATGAGCTCTATGGTAGACGGGTACTCGGCAGTTGGGAGCCGAGTACCCGGTTCCAAGGAGTCGGTAAAGCTTTCTACATCTATAGTCCTAGAGCCAGCTGTCAGGGCCAGCTGTATATCAGAAGTAATAGAATGGTGAGTATTGTTAGATCTTGGAGAAAGGGAAATTGAAATTTCCTTCAGTTCGGAGGAGAAAGTGATACCAGGAGGAGCAGGGAACCAATGCTGTGAGAGTGGGTGGGAGGTGAAGGGGTGAGTACTCCCGTCTGGATCTGCCACTGACTTTATGGGGAATGACTATGATAAACTCTGCTTCTGTATATCTATAAAATACTTTTATCAGAACTTTGCTTAATTTAATAAGAATATTGTGTTTTTCAGCTTGTTGCTCATAACAATATCGTACATCATCTAGTTTGAGTGATTGTCTTCGGCACAGCGATGGAAGAACGATTACGTGAGCTTGCATCAGAAGGTGATCTGGATGCTGTCAAGGCATTACTGGCTGGAAACCTCGTGAATGTCAATTCTCAGAATTCTACAAATGGATGGTAACTGTGGCATTATTCGTGCAAACCTGTTCAATCTTTAACCTTTTAACACTCATATCAGCCGGGAATATTTTGTTGGAAAAAGATTGCGTAGCAGTAACTGCTAAACAGATCGAATAATGCATAGCAGTTCATAGCACTTGCATAGCAAACAAACTGTGTTGAAACTGGTTGGTCGTTCCAACGGGAAAACGTTTCAAAACATATTTGCATGATCAAAAATGGCTTTTTTCATCTACACACGCTATGAGCAAGTGAATCCGAAAACAACCGAAAAGCATAATTTTCTGATTTCACAAAACGTTTTCCCTATAGAATGCAGGACTGGTTCCAATGTAGCAGTCATTGATACATATACCATACCGGGAGCTAGTCAATATTTTTATCATGTATTGGTGCTTCGATCATGTTGTTCAAGCCACAAACAGAATAAATATTGAATGTAGTCTTTTCTAATATGGTTTAGAAATAATCTAGATGGAGATCAGTGTTAAAATGTGTAATATAACCAGGGTTCGAAATTAGTGAAAAGTTGACTACGACTACCAGACTTGGCAAATCAGTAGTCCGTCTAAAGAATTAGTAGTCCGTAAGGCTTGTAATATGCGACACGTAGTTTGCACAAATGTGACATGAACAGATGGTTGAATAATTAATATTGGACTTCTGAGAATGTTATTGAGGATAGTGTATCAGTCTTGACGTCTACAGTAGCCAGTATTGTCATTTGTCAGTATAACATATGTCAGATTCAGAATATGCATGTACTGGCTCTGGCCAAGGTCAGGGAGTATAGGAAACCTAAAATAATATGTATTGGCAGATTTGGCAATTACATTGATTGGAAGCTGTTGCTGCATAAGGCAGCAACACATCTCAGTCAAATTATTTTCAAAAAAATCAATAATGTACCTCCCATGAATACTGTGATACCCACATCACATATCCCTTTCAACTGGTAGGCTAAACAAAGTACACATCATTCAATACAATGTAAGAAGGCTGAATAGTGTTAGTGCTTAACTGGAAGCTGTTGCAGGCTATGGCAGCTGTGAGCAACAGGTCCAGCTTAAAAACTTGCAACATATCAACAGCTTATTAAGATGAAATTGAGTTTTTGCGATACTATGACTTCAGTTGAGAGTTAACAATTTTTATTTACAAATTACTAATGGTTGTTTTCTCTGGCTTAAATAGTGAATGATAAAAAGTTTTACTGTGATCAGCGTGTATCAATCGGCTCACGTGTTACTAGTTTTACTACGAATACTAGGAATGCTATATATATACTACTACGTCATTCTTAAAATTACCGCGTAAAACATTGTTTATTTTCTTTGCCATCGATAGTTTCCTTGGTTGCTCTCTAGATAGTTATATTTATTAACCAATTATTCGTGCGAGAAAGTATGTTCCCGACTTTGGAGAAGAGTACTCGAGAACACTCTCGCGCATGCGTCGATCTCGGCGACATGCCATTCTAAATCTGCCGCTTACGCGAATCAAGTGCGATACGCCGCCGTAGCATGGCTAACTATACTGTGTCGGCTTTGATTTGAGGATGCGCTAACAAGAGTTTAACATTCGCGATGATATAACTCAGTTTCCGAGACAAACATTGTCTGAAACAGCCTAGATAAACTTGTATTTTTCAAGTTTATCATGACGCTAACTAATGACGAGGCAATGATCAATAGCCATACCCCGCTATAGGAGAATTTAGATTTACAAGAGAGTCTTTTACGAGCAATATGTCGACGACCGTGAATACCCTGTGATACATATTGCGAGTTTCCGACTGGTGTCCAAACTGAAAACTGAATTCTCCTTCGATCAATACTCACCTTTCTTTTACTTCTGATACAAGCTATCCTGGATAGCTGGCCCTAGGACTATAGACTTAGTAAGCTTTACCGACTCCTGGAACCGGGTACTCGGCTCCCAACTGCCGAGTACCTGTTTGCCATGAAGCTCATTCTTGTTTGCATAGCAACAAGAGCTACATGCTTTTTTCATCTGTGTCGCATGTTCCAATTTCTGCCCCGAATCTGGGATGTGTGTTAACAACGAAATATGCCAGATTGATCGCCTTCCTTTAACCCCAACAGGCAATCGGCAGCTATGAAATAAGGTGTTGGCTTTACAGTGTTTTAACACGAAAATCGTCTGACGTCATTCTTCGTAAGATCCGAGCGGGTGACGTCACACCCGTGTTGTCTCAGATTTTTATGTGAAGAAAATGTTTCATTAATTCACGCATCTAATTCTGGGTGCTGCGTACTTTATTGGTACCAGAAAAACTTTTCAAGTTTTGCGTGTTATCACGATCTGTTACCAATGATCGGTGCTTTCAATATTCTTGATTTAGATGTGTGGTCTGCGGTTTTACCGTGTGCTACAGCAATTTGTTTACATTTTGTTGTTTCTTCACATATCGTTTTGGCCTTCGTTAGGAGTATAATTTATATTGATTAGTAAATATACCCTGAATGCTATGCGATATGATTCCTGGTTCCGTTATACATCCTTGAGGATCAGTTTATGGGTGTATTATTGCCCGCTTCATTCTTGTCGTCATAGTCAATGCGATCTTTGCTGTGACGTTGCGGGGTGGGGTGCGGGAGGGTTAACATTTAATTTATGATCAAATTATTTGAAAATTAATTGTCTGCCTTCCATTACTGTTTCGTTCCATTTGCTTATTGTAGATTTGTGCTTATTTATAGGCCAAGCCAGCCCCGCCATCATGTGATGAGTGCCATAAATTCGTGGGGGGTTCTATTCAAGGACCATGTCTGTTTCCGTTTTACCAAATGTAATCTTGACAGTAGATGTAACGTTTGTGCATTGTGGTCGTCCGACATGATGGTCAAGTTCCGGGGGTCAGGCGGTCCGAAAGCAAATCGTGGAGCGTCTGTTTCGGCCCTTGGGGGCGTTCCACGTCTGCAACCGGAGGTTGCGGAGACGGCACCGCCGGCGTGGTTTGGTCCTGCTATGCAAGGCTTTTTGCATAGCATTCTGTCTACGCTGGTGTCATCCCCGCTTCCAAAAGTTGTAGGGCAGTCTCTTCCCGTGCTTGGTTCGGACCCTGTCCTTGGACAGGGTTCTGGACTGGCCACCGAGGGAGTCGTCTTGTGTGGCTCCCTGGCAGTCCCGTCGTGCTCCGGCCTGATGGGTTCTGTCTCTCTGCGGCCACCTCCGGGTTGTCCAGTAGCGGTAGCCGGTCCATCAGGCATGGGAGCCATCCACCAGGACGGCTCCACGGTTTCCTCATCTGGTGACGACTCTTCGGGGTCTGAAGACGAGGAGGAGAGATTGCTGCGGTCTGAGATGCCGCGGGTGGAGATCATGGAGGTCGATTCCGTCCTGGACGGAACCGTCCTCCATCTTTCTGGCTTGGCGCAAGCCAGGCCAGCGGCTGCGCCCATGGTTGAGGCCACTCCGGTACCGGGCACCGGTCCCGTGATGGTTGGTTTGCCGCCAACCGACACGGTGACGGGTGTGGCTGGCCAGGCGTGGTACTCGCCTATCTTGCCTGGTCCAGCCGTCAGGCTGCGAGAAGGAGGTCAACCTTCAAGTCAATTAACAATAAAGTTAACAGATTTGCAGACTGGTGTGAAGGAAAGGGTATTGTTACCTTTCAATCCACTATTCAGCAAATAGCAGACTTTCTCTGTGACCTGTTCTTTTCAGGACTAGCTCCTGTCACAATTGCTGGATACAAGTCAGCTTTGGCATCAGTTATCCCTTGTCTAGCCAACAGGGATAGTCCAGAGGTGGCCCAGTTGAATGTGATGTTGAAGGGAATGAGCAATCTCCGACCGAGACAACTGGTAGTCATTCCAGCATGGAGTCTATCTTTAGTGCTTAATGTACTGGCCAAGCACCCTTTCGAACCGTTGCGTTCGGCTAGTCTAAAGCATTTGACTCTAAAGGCAGTTTTTCTATTGGCAGCTTCCTCAGCTAGAAGGCGCAGTGAGATCCATGCACTTTCAGCAGAGAGGGACCGATTTATTGTCTCCGGAGAGGGTCTGCGTCTACTGCCAAGAGCGGAGTTTATGTCAAACAATCAATCTTTGAGATATCCCGGCAAACCGATCATTATGCCGTACTAACTAGGTTTGATCGTGATGCCAGTGTCTGGTGCCCAGTCCGTGCTTTGACTAAGTACAAAAAATGGACAGACTCGTTATGGTCGAATGATAGACATCTGTGGATCTGCCATAAGAAGCCATATGGCGCCGCATCCATGGATTCTATCTCTCGTTGGGTAGTCGAATGCATTCAGACTCCCCATGAGATTGCGACTGGGCACCAGGTGCAATGCGCAAGAGCACACAATGTTAGAGGAATAGCCGCCTCGACTGCCCTTTACAATGGTGTTTTGTTAGAGGACATCATGGCTGTTGCATAATGGCACTGTGAGTCCTCTTTCACAGATTACTATATGAGGGATGTCTCAGACTCCGCCAATCCACTCGCTTTAGCTGTTTTGAAACGATAGTTATACGACCACACTGTAAGAAAGAATTAAGAAGTAGACATGGTCGAGCGAGAGGATGTCAACCAGATTGTGTCACTGATGGCCAGACAAAGGAATGGTTGGAGGCTCCACGTCTGAAATCCAAATATCATGAGGTAATTCAAGATTGAGAGTTTTTTGTCTTATGTCTATATATCATGTTCATTCATCTTATATATTCATGCTCATTCCAAGGCTAATATATCAAAGAGCAGTTAACCCTCTTGGCATATTTGTGTCTCAGGCGAGATGCATGTTCGTGAGCTCTCCCTTTTCTTAGGAGAAAAAAGGGGGGGGGTGGGGGTGTGTGATGCGAATGTGATTCAGTTCCGCTAACTTGATGGTCCTTTCAGGTCTCCATTAATCAAGTTTAAGTCTAGCTCTTTCTCCAAGGGGAAAAAGTAGCAATTGATGGCTTGCCCCTTCCCACCAGGTTACTGTCTAAATCTGGTGTATATCAGGAGTAATAGAACGGTGAGTATTGATCGAAGGAGAATGAAGGAAATTTCAATTTCCCTTTCTCCGAGATCTAACAATACTCACCATTCTATTATGGACCCAGCCTCCCAGCCCCACGGAGGCAAGCCATGGGTATCTCTTGTTTGGTGGCTATGCAAACAATATGAGCTTCATGGCAAATGGGTACTCAGCAGTTGGGAGCCGAGTACCCGGTTCCAGGAGTCGGTCAAGCTTACTAAGTCTATAGTCCTAGGGCCAGCTATCCAGGATAGTTTGTATCAGAAGTAATAGAATGGTGAGTATTGTTAGATCTCGGAGAAAGGGAAATTGAAATTTCCTTCAGTCTGTAACAGTTTATTATTATACCAGAAGAAGGAAGCCGCTAATGCATGTGCACATCACTAGCTTTTAGAATTGTGATCTATAGAGCGCTTACTGAACTCACTTCACCGGCGGTCATCTGTCCCATAGTGAAGGAAGGTATGAAGATATGTGCTCTATACCTATATATGTCTATGGGCTATATCGGAAATCAGTCTCCAATGCATGCGCATCTCGCTTCCTTAATAAATTTGACAATCGTTTTGCAACTTTTAGCAACTTTTTATCAAAAATATTTCAAAATTAAGTGAATTGACTGAATTTTACATCAAAATTATGTATCGCAGCAAATAGCTATGCGAAGTTGTAAATGTATAGCAACAGGTACTCATTTGCATCACGTTTTGCGATGCGATACCGCTCAAAATATTCCCTGATCAGCCAAAAATGACTTGCAGTGGTCATGAGAAATGTTCATTTGCAGACCAAGCGAAGACTATTTTTGAAACTTTACCGCTGGAATGGCTGGCTCTGTAACCGAGCCAGTGATTCCAAGGGAAATTTTTTCTAAAATAATATTCTTTTCATCTCCAAATGGGACATTTTTTATGAGAAAAATTTTCTTGAACAAATTCAACGGTTAAATCTTTAATTGTCAAGAGGGATCAAGAAAATTGTAATTTCACATCAAGAGTATTACCACCCTGATACTTTATGATATTTCCTAAATATCGACCTAGCTTCAATAATGCTCAGAATTAAAAAGAAACCGCCCCCACTTGGCAGTTTACACAACTGACAGTCCAGCGGATGTGCAGTCCAAACTCGCACATGCGCGGGGCTGACTCATTCTCTTCTTAAAATATTGACCTGCCATTGCAACACGCTTTCTAGCCTTGCTTTTGCTTTCATTCTTTTTGACGCTTTGAGTTGTTTTGCAACTTGCTTTGACTGATTATTAGTATGTCTGATGCTGCCAAGTTGCCGGAGGATGCTCCCGGTCCAAGCCATCAGGTGTACTTTAGTAAATTTATTTTTTTATTAAAAATTTTGCGTGTTGACTCGGATGGTATTTCCGGGATTCGCGCTATCTCGTGGATATGTCTTTATTAGGCTAGCTCTTTTAAGGGGGAGGCCTATATATTAGGTAACGCATGTTGTGCTTTATTTTTCAGACACATGAGCTGATATTGGAAGGGTATCCTTTTATTTTAAACAATATTTATACTTGGTTTCTGGGTCCTTCTAATTTATTATGAGTTTGCTGAGGGAATTATTACCATAAGAAGTAATTTTTCCGCATTCTCCCCCCACCACAGGGTTTTGGACTCAGGATCCGGTATTCCTGTGTTGTTTATCAGACTTCACTCGTCCTCAGAAGTCATCTTATGAGGTTATTTAGGAGAGAGAAAAAATTTCAGTCATTTTATTTTTAAATATTTTAGAAGTTTTTTGACTGAGTGTTGAGTTATTTATCTCTCTTGATGGTTTGCATAGGTTCATTGTGTTTATAAAGTTCAATTACTAATGAATCTTTGTTTTGAGCTGTGAAGTCTAAAAAAGTTCGCCTCTCAAGTATTCACATTCAAATTCTTATGTCTCCCTTGTCTTCTTAAAGAAGTATAACAAGGTTTTAGGATTTGTTTACTTTTTGTCAGGCCTTTAGTTTTTTCTATGGGCCTGGCTTATCTTTCATTTGATGGTCAAAAGCTTTCCTTATGGATCTTGTTAGCCTTCTGCAATTGGTTTTTTGGTTCGTCATAACTAAAAACTAATTGTTTCTGTTTGTGTCTTTTCAGAGGGTAATTGAGAACAAATGCCCTTCCTGTCACCATTTTGTGAAGGCCCGCTTTTTCCCTTATGACTGCACTAGGTGCAGTATGTGCGGGCCTCTTCTAAATTACCATGTGTGTGAGTCGTGGCCGGTGGAGGTGTTAACTGATTTTTTAAATCAGCAGGTAAAAGACCGGGCGGCAGATGAGAAGAGGCGTCTGGAAAAAGAGTGGTAAGAAGAGGAAGACATCCATGCCAGACATGGAGGCCTTCCATCTTGAAATGATGGGAGAAATGAAGAAGACGATCACGGATCTTGTCCCGGAGTTGCTTCGCAGCTTGCTTCCCGTGTCAGGTTCGTCATTGTCTTCTTCATTTACTCCGGGACAGAGTCTTCCCGTCTCTGGGTCTGGTTCTATTAGCAAACCAGTTTTCGTTATAGAACCAGAGACGGCTCCCGTTGGTCCGGCGCTGAGGCTTGCCTCGCCCATGGACCCAGGAGCGAAAGCCAGGGCCTCGGGCGCTCGCTTATCGAGTGCTCTAGAGCAGCCTAAGGCTAAGGGTATCAGCGCCTCACACGATACCCCTCCTGCCCAGGCCGAGCTTGATCCCTTTTCAAGCTTGGCATCTAATCTTTCTGGCCAGGAAGAAGAGGACACTCTGTTATGGCCTACCGATGAGTCGATGGCCATGGAAATGGATTCCTATGGGCCCCCATGGGTGCCCATGGGTGACCTTTTCCATGGAACTACTTCGGGAGTGGGTTTCACGGCTCAATGGCTAGGCCGGCTAGGAGCTGATGGCTGTCCATACCGTGAGGAAGGCCCAGACTGTGACGTCATGTTTTTAGCCCCCCCCATAACGCCGTAGATCCGGCTCCTGGAATAGCCACGACGCAAGCCATGCCGTCCCTTGCGGGTCCGTATGGCTTCCCTGGCTATCCAGGAGTATCTTCATCTCCGGCCATTACCCCACCAGTAAATGCGGTTGAGGACGACGAAGGCCCTAGGCTCGTCGAACATTCACAGGTTGTCACCGAGGAAGACTGGTTGGATGCTTGCCAATGGCTGGTGAACATCAAGCCAGAACTCCAGGTGGATCCACCAGCTTCCCAGTGGGACCAGCGCCCATGGTTGGGATGGAAACCGGTGATGAGCACCATGCCATCTCTGCCGTATGCGGAGCATATCGTTGATATGTTCGCTGCGGCAGAGATGTCCATTCTGCCGAAAGGACGCCTTGCGAAGGCCCCTCGCGAGGTGGCACAGCGCTGCCGTATAAGTTCTGATCTATATCAGAAGTATGGTGTCGTTCCAAAGCCTTGCCCGGATGACCGTGCGGCTTTGGGTGAAGACACACGGCCTTGGTCCCAGTCTGACACGGGACCCTTGTGCGCTAGTACCCTGCGCAACGCTAATTCTGCGCTGCGGGACACGGAGGAAAGTACGAGAGTAGCCATCTCGGCTCTCGCACGTTTCCCAGCTGCTACAGGGGGTAGTAGCAGCATCCAGGGCCCGCCAAACTTCTCCTCTTGCAGTCCAGCGAGCCATCCAGGACAGCATTAACCTGGCTCTGGACTGCATGATGAGATCCGTTACCATGAGTTTACTGGCGAGGTGCACATTTTCTCTTGACAATTTGTGCCTCTCGCAGGACCTGTACAATCGGTTTCTTCGGACGCCGATGGCAGGTCCAGGGTTGTTTGGAGGTGATGGATGCTATAAACCTGGTGAACAACCAGAGTGTGCTGCGAGAGCAGTTTGAAGTGCTCCGCAGGGAGCGTGTTCGAGCAGCGCCCCCTGCCTTCCACTCTCAGCAGGCTAGAGGTGGTGGTGGCCTTGTCAGAGGCCAACCACCTATGCAGCGTCGGCCATGGCAACGACAGCGTAAGCCAGCAAGGGGGAGCACAGGCTCCTCCAGCGCAACCCGCCAGACAGCCTGCTTACCGAGGTGCTAGTGGCGCTGGTAGCCCGGGGTTCTGGTCGTGGGAGCCGAACCTGATGGGTCACCTCTCAAAAAGACCACACCAGTGCTGCTAGGACAGCCACCAGAGACAGGGCTTCTCTTGCACTTCTCGGGTCCACCTCAATCCTTAGGTGCACCCGTAGAAGGCCATCTGGCCTTCCACATGCAAGAGTGGGAGCGGGTTACTCAGGACCACTCAGTCTTGCGATGGCTTTCAGTCGGTTACCATCCCGACTGGATTTCAAATCAGCCATCGCGCCTGTCTGGTTCCGATCTGGACTCAAAATCCAAGAGATCCAGATCAACGGTTGTGTATAGAGGAAGAAATTCAATCCCTCATACTAAAATACGCTATTCAACCGGCACAAAAATCTCCGGGTTATTATTCAGCCGTGTTCCTAGTGACAAAAAGCACTGGCGGGTAGAGACCAATTCTCAACCTCAAACCTCTCAACAGGTTTATCCTCACACCAAGTTTCAAAATGGAAACTGTGAGAACGGTGTTAGCAGGATTGAGGAAGGGAATGTGGATAGCATCAATAGATCTAAAAGATGCCTATTTTCACATTCCCATTGCGAAGAGCTTTCGTCGGTTCCTGAGATTTGCATTTCAGGGCCGCCAATGGGAATTCAGGGTTCTCCCATTTGGTATATCGACGGCTCCTCGGGTCTTCACTCGAGTGGTCCAAGCTATGACGTCATACCTCTGCAGGAGACACATAGCAATCCACACGTACATAGACGACTGGCTGTTAAAAGAATAATAACATAATGGGCGTGTCCACCCAGGTGGGCGTCTTGGTCCAGGGAAAGGGTGTCCCTTATCCTGCTCGGTTTGTGCCTATAGGCTCCATTCGGTGGAGCTGGTGTATCCAAAGACATTCTTTCTGTGTTCTCCATGAGGTGGAGTTTTCATCGTCCAGGTCTGATGAGAATACCTATGGCGGTTTGATATCAATCTGAGATGTCATTGGATTCTGAATTTAGAGGGGCGTATTTTGCCCTACATACTTATGGATGGTTATTGCCGGTTCTGCCATTTTTGGCGGTTGGGCAACTTTTTTTGGCGGTTGTGGTCAACTTCACCGGTTGTAATTGTTACCGGTTATTTTTAGTGGCATTCAGGTCTGTGTAGACCTGGCGGCTTGCGTGTCCGAACCTACTGAGTTTAGACTCAGTGTGGACAGCGGAGGTATTGTGATTATCTCCGTTTCCTGTGGCAACAGTTTGCTGGATGCATCAATTGTGAAATGATAGATGATAACAACGTAGTCAGTTATATGAGCTACTCGTCGAAGGTTGTTAAAAGCACACACTCAAAAAAGTCTATCAGCAAATCTGGAGATAGTTTTGAAAACTCTTACAGATCTAGGCTGGATAATCAACTTTCAGAAGTCAGAGCTGACTCCATCCCAGAAGTTTGTTTACCTGGGCATGTTCTTAGATCTAGAGATAGGATATGTTTATCCATCTCAAGAGAGAGTAGAAATACTCATCTCAGTCATACAGTCAGTGTGCAACAGTCGTCATGTCCTGGGACGGGTCTACTTGAGAATGTTGGGGTTGATGGTTTCTTTAGAACCAATCATTCCTCAGGAAGCCTTGCGCTGGCGGCCGATCCAGTTATTTCTCATGACACAGTGGACCCAGAGTACGGGTTTCCTGGAGGTGTCAGTGTTGGAACCTCTTATTCACCACCTTCAATGGTGGATGAAGAGAGAAAATCTCTTGGCGGGGGTGACGTTGTCACCTCCCCACCCTCAGTTAACGATGTACACAGATGCATCAATGGAGGGATGGGGAGCTTGCCTGGAAGAAAACAAAGTATCAGGGCTTTGGAATCTGGATCAGTCAAGAGAACATATCAATCTGCTGGAAATGCGAGCAGTAGTCTTAGCCATGGAACACTTCCTAGAGAAGGTCAAGGGCAAGAGTGTTCTGGTTCGATCAGACAATACAACCGTAGTGACTTACATAAACCGCCAGGGCGGAACGAAGTCACCTAGTCTCTGTATGATGACATGGAAACTGCTTTGCTGGTGCCTAGATCATGGGATTTCCATGAAAGCAGTCCATATTCCGGGAAAGCTAAATCTATTAGCAGACTCATTGAGCCAAAGAATGAGCATTCTTCCCACGGAATGGCAACTAAATCAATGTGTGGCGGATCGCCTGTTCAACCACTGGGGCAAGCCCAACATAGATTTATTCGCAACGAACAAGAATGCGAAGGTCCGAGCGCTATCGCAATGGATGCGTTAGCTATCAGCTGAGAGGGAATGTATGCATATGCATTCCCGCCAGAAATCCTGATTCCAAAAGTTCTCCAGAAAATCAGGCAGCAGGAATGCCAAGTGCTTCTGATCGCCCCAAATTGGCCACGCCGATCATGGTATACGGATCTGCTGGACCTTCTGGTCTGCAATCCTGTTCCTCTGCCTCTGATGGACAACATAATCTTCCAGGGCAAGGCCTTGCACAACAACTCGTCAATGTTCCAATTGACTGCGTGGATGTTGTCAAGGAATCGGCAGTTAAGGAGGGTTTTTCTGAGCAAGCAGCCATGTTTATGGCAAAAGCCAGAAGGGGGTCAACCTCCAGAGCATATAATTATAAAATCAACAGATTTGCTGAATGGTGCTCAAAAAGATGTATTAATCCAATGGAAGCATCTATTCAGGTAGTAGCCGATTTCCTCTGTCACCTTTTTGATGCCTATAGCCTCAAGCCTAACTCTATTGCTGGCTACAAGTCAGCTTTAATGTCAGTTATCCCTTGCTTGGCTATGAGGGGAAGTAATGAAATATGTAATCTAAATACTTTAATCAAAGGCATGGGTAATCTAAGACCAAGGAATCCTCCAGTGATTCCGTCTTGGAGTTTATCGTTAGTACTTCAAGTATTAGCAGATAAACCCTTTGAACCACTAAGCTCCATTTCCATGAAAATGTTGACGCTTAAAACAGTTTTTCTGATTGCTGCAGCTTCAGCCAGACGAAGAAGTGAAATACATGCTTTGTCAGCAGAGCCAGACCATTTTGTGGTGACAGGGGAAGGCCGTAGGCGTCTACCTAGAGTTAACTTTATGGCGAAGAACCAGTCTAAAATATCCTGGTCAGCCTATAGTCTTACCCACTTTGTCTAGGTTTGATCCTAATTCAAAGGCTTGGTGTCCAGTCCGTGCATTAACGTGTTATAAACAACGTACACAGGAATGGCGGACGGACCCTAGTGCTTTATGGCTATCTTACATTGAACCCCATGGGAGAGCTTCTAAAGATACCATTTCTACATGTAGGTGAATTGTGGAATGCATCTAGCATTGCCACAAACCCGCCACGGGTAAACAAGTTGACATGGCCAAGGCTCACAGTGTCCATGGCGTAGTGACATCCACGGCTTTGTTTAAAGGAGTGCCGGTGGATGACATTATGACATTATGTCAGTAGCACAATGGCACTGTGAGTCTAGTTTTACAGATCATTACCTACGTGACACGTCAAATCCACTTGCCTTATCGATTTTACATAAACCTTAAATCTGTATATAAATTTGTAAATATTGTACATAAGGCCGTTGACTCACACACAGTGCAATTTAGTGGGGGGAATCCCCGCTTTTCCGTACTGTACCTATCATCGCCAGGGGTGATCAAAGGGGAATCTTGTCAAAATAGGTTAGTCCTATATTTGGTGATGGTTATTTTTTGTTTTATATTACTTACTAAAATGGTGATGGTTTTGTTTTCTTTGTGGTTCCATCTGAGAGTATACGAAATGAAGCTTTCGTCCGATGTCTTATAGTACTTTAGCACGAGTACATAGAGAGCATATAGGACATTGAGGTCATCGCTGCCTCTTTAAAAGAGGGGAGGGGAGCGGATGTGAAACGGTCATTACTCTCAACATCGGTCGTGTTATCCGATGTCCAAATCATTTCCTGATTGTGTTTACATACACAATTTCAGATGTTTGTTGTGCTCCAAAAGCAAAAGTTTGCTCTTCCAGGGGTGAGCCGGTCTTCTGACCTTCGCTTCCCTCCCGCCGAATTCTCTTACGAATTCTGGCTATATAATAAAGTATCAGGGTGGTAAGTATACTCTTGATGTGAAATAAACGAAATCATGGATTTCTTTTTTCACAAGAGAGTTGATACTTACCACCCGATCCCGGCCTCTCCGCCCCACAGAGGTTCGGTCTATCAGCGTCAAATGTTGCAATTAGGTTAGCCAATATTTTGGAATAGAATGAGTCAGCCCCGCGCATGTGCGAGTTTGGGCTGCACATCCGCTGGACTGTCAGTTGTGTAACCTGCCCAGTGGGGGCGGTTTCTTTTTAATTCTGAGTATTATTGAAGCTAGGTCGATATTTAGGAAATATCATAAAGTATCAGGGTGGTAAGTATCAACTCTCTCATGAAAAAGAAATCCGTGATTTCGTTTATTTTCTTTCATAGTGAATGTCTGTTAACAAGGCAAGAGAAGAATATATTTGAAAATTTGCCACTAGCTTAACTAGCTCAGTTAATTTTGTAGTCAAAAAAAGATTGACCCAATTAAAGAAATTTGTTTGCGTCTCATGATGGTCAAATGGTCGTATATCTAGGACATGGGTCACTAAGTGTATACTTGAAGAGTATATATTGCAACTTTTTAGGATTGCTTTAAGGTTTAGGTCAAGCCGTCAAATATCTAAGTCATGAAGAGCCGGTTGTTCGAAGGTGTATTAACTTTTAAGTCTGGACCTATTCCGTAATACGCCATTAAGCCACCTTAAACATGTTCTTAAATTTTATGCCCATTGTTAAAAAGAGTATTAACTTTTTAAGTCTGGACCTAAATCTGTCTTCATCCATGGTATGTGTTAAATACTCAATACCAGTCTTAAAGCATAGAGATGCATATTAAATACATTATCAGTCATACGTAAAACAAACAACATTTTTTCAACACATGTCCTACATGTTTGTTTTTAGTTGTGACGCAAAACTAGTGGGTCTTATAAGTCAGTTTGTTCGTCGATCTGTCAGACTTTTTTTTACATTTCTGACAATCTCGGCTTTGTTTAGTTATTTTAACCCTTTCATGATGAAGCCTGTCAAAACTGGCCTCTGCAGTGGTCTTTCGAGAGGTATGTTCATTTGAAGGCCACAAGGATACTATTTTTGAAAATTTACCTTTGGAATGACTGGTTCATGTCACAATGATAATTGTCAGAAATACTCTACTCTATCATGAGCCTGGAATAGTCTGTCAAGTTGTACGAATTGTATGTCTTTGCTAGTTAATAAACTACAGCACCCATGGGGGGGGGGGGTGTTGGCATGTCTAGAAATGGATTCCTCTATTGACTTTCATTTGGCACAATAGTATCTCTATTCTCTATATGATTCTTAATTATTTGTCCCGAAATCACAACAAATCCCAAATATCTGTATCATGTATTATTCAATTATTAACTCACAGCCAGAATGGCCAAGTGAGCTTTTGCCATGGCGCGTGTCTGGTCGACAAGTTTTTCTATAAATGACTTCTCAAGAACTACTGGGACAATTTCAGTTATATTTGGCTTGAACAATCCTAAATAGAGATCCAAGTTTGTTCAGCCGATGGCCAGTTTGGCCAGCAGCCATCTTGGATTTCGGTTTATTTTTAGAAATGTCTCAATCTCCAAAACCGCTTGGGGAATCTATTCAAAACTCAAGTAAAATCATCTAGGGCAAGAGGTACAAAATGTAGGCCACGTTTGTTCAAGAGAACTTGATTGACCAAATTGTTCATCAGCCATCTTGGATGACCTAGTTTTCATGAAAACGACTTCTCCAGAACCGCAGAAGGGATGGGTCCGAAATCGGGGAAATATCATTAGGGACTCTAAGGGTGATTAAAGTTTGTTCACAAGAGTTGATCCGTCAAAAAACATGGCCACCATGGGCCAGTGAAAATGTAGCGCGTTTGGTGGCCATATTGAATTTTTTTATTTGATGGATTTTGAGGCTGATATTGGTTTTATATATGTTTTGGGATATTCTGATCTCAAATATGCCATTTATGAAACTGTCGGATAAATGGTTTGGCGGCCACCTTGGATCAGTTTCCCGGCAAAAGCTCCCATACTAAAGCAATGGGAAATTTATAAATGTCTTCTCGAGAACCACTTGGCCGATTTAAATTATATTTGGCAGGACCAATCTTCATGGCATAGAGATTCAAGTTTGTTCAAAGGAAGATGATCGGCCAATTTGGCCGGCCGCCATCTTGGATTTTGGCTGACTTTTAGAAACGTTTTTAAAAAGCTTCTCTGAAACTGCTTGGCCGGAATCGATGCAAACCTCATGAAATATGATCTAGGGCAGGAGCTGAACCAAGATTGTTTGAGGAACTTGATTTGCCAAATGGTTTGGTGGCCATTTTGGATAACCTAGTTTTCATGCAAACGACTTCAGTACTGCTGAATGTATCAGGCTGAAATTTGGCAGATATGATTAGGGCCGAAACGCCATTAAAATTTGTCCATAGAAAGTTGATATATAAAAAAATATGTCCGCCATGAATCAATCAAAATTTAGCGTTTTTGGTGGACATCTTGTATTTTCAGCAAATTTCTGAAAAAAATCATCAAAAGACTACTTATTAATCACTGGGCCAATTTTAAATAAAAGCTTGGCTAAACCTTATTCACATAGATTTGATGTGTAATTTTTGTCTCGCCCCGTAAGGAAAGCGAGACAATGGGGTTACCTTAGGTGACGTCTTCCGCGCCGTCGTCGTCCGCGGCGGTGTGTCATTTGTATTAAAGTTTTTGAATATGACTTATCCGATCTTGACGAAATTATACAGATATGATCTATACCACCATGGCATCTAGTCTCCATCATCAGCAAAATGATTTTCAAATTTTATCCAAATTTGAATGGTCTTACCATCTATTTTCCAACAAAAATCAGGTAAATGTTGAAGTTTTAGTCTCGCCCCGTAGAGAAAGCGAGACAATGCGGTTACCTTTGGTGTCATCATCCGCAGTGGCATGTCATTTGTGTTAAAGTTTTTCATCAGCCTTATTATTAAAAAATTGGTCATGAGATTTCAATTAAACTTCACAGACTTATTCTATGCGAGGTAGAGATGCAATTGCTCATCATTACTAAGGAGATTTTTTTTGAAATTTCACCTGTTTTTCTGTGGTTTTTGGACTTAGAATATTTTGGCAAATATAGGCCATAAAGTTTTTTAACAGCCTGATTATTCAACAATAGGTCATCAGATTTCAATGAAACTTCACAGACGTATTCTATGCAAGGTAGAGATGCAATTGCTCATCATTGCTAAGGAAATGGCACGTGTTTTTCATTTCTCCATCTAAGCTTATGCTATGGTGCACATCCGTCATTTTCCAATCTGAGCTTATGCTATGGTGCACATCCGTCATTTCTCCACCTGAGCTTATGATATTGTGCACATCCGTCATTTCTCCACCTGAGCTTATGCTTTGGTGCACATCCATCATTTCTCAATCTGAGCTTATGCTACATGTATCTGTCATTTCTCCATCTGAGCTTATCCTATGGTGCACATCCGTCATTTTTCAATCTGAGCTTATGCTATGGTGCACATCCGTCATTTCTCCACCTGAGCTTATGATATTGTGCACATCCGTCATTTCTCAATCTTAGATTATGCTATGGTGCACATCTGTCATTTCTCAATCTGAGCTTATGCTATGGTGCACATCCGTCATTTCTCCACCTGAGCTTATGATATTGTGCACATCCGTCATTTCTCAATCTTAGATTATGCTATGGTGCACATCTGTCATTTCTCAATCTGAGCTTATGCTATGGTGCACATCCATCATTTCTCAATCTGAGATTATGCTATGGTGCACATCTGTCATTTCTCAATCTGAGCTTATTCTATGGTGCACATCCGTCATATCTCAATCTGAGCTTATGCTATGGTGCACATCCGTCATTTCTCCATCTGAGCTTATGCTATGGTGCACATCCATCATTTCTCCATCTGAGCTTATGCTATGGTGCACATCCATCGATTTTCCATTACTCTAATTGTTATGTATTCTAGCAAAAGTATTCTGCTAAAAATATTTGCATAACCTTTGCGCGAATAAAAAAATGGGTTACACAATTTCTGCAGGCCTAAAATATAATAATGAAATTCCCTTTTACTTTTCCAAATAGAGTCAATAATGTCAGATAATATTAAACTGTGTGAACAGATAGGAAAGCACATTTCTGAGATTAAGGCTACAGAATGTGGGATATTAGGAACTTCATATAAAATTAGAAACACTTGTACTGAGGAAACGCGAAAGGAGTTTGAAAGCACGGCAATGAAAATTAAGGCAAATGCTTTTTCAGCGAATTATAAGTGCACTGAGCTAAAAAAAACCATTTGTGCAAATGAATCACAAACAACTGAGTTAAAACTTAAAATTAAGGAACTGGAATCAAAAGTTGAAAGACTAATGAAGGAGAATTCACATCTTTTGTCCCAGAATTCATTACTCAATGTAGAGTTAGGTAAAAGCACTGAAAAGCTGAATGCATCGCAAACCATGTTAAGCAGCTTTACTGATGAACTTTTGGATGCCATTGAACTACAACTTGACATCACTGAATCTGAACTACTTGTATCAACTCCTGTGGATGCTTCAAAAAGCCTTAAAGATGACCTTTCACATGATATGTTTGGCGAAGATCAACATGAGGAAGAAAATCGCAAAAGGGGGTTAAAAAGAAAAACAAACAATTAATGTATTTCCTGGGAAGTTAGTATAAAATATATTTTGATTTTCTTTACTTAGGTTTACAAAGAAGAGGCAAGTAAGTGATATATCGATGATCTATTATATGTCCTTGCCTAAGTTACCTATTAAGTTTATTTGTCAATTTTTATAGGAAAAGACAAGCCAACTATAAATTACTGCTGAATAGAAACTGTATGTGGTAATAAAATACTGAAATCCGTAAAAATATAAATGAAGTGAACAGGATACATGCTAAATTTTTTTTAATCAGTTCAAATGAAATTCGTTCATGTTTTGTGAATACAGTGACTGTGATTGCTGTTTCAGCCAGCCAAAGACTTTGTCTGCGATAGCTTGACAGCTCCACATCATCATCATATATGACACGACCTGTTTTCTGATTTGTCAAACCACAATATGCACATCATGGTCAGACTATGACCTGCAAGAATTTCTACAAAATGTGAATTTGCCGATAATTGAAATAAATAATGGTACAGCTGCCATGTTTTTGTACTGTTGTTACACTACAATTGTTTTATTATGTAAGGCTCCTACTTTCAGACATTTGACACTTGTCTTTTCCTTCAAATGACAGACACTTTGCACCTTCAGTTTTGATCAAGACACAGAATTATTGGGTGGCTGTTGAACACACATTTAAAAAATAGTTGATGGATTTAACATATTTTCTTTCTAACTAACATTTTCGTTTTCAGCTGTTGATATTGTATACAATAATTTAGTTGTGCCCTATTTAATTTAATTTTTAAATCTTTGTTTGAAATTGTATATTATTTTTGGAAAATAGGTTAAGAGCATTTATGCCATGCATGGTGACATTCATGGTTTATGCAATCTGATATAATTGGTACAAATTTAATATCATAGTTCCACATATTCCACATTAAATTATTATGCAGTAAATAAAATGTCATTTCAAACGAAGAGCGATCTTGTTTCTCCTTCCCATTCATAGTTTTACTTGCCAATTATTTATGAGTTGCATATTATTTACCATCCATGCACTACTAACTATACTTTCACCTCTTCTAATGCACTTTCAGATTCTACTTCAATGAACTTACCACTGAGTAACCGAGTCCAGGAATCGGTAAATCGACTCCTCTTTAGGACTCTAATTTGGAACTGATACTTAGCAAGCTTACATTGTCATATAATATTGCAGTTGTAAACTATGACATCGTAGAACGGGAAACGTAAGTTTCCTACATTCACATGCAGCCCATTTGTTTTTATCACGGACACGAAAGAAATTTACTATATATCATGCAACAGTAGTACAGAATAGAACCATACAACGTTCACCTGTCATTTTCCCCACCTAGGTCCCAATGTTTCAATCTAGTTTTAGTTGGGTGTCCCTTTTGAGGAATATAAGACTAGATATATGAAATTAAACAGGACATGCCTGGAAGAATAAACAGACACACAAGGCTTTGATATTCACCAGCTGTTTGCCACCAGGTAAAACATAAGCATATATACCATGCACATGTAGCTTCATTCAAGTTGTTTAACTAATGGTAATAGGTACAAAGATAATGTATTTACTCAGCTATAACATTATAGTTTTAATTATATTACTATTTTTGTTGTTCTTTGCTTTTGAGCGATTAAGTCTGTTTAAAGTAATACATGCTTACATCATAATATGAGATACGGTTACTTTTGTTTCTAACAAACATAAGCAATAGGTCATACAATATTAGAAAGGCTAAGACTAAGTAGATGTAGTAATTGAGGTTTATATTATAATATTGAAACTGATTCAGTGCATCAATGCTGGCTAATACTAGCATTTTTAAAAACCTACACAATCATTTATTAATGAGTTCACTGGTATAACTGATTATAGTTAAACAATTGAATGATGCCAATCTATGAATATCACATATCATTTATATTTTTTGTTTCAGGTGGTTGCATTTCCTAATTGGCAATAAAGGTGCACACAGTATGAATGGGAACATTGAGTGTTGCGTATGTAAGAAAAAATACAAGTCACAGAAAACACTTCAGAACCATAAGTGTCCATGGTGCTCAAAGTGTAACAAGTTATTCTCAACCTATCAGCGCTTCATGCAGCACAAATGCAAGGCTACAGAATCTTTGGAAAAGGTTAAATAAGAGACGATTGAACCATAATTCACTGGAGTTGAAACGAACTTAGTTGATAAGCCATTGAAGGTAAATGATGAAGAGTTCTGCAGTTCATATGCTACCTAACTCATCGAGGGATTAAGCGATCAGTGAAAACTGAGCCATCATTCAGTAAGCCTGCGACCAATTTGGTTGATCAACCATTAAATGGAAATGATGAAGAGTCCTGCAGTTCATATGCTACCATAGCTCGTCGAGGGATTAAGCGATCAGAGAAAAGTGAGCCATCATTCAGTAAGCCTGCGACCAATTTAGTTGATCAACTATTAAATGTAAATAATGAAGACTCCCGCATTAAAAATGAAACATAAGCTGAATTCATAATGAATGCTTATGCATGTGTGATGTATATTGTTGGATATATTAGCAAAGGACAACGGGGTATGAGCGATCTTCCTAGGCGTGCTTGTAAAGAATCTAAGGAAGCAGAAAATGATTTCAGGCAACAAGTAAAGGTTATTGGTAACCAATTTTCACGTTCAGTAGAAGTTAGTGCTCAAGAAGCTGTGTAACTAGCATTACAAATGTGTCTACAACGTGCAACATGTGGCTTCCAATTCATTAACACTTCACCTCCAGAGGACAGACCTTTCATTTTAAAAAGTTTGGATGAAATTGAACAATTGGCAGATGATGATGAGAATATTCAGTGTGGTAACATTATATCAAGATACACTGAAAGACCACAAGACATGGCTAAAATATGCCTAGCAGACTGCAGCAATATATGATCTAGATAAATATAAGAGTTTCTGTCAGAAAAAGACGAAAAGCTTGTCAGAGCTGCATGAAGTTGATTATGAGGAAGATGTAGAAGATGATCCATATGCACCTACTTTGTATGATGATGACCAGAATGATGATGGTTACTCAGAAGCAGTGTCTGCCTTGAAAAATGATGATGCAGAGTACATACCAAATCAAGTGACTATGTAGTGGAACAACATTGCGGAAAAGAAAAAAGGTGATTAGATGTGTTCGCTACAGTAAGGAAAAAGATGCAGAAAACTTATAGGGAAGCACTGATGCTGTTTTATCCCTGGCAAGATGAAGATGAGCTAATGGCTGGATGTTCAAGCTTTGAAGAACTGTATCAACAATTGAAAGAAGTAGTGGACTTGAAAAGACATGATTATGAACAACATTCTGAAAGCATTGATAAAACTGAGGCAAACCTGAGTGACAGAGAACCTGATGATAACATGTGGGATAATGTGGCTCATGGCAATCAACATCAAGAGCTCACTGATGAACTTACAAAACGGGATATGACACTTGCTAATGAACATGACTTCACAGAGTATTACATTGGTATCGATTTGGGATTAACTACTGGAAGTAGTACAAGTGATGAGATGATAAGCAATCGAGTCAACAATGATGAATTTCGGCAGCTTGTACAGTCACTGAACCGGGAACAGAGCGAAATATTTAATCATATTATTAGAAAGACAAAAACCTCCGAGCAACAGTTTGTGTTCATAAGTGGTGGTGCAGGTGTCGGTAAGACCCGATTGACGCTGACCTTATATCAGGCGCTGGTTAGGCATTATAATAGTGAGCCAGGTGATGATCCTGAACAAGCCAGTGTTATGATGTTGGCAGCAACTGGAAAGGCAGCATACCTAATAAAAGTCAAGACAATACATTCTGCATTTGGTGTTCCTTGTAATCAAGGATTAGAATATAAAAATTTATCACTTAGCATGCTGAACACATTTAGGAAGAACTTCAGATATTTGAAGGTCTTATTTATTGATGAAATATCCATTTCTCCTTCGATCAATACTTACCATTATATTACTCTTTGATAATACAAGCTAGCTAGCTAGCTAGCTAGCTAGCTGCTCTAGGAATCTAGATTTAGAAAGCTTTACCGGCTCCTGGAAATGGGTACCCGGTTCCCAACAAACAGGTACCCGTCTGCCAGTGAGGCTCATTATTGTTTGCATAGCAACAAGAGCTACATGTATACATGCTTTTTGCATTTGGAAATTTCTTAGTTTTCTTAGTTTCTTAGTGTTTTCTGGGCCTAAGTTTAGCTGTTTTCACTTCACGGAATATTGAATTAACCATGGAAGGAGCTTCTGAATCTCAGGTTGTATTTTTTCATGTTATTCTCTAGCTGTATGGAGACTTAGGTCTCTAAAATTTCGTCTTTGTCGCAAGTCCCAATTTCTGACCCCGAATCTGGGATGTGTGGTGACAACGAAATATGCCAGATAGATTGCCTCCTTTTAAATCCCAATGGCGATCAGCAGTAATATGAAATTGGATGTTGGCTATACGGTTTTTGTCTCGGCTACGAAGCAGGATCAAGACATAGGTATCACTTCCGGCGGCGGCGTAAACTTTTAAGTTAAGTTTATATCTCAGCAATGCCTGATCCAATTGGAACCAAACTTGGGTGCATGGTAATATACGTCAAAAGGAAGCAGCTCGCTGATAAAAAGGTCATGAGGACAAGGTTACAGGGGTCAAATCTTTGTTAATATTTTACGTTACGTTTTTGCGTTAAACAAAAGTTATTGTCTTATATCGCAGCAATGCCTGATCCAATTGGAACCAAACTTGGATCCATGGAGATATACATCAAAAGGAAGCAGCACGCTGATGCAGGCATCATGCGTTCAAGGTTCTGGAGTCAAAGGTCACGGTATAAATTTTGTTAATATTTTATGTTACGTTTTTGCGATAAACAAAAGTTATTGCCTTATATCTCAACAATGCATATCCAATTGGAACCAAACTTGGGTACATGGTGATTTTCATTTAACGGAAGCAGCATGCTGATGCAGACATCATGTGGTCACGGTTATGGGGGTCAAAGGTCATGATATATTCTTTGTTAATATTTTACGTTGAAGTTTTTGCATTAAACAAAAGTTATTGCGTTATATCTCAGCAATGCCTGATCCAATTGGAACCAAACTTGGGTACATGGTCATATACATCAAAAGAAAGCAGCATGCTGATGCAGACATCATGTGGTCATGGTTATGGGGGTCAAAGGTCATGGTATAGTCTTTGTTAATATTTTACGTTATGTTTTTGCACAGGAGACAGGCGAGACATTTAATTCCGCGAAATTCTTGCTAACACTAAAATCGGCTGACGTCATTCTCCGTATTATCCAAGCGGGTGACGTCACACCCGTGTTGTTTCTCAGATTTTTTATGGTGAAGAAAATGTTTCATTAATTCGTGCATCTTATTCTTGGTGCTGCATACTTTTTGTACCAGATAACTTTAGAATTATGTCATGTTTTGCGTGGTAATCACGATCTGTTTGCATTGATCGGTGGTTTCAAAATTCTTGATTTAAGATGTGTGTTCTGCGGTTTTACCATGTTCTACAGCAGGTTGTTTATGCATTTTGTTGTTTTCTTCACGTATCGTTTTGGCCTTCGTTTGAGAGTATAATTTGAAATTTATTCTTGAAATATACCGCGATTGCTATTCGATATGGTGCCTGGTTCCGTGTGATACATCCGTCAGGATAAGTATATGGGTGTATTAATGTCCGCTATCGTTCTTGTCTCCAGATTATGTGATCTTTGTTGTAACGTTGCAGGTTTGGGGTGCTGGAGGGTTAACATTTAATTTATGGTCAAAATATTTGAAAATTATTTGTCTACCTTCCATTCCTGTTTCGCTCCGCTTGCTTATTTTAGGTTTTATGATTATTTTTAGGACAAGCCTACCCCGCCATCTTGTTCCGAATGCCATAAATTCGTGAAAGTCGCCTACAACGACCATGTCTGTTTTCGATGTTCTTCCTGTTTAAGGAATTGCTGGATGCTATTTATAGCAAGCAACTCTTAACCAAGAGCCAGCCCCAGAGGGGAGTATGACAGATATGGTGTGGCTCCAGCAGTCACTAAGGATGACCGCTGGGTGCTTGGGATTCAGAGTGCTGGAGCAGGTGGTCCTGCTCCGGCGCTTGTGGACAGATCTCAAGCGCACCACAAAGAAGTCCTGTCCCTATGCGATGAGGGAGTGAGGGCAGCAATGAGTGCTGTTAATCACTGCTATCGCCTACTTCAGTCGGTGTGGGCTGAAGCTGGAACAGGCCACCCTGTGCCACCTGTGATGCTGTCTTGTGTCAATGATGGCCTGGTGCTCTCGATGGACACTGGCCATGGTGCAAGGGTGAGTTAAAAAATTCAGGAGGCAGATGGTCCTTGACCATATGCGTCCAGCTACGGCCGTCAGGGAGCATTTGCTTGGAATGCCCCTGAACGGCCCTACCATCTTTGGTGGCCAAGCGCGGGCCATCTTAGAGGATACTGCTAACATAGCACGGAATCGGTTGGCGGTTAATCTACAGTTAGAATTAGTGCGACAGGCGCACGCACTAGGGGCTGTGGCTAAACCGTTAGCTGTACAACCGTCCTCCAAGAAACAGAAGAATCACAAGAGCAAGGCGAAAGCCAAGCGAGCTTCTGCTATTGCTGGGCCTTCGCAGCCGCCTGTGGCTAAGAAGGCGAGGAGGGTTGTGGAGGCTCCAACCCACCCCAGTGTTGCTCATGATCATCCGAGAGACGGGAAGGGCAAGGGTAAGTCCTCCAAGGGCAGAAAGAAGGGAGCTGATCGTACCTGAGTGTATGGTAGCTTGGCGAGGTGTGATGCCAGACAGGCTGGTCCTAGGATGGATATCCCAGGGGTACATGCCAGAATGATGGGATTTTCCACCACAAAACCTGTCTTTGGCACCTGTCTGGACTCCCGTACCAAGGGAGCCAGACAAGTTAGAAGCCATTCAAAACGAAGTGTCAGGTTTGCTTCTGAAGGGAGCAATAAAACCAGCAAACCAGAACACTCGAGGCTTCTATTCAAACATGTTCCTTGTCCGCAAGAGCACAGGGGGATGGAGACCCGTACTCAATCTCAGGCCATTGAATTGGTTTATCCATACGCCTCGGTTTCAGATGGAAACTCTGAGATCGGTAATGGCAGGATTGAGGAAAAGAATGTGGTGTGTGTCAATCGATCTGAAAGATGCATATTTCCACATTCCAATGAACAGGGGTTGTTACAGGTTTCTGAGATTCGCGTTTCAGAATCAGGTATGGCAGTTTTCACCAGAGTGGTCCTAGCAGTGACAGCGTTTCTCAGAGAAGAGAACATGGCCCTTCACACCTACATAGACGATTGGCTTATCAAGGCGGACACGCCAGCCAGGTTAGGAGTGGATACTGCTATCTAGGCTGGATAGTCAACAGGGAGAAATCTGAGTTGACACCCACTCAACACTTCGTTTATTTGGGGATGCGATTCGGTCTCGAGGAAGGCAGGGTTTACCCATCAGGGCCCAGAGTGGTGTCTGTTAGCCATCCTCGAGAGTTTTCGATTGGGAAACCACATTCAGGAGAGGTTTCTTCAGATGGTGGAAGAAGTGTCAGAATCTCCTGCTAGGAGTTTCGCTTCACCTACCCCGCCCCCAGCTGTCCGTGTACACGGATGCATTGCTGGAGGGGTTGGGGGTGGGGGCCTGCCTGGGAGAACACCAGGTTTCGGGCACATGGACTCTCCAAGAGAGTCAGTTGCATATCAATTTGTTGGAAATGATGGCAGTGGAACTGGCATTGGAAAAGTTTCTTCCAAAAGTCAGGGGCAAGGTGACATTGATACGGTCGGACAACTCGACAGTAGTATCATACATAAATCGCCAAGGCGGGACCAAGTCACCCACACTGTGTATGAAGGTGTGGCACTTGATTCAATGGTGCAGGATTACTCAGTTGTTTTGAAAACAGCTCATATTCCTGGGCAATTGAACATTCTGGCATGTGCTTTGTCTCACAGACAAAGAATTCTGCTGACAGAATGGTCTCTCAACCCTCCAGTTCTTCAAAGGATCTTCGCGCATTGGGGCAAATCAAACATGGACTTGTTCGCCACAAAGGAAATGCTCAAATCATGACTTATGCCTCGATGATTGCAGATCCAAATGCTGTCGATACAGACGCTCTGGCCATAAGCTGGAGAGGGATGCACGCTTACGCGTATCCACCCACCATTCTTCTGCCGAAGGTTTTGGTGAATATCAGGGAGGTACCGTGCCTGGTCCTGCTAATAGCGCCATTTTGTCCGTGGTTCACGGATCTTCTGGATCTGCTGGTGGACAATCCAGTGCAGTTACCCGAGATTCCAAACATAATCTCCCAGGCCAAGGATCGTTTCCTACACGAGCAGCCCGAAATGTTCAAATTGACTGTGTGGATGTTATCAAACAACGTTCCACGTCGGAAGGCTTTTCTCAACAAGCTGCGAGCTTCATCGCAGCTGCAAGAAGGAGGTCAACCTTCAAGTCATATAACCACACGGTTAACAAATTTGTAGAGTGGTGTGAAGAAAAGGATAGTGATACTTTTCAAATCTTCAATCTGCTATTCAGCAAATAGCAGACTTTCTCTGTGAGCTGTTCTATTCAGGACTGGCTCCTGTCACAATTGCTGGATACAAGTTAGCTTTTGCATCAGTTATCCCATGTCTAGCCAACAGGGATAGTCCAGAGGTGGCCCAGTTGAATATGATGGTGAAGGGAATGAGCAATCTCTGACCGAGACAACCGGTAGTCATTCCAGCCTGGTGCTTTGGTGCTTAATGTACTGGCCAAGCACCCTTTCGAACCTTTGGGTTCGGCTTGTCTAAAGCATTTGACTCTAAAGTCAGTTTTTCTATTGGCAGCTTCCTCAGTGAGAAGGCGCAGCGAGATCCATGAGCTTTCAGCAGAGAGGGACAGAGTTATTGTCTCCGGAGAGGGTCTGCGACTACTGCCAAGAACAGAGTTTATGTCAAAGAATCAATCTTTGAAATATCCCGGCAAACCGATCATTATACCAAAGCTAACTAGGTATGATCGTGATGCCAGTGTCTAGTGTCCAGTCCATGCTTTGACTAAGTACAAAAAACGGACTGACTTTACTGTCAAATGATAGACATCTGTGGATCTGCCATAAGAAGCCATATGGCGCCGCATCCATGGATTCTATCTCTCGTTGGGTAGTCGAATGCATTCAGACTACCCATGAGATTGCGACTGGGCACCAGGTGCAATGCGCAAGCGCTCACAATGTTAGAGGAATAGCCGCCTCAACCGCCCTTTACAATGGTGTTCCATTAGAGGACATCATGGATGTTGCACAATGGCACTGTGAGTCCTCTTTCACGGATTACTATATGAGGGACATGTCAGACTCTGCCAATCCACTCGCTTTAGCTGTTTTAAAATGATAGTCTAATGGCCACACTGTTCTTCTCCCTTTTAATACTTGAAAAAACAAAAGTTATGGAACAGACAAGCGAGAGGAATACAACCATGAGTGTCACGTATGGTCGAAAAAGTGCTTGGTTGATGGCTCCACGTCTGAAATCCATTATTGATAAGGTAATTCAAGTTTGACATTTTTTTGTATTATGTTTATATATCATGATCATTCATCGTATATATTCATGGTCATTCCCAGGCTAATATGTGCAAAGAGCAGTTAACCCTCTTCGCATATTTGTGTTTTCAGGCAAGATGCATGTTCGTGAGTTCTCTCCCTTAGGAGAGAAAGGGGGTGGAGCGGTGATGCGAATGTGATTCGGTCCCTAAACTTGGCGGTCCTTTTAGGTCTCCGTATGTCTAAGATCTTTCTCCAGGGACAAAAGAAGCTATGTATGGCTTGCCCCTTCCCACCAGGTTACCGACTAAATCTGGTGTTATCAAAGAGTAATATAATGGTAAATATTGATCGAAGGAGAATGAAGGAAATTTCAATTTCCCTTTCTCCGAGATCTAACAATAGTAACAATACTTACCATTATATTACGGAACCTGTCTCCCAGCCTCACTGGCAGATGGGTACCCGTTTGTTGGGAACCAGGTACCCAGTTCCAGGAGCCGGTAAAGCTTTCTAAATCTAGATTCCTAGAGCAGCTAGCTAGCTTGTATTATCAAAGAGTAATATAATGGTAAGTATTGTTAGATCTCAGAGAAAGGGAAATTGAAATTTCCTTCAGTGTGGTAGCAATCTTTTTAATTTTGTAAACCAAAGAATGCAGGAGATTATGTGTTTGAAAAGTCATTTGGTGCAGTCGGCATTATTTGTATTTGAGATTTATTTGAGCTTCATCCTGTCAATGACAGCTGGATATTCATGCAGCCAAATAAAGGACTGGCTACATTAGGTCAAAATTTATCGAGGGATGAGATCCAACTTTTCGATTTAACAATGATAATGCATTAAATAGATTGCGAGAAGGCCTTCAAACCTCAGAAGATGAAAATTTGTTCAGCTCATGCTGCATAGCAACTCAAAGCGCAAAATATGATAAGGAAGCACCTCACATATCATATTATAATAAAGATGTCTATTTCCATAACACCAGTATATGGGAGTCATCAAGCTTAGACAGGGTGACATGCTTGGCAGTTGATATTGTAATTGGGGATGTCTCCATGGATGTGAAGAAGGCAATAAAGTCGAGAGCTCCATCAAAAGCAGGCGATGCCATGGGTCTGGGAAAGAAATTTCGGACTGCTGTTGGGCTTCGAAATCAGTTTACATTGAACTTGGACATTGATGGTGGCTTGGTTAATGGCAGTACCTGTATTACGTTTATGGACCATAATCTTTCAAATGGTGCATCTGTTATTTGGGTGAAATTTGAAAATAAAGGTGTTGGGGAAAACATGAGAAGTGCATGTCATCATATGTACAATTCACCCAAAATAGAGAAGGCATGGACGCCAATTAAGACAGTAACCAGACAATTCACTGTTGGGAGATATAAGAATGCTATGGTTCTCCAACGCCAATTTTCTCTTCAGTTAAGCTGCTCAAAAACAGTCCATCGTTTACAAGGAGACACTATGCAGAAGGCTATGATTCAGTTGCCAAATGAAAAGCGGGCCCATATGCACTATGTTGCTTTGAGTAGGGTAACCAAGCTCAGTAACATAGGAATTATTGGTAAATTTGATCCAACCAAGATTACAATTTCAGATGATTTAAAACAGGAAATGCAGCATCTTCGAAGCACTGAAGTTGTGTTAAACACCGCTATACAATATGGACAGTACTAGTTTAAAAGTTGTGTTTCACAAATGCCAGTCTTTGCATCGTCATATTGATTATATTAAGTGCGATGAGAATATATTAGCAGCAGATATTATATTATTGGTAGAGACAAAGTTATGCTGCAAAGAACTAGACCCGTGCTATTCTTTACCATCTTTCACTTTATATAGAAATGATTACAGTTCGGTAAGATCACCCGATGGAAGTGCTATCTACCTAAATCAGAAGGTTATAGCTAAATGCAGCTCATTGAATTATCAAACAGTTGAAATGACACTTGTCCAGGTTTATATGTCTTCAAGAATTCAAGTGGTATGTGTATACTGCCGACCAAAGGAAGCAGTTGATAAAGTGTGTGCAGCCATATCATATTTGAATAATTACTTGGCAAACGATGTTCCAGTACTTATTATGGGTGACTTTAATGTGAATGTATTGGACCATGACCACAGATCTCAGCAACTTCTGTGTAAAATGAACACATAAGGATACACACAAGTGATGAAAGAAGTAACAACTAATGGGGAAAACAGTTATAGACCACATTTATACTAACATAGACAGTGACGATTGCCAGTATAGATGCTTTGAATCTTATATCAGCTGTCACTAAATCCTTTGATTTTCATTAAGTGAAAATCACAGAGATGTTTAGACATCACTGAAATGGCATTGTAAAAATGAGTATTTAGAAAATGTTGAAGATGACGCATATGCCCCCTGATTTATTTATATCTGATGCTGATGATGATGTGGAAATGTTGCAAAATGGCACAGAACACACATTGAACAGAGCTAGTATGTCCGGTAGTGTCAAGAAACCAGTGAGGAATAGCCTGATCCTGATTGTGTTCAGTATGATCAAGAATCGAGTGAGGAATAACCAGATCCGGATTATGTTCAGTATGGTCAAGAAATGAGTGAGAAATAACCTGATACAGATTGTGTTCAGCATGGGCAATAAACCAGTGAGGAATAACCAGATCCTGATTGTGTTCAGTATGGTCAAGAAACGAGTGAGAAATAACCAGATCCTGATTGTGTTCAGTATGGTCAAGAAACTAGTGAGGAATAACCAGATCCTGATTGTGTTCAGCATGGTCAAGAGACGAGTGAGAAATAACCTGATCCTGATTGTGTTCAGCATGGTCAAGAAACTAGTGAGGAATAACCTGATCCTGATTGTGTTCAGTATGGTCAAGAAACGAGTGAGGAATAACCTGATCCTGATTGTGTTCAGCATGGTCAAGAAACGAGTGAGAAATAACCAGATCCTGATTATGTTCAGTATGATCAAGAAACTAGTGAGGAATAACCTGATCCTGATTGTGTTCAGTATGGTCAAGAAACGAGTGAGGAATAACCAGATCCTGATTGTGTTCAGTATGGTCAAGAAACGAGTGAGGAATAACCTGATCCTGATTGTGTTCAGCATGGGCAATAAACCAGTGAGGAATAACCTGATCCTGATTGTGTTCAGCATGGTCAAGAAACGAGTGAGGAATAACCTGATCCTGATTGTGTTCAGCATGGTCAAGAAACGAGTGAGGAATAACCTGATCCTGATTGTGTTCAGCATGGTCAAGAAACGAGTGAGAAATAACCAGATCCTGATTGTGTTCAGCATGGTCAAGAAATGAGTGAGGAATAACCAGATCCTGATTGTGTTCAGCATGGTCAAGAAACGAGTGAGAAATAACCAGATCCTGATTGTGTTCAGTATGGTCAAGAAACGAGTGAGAAATAACCTGATCCTGATTGTGTTCAGCATGGTCAAGAAACGAGTGAGAAATAACCAGATCCTGATTGTGTTCAGCATGGTCAAGAAACGAGTGAGAAATAACCTGATCCTGATTGTGTTCAGCATGGTCAAGAAACGAGTGAGGAATAACCTGATCCTGATTGTGTTCAGCATGGTCAAGAAACGAGTGAGAAATAACCTGATCCTGATTATGTTCAGTATGGTCAAGAAACGAGTGAGGAATAACCTGATCCTGATTGTGTTCAGCATGGTCAAGAAACGAGTGAGGAATAACCTGATCCTGATTGTGTTCAGCATGGTCAAGAAACGAGTGAGAAATAACCTGATCCTGATTGTGTTCAGCATGGTCAAGAAACGAGTGAGAAATAACCAGATCCTGATTGTGTTCAGTATGGTCAAGAAACGAGTGAGAAATAACCAGATCCTGATTGTGTTCAGTATGGTCAAGAAACGAGTGAGAAATAACCTGATCCTGATTGTGTTCAGCATGGTCAAGAAACGAGTGAGAAATAACCAGATCCTGATTGTGTTCAGCATGGTCAAGAAACGAGTGAGAAATAACCTGATCCTGATTGTGTTCAGCATGGTCAAGAAACGAGTGAGGAATAACCTGATCCTGATTGTGTTCAGCATGGTCAAGAAACGAGTGAGAAATAACCTGATCCTGATTGTGTTCAGCATGGTCAAGAAACGAGTGAGGAATAACCTGATCCTGATTGTGTTCAGCATGGTCAAGAAACGAGTGAGGAATAACCTGATCCTGATTGTGTTCAGCATGGTCAAGAAACGAGTGAGAAATAACCTGATCCTGATTGTGTTCAGCATGGTCAAGAAACTAGTGAGGAATAACCTGATCCTGATTGTGTTCAGCATGGTCAAGAAACGAGTGAGGAATAACCTGATCCTGATTGTGTTCAGCATGGTCAAGAAACGAGTGAGGAATAACCTGATCCTGATTGTGTTCAGCATGGTCAAGAAACAAGTGAGGAATAACTTGAGCCTGATTGTGTTCAGCATGGTCAAGAAACGAGTTAGGGATAACCAGATCCTGATTGTGTTCAGCATGGTCAAGAAACGAGTGATGAATAACCAGATCCTGATTGTGTTCAGCATGGTCAAGAAACAGTGTGGAATGATCTGATCCTGATTGTCCGAAAACCGTAAGTAGTAGTGGTAGTAGTAGTAGTAGTAGTAGTAGTAGTAGTAGTAGTAGTAGTAGTAGTAGTGGCCGCAGCGGCATCAGTAACCAATAAATTTAAAAACGGCTGAGTGATGTGGTGTAAAATCAAGCCTTAATATAATAATAATAATAATAATCATAATAATAATAATCGGAACGATTTCTGTAAGGCTTCCAGATGGATGGCTTGGAAGCCTTAATAATAGTTAACGATAATTAATGATAATTATAATTAATGATAATAATGTAATTTTAGGGTCTGCAGGCACATTCATATTTTTGTGAGTATTTGCATAATTTGAGTTTGGTTACTAACTATTTAACTAAATAAGTGATATAAACAAAAAGAAAAAGAAAAACCCCAAATACAAAGCATTTGTTAATACCAGTAAATTTTTTTACTGATACTATCAGTGGCATAGTGAGGGGTGGGGGCACTTGGCCATGGTTCTCCCCCCCCCCCCCCCCCCTCCCCTTCCCCCCCCCCCCCCCTTTCGCCGTGGGAAAAAATAAAAGATATAATATAATGTCACAATGATAATAACGTAAAAATACGCCACTGCATACTAGTGACAGTTTTTGACATATTTTTGTTTGTATTACTTATGGTTTAAATCTTGAACTTAATAACAATAATTTTTCCTTGATTGTTTTTACATTTTTAAATAGTCATGAATAAAATGTTTCCGAAAAAGTTGGTCCCGATCCCAGGGGGATTCATAATACGGAAAAATTTGTTACTTCTCCGGGATGTAGAAATTGTTTGAGTGTAGCTTTCGTGACCATCTCGGTCACTTCTTCAGCACTAACTAGTTAGTGCTGAAGAAGTGACCGAGATGGTCACGAAAGCTACACTCAAACAATTTCTACATCCCGGTGAGGTAACTAATTTTTCCTTGTTATGAATAAAATGGTTTATAGTAAATTATACATATGCATGAATGATTTAATGTTTTTCTTTTTCCTCAAATATCCTGTTTTTATTCTATTTTTCCTATCACAATATTTTTCCAAGGCACATTTACATTTTAAAATTATTTTTATATCCTGAATAAGGTTAGTATTCCATTTAGATGGGTTCACTGGCAGTAGGCAGTAAAAAGTGGAATTGGATGCATTCATATATGCGGTACCGTCGGTATGCCAATGGTGATGGTTATAACATGGAAGAAAATACTGGGGTGAGATATATCACATAATCACTGTATTAGTTAACAAGAGCTCTTCGGATTTTGAAACCTTATTAACTGTCTATCTCATGTAGGGATGCAATATTTATCATTAAAAAGTTGATTTTGTGCAATGTCATCAGATATTTTTTCACCTATTAGTCAATAGGAACTTAAGTACCGGTATTAACTGGATCAATAATACTAAAAGCCATCCAGGGGCGAGACATATCACGCGTTCACGTTCTTGTTTACAGTGATCATCGCATTTTCTTCGGTTGTGCCAGTGGCCAATAATTCCAGGTGAGCGATACAGGCCTCTTGAGCCTCTTGTTTTCCGAATGAGAAATGCCATCTAATTTGATAACAATAAATCCAGCTCGTTTTCAGAAAGACATCTGTTCAGTAGCAAGAGCATTCTTATTTCCAATACCTACTCAGTATTTGATAGAGTGTGTAGACGTGAAGTTTTAAAATACTTATGGTTATGAAACAAACATTAGGTATATATTTCATTCACATTCCATTCTGATGACATCAATTACTTATATAAGTTATACATTCAAAGGTTAGATCTATTGAAGGCCGTAAATGTAATATCTGGTTCTAAGTGCCAGTTCCCGCTAAACCATATCACAACATAGTGTTGAAGTCGAGTAATTTGATATAATCATAAGATGTGTTCCTGTGCACATATTTTGTTATTCTTTTGATATAACTTTAATTCGATACTTTGCAGAAGCCTCATGAATCTAGGCAGAAGCCTCATGAATCTAGGCAGAAGCCTATGAATGAAGCCAATCTGTCACTGAAGTGTATGATGACATAATGAATTACGTTACATGTAGGCTGATGTCACAATCAAAATATGTAATGATTGACGTAGCTAAGTCTGTCATGAACTTTTAAAGTCTGTCATGTGTACGATTTGTATGGCTTTACTTAATATCCATTCTGTTGAATATTTTGACAGCACACAGGCAAATAACTCAAAATATTCAATAGTTTACCTGTATACCGGTAGTTTTCTGGAAATTGAGATTCAGGGAGTTTAGGGTTCGATCCATCCCAACACAGGCCAAGCGTTGGTTGAGCTTAGCCGGAGAGGGGGGAGCATAGCTAAAAATGCATTCGTCCATTATTTATGCTGTCAGTTAACATACTACATACCAGGGTTTCTCATAAGGGTTCTTTTGAGGGTATAGACCCCTAAAATGTAACTGGGAATTCCCACAAGTTGTAGTGGGTTCCATGGGACCCCTGAAAATCTTGCATGATTGTTAAATATTAATTGGTTTTATAGGTTTTTGCACAAACATACCCACAAACTGTAGCATGAGACACCCGTAATTCATATCTGTGAGACTATCTTACTCTCTAATTCCAACATGAATGAGATAAACTGCATGGGAGTCCCAAATTCAGTTTGAACACACACACGCACGCGCACACATTTCATATTGGGACCCCTAAAATTTAGATGCCGTGAGAAACTGCTACATACTGGCCATTCAGGTGCGCATGTTTTAACTGCCAGAGTGGCTACTATTGCCTGGATGCAGATCCTGAGATTGTATCAGAGTTTCTCATAAAACTATGAGATAAACATTAATGAAATTTATTTGAAAACTAGAACTTGCAGTTGATGGTGCGTCATTACAAATCCAGACGCTTTCACCAAGTTTGTCATTTTTACCATTCCCCCACCCCAAGGGGCCAGAGGCCAATATAAATGTTAATTCACAATCTGCACACTTATGGCTAACTCATGCATTTAATAAATTTGTTTGAATTCCCCTTTAATGGTTTCTCGGAGGAGATAGCATGACGGGTCTATTATAAATATTGTTGTAACTACTTTCAGGACAGCGCTTCATTGGGCTTGCAAGCGAGGTCATGCATCGATAGTGTTAGCATTGCAGGAGCATGGAGCTGATAGCAGCATCACTAATTACCAGGAACAAACTGCTGCTCAGATGACAAATGATCCAACTATTCATCGTATACTGCAAGGTAAAATTATATCTATGAGAAACAAAGGAATTTTTTATGGTAATCCACAGAACTAGGCATCCTAGCATTGTGCTCCATGAACAAATATATCTGGTCAAGCTGGATGTCTAATTCTTATCCCCCATCGACCCTTTGACTTTTTGTTAGTTGCAAATTTTGAAGTGAATGGCAATTGGAAAATCACAGATGGTCTAAATTACTAATAACTGGTCCGGAATTTATATGAAATTTCATTCGGCAGATGTGTGAACCACGCAAGTAAAAATATCCTTTTATCCGTTTAACACTTATATCAGCTAAAAACGGCTTCTGCAGTGATCTTGAGAAATATCCAATTACAGACCAAGAGAAGACTATTTTTGAAAATTTACTACTGGAATGACTGGCTCGATAACCGAGCCAGTCATTCCAGTGGTAAATTTTCAAACAAAATCTTCTCTTGGTCTGCAAATGGACATTTTATATGAGAAAATTAAAATTTTTTTGGAACAAATTCAAGGGTTAAAGGGTTAAACCATGATGTCCCAGAATCAGAATATCACATATTCACAGGTACACAGAGAAATTTACATGTGGCTTATAGGGAAATCCAACTGTAGACATGGTAGATTCGCTACTTAGACCAGGAAGAAATGAGGCATTCTGGATCCACAGGGTTCATACGCAGGTATGGAAGTCTGGAAAAAGTCTGGAAAATTAAGAAACCCTTTTCCAGGGCTTAAAAAAGTATAGAAAATCAATATTTTGTGAAACCGCTATGGAAAAGGTATGGAAAATTAAAATATCGGCAATTGTAATTCTCCCGGCAGCTATTTCTCATAAATCATCATCAAACACGAATTCTCGCTAGTCTCACACAATCTCGCCATTTGGTTCCCGGTGTACGCTAAACTGCGTGTTTGACCATACCGGGAACACTCTTGTGTACACACGCTTGTGTACATGTAAAAGGTCATCAAACACGAATTCTCGCTTGTCTCGCAAAAAATCTCACCGTTATTGTGCGAGAGTTTATGGTCGGCAACATCAGATTGGTTCCCGGTGTATGCTAAACTGCGCTGTTAATGGTAACCGTACCGGGAACACACATCGGCTTGAGTAATACGTGTCTGAACTTGTCAATTGCAAGAAGCCATTGTTTTTACGAATTTGTAAACATTGAATCAGTTGCGTTTAGATAGCCATCAAGAAAGTAACGTCCGCGCAATATAATTATATAATGTTTGTATGGTAGATTTAGTTAAACAAACGTTGCGATCATGGGAAAGTGCAAATATTCTTCTATAGGGCAATGTAATGATAAGTATAAAGAGTGGGTATCACCGGATTTTGTAGGCTGGGTGGGTGACTGGTGTGGGTGAAAATAAAAATAATTATTGAACAATTAATAAATTTATTTTAAATGTCCAAAAAACAAACTATTTTGTATAATCATAAATAATAATATTTAATTTTAAAAAAGATTTGGGTTTAACAAGATATAAAATTTAGTGTGTTGAATATTTTGAAATTTTTTTTTACTGAAAGCCATTGCTGTCTGAGGCACCAACTGCCTCCAGTCAAATTAATTTCAAAATATTTATGTTTTGTACAGGTGCCTTAAAAATGTGGGAATTAATCGCTGAAATGGTTACGTAAATTTTCTTAAAGTTTGACACGATATAAAACTTATTCTATTGAATATTTTGAAATTAATTTGACTGGAAGTTGTCGCCATCTCAGGCAGCATTGCAGCAGCTGCTTCCAGTCAAATTAATTTCAAAATATTTAAGCTTTGTATTGTTGCCTTGAAAATTTTTCTATTTTCCATTTATGATTTAGTATTAACTATTGGTATGACAGGGCAATGCTAGTAAATGGGTATGGAAATTATACAATTTAGTATGGAAAATGTATGGAAATTTATTCTGCTCAAGGTGTATGAACCCTGGATCCACCTACTCCACACCTCGGACCTCATTGGCATCAATAATTCTGGATAATAGACTTTCAAACTTCCTGCCTTTTCCACACCCTTACATTTCTTAATAATCTAATTTGACCTTGCTGGTTAGTCCTATTCATCACATAAGAAATCTACCCATTATATGAAAATAAATAAGTGACTTTCTGCTCAATATTTTGTACATCGATCTATCTACTAGTTATCTTATCTGTCAGCAAACTCATTTGTCTAAAAGAGTTCATCAACATGCTTTGCACACTGAGTGTATCTGTGGTTAAAGTTCTTAGACTTGGTGCAAATGGCATGCAGCTTGCATAAGAGTGGTGTGCACAAAAACAGGAATAGTGGGCTTACGTTTCAACATATGCCATTTTACGTTTCATAAAGTTGCTGATTCCGTTTCTCTTACTTTTTGCAAACTTACATTGTCTAATCTGCATGTACACTTAATAAAGTCAATAAAACAGTCAGATTTGTGTAGTGTATTGCGTTATTGGGTGGCCCAGACAGTACAAAGTTAGAGTGGCAGAGATATGAGTGGGGAAAGATTTACAATTTTACACGAGAATGTCTCACGTTTTGAAGGAAATTGCCGCTACCCCATTAATTTCTGCTTGAATATCATGTTTCCATTTCAATTTACAAATGTTTTTGCAGAAAATTGTGATGTTCCGTTGTTGATTTATGTTTGAAAATCACTTCAATTTCAAATTACTAATTCCATGAATTCCATTTATTTTCCGTTATCGCGGAAAACCACTATCCCTACAAACACATTCAACATAGCTTACATGTCTTTCTTGTTTTAAGTAAACTGCTTATGGTTTTAGAGTGAGAGGCTGAATGATTGAAGATTACTGCCTTCCATGTTGAATAACAGAGCCTTTTCAGAGGTCAATAGAGGGATCCAATCTGTCACTGACATATATTATGTCATAATCATGTGCATCACATGCTAGCTGATGTCACAATCATCATGAAAATCTAGAAATCTGTCAGTAAATTGAACGAATGGAGGAATCTGGTTTTAGATATGCCCTGTCCATCCATAGCAAATTGATCCTTCCAGTAAGTACTGCTATATTGTTCATGTGAGATTGATAAAAGCATTGATTAAATGATTACCAGTCTGATTGCTGATTTGTGCAGACAACGTATTCCAGGGGTTATATCTGTGGGCCTGCTAAATATTTTGAAAACAATTTAACCGAAGGTTGTTGGTGCCTAAGACACCAACAGCTTTCAATCAAATTGTTTTCAAAATATTGTCCAAGTCAAAGAGTTTTGTTCATTGAAATTATTGTCTGGCGGCTTGGAGCAGTGACAGTTAATTTTATTTTAATTTGATTTGGCAGTGAATGGACCAGTAGATGTTAACTCATCACAACTGCCTATCCAAGCTAACTACTTAGCTCATCCACGATTTCCTTATATCAGGCAGAATGGAGACGTCGCTAGTGCACCAAGGCTTCACGTGAACATGGCAACTAGCAATGTAGGATCTTCAATATCAGGTATACAATAATACAAACGACTTGCACTTTGTATTAACCCTCTAACCATCACAGACTAGAAATGACAAATCGATTATGATGTAGGGAATATTCTGTGGAAGGTGTTGCTGCCTCTGACCGGTACTTGTCATTTCAGGTTAAGTTTTGGGTTTATCTGAGACTTAGATTTTGCTGTTATCGTTACTACTAACAGGTACCTTATATAATAGGGTTGCCATATCAGAGCTATTGGAAAAGAGGACAAAAGCGGTAAAGGCCAAAGCCCAACCAGGCCCGGGGGGGGGGGGGGTTCTCCCCCAGAAAATTGTTTAGAACTATGTGCTCTCAAACATGTCAGATGGTATTTCCTGCATTACTAGAGGTAAATACGTAACCCGGTTGGCTGTCAAATAGTTCTATTTCACCCATATTTGCCTTTCATGCAGACAGTACAATTAATGTTTTCCTAAAAGAATCATGGTCACGCCATTTTCAGACTTTTCGGGCATTAATGCATTGCATCACAGAAATGTGAAAACTGGTACTTGTAACAATGACAGGGGTGTAATAAACTGATTGTAGGTGACTTATTATCCATTTAAATAAGCGAAATTTGTTTGATAATATCACAAAATCTTAAAATTTATGTCATTATGACCCCTGTCAAAGTGTAAAACCCAAAACCCTGGACATTTTTGCATATCTTTAAAAGCCGAATGGACAGATTTACTGACCAAAAAATGTGGACAAATCTGGGGCAAAGAGGACATATGGTAACCCTATTAACCCGGGTAAAAGTCAGTCTAAAGCTAATATATCATGCTATAGCTAAAAGAAGCCGTATTTAATGCCTACTAGTAACATAGTGCTATCAATAAATATCGGTACCTAGATTGAGTCTGGGCATGGATTCATTAACCCTTTAACCCTCGAATTTGTTCGAGAAAATTTCAATCTTCTCATAGAAAATGTCGATTTTCAGGCCAAGAGAAAACTACTTTTGAAAATTCACCACTGGAATGACTGGCTCAGTGACCGAGCCAGTAATTCCAGGGGTAAATTAAAAAAAATAGTCTTCTCTTGGTCTGCAAAACAACATTTCTCAGGACCACTGCAGACGCTGATTTTGGCTGATATGATGGTTAAAGGGTTAAACAAGACCCACGAACATTTCTCAGCATTACTTTTCAGCCACTATAAAACTATCCACTCAGTACAGCGAGTTTTCAGGTAGCCAGCAGGAGTGTTACGTGTGCATTTGACAGGTAAGCGCTACATAACTCAGCCTTATGCAGAGCTATCGCCTGTGTATTACTTAGCTGCCACGTGCTCATGCCAACACCTATCAGCTGACTGTGAGCTCTATGTAACAAGCGAATCATTTCATATTGTGTGAGGAATGTTAGGCAGGTCTTGTTTAAATAAAGTAACAATACCGTAACTCATAATTGAGTTACCGAAAACAAATTTATTGATAGCACTATGTTACAGGTAGGGGTAGTAGTTATAAAATAAGTATTTCAGAACAGAATGTGGTGGGAGCCGCGGATCTGCGATCCGCGACAACAGGAGGGGAGGTGGGCTGTCAGAACAGTAATTATGCACATACATTCCACACATTCCAACTCGGGATTGTGTCCCGAGGAAATATGCGATTCGCCCAAACACACAAAATAGCTAACGCCTAAAACACTATTGCGCTGTTGTTATCTGCTAGATGTAGTATGCCAGTTATCAGTAGGTCTGCGGCTAATAACTAGAACATAACGGCCTGCCAGAACAGAGAGCTGTCAGAACAGAGGATCGCCGATCGGCGACTGCAGGAGGGAGGTGGGCCGTCAGTACAGAGACATGATAACGTTGCAGCAGCTCGTCCAAACACCCATTTAGAGACACATCCTCAGTGGTATACCGATCACCTGTGATCAACCACACATTACATGGTCCGAACGCCCACTTAGAGACACACATTCTACATAGTATACCGATCACACATTACAGGTCTAATCATCAAAGATGAATCTGATTAACATGAGTCACCTCGTAGAACTATGGCTATGGAGTTATAGCTATCCCCTAGAACTATGGAGTTAACATGCACAGTGTAGGCTGTGCGGCACGGCGGGAAAAGGTGGCAAGATCATTACATGACCTGGGCGACTATGCAAATAAATCGCTTGAGTCCTGGCGTGCTTCTGATCTAATGATCCCAACAGTAGTAGACAAGTTACTCGCCCGAAATCCACCAACAGTACAGGAGTTAAGAAGCTGTCCACTGACAGAAATGGCATTAACGGAATTATGGAAGTATTTAGATCATCTGCAGCGATCTAGATGCTGCCAATTAAAGAAGCAAGCCCAAAAATCTGGGTGCATTCCGCTCTAATCTCTCCCTTTTTCATCGAGCCGCACAGCCTACACCATGCATGTAACTCCATAGTTCTTCGGGGTAACCCATGATTGAGTTTCAGATTCAGTTAGCTTGATTACCTATAAAGTTGCGTTTCTCTAATAGGGCATCACCTGGTGGTGGGGGCCCGTTCTGAAACACTTATTTTATAACTACTGATGATGATGATAGACATAATGCTGATGATGAAGATGATGATGACAGACATAATGTTGATGATGATAGACATAATGCTGATGATGATGATAGACATAATGTTGGATCACAAATACATGCCCAGCCTCATGTCTCCGTATCAAACAAACTGAATCAAACAAACACGTAGTCACGACCGGTGTCACATCGGCATGAGGGGATTACCCACAGGCCCTTCCAGCTGCCTTGGCAGAATGCTAAAGTGCCTACCATCTACACCATGGCAGACTCTGGCATGTTCACAGGTGACACAGAGGATCTGGTGCCGCATCGGCTGCAGACAACCATGTCCAGACCTTTCTACACCATAGAAGTGGCAGACAGACTCAATTTCCTCAGGTGGGTGAAATCGGTTGTAGATATTTTTCCGCAGATGGTCGCGGAAGGGATTGTACTAGGGCTCATCTCGGAAGTGGGCCCACTTGGCATCTAATATCATGGCTGTCTGTGAGGCAACCACCACAGGTATGAGCAGTAGTATAACCAGCATCCTATATATATGGAGGGTTAAACCGAACAAGGTGAACCCCTCGAGAAATATCTGTCATATCGAGCCCTTTACCGTCCTCAATGCCAATCTTCATGCCTTCAGCGGCAGGTCTTAGTTGTTTCGTGCCTGATGGCTGGGGTGATTAGCTCGGCGGGGCTACTCGCTTGGCATGGGGTTAATCTGTAATAGAAAGCAACAGCAAGCCAGTGAATAAAATGACACAGAAAAGTTTTTTTATTTTAGTTGTTGCGAATTCAAGAGCCAGTTCAATAATAATATACTAATATCCAGGTTAGTCGAAGTAGATGTAGCAGTTCTAGAAGCAGCAGTCATAGTCGTAGTGATAGCAGGCATAGGTAGGACAGTAGATTTCAGAACAAGCAGCAATAGTATTTGGTAGAGCAGTAGCAACAGTAGATTTCAGAACAGTAGTAGCAGCAGCAGCAGCAGCTCATTAGAATTCTCATTGTTAAAATTATCCAAATGGTTATGAAAATTATTATTATTATTATCATAAATATTATTAAAATCATGAAGATTTATCAAAATCATTATGAAAATCATTATGCAAATTATTATCAAAATCATTATCAAAATTATTATTATCAAAATTATTATTAAAATCATGAAAATCGTTATTAAAATCATTCTGCAAATTATTATCAAAGTTATTCATCATCATTATTATTATTATTATTATTATTATTATTATTATTATTATTATTATTATTATTATTATTATTAGTTGCTATGGTGACTATCTACACGATTTTTGTACACAGTTAGTATTTACACTATTTCAATCCATAAAACAGGAATTTAGTCCAAAGTAAAAACCATTTCATCATGAACATTATTCAACAAGTTACTTTAATCATTTCAAATTTCAGTAATTTACAAACCACTGGGTCCTTCAATAATAACATATTTCGTTAGCCCTTTTCATCCTGCATTTCTTAACCAATTTTTGCAAGCAATTACCATGGTGGTTACTGTGAAGACAAATTAGTAAAACTTGCTAATACCCATTTGCAACAGCTCAAACAATTTGTATTCATATCAACAAGCATGGAAGGCCTACTAAAGCCTGATAATCATGAATATTCTATATCATACAGGACAAAAAGTATGACCAATGAAACTGTTGCTGTGAGAAGTAAAACTGTTGCTAGTAGCAACAGCTCAGACCGTTTGCATTTAGCCCAACCACAGGGACGAATATGGAGAATTTGGTACATATAGCTATTAATTATAAAACATTCCGGACAAAGTTTGGAAGAGAAAAGCTGTTGTTAATTGACCAGTAAAGCTGTTGCTAACGACAACAGCTCAGAGAATTTGTAAGTAACCCCTTTACTGGCATGGTAAGGGAAAATATTATAGTCATGGAGTATATACCACACATGCCACGATTTATGACCAGTTAAGCAGTTGCTAATTGACAGATAAAACTGTTGCCCACAGCAACAGCTCAGGGATTTCATATTTAGCACAATGACGGACATGGTAATGGATGATATGGTAGTTAAGAATTGTTAAGAACAAAATTTCTGACCAGCCTTGTTAATTGACCAGTAACGCTGTTGCTATTGCTAAGAGCAACAGCTCAGAAAATGTGTAATTAACACAATTGCTGTTGTGGTAATGGAGGATATGGTAGCTAGGAATGTTTTAGCAGAAATTCAGTCATTTTCTACACTATTGAGGCTGTTAAAATATATGGTTGAATCAGACACAGTATGTAATTCAAGCTACACAATAATTATAAAATCTATGACATACCTGTGGAGGCTGTGGTAGAAAGCAACAACAAGCCAGTGAATAAAATGACACGGAAGAGTTTTTATTTTAGTTGTTGCGAATTCAAGAGCCAGTTCAATAATGAATATACTGACTCTTGAACACTGGCTTGCTAAATTTGTGTTTGGCCTGGAGATAAATTTCCATAGAAACCCATTAGCAGAGGAAACTAGTTAGTTTCTGATTGGTTGAAATTCACTAAATTTATAAAAATTGTATTGAATATTCATATATTTCCCATGAATCCCTGGCTCTTGTCAGGACAAGAATTGTACATAATATTGCATGAATTCAGATTATGAAAGGTGGGGTGGGGTGGGGGCTGTCACTGACATTAGCTCAAGTATTGATTGCCTATGGGGAGAGGACTGAGAACACTCAAGCTGTTACAATCTACAGCCCATGGATATAGTCTATGAAGGGGTGGGGACTGGACTGGATATATCACTCATGTGTGGACGCCATTGGCCTGACATATTTTATTCTGAAATTGGACATAAGATTATTATATTTCATTCTTTTTCTCCTGACATTATTTCTCTATAGGATATATTTGGTATTGTGCACAATTTGACTGAAAGCTGTTGCTGTTATTTTATAGCAACATCTTTCAGTACACATTCCACACATAGCCAACAACTATATGCCTATAAGCATATTTTGTTGCTTATTTAACATCTAGTGGGCAATGGCTTAATATAATTTTTATGCTCTCCGAAAAAAAATTTGTGGGAGCATATAGTCGCCGCTTTGTCCATCCATCCATCCGTTTGTCTGTCCATTCGTCCGTCCGTCCGTTCACCATATATAAGATTGGCTGGGGCATAGTTTCAAGACTCACATATGGTCACCAAACTTGGTATGTTGATGCATCTTAGGGAGAAGGTGTGCGGAGTATTGAAAAGTAGGTCATGCTGACCTACTTTTCATGGTCGACTGAATATCACAGAAAATGTTTGTCCGGGGCATAGTTTCAAAAAATTTTCACATATGGTCACCAAACTTGGTATGTGGATGCATTTTAGGGAGAATGTGTGCAGAATATGAAAAGTAGGTCATGCTGACCTTTTCATGGTCGACTGAATATCATAGAAAATGTTTGTCTGAGGCATAGTTTCAAGATATTTGCACATGTGCTCACCAAACTTGGTATGTGGATGCATCTTAGGGAGAAGGTGTGCAGAGTAGAAAGGTAAGTCAAAAGTAGGTCATGCTGACCTATTTTTCATGGTCGACTGAATATCACAGAAAATGTTTGTCCGTGCCGTAGTTTCAAGACTTGCCCATATGGTCACCAAACTTGGTATGTGGATGCATCTTAACGAGAAGGTGTGCAACGTATGAAAAGCAGGTCAAATGTAGTCATGCTGACCTACTTTTCATGGTCGACTGAATATCACAGAAAATGTTTGTCCGGGCCATAGTTTCAAGACTTTTTCACATATGGTCACCAAACTTGGTATGTGGATGCATCTTAGGGAAAAGGTGTGCACAGTATGAAAAGTAGATCATGCTGACCTACTTTTCATGGTCGACTGAATATCACAGAAAATGTTTTGTCCGGGCCATAGTTTCAAGACTTTTTCACATATGGTCACCAAACTTGGTATGTGGATGCATCTTAAGGAGAAGGTGTGCACAGTATGAAAGGTAGGTCATGCTGACCTACTTTTCATGGTCGACTGAACATCTCAGAAAATGTTTCTCCGGGCCATAGTTTCAAGACTTTTTCACATATGGTCACCAAACTTGGTATTGATTATTCCAGAAAATATCTCTGTTCATTTTGAATGTTGTATTTTTCATATGGTGCCAAGCAAAGTCTAAGTGTGTTTATTTAGAGAAACTTAGATTTTGCTTTTATTAAGCTATCCTTAACAAATTGTTCGTTGGGGCAAATCCCGCCAGACCAAAAGAATGATGGCCCACCGAATCATTCCTACTCCCCAAATTGTGGATTTGACATCATTACCCCAAACCAACAATATTTTAAGGATGGCCTAATATGATGATATCTCATTGGCAATTTCAAGTTCGTTTCTCTGTGTCTGAGCCACAGTTCCAGACCTTTCCCTGAAGCATATATGCCTTCGGGGTTATACATTCAGTTTCTCTGCAGAGTATGCCTTCGGGGAGCATACATCAATTTATTGATTTGCCTTGTTTTGAGCAGTGGTTGGAGTGAATGCTGTCACTGTCATTTTCCCCATTCTAATTTTAATTTAACCATGTAGCATTTATGTAGAAAAAACAACTTAATTTAATTAATACAAAAAATAAAAATATATCTTAACATAGCATCAACAACTTACAGTCATATTGTTTCCAAAATACTGAGTAGGTATATACCTGGCGCTTGCAATAATTAGGTCACTTGAACCTAATCCAGGAGCGCATACCATATCAGACTTAAACCTCATGTAGCTACTTAACCATTGTAATGCTGAACTTACTGAATTAAATTATTATTACAGACAGACTGATCTGCCAGCCATACTGATTCCATTTTAGAATTATAAATGGTTAATATCTGTGTTCAGCAGTCTAAATGTTAAATCTCTATATTTAAAATATATCCATAGTATGAGGATTAACCCTTTCATTTCAATGCTGTACTATTTGTATTTACTTTTTATAACGGTCATATAAAGCAACTATTGAATATTTTTCAAATAATTTAACAGAAAATGGTCTGGCAGCAACAACTTTCAATCAAATCATTTCCCAAATGTTCAGCAGAATAAGTATGACGTCATAAATTGCAATACATATATGGAAGCCGTAAGGCTCAAAGGGTTAATACACTCCTGTGCTGGTTGTATGTTTCTTCAAACACAATGGGTCAATTAATGACAGTAGCTGATGGTCTGTAGAACCAGCAGATTATTTAACAATTAAACAGTTCAATAATAACTGGTAATAAGTCCTTGTAAATAAGCTATTGTTCCTTGATGAGCTGCTTAGTGCCACTGAATTCAAACCAGTCTAGATTGTACACAATGGTTTTTTGAGCTTGCCCAGCTCAAAATGACGAGATTAGACAACAGTGTTCACAGCTATTTGAAGAGGTGTTCAGCCATGGGGACCACTGTCGGAGGAATGACGGTCGTCTGTTCATCTGTCTAGAGTTTGCCCGAGCTGTACAGGAGAGGACAGGAGTCGACGTCAGCGATGAAGTCTGAGAGTTCATCTGCGGTCTCCGCTGCCTTTCTTGAAGATCTCTATTACCGGCCCGGTGGCTATTATCGCGAGCCTCACCAGCTGCTCGAGGCTGCACGTCCAGGCTTCCCACATGTCCTACTTTTCCTTTTTCAGAATTTGTCCTACTTTTTATACTTTATCAGCATTGTCCTACGTTTTAAAAGTTTTGCACTGTGTCAATTTGTTTTAGGCTACAGCAGGCTGATATTGCAGTCTGAAAGGGTTTAGCCCCCCCCCCCCCCCCTTGCCCCTGGAGCTGATTTAGCTGTCAGGTGTTCAAAACATGAATAACTATGCTAGTGCTTTGTTTTCTTGACAGTCCTTCTTGGTAGATGTTTATATTTGTAGTCCGTGTATGTACAATAAGTATTTGTGTTGTGGCTATGTTAAAGTTACATTAGTTACTCTGTGTAATGCTGATTATGAACACATCTTTTCTAACTTATTTTAGACATGTTTGGTGTGTTCCTACATGTAGCTGAATGTTGTTGCTGACTGATGAAACAAAAATTATTTTCAAACGAATTAACAGGAGCTTAGAGCTCTACAGAAAAGAAAATAGAATGAAATCTATTAATTAAATGGTGTGGTATCATTTATGGTAGATGTCTCTATTTACTAGCTCACAAATTTTCATTTTTTTATTTTACGCTCATTATTTCAGTAATATGTATTATCAATACTACATAATCCAGCAACAAGTTTTAGTTCAATTGTTTTCAAAATTTAACCTAGAGAATATCTTGAAAATAATTAGACTAAAATTTGTTGCTGGCCTATGTAGTAGTGATGTTCAGTCTTATTGTTTATGATGCAAGCGGTAGGAGTTTGAAATCACAGTGAGTCAAGATATCATCCACATGTATATAATGCAGGGTTCCCACAACCTTGAAAATCCTTGAACAAAATACTGTATTTCTAGGGCCTTGAAAGTACCTGAATTGGAAATTTCCTTGAAAACATTGAATTTGTCATTGTCCAACTTCCACAGCTACTGTTTATAAAATGTAATTAGAACATGATAATAAATAATTATGTGGGAGGAACGGACGGCTAGAAGGGGAGGTAAAGGAGGCTATACTGTGAAAAATTTTGCTGTCGTAGTTACAGTCAAATTAGTTACTCTCATTGCCTGTCGGAACCCTGCATTAAGTAATAAGGCTTACTAAACCCATTCTCGTTATTAACCAAGTTCATATTTAAATTTTTTGTTAAGAATTTAACATCTAAATTACTAACTTTTTCTGCCAAAACTGTCCTACTTTTTTCAGGAAAATGTCCTACTTATTCAATAGGTCCTTGTGGGAAAGCCAGCACGTCGCAAGGGTCATGGATTCACCTTGGAGATGGTTAGCCAGTGGCTCACCGCGCAGGCGATGTGGCAGATCTACAGACCTCGTCCATGGCACATTCGGTATGCACACTTAGATGAACCTGTCCCAAACAGGCTGATGTGCTGTTCCTTCCGCCTGATCGGGTCTGTTCCAAAGGAACATGCAAGACCTACAAGTACGCCCTCACCATCGTCGATGTCGCCAGTAGATACAAGGTGGCAGTGCCTCTCACGGATATGTCTGCGGGTCAGACGGCTGCCGGGTTCCAGAGTATCTATGAGGACCTGCAAAATCCCCTCCAGTGGCCAGAGTTGCTGCAACTGGATGAGGATAAGGAGTTTAGAGGTGAAACTGCGGCCCTCATGCGGAAACATGGTGTGGCGATTAGACGAGGTGAGGTGGGACATTACCGTGCCCAGGGTATCGTCGAGCGGTGGAACCGGACACTGGCAGAGAGGCTGTTCCCCATCAGTATGCTTAGGAGATGGCTGCCGTCGTCCCGACTGGGGTCGTTCCAGGATATGGGTGAGAGGGTTGCCCATTGTGGTGGAGAGATCCAATGCTGAGGTTACTAGGCTGATAGGGCAGAAGCCAGTTAAGGCCATTCAGCGATCCTCTGCAGTCGGAACGACTATGTTCTGTTCAAGAGCTGTGCTCAGTGGACAGACTTCCATCCGATTCCCTGGTTCGGTATTTGTATGAGCCTGGTGAGTTGGAGGGTGGAAGTAGGCGGGCGACTGACCCCAACTGGTCGATAGATGTACACAACATTGACAGGTATGTAGATACGGCTGGACAGCCAATGCTGTACTACCTAGCATGCCAGCACGGAATGCGGAGCAGTCCTAGGTGGCCATTTGTACGAGAGGAGCTCCAGCTTATCCCTACAGACACTCGGCTACCTCCACTGGGAGTGCTTACGTCAAGTAGACATCCTCCAGATTGTGTCCACACCGAGCCCTGACTGTTGGTTGACGTCGCATGATGCTCATACATTACCCAGCAGCTCTTCGACATCCTTTGGAGTGATGGCATCCTTGTGACCTTAAGCCAGGGTGTAAATACCATCGGGAGCGATCCATCGCTTTGTGTTTGAGGGGCTGAGGCTTGTCTTGTTTTGGTAGACCCCGTAGAGGTGGTGACCCTCACTTCGCAGCATGTTCATACCATGGTGGAAGACCTTTCGCTCGAAGAGGCATTCCTTGTACTGCTCATGGCGAATCTGTCTAACCACAGCCCTGCGCCCCCCCCCCCCCCTTTGCCTTCTTGACTTCCTGCTCATCCGACCGCTTGATGGAGTACAACTTCGGGTGCGGGCCAACAAACTCCTGGATTGGCACTCCGGCACACTCATCTTTCATCTTGCCCAGGGCCTTCATGTTGGCAGTACTGTGTAGCAGGTGTGTTACTGGGTAGTCCCTTGTGTCATAGAGGTCGCTCCTCACAGCCATATCAGCATAGACATCCTCAGTCTGGATCTCCAACAGGAAGCTGTCTGTGTCAGTGTACAGGAGCTGACAGTGGGCACCATATAGTTGCTTCAGCTCGATGTAGTAGAAGTTATACATGAGGTACTTCAGGAGGTCCAGGATGGACATTCCCACATAGACAGGGCGGTTCAGCAGCAGGCTCGTCTTGTACATGTGGAGAGCAGCTAGATCATTATCAAACATCTTCCCCCGGGAGAAGTTGGGCTTGGCTATTAGGCAGCGCAGCTTGTCCTCCTTGGATGACCGCACTAGCTTGACATCCACGCACTTGCACAAGTTCTCCATCGTCTTACCGAAGACAGCGTTATTCATCAGCTTGTAGAGATCCTTCTAAAAGTTGCTGTTGGCCGTCTTACGGAGCTCTGTGTTGAGTCGGATGTAAAGTTCCATCCACGGCAACTGATTGAAGCGTAGAACCCTGTACACCTTCTTCAACCTCATACCCAGGCTGAGGTAGAGCTTCAGGTTGCGATAATGTAGGACATAGTGCTCTTTGTCTCTCAGGTTAGGCACCAGTTTTTCTGCTGCCATCTCCTCTATCGACTCGCCCAATGCACACTGATACTCTGAGAGTCACTCTCACCTTCATCCGTTCAGGCGCCAGCGGGTAGGCATTGTGCATGTCATGCAGATCTTGTGGGTACTCAGGTCAACCTCTAGGTTGTAGCCCTTTTCATCATCATCGGGATGTGTAATCTCTGACATCAATGTCCTCCACCCACTCAAACCCCCCCCCCCTCCCCAGTCGGTAGGTATTGGCTCATTGCCCAGCCATAGAGATTGTTAGCATCCAGATATGTGATGTGGCTTGTTGGCTGTTGTGGATTATAGCCAGCTATGTATGGGTTGTTTGCCTTAGCATAGCATTTGCTGACCATTGATACACCACCCCTGAGTCCTTTCTCTATGAAGAGATGCATGTCGTAGTCGGTGAGGAGCTCCAGCTCCACACCTGTCTTCCTTAGAGGTGCATCCCAGCTCAACCCCGGGCTCGTGTAATAGTGTGCTGGGTCTAGACAATACCGCTGGAGGCATGTGATGCGGAAGTTCTCAAAGACATCTGCAAGGAGCAGAGTGTCAGACCACAGATAGAGGTCATGATAGTCTCCCATGGTCTGGCAGCCAAACTGGGCCCAGACAGCATGTCCCTCGCCAGAGAGTTTACTGTAGAAAGCAGCTTGAGGTGGGAGAGAAGTCTTATTGAAACGGTGCCACCCATTCATGTGCTCATACTGGTATACACCCTTGCGGAGCAGGAGCTCATGCTTGGCAGTGCTAGGTTCATACTGTTTTGTAAGTGGGAACATTGTAGAACTAGTTACCAGCTTGTCAAGTGATGCTGGGAGGAACTGGGCCGAGTCGATGAATCGCAGCTGACGGAGGCTGAAGGTGATGTACTTCTCCATATTGTTGGGGGTGCAGTTGATCTGTCCCTCTGTTTGGGAGATAGCCTGCATGATGAGGTGAGAATCATACCCGCGCAGGTTGTGGAACACGACCGGGATGGTGGTGGTCCTAGGGTTGAGGCGCAGCTTTAGATTACACACATTGTGTGCCCCCCCCCCCTCCCCCCCATAGAAACCAGTGATGTGGCAGTGATCTCTTACACTGTCCCCATCTAATGGTCTGTCGCATAGATGGCAACTAACTGTTTTATGAGCTCGCCAGTCCTCTCTAATCATCTCCATCGGCCTAGGGTGGGCGAGCACGGCTGTTATCTTCTCTTCCCGTGCCAATCGATCCAGGAAGTGTTTAGCTGCATCTTCTCGATACAGCACTGGTGGTTCACTGACACCATCACAGCAGACCACAATGTATGAGAACCCACAGATCTCATGGTGTTGCGTTTTCTGTGTGCTGCTCTGAGCCAGATTCGCCTCTGGCCCCTCAATCTTGGTTGTTAGGGTTTCAAAGTCAGCATAGATGATGAATGGCACCTTGAGTTGCTTGTGGTAGTTGGGGAAGTGTAGCATCTTCCTGTCCTCTGTAGGCATTCTAATGCGCATTGGTCTGCCACTGACGCCGCAGCACTCCGGTTTGTGCTTGATGAGGTCTTCGCAAGAATAACAGTGGAGACCGCTCGCAGAAGTGCTTTCTCCCTTTATACCAACTGATCATGGACATGATGATTCAGGTCCTTAATCCAGGTATAGTGTTGCTTACTGCCCTTCTCGATAAGAAGCAGATTTGTCCTTGGAATGACGGGATCAGCCACACTCAGCTGCAGTGGGTAGACACCCTTGTCATGCCCGAATACATTAATGGCCAGGCCATTCTGCTGCTCAACATGCTTAAGCTGGTGGTGAGGTGTTGGAGAGTCTACACCGCTGAAGTCAAGGGTGCCCCAGTGTCCTAAATACTTTGATATCCGCGGGGGATTACTGTCTGCAGGATAAGCAGCACCCAAGAGAGACTAGCGAAGACAGTGGTCATCATTGTTCTGGACATTAACCACAACACGTTTTCGCTTAATCGAAGCGGGGAGATAGATGTAGCCATGTAGTGGCTGATATCTGATGATGTTGAGGTACAATGCATCAACCTGGTCGACTGTCCAGCCAGACCCCTAACGGGTGTAGTTCTCAAGGCCTTGCAGCACCTTGGCTTTGACCTCCTTCACAGCCTCGCTAATATTGCTTGCCTTCAGGATGGCATGCTGCTTAGACCAGAACAGGGGATCTGTGGTAACCTCTGTCCCATCATTCTTCTTGTGGATGGTGATCTTGAGAGCAAGGCAGAACTTCACCCCCTTCAGGTCGTGGACCTCTTCCACCAACTTCCTCTCGATCTTGGCCAGTTTTTTATCCAGGAAAGCTGTTGGATCTTTTTCCCCATGTCCAGGAAGTTCCCAACCTGCTCAGATAGTTCTGGATTGCATGTGGGACCGTCACAAATCCTGGGGGTATGTCCCTCATTTCTTGGAATAAAGCATCAAGAAAACTGTCGATCTCATCTGTGAACTTGGGTGGGGTTTCTAGTTCTGGGTGGTGGGGGGGGGGGCTTCTCGGGAGTGGTTGGTAGCTTCCTGCGTGGGGCTGGGGTTGGCTTCTCGGGACTGGTTGGTAGCTTGCTGTGTGGGGCTGGGGTTGGCTTCTCGGGAAGGAGAGCTGCCAGGTTCTCGGCATAAGTGGTACAGCTAATAAGCCCCTGCTGCAACAATCTCGCCAAATTTTGAAGTACTTCATCAATGCCCATAGCAGATATTTTACCTATACAGTTGCATTTTTCTAATAGGGGGATTTTGATGGAATCACATTCTGATGGGGGCCGGCCTGAGGGGCAGACAGACAGACCACTGACAGACTGTTCTCAAAGCAAGTTGTCCAGCGTGCTCTACTATCTGGCAATACTGTTTACATTTATTAATAATACATAGTAAGATTTGAACCAGCGATTTTTAAGTGTAATTCAACATACAAACGAATAATGCATTAGCCATCTCAGCCATGCATGCATTAATAAAAAATGACATAGATTTAGCTGATAACCTGTTATGCGTTATCTATGATATGAAACCTAAGGAAAAAATCTGCACATATCGGCTGTAATATCCTTGTCTAGGTCTATATCTTTTGTAACAGTATTGTCGTTTGTAGATGTTTTATGACGATAGTATTAATTTAGTGTGTGTAATTTTGTATGTGATTGGGAGTAATATTTCACTGTTTACATTTACTAATAATACACAGCAAGATTTGAACCGGCAATTTTTAAGTGTAATTCGACATATAACGAATAATGCATTAGCCATCTCGGCCATGCGTGCATTATTAACGTCACAGAGCAGAGGAAATATATGCCTACAGATTGCCATCAGTAACCCAGTAAGCATGCATATTTATACTTTTGTCAATAATTTCAAAATGTAGTTATCAGTCCGTTGCTGTAGACTGTTGTCAATAATTTCAAAATGTAGTTATCAGTGCGTTATCAGTCCGATTGATCTGTTTGCTATTATTGCACAACAATTCATAAAAGATAAATGTCATTATTTGTGGGCAAGTTATCTGTTACCCGTTGGCTCAATTCATAACGGCGGAGAAATATAAGGGGAAAAACCATGGTTCAAATCTCTCAAAAGACCTCAGCTAGGTGGTACCCAGTTTGATAAAAAAGGTATACACTAGTGTAGGAGTACAATGACAGAAATAGTGTAGGGTTACAATGACAGAAAAAAAATAGGTAGGAGCAACAGGAACCACATAAAAAACCCGCAGAAAAGAGAGGAGAGAGAGGCCGCCCGGCGATAATACGGGGGTTCTCGTGGACAGTGGGGTCCAGGAGTTTTATAGTTTTGAAAATTTTTTTTAGTTTTTTTGTTTGTTGCAACATTATCACGCCTCTGTCTGTATGTAATGTGCGGTTGATCACAGGTGATCAGTATACCACTAAGGATGTCTCCAAATGGGTGTTCGGACGAGCTGCTGCAGCATTTTCACGCCTCTGTTCTGACAGCCCACCTCCCTCCTATAACTGCCGATCCGCAGCTGCCACAACCCTCTGTTCTGATAACCCATTTATATCCTAGTTATTAGCCGCAGACCTACTGATAACTGGCATATTACATCTAACAGATAACAACAGCGAGATGGTGTTTTAAGCGTTAGCTATTTTGTGTGCTTAGGCGCATCGCATATTTTCTCGGGACACAATCCCGAGTTGGAATATGTGGAATGTATGTGCATAATTACTGTTCTGACAGCCCACCTCCCCTCCTGTTGTCGCGGATCTGTGGCTCCCACCACGTTCTGTTCTGAAACACTTATTTTATAACTACTGGAGTTAAGCACTCTTTTTGTCAATAAACATTCAATTTTTCGGATTTCAATAATACTTGATTTAACAGGAGGATATTAAAAGTTTTTGTGTAATTTGGCTGAAAGTACAGAAACAGCTGGCATTTGGAACTGGGCAGGAATATCTGATTGCCATCCATCTTTTATACTGAGGTATATTTGATGAGACTAATTATTGCTATTGTTATCAGTTAACCCTTTCACCGACAAATTCTGGATACGGAATATTCGTCATGATATAGAACTTATTCCGTTAAATATTTGAAATTAGTTTGACTGGCAGCTCCAGTCAAATTAATTTCCAAATATTCAAGTTTTCCTATAGGGTTGCCTTGAAGATGAGATACATGTATGGGGAATCCATCAGTGTACAGCTTAACCCTTTAACACTCATATCAGCCAAAAATGGCTTCTGCAGTGGTCTTGAGAAATGTTGATTTGCAGACCAAGAGAAAACTTTTTTGAAAATTTACCACTGAAATGACTGGCTTGATAACTGAGCCGGTCATTCCAGTCGTAAATTGTCAAAAATAGTCTTCTCTTGGTCTGCAAATGGACCTTTTCTATGAGAAATTTGAAAAAAAATTTACCAAATTGGAGGGCTAAAGGGTTAATAGTCCAGACGGTCAAAATTGGTCCTGAACTGGTCTAGGAAGTTATCCATTTGCGGGCCCAGACCTTAAATTTACCACTGCCTGACTTGATAAGCGAGGCGGTCACAATTTTAGTACTAGCAACTAGGATAACTTTTTACATTTTGTCGGTCAGATTGTTTACATTTTTTCCAAACCCACTTGTGCCTCAACTATAGAGCATGGCATTTCTAACCAGCTATCCATTAATGATTAAGGTGACAAAAAACGGCCTCCAGTGGGCTTGAGGGATGTATCTTTTACACGCCAAGAGAAGACTTTCTCTTAGCTGTATCACTCGAATGAGTGGCGCGATAACAGAGCCAGTCATTCTAATTGTAACTTTTCAAAGATACACTTTTAGGCATGGAAATGCACACAGACACACGCACCAGAGAGTGCTCATGTTCTGTATCTGTAGATGAGTGGTCTCTTGAGGCTATCTGATTGTATTTCTGAATTTTCTGTAATTTTTTTTCAGAAAGTGAACTGGTACTGAAAGCTCGTTTGGCAAATGCCAGCGAGACAGACAGCGACTTCATTGAGGTAGAACTTGACCGAACGTCGCTTACGTATGACGCACTGATGCAACTCATGTGTGCCGAGCTTGTGGTGGATAGAGCATTGGTGTCTAAAATACGCAAACTCCCCAACACGATTATGCGTAAGGACAAAGACGTAAAGCGGTTATGTGATTTTCAGGAGCTTGAGCTTGTCTTGATTAGTAAAAAATCTACGCGGTATGGCTTTCACCCACCACCCACTCTACCTGTTGTCCACAATGAAACAATTTTATATTAGCTCATTCATTAATAATATGCCGCTGTCCGTATTTCAATGAAGCTATACAGGAATATGTCTGAATATTTTGAAAGTGATTTGACTGAAACTGTTGCCATCTTTGGAACATTTCTTTCAAAATATTTAACAGAATGTTTGTAACATTGTAGCGAAAGTTGTATTTAGATGGTTCACGCTGGTCATGGAAACCCTGGAAATACATTGAATCAGAATTTTTAATTGAGGCCTGGAAATCCTGGAAACTCTGCATGTCTTCTCTTATGTTATGGAAAGTTAACTGTTTGAACATTGAAATTCCTTCATATCTATTTCAAGACAATTGCACCATTAAGTTCTTGTATATTTTGAAACAAAGTTGACTGGAAGCTGTAGCTGCTTTAAGCTGCACCAGCTCCCAGACAAACTAGTTTCAAAATATTCAAAGAAATATTTATTAATTTAGAATTAATTTTTCGTATATAATTTTTCAGGTTCAAAACCGATTTTTTGTGTGTAAAAATTTATCTATTGCACAGCATTACAGAGAAACAATTGTGAATGGATGATCCCATCTTTCAGTCTCAAGTATATTGACATCATATTCAATTCCATCACTAGTAATCAGTCAATCTTTATAACATATAAAGCTCCGTCATGAACGTTGAAAAGTCTGTCAAATGTATGAATTGTATATCTTGGATTGTTTGACTATTTAATAAACATTCTATTAAATATTTTGAAAGTAATTTGGCTTGGCACTGGCAACAACAGCTTGCAGTTAACTTATTTTCGAAATAGTCAACAGCTTACCATGTATCGTTACCTTGAAATTGGGATTCTGGGAATTCACGATTCAAAGTAAATAAATTGATTCCAACAAGAATAAAAGGTGGAATGAGCTTTGCTAGAAATGGGCGGGGCATAGCTAGAAATGGACGGGGCATAGCTAGAAATGAATCCCTCCATTCTGGTCGTGGAAAGTCATGGAAAACTCATCGAATTTCTCAATTGGAAATGAGTACAGACCCTTATTTAGTCTCTATGGCTGAGTATATATGCATCTCTTGTATATTTTGTTTTTATTAAAATTATAATTATTTAACTTTTTACATTCTGAATTTATATACACCTTGTTTCAGGGCATCTAATTGTAAAAACTGCTGAATATTTTGAAAAGAATTTAACTGCAAATCATTAATATTTAGCTCCATTAATGCTTTAATGGCCGAGAATATACAAGAAATTTTAAATGAAAAAGAGAAAGTCAATTTTAAACAAATTTACTGCTGGAACGACTGGGCCAGTTATCATATCAGTCATTCTAATGGTACATTTTTGGCGTGCAAATGAACATTTCTCAAGCCCACTATAAAGAATCCATGGACCATCCTTACAGTTAATGAACTAGAACAAGCATGCTTCCTAAACATACTAACAGTTCATAAAACTCTTAGATGATTTATGATTTGGAATGCCAATTTTGAAGTGTATTAACGATATTAAAAACTAGAAAACAAATAAAGTTGATGTGATAGTTTATACTAGTCATCGCTTACCACTACAGTACAGCTCATAAATAAGTGAACATGTTTCGAAAGCAAAACCAGAAACATGTTAATACAATTTTGAACACGTTTAAGAAATGTCCTGTTGAATATTTTGAACCTAATGGACCTTTCCACTTTTAGCTATGCCCCGCCCCACCTCTAGCTAAGCCCCACCCACACTTCACCACGATCCCCAAATGCCGTAACTATTAATTTCCTGAAAACTATACAGGTTAGCTGTTGAATGTTTTGTAACTAATTTGACTGGGTGCTGTTGCTGCCTATGGCAGCAACAGCGCCCAGTCAAATTAGTTTCAAAATATTCAACAGAATATGTATTGAATAGTAAATACATACAATTTGTTCAACAACGCATAGTCCGTCTTCAAATATGCGTTTGAGACTTACTTAGCTATTTCATTCAAGACGTCATAATGACATTCATTATGATGTCATTCTACACGTCACGTAGTTGATTATGATGTCATACGATGAATGGATAAAGTGGAAATGGCCATTGGATTTGAAGACGTCATTGCTGCCTTAGGCGGCAGCAATGTTTTCCAATTCCAATTGTGTTCAAAATATTCAACAGTGCATTATATTTTGTTTTGGAAACATGTAAAGTTATATATTATACTGTACCTTTCCATGCGTCTCTCTCATTAATTAACCCTTCAAAGGTCAAGATTTTAAAGAAATTAAAAAATTTTCTTTATCAAATGTCGATTTAAATGCCAAGCGAAGCATATTTCTGCACTTTTACCACTGGAATGACTAGTTTGATAGTCATTCTAGTCATAAATTTAAAAAAAATAATCTGCAAATGGACATTTCTCAAGACCACTAAAGGCCGGTGTTGGCTGGCTCAAGCCTGTGTGTTAAAATAAGGAATTATCTTAAAAGACGGACGCTAAATGCACATGTATGCATTTTGGTTCTTCTCAAATTTCTCTCACGTTTTTTAATTTAACAACATGAATGAAAACAGCTGATTGCATACCTGGTGTGAATTAGCGAAGTTATCATAATACTACCGGAATTAGAATTTTAACAGAACGTGCTAAGTCTGACATCAAGAGATGTCTTTTCATTTTTAATTATAAACCACATTGTTCAGAGTTCCTATGCGCTGTTGATAATATTATGATAACAATCAGTTGTTTTCATTCAATGTTCAGTGGTAAAATTGAACAATTTGTTTGTAATTAAAAATGAAAAGATAACTATTGCTGTCAATTTTTTAATTATACTGCTGAATTTAACTTATGATAAATGAAAGGCCAGTTGTATAGTATATAATAAGTATATTATTTTTATAATAATTGTTAAGCATTGTTTTAAAATGAAATTTCAACTAATTGCTGGTTGCATGCATGTGGGAATGTAGCTAAGACACCTATGATGTATACATGGGCAGTTAACCCTTTAACACTCATATCAGTCAAAAATGGTTTCTGCAGTTGTCTTGAGAAATGTCTTTTTGCAAACAAAGAGAAGACTATTTTTGAAAATTTACCATTGGAATGACTGGCTTGATAACTGAGCCAAGCAGTCATTCCAGTGGTAAATTTGTTTAACTAGTTTTTTCTTGGTCTAATAATGGACATTTTCTATGAGAAAATCGAAATTTTCTTGGACAATTTCGAGGGCTATATGGTTAAAATGCGTTTTTCTTCTTATTTAAGTTTTTACTGCGATGATTGGCTGCTCTTCTACCACATTAACCATTGAAATGCTAGTGTCGTAATTTTACAACAATGATACAGGAAAGCTAGTGAATATTTTGAAACTAATTTTACTGGAAGCTGTTTCCGCTTATCCAGTCAAATTAGTTAGAAAATATTCATCAGAATATTGATAACTTAATGAAGAATTTATTGTTTCTATTCTGTACGAGTTAAAAGGTTCTGAGCCGGTCATATCAGTGGTTATCCATGATACATTTTTTCTTACATTTACCCTTTGATGACTTATTTTTTGTTTGTTCGACTTGGACGCATGTTAACAGTAATGAGCGAAAGCATCCTAAATACTCATGAACTGATAAATTAATCATGCTTATAATATGTGTAATATTAAATTATTTTGTACAGTACATGTATTTTAATCCTTAAATCATGTGTTAATGTCAAGTTGGCCAAAAATGTCCTTTGCAGTGGTCTTGAGAAATGTCCATTTTCGGTCCAAGGTAATGGAGGAGTCCAGTTTCGCGGTCAATCATATGATGCATGATCAACTATGTGATATGTAGGATGATGTCATAATCAATTGCATCATGAATAACGTAAATAAGTTCATCTCGAATGCTTAATTGATGACAGACTAAGCGTTGTTGCATGAATTGTATGTCTACTATTTAATAAACATGCTATTGAATAATTTGACAGTAATTTTACCATATGCATCAACAGCACCCAGTCAAATTACTTTCAAAATATTCAACAGCTTACCTGTATAGTTGTCTGGTAATTGATATTCATGGAGTTCAAGGAATCGATCTATCCCAAAGCGGGCGAAGTGTGGGTGGAGCTTAGCTAAAGCTGGGTGGAGTAAAGCTAAAACTGGATTCCTCCATCATCGAGTCAGTCATTGTAGTGGTAAAGGTTTTGATGAATGCCCTCTTGTTTTGCAGATGGACATTCAGTAATTAAAAGTTGACCATTAAAGGGTTAGCTCATTCAGTATCAGACAATCACAAAAATGGCAGTATGGTGCTACAGTAGCAATCATTCTCCTATAGTCGGCAAACTAATGCACCTCTGAAAAACTTGACAAATGTAAAGAAATGATACTTCTACCCTACAATATGATTTGTTACTACTTGTGAACATTGAAGGATAATATGTTGCCAATCCTGATCATTGAAAACAAGGAATTTCACAAATGTCGTACCTTGATCGGACGAAAGTCAATCTTGTGTGCATCTATTGACCAGTTGGGATTAGTCTCCCGCGTACGTCCACTCTCCAACTCACCAGGCTCATGCAAATACCGAACCAGGGATTCGGACGGAAGTCTCCTCCAAGCACAGCTCTTGATCAGCTCCGACTGTTGGGCCACAGAGGATTGCTGAATGGCCTTCACTGGCTTCTGTCCTATCAGCCTAGTAACCTTGTATTTTTCCCCTCATGTACCTGTAAAATCTGTAGAATTGTATGCGCTTGGCCCCTTTCAGATAGTATAGTGACTATTTAAATCAGACAATACAATTTGAATCTAATGATGTAAATGAGTTTTAAGACTGATATTAGTGAATGCCACTTCACTTCAAGAGTATACTTACCTCCCTAATACTCTTTGATATTCCCAAATATCGACTTTCACTCAATAAACACTGATTAAAAAAGTTAGGTGCCCCTAATGGGCAGGTAGTCAGATGACAGTCCGGCGGATGCCAGCCTCAACCTCCGTGCATGCGCAGACTAGTACTTCCTCTTTTCCAATTTATTGGCAAAGAGACACATGCATTTTTCTTGCTAAGAGTTTTCTGCTGTGTTTAATCACTTTTTAAACAGAATTATCACCTAAAAGTCATGTCTGAACGTGGAAAGTCGCCAGAGCAGGACCAATTCATCAGGTGAATTCTATTAAATGTTTGTCTAATGTACAGCGTTTTAGTTCCGATGTAATGTGTTTCCGGGACTCGCAATTAGACGTGATAGCATCCATAAAACTGGTTTATTTCTATATGGTGCTATGAAATACTAATCTCTCTTTGTGTTTGTGTCCACAATGATTGAAAAAGGACAACACATCATCAGAGGGTTTGTTTTTCTCTCCACCAAGGTTCCATTTCCTACTAACAATGTTAGAATGAGCTTATACAAAATCTATGCCCAGTCAGTTGGAGGCCTCGTAAGTTCTTCTTACTTTGCCCTCTTGGGCCACTTCCTTCCCTTAATGGTGGAGAGAGTTAAGAGGTCATAGAGTTGGTGGAGTTTCCAGTTCATCAGATCAGATGGGTTGTCTATGCTAAAGACTCAGGTATCATAGTTATGATATTAGGCACTTCAATTATTTTTGAAAATATTTCTGAAATCTGCTGCGATTGTATCGTTGTGTATTTGATGTTTGCACAGTCTGTCTCTACTATCCTTTCCAGTTAGATGTTCTGGATATGAATACAATTCGTCCTTACCCGGGCTGGATCTGATGGGCAGTATTACCGCATACCTCGGCTTGCCGATGGTGTAGCAGGTGCTGGCCAGGGTTGTGGTGTGGCGAAGCTTTCCCTACGCAAGACCTCGGCATCTGCTCCTGGTCAAGCTAGTAATTTTAGATGCCTGTTCTTTCAGGCCCGCATGCTTTCTCTGGCTTGCCAGGAGTATCAGTTCCTCCAGCCACGTACACGCCTGTGATTGCTCAGGAGGATGACGAAGGCCCTCGCCTTGTCGAGCATTCACAGGTAGCCACAGTGGAAGACTGGTCTGACGCTTGTCATTGGCTAATAAACGTCAGGCCAGGTCTTGCTGTGGAACAGTCAGCCAGCCAACGGCAACAGGGCCCGTGGCTGGCAGGTAAGCCGACTACTACCGTTATGCCATCTCTGCTGCTGGCGGAACATATTGTAGATATGTTTACAGTGGCAGAGACGTCCATCAAGGCGCATGGACGTCTCGCAAAGGCCCCTCGCAAGGTGGCAAAATGATGTCGCATCGTACCTAATGAGTATCAGCGGTATGGTGTAGTGCCTAAGCCAAGCGCGGATGACCGCGCTGCGCTAGGCGAAGATATGCGGCCAGGCTCCCGGTCTGACACGGGAGCTCTGCTTGAACACGGCGTTCGGCTAATACCGCGATGCGGAGGATAGTTCGAGAGCGTCAATTGCAGCGCTTTCGCATGTCTCCCGGCTGTTACAGGGGGTCGTAACAGCATCCGCATCGCACCAGTCTAGACCGGTAACAGTCCAGAGAGCTATCCAGGATGAAATTAACCTGGCTCTGGATTGTTTAACCTGGTTTGTGACCAGGCGTGTCCGGGCGCAGCGCACGTTTGCCTTAGACAACTTGTGCCCATCCCAGGACCTATATAATAGGCTGTTGTGTATGCCTATGACAGGTTCTGGTCTCTTTGGAGGTGAGGGATATAAGCACCCCCAGGAGCCCGTCACCCGGGTCAATAACCAGAGGGCGTTGCGCGAGCAATTTGATGTGCTCCACAGAGAGCGCATTCGTGCAGCTCCCCCTGCATATCATCCCCTGCAGGCTCGAGGTGGCGGCGGCGGCCAGGTCAGAGGCCAGCCACCAGCACAGCTTCGGCCAGCAGTGATGGGCGCAGGCACCTCCAGCGCAGCCAGCCAGGCAGCCACGCGATGATCTGGTCGTGGTAATCGTACCTGAAGGGTCGGTTACCATGGTAAGAACCACTCCAGTGCTTCTGGACCAGGAGACAGTGCCACTCTTGCGCTTCTTATGTCCACCTCTCTCCCTAGGTGATCCAGTGGAAGGCCGATTGGCCCACCACAAGCAGGAGGCTTATTTCCACATTCCAGTAGCGAGGAGTTTTCGTCGGTTCCTGAGGTTCGCATTCCAGGGCAGACAGTGGGAATTCAGGGTTTTACCCTTTGGAATTTCAACGGCTCCTCAGGTTTTCACCAGGGTGGTTCTTGCTATAACAGCATACCTCCGCAGGAGAAGCATAGCAGTCCACACGTACATAGACGACTGGCTATTAAAAGCACACAATCAGGAAAGTCTATCAGCAAATCTGGAGATAGTTTTGAAAACTCTCACAGACTTAGGCTGGATAATCAACTTTCAAAAATCAGAGCTGACTCCATCCCAGAAGTTTGTTTACCTCGGAATGTTCTTCTATCTAGAGATAGAGTATGTGTATCCTACTCAGGAGAGGTACAAGTACTCATCTCATTAATACAGTCAGTCTGCAACAGTCATCATGTCCTGGCACGGGTTTACTTGAGAATGCTGGGGTTGATGGTGTCTCTGGAACCAGTCATCCCTCAGGCGGCCTTACGCAGGCGGCCTATCCAGTTATTTCTCATGACACATGGACCCAGAGTACAGGATCACTGGACTCGAACGTGTCAGTGTTGGAGCCTCTTATTCACCACCTTCAGTGGTGGATGAAGACAGAGTATCTCCTGGCGGGGGTGATGCTAACCCCTCCCCACCCTCAGTTAACGATGTATACAGATGCATCGATGGAGGGGTCGGGAGCTTGCTTGGAAGAATCCACAGTATCAGGGCTTTGGAATCTGGATCAGTCACAAGAACATATCAATCTACTGGAATTGCGAGCAGTAGTGCTGGGTCTGGAACAGGGCAAGATTGTTCTAGTTCGACCAGACAACTCAATAGTAGTGACTTGCATAAACCGCCAGGGTGGAACGAAGTCGCCCAGTCTGTATGATGACATGGAAACTGCTTTGCTGGTGCCTGGATCACAGGATTACCCTGAAAGCAGTTTCATATTCCGGGAAGGTTAAATCTGCTAGCAGACTCATTGAGCCGAAGGATGAGTGTTTTACCTACGGAATGGCAACTAAATCAATGTGTGGCGGATCGTCTGTTCAACCACTGGGGGAAACCCAACATAGATTTATTTGCAGCGAAGATGACGACGTACGTCTCTCCGATCCCAGATCCGAGTGCTATCGCAACAGAGGCATTAGCTATCAGCTGGGTGGGAATGTATGCATACGCATTCCCTCCAGCAATCCTGATTCCAAAAATTCTTCAGAAAATCAGACAGGAGGAGTGCCAAGTGCTTCTGATCGCCCCAAATTGGCCACGCCGATCATGGTATACAGATCTGCTGGACCTTCTAGTCTGCAATCTGGTTCCTCTGCCTCTGATGGACAATATTATCTTCCAGGTCAAGGCCCTTCACAACAATCCATCAATGTTCAGATTGACTGCGTGGATGTTGTCAAGGAAGCTAGAATTAAGGAGGGCTTTTCTGCGCAAGTAGCCATGTTCATGGCAAAAGCCAGAAGGGGGTCACCCTCCAGAGCATATGATTATAGAATCAACAGATTTGCAGAATGGTGCTCAAAAAGATGTATTAATTCATCTATTCGGGTAGTAGCCGATTTCCTCTGTCACCTGTATGATGCCTATAACCTCAAGCTTAACTCTATTGCTGGCTATAAGTCAGCTTTAATGACAGTTATCCCTTGCTTGGCTAATAGAGGAAGTGATGAAGTAAGTACATTAAATACTTTAATTAAAGGCATGGGCAATCTAAGACCAAGGAATCCCCCAGTGATTCCGTCTTGGAGTTTATCTCTAGTGCTCCAGGTACTAGCTGATAAGCCATTTGAACTACTAAGTTCCATTTCTATGAAAATGTTGACACTTAAAACTGTATTTTTACTTGCTGCGGCCTCGGCAAGGTGGAGAAGCGAAATTCATGCCCTATCAGCCGAGGCAGACCGTTTTGTGGTTACAGGGGAAGGCCTTAAGCTTCTACCTAGGATAAATTTCATGGCTAAAAACCAGTCTGAAATATCACGGTCAACCCATATTTTTGCCTGCTTTGACTAGATATTATCCTAATTCAAAAGCATGGTGACCAGTCTGAGCATTAAACCAGTACAAACAACATACTCAGGAATAGCTGACGGACCCAACGGCGTTATGGTTGTCATATATTGAACCCCATGGCAGGGTGTCTAAGGACACCATTTCCAGGTGGATTGTAGAGTACATTCAATTTTGTCATAAATCTGCCACAGGTAAACAAGTTGACTTAGCTAAGGCTCACAGTGTTCGCGGCGTAGTGGCTTCTACTGCCCTGTTTAATTGGGTTCCTGTGGATGACATTATGTCAGTAGCCCAGTGGCACTGTGAGTCAAGTTTTACCGACCATTACCTCCGTGACACCTCGAATCCTCTTGCCGTATCTATTTTGAAAAGATAATCGAGGTGTACATATTTTGATGAGATTTTTTACATATTTCACAATTAATCAATGGTAACAACCACTTATTTGGACTGCATCAGCGTTCACCAATGGGAAGATGATGACAGCAGCCAACTTCCACAAGGTCAGTCTTGTTTATGTGTTGTTCATTGTTGCTTGTGTTGTCACGTTACCCTTCATTATTAATATGGTGATGGTACGTGTTTTATGTGGTTCATTATTGAGAGTATTAAAAAATGATACCTTTTCGTTTAATGTCCTATAGTACATGGCACTTGTACGTAGAGAGCATATGGGACATTGAGGTTATTCTGTCTTCCTCCCAAGAAGAGGGGGGGGGGGGGGGCGGGGAAGCGCATATCAGATATGGTCTTCTCTTAGCCATCGGTTGTGTTATCCGATGTTCAAATCTATCCCTGGTTGTATTTTCACACAATCTCAGAAGTTTAAGTGCCTTAAACGCAGAAAATGGCATAGAGAAGAGCTGGTCTTTTGACCTCGCCTCCCTCCCGCTGAATTCTCTGACGAATTCTGGCAATATCAAAGAGTATTACGGAGGTACGTATACTCTTGAAGTGAAATAAACGAAATCACAGATTTCTTTTTTCATGAGAGAGTTGATACTTACCTCTCTAATACGGACCCGGCCTCCGCCCCACAGAGGCTCAGTCTTCAGGCTTTCTTAAAGTTGCATAGTATCAGTCAATAAATTAGTCGGAGGAAGTACTAGTCTGCGCATGCACGGAGGTTGGGGCTGGCATCCGCCGAACTGTCATCTGACTACCTGCCCATTAGGGGCACCTAACTTTTTAAATCTGAGTGTTTATTGAGTGAAAGTCGATATTTGGGAATATTAGAGTATTAGGGAGGTAAGTATCAACTCTGATATCCGTGATATCGTTTATTCTACAGCCACCATTTGTACTACGAAAATTCATGGTTTTCACCTAGAAAAGACAAGATGTTAGAGGAATTCAGATATCAAACAGTAAATTAGAACTATTCTCAGTTAAAAATCTCATGAAATTGGCTGAAAGAATTGCTGATACAAATCATCACTAGATCGCTATTCCAATATGTGTAATTCTTGCTTTTCTGATAATTTTAACTCAATTGTGAAATCGGATGTTATTGGAATTTTGCCTAAGTGAACCAAGTTTGTTTAAGAGAACCTGATTAGTTGATTTGGTATTTACTATTTTTAGAAATAAGTTTAAAGATCTCTGAAACTGCTTGTTAAGAGTATAGGTCAGAAGTTAATCCTATTAGAACCAATAATAACCCATTCAGCCAGCCACATTATGTGTTATTATTATTAGCCAATTCGAGAAAGAAATTTTGTCGAGCAACCTTTAAATCCTTCAGCGTCTGTATTAGGGAGCTGAGCGTCAAGGCCTCTTGTTTTATGATGCCATATCAGGGGCAGATATATGGGGATGACCCGGGCCACACCTTTTGCTCCGAGTCATTTCTGTAGCATTTGATCATTTTTGCCGTTTCAATCAGACCAGATACAATAACTTCATAACCATTTAATGGTCAATCCGGCCAAAACCGGCCTCTGTAGTGTTCTCGAGGAATGTCCATTTGCAGTCCAAGAGAATACAATTTTCTTTAATTTAGCACTGGATTGACTGGCTCAATAATCGAGCCAGTCATTGCAGTGATAAATTTTCAAAAATTGTCTTCACTTGGTCTGCAAATGGATATGTTCTGTGAGAAAATTTAAGTTTTCTTGACCAAGTGTTATCACTAAAGGGTTAAATGGTACTGAATGAGTTAAGACCAATCACATCCATGTGAATCACATCCATGTCTATGTATGACTGGTCTGCTCCCACATTGTCTAATAAACATTCCATTTCATTCGTATATATGTATGCCAGATTGCACCTGTTGATGATTGCCTCCAAGTAAAATAGTTTTCACAATATTCATCAGATATTTGATGCTTGCCACTGCATGCAAACACTGACATATGCATGCACTCACACACAAGCGCGCACGCACGCACACACTGCATCCGTGATGTACAAATGTAGTTTGTGTATGGTCTCAATGTCTCCATGTCGAGGTAGTATTTATTGAAATCTATAATCCGAGGTCGGAAAAGTATTAATTTTATTTATTTATTCATTTGAACTTAAATCCACTGTTGATGTATATGTAATGTATGATAATGATTTAATGTATTTCATACGTACATGTACATAGGATATAACAATATTAACCATTTCAGCCAGAGACGGCTAATTATTTAACCATTTAATGGCTAGATTTGTTTAGAAAATCAAAATATTTGCTTATTCAAGAGGATTATTTTTTAAAAGTCACTTCTGGAATGATGGGCTTGGCTACCGAGCCAGTCATTTTGGTGTAAATTTTCAAAAATAGCAGCTTAACCTGCAAATTGGCATTACTCAAAACCACCACAGAGGCCTAATATTAAAGTAATACCGTTCATGCATCACCCGGCAAGTTTACCAGCCAGAAGTGGTGTGAGCAATGCATTGTGGGAAGCTATTTTCATGTTAACATGTCAACGGTTACTTTAACTACAAATAGCATCTTTGTTACTTCATAATAACATACATATTACCGAAACAACTTGTTAATATTTGCTTGTTTATTTCAACCATGATATGGAGAAGTTTGTTCTCTTCAGATTTACAAGTCAACACTAATTATTAATACAATTTTCATTTCCACACAATGACTTAACTTCTATTAACCCGTTGATGTCTCAGTCGACTGAAAGCAGCCTTTGTAGTAGTCTTAAGAGAAGACTATTTGTGAGAATTTACCACTGGAATGACTGGCTTGTAAACGGAGCCAGTCGTTCCACTGTTAAATTCTCAAAAATAATCTCTTGGTCTGCAAATTGACATTTTCTGAGGGAAAATTTAAAGGAGCAAATTTAGTCATTAAAGTGTTAAGATGGTTATGTCATGGCAGGTGGATGTGGTGTTTCCCCTACCGGTAAAACCGGGGGGACTATAGGTTTGCACTCCGCCTGTCTGTCTGTCCGTCCGTCCGTCTTTCTGTCGCAGTTGGTTTTCCGCACTTTTTTTCGCCGTCCTTCAAGGTATTCAACTGAGAATTAGTTTATTGCTTTTTTATGAGAAGTTACAGACCAAGTTCGAGTTTCAGGCATATGTGTCAATTTTTTATGGAGTTATGCCCCCTTTCGACCTATTAAATACGAAAAATATTAGTTTTCCGCCCTTTTTCAAGATATTCAACTGAGAATTGGTATATTACTTTATTATGTGAAATGACAGACCAAGTTCAGGTTTCAGGCGTTTGCGTCATTTTTTGATGATGGAGTTATGTCCCCTTTCGACTTATGAAATACAAACATATCAGCTTTCAAGACTTTCCTTCTCCTTCACCATATATAACTGAGACTTACTTGGTTATTGCTATGTTATGAGAAGTTACAGATCAAGTTCGAGTTTCAGCTGCTTCTGTCAATTTTTAATGGCGTCTTTGACTGTCAATCTCTAAAGATTTATATCACCAGGTAGGGGACATGTATTGCAAAGCAATACTTACAGAATGCTTGTTAAATTGGGCCATGGGAATTGGTAGTATTAAGTTTAAACTAAGTATGATCAATGTGGATATAGTCAATATGTGGGGATTCTATAGTCAATGCTACGTGCCATATATATGTGTGTGTTGATAAATAACATATATTAAACTGTATTTATTTAATTTTATCTGTTTTGATCAATATCTGAAAGATAATTTATTAGACAGCACGGGTATAATTGAGATATATTGTTCAATGCAGCCATGATTAAAAATTTACAATATGATTTTCATACCTTATCTATTATAATCCTATATAAACCATTAGCAAGATATTTAAAGATCATAAATGGGAAATAGATTTCGATAAAAAAGATCGCCAAAAATATAAAATTTTATATATAAATTAAGAAAAAGATTTTCACAAACTATCATTATCACTTCAAATTTCGGTGAACGTCATGAATTTTGACATGTCATAAAATTCATGGTATGGCGTAATCACGTATATCGTCAAACACATGGATTCGGATTACATTTTCACATTTTCAAATTAGAAAAAATTGTTGAAAAAATAAGTTGTTTCTTTACTATTGACACAGTAAAAGATAGAATATTGACATCAGACAGAGTGGTGGGGGGTTAAAGTGTTGTGTCATATTTATGTTCAATCCAGTCAATAACCACCTTTACAGGAGTCTTGAAAATTGTCCATTTGCGTGCCAAAAGATTTTGTAAATTCATGTCTGGAATGTCTCTATAAATGAGCCAGCCTTTCACTGGGAAATTTAAGTCTTATCTTAGTCTGCAAATGGACATTCACTAAGTAATCATGTCAATTTTCTTGAAATTAAAGGGATACCATCAAGCCTTGTGAATAAAATCCAAATATTTGCTCAACGAATGTCCATTTAAAATTGACCAATGAAATGACTGGGTCGACACTTATTCTTAAAAGTGGTGAATTTCTACAGATAGTTTTTACTGGGCCTGCAAATGAACATTTCTCACAAAGATTGTAGAAGCCATTTTTAGCCAACTTGACCATTAACTATTTAATGGTCAAGACTTGTCAAAATTAAATTTTTTTTACTTAGAGAATGTTCATTTGCTGTCCAAGAGAAGACTGAACATTTATCACTAGAATGAATGCCAGTCATTTCATTGAGAAAATGTCCAAATATAGTTTTCTTGGCGTACAAATGGACATTCCTTAAGAGTGCTGTACAAACTGTCTTTGACCTGGTTGATCATTAACCCTTACAACTCTGATGTCAAAATCTTTAATTTTCAAATTAAATTAAAAGATGAACGGTTGTCTATTTTTCAACAAATTTGGTGGAAGATGTTGCTGTCATAGATAGCAACATTGTGCTATCATAGACAGCAACATCATCCACCAAAATTGTTGAAGTGTACGCCAGTTTCTTTGCTATTGAGCCAGTAAAAGATAGAATATTGACATCAGAGTGGTAAGGGTTAAAGGGTTACCATATATATTTATACATATTATATACGACCTCGATGGGCCATTAAGGCTGTAGACAGATCATACAGTAAATGCATTACATCTTATAAGTTTCTTAGATAGGCAATGTTTACTGCAGAGCGTCTGTTGTGCATAGCTTCTTGTATAGACCAAAAGGTCCAATATATATCTAATTGGGTTTTTAAAGCTATTTAAGCTTGGGGTATTTACAACACCTTCAAGTAACCCATTCCAATTGTTGGTGACATACTGTACTGTGTAGTTGGTTATGTAATGTGGGCTTATTCAGTAATATGATAAATAATGTATGTGGGTTTGCTTTTAAGATTATATAAACGCCTCAAATCTGATATCCGAAAATTGTTCACAGCTCGTCAGTGAAAATGATTATCCCAATAAGTTGTGGTATGTTTGAATGCGCATGTACTAAATACAAAGTTGAACCATTTCAAAACAGAATAAAGAATACAAATTATATCCATTACTGGTGACGGTTAGAGCACAGAATACGTATTTATTCCATTAACAATAGTGTAACACACATACTCGATTGCACAATTAAGTCAGGCTAATAATGCAGGTATCCACCATGTCGATGTATCGCTCCACGTCATTGATTTTGTTTGAGGAGGCGGGTGATACGATGTTGCGGAATGGCTACCCATTCCTCTTACCAATGCATGTCAGCACGAGCAGTGCATTTACCCACTTTACAGTACAGGGCACGCTTAAGCTGATCCCGTAGATGTTCAATGTGGTTTAGGTCTGGAGAATTGACAAGCAAATCGAAGACATCTGCTCAATTCCTAATTGTTCAACCAGAAATGTGGTTGCAATGCAACAATGAAGCTTTACTTTATGATTTTGCAATGAGATATGAACCTTGACTTTAAATATAAAATAAATAAATATAGAAGGCAACTAAGTTATCAATACACTTATCAGTGACTTTGACCTTTTAACGCCACCGTCATTGTACCATCCCCTCTCATTGCAATGAAGCATGTGTTTATGATTGAGCCCAACATGAAATATAAGTTGAGCTAAACACAAAATGTTATGGTTGAGAATACCCTAGGTCTTGTCACTATTACACTGACCTTGACCTGTTGATGTTTAGATGATTGCATCATGCCCTGTTATTATAAGGAAGCCAAGATACAAATTTGGGCCATGTACGCTTAACCAAACATGTGATATAAACAGCTAAGTTGAGCTAAACAAAATGCTAGTTTTTTTATCAAGATCCCAATGACCTTGACCTTGAACCCCAAGGTCATTGTGTGATGACCTCTCATTATACGGAAGTGTGTTCAAGTTTGTGTCAAGTATGCTTAATAAAATATGACATATGAACTGCAAAGTTGAGTTAAATGCAAAATGTTGATAGCAGTTTTCCGATGGCAGCAGCATATCAGACCAAATGTGGGGACAGTATCCGAACAACATAGTGGTTGGCATTGAGGTTTCCCTCAGTGAAGATGAGATCAGTCTTTACTCTAGCTCTAATGAGGTAAGCATGCATCTCGTCTGTGAATGGCTAGAAACCCAGAGTTTGAATTATGTGCACATTATCAATGGTGTTTTCTCAAATTTAATGTCTGCAGACAGACTGACAGTACAGCAGTAGTTTTTACAATTTTTCAAATGAGCCAATCTTAAATCTAGCGCATGCACATTCAGGCATAGCACAACTTATGGGATAATCATTTCTCTGATTAGTGCCATAGTGACCTGAGAGAAATTTCATTATAATTAGACATCTTAGACAATATAGTAGCACATATTTAGCGGGGAACTCTTTTTTTCGGTGTAATTGCAATTTCATATTAACTTTATCACACAAAACAAGGTTAGGGTAATTTAAAGTCAAATATTTCTTTTCTAAATTTGATATAAAAAATGTATATAAGTTTGAGATTCTATTTACTTTTTATAACTAATTTATGTTTTAACGTAATTGTGGTAATTTTAAAACTAATTTATTCATCAATTTCATTGTGTTAACTCTTCAGTATTATTATACAAGGAAATTTAGGTGATTGTGGTGAGTGCACCATTAGTGCGATAGTATCATAATCAAGCCTCAAAGTAAACACTGTTGCACACAAAATAAGCAAATGTTAGGCACATCTTTACAGCCCACAATATTGCCCGAGACAAAAATCATTATATCCTATGCTAGACTTGTGCGATTATGTGATTAAATCGTGATTAAATCGACGATTATTTCTGAAAACATTAATTTATGCGATTAAAAATTATATAATTCAATAAAGGTGAATAATTTCTACTGCATAAAATATTTCAACTCCTATGTTTTAATTACTTTTTAATGCGATCGGTCACGAAAATTGACATTTTGTTTAGTGGATGTATGTCCATTTGCAGGCCAAGAGAAGACTATTTTTGAAAATGTATCACTGGAATGACTGGCTCGAGCCAGGGATTCCAGTGATACATTTTGAAAAATAGTCTTCTCTTGGCCTGCAAATAGACTTTTCTAAACACCATTGCAGCTTTAGTCATTGACATGCTTTTGGTGTTGTCTGGGTAATTTGTACCTAATCTGATTAATCGAGTAATCACGATTGCTCTGAAATAATCGATCGTGATCAATCAAAGCAATACTCGGCCAAGCCTATTGTATGTCCCATAAGGTCATGGCATGTGGGGTTGGGGTGGATGGGGATATCATGCATCAAGACACATACACACATTTGTGCGGGTGTCAATGAAAATCAGCGTGAAAATGGGCATATTTCAGTTAATTTGACTGAAAGGTGTTACTGCAGAAAATTTCAAAATTTTCATGTCCGTAAATTGGTCACAATTTTCCAATATTTGTTTCAGCCTAACATTCTGTAACAAAATGTTTTATAATAGTTGGAGCTTTCATCACATGCCATACAGAATGCTTATGTTATACAGTACAGCGTATAAATATTCTACTCTGTTTCTAAAACAGAAACATGTTATTTAGTAAGAAATGTTCTGTTTAGGCAGCAATGTCTTCCAATCCAATTATGTTCAAAATATTCAACACTACGGTTTTATTTTGTTTTGGAAACATGTTATTTCAATCTATGTTGTACTGTAAATAAAGATATATATGTGATCAATAGCAACTGTATGTAAAACCATACCACATTATTGTGTTTTATGAACCCTCATATCTAGACAAATATAATGCTGGAATTTTAAGTCATTCAACATTCTTTCTATCTAGTAATTTTTTGCAGTCAAATCGTTATCACTCCTCAGAGAATTTTCTGTAATTCTGTTCTCTGTAGCTCTGTTCTCTGTAGCTCTGTTCTCAGTAACTCTGTTCTCTGTAGCTCTGTTCTCTGTAACTCTGTTCTCTCTAGCTCTGTTCTCTGTAGCTGTGTTCTCTGTAGCTCTGTTCTCTCTAGCTCTGTTCTCTGTAGCTTTGTTCTCTGTAGCTCTGTTCTCTCTAGCTCTGTTCTCTGTAGCTTTGTTCTCTGTAGCTCTGTTCTCTGTAGCTCTGTTCTCTGTAGCTTTGTTCTCTGTAGCTCTGTTCTCTGTAGCTTTGTTCTCTGTAGCTTTGTTCTCTGTAGCTCTGTTCTCTGTAGCTCTGTTCTCTGTAGCTTTGTTCTCTGTAGCTCTGTTCTCTGTAACTTTGTAGCTCTGTTCTCTGTAACTCTGTTCTCTGTAGCTCTGTTCTCTGTAACTCTGTTCTCTGTAGCTCTGTTCTCTGTAGCTCTGTTCTCTGTTCTCTGTAGCTTTGTTGTCTGTAGCTTTGTTCTCTGTAGCTCTGTTCTCTGTAACTCTGTTCTCTGTAACTCTGTTCTCTGTAGCTCTGTTCTCTGTAGCTCTGTTCTCTGTAACTCTGTTCTCTGTAGCTCTGTTCTCTGTAGCTCTGTTCTCTGTTCTCTGTAGCTTTGTTGTCTGTAGCTTTGTTCTCTGTAGCTCTGTTCTCTGTAGCTCTGTTCTCTGTAACTCTGTTCTCTGTAGCTCTGTTCTCTGTAGCTCTGTTCTCTGTAACTCTGTAACTCTGTTCTCTGTAGCTCTGTTCTCTGTAGCTCTGTTCTCTGTAACTCTGTTCTCTGTAGCTCTGTTCTCTGTAGCTCTGTTCTCTGTAGCTTTGTTGTCTGTAGCTTTGTTCTCTGTAACTCTGTTCTCTGTAGCTCTGTTCTCTGTAGCTCTGTTCTCTGTAACTCTGTTCTCTGTAGCTCTGTTCTCTGTAGCTCTGTTCTCTGTTCTCTGTAGCTTTGTTGTCTGTAGCTTTGTTCTCTGTAGCTCTGTTCTCTGTAACTCTGTTCTCTGTAACTCTGTTCTCTGTAGCTCTGTTCTCTGTAGCTCTGTAACTCTGTTCTCTGTAGCTCTGTTCTCTGTAGCTCTGTTCTCTGTTGCTTTGTTGTCTGTAGCTTTGTTCTCTGTAGCTCTGTTCTCTGTAGCTCTGTTCTCTGTAACTCTGTAGCTCTGTTCTCTGTAGCTTTGTTCTATGTAACTCTGTTCTCTGTAGCTCTGTTCTCTGTAACTTTGTTCTCTGTTCTCTGTAACTCTTCTCTGTAGCTCTGTTCTCTGTAACTCTGTTCTCTGTTCTCTGTAACTCTGTTCTCTGTAGCTTTGTTCTCTGTAGCTTTGTTCTCTGTAGCTCTGTTCTCTGTAACTCTGTTCTCTGTAACTCTTCTCTGTAGCTCTGTTCTCTGTAACTCTGTTCTCTGTAGCTCTGTTCTCTGTAACTCTGTTCTCTGTAACTCTGTTCTCTGTAACTCTGTTCTCTGTAGCTTTGTTCTCTGTAACTCTGTTCTCTGTAGCTCTGTTCTCTGTAACTCTGTTCTCTGTAACTCTGCTCTGTTCTCTGTATCTCTGTTCTCTGTAACTCTGTTCTCTGTAACTCTGTAGCTTTGTTCTCTGTAGCTTTGTTCTCTGTAACTCTGTTCTCTGTAACTCTGCTCTGTTCTCTGTATCTCTGTTCTCTGTAACTCTGTTCTCTGTAACTCTGTAGCTCTGTTCTCTGTAGCTTTGTTCTCTGTAACTCTGTTCTCTGTAACTCTGTTCTCTGTAGCTTTGTTCTCTGTAACTCTGTTCTCTGTAACTCTGTTCTCTGTAGCTTTGTTCTCTGTAACTCTGTTCTCTGTAGCTTTGTTCTCTGTAGCTTTGTTCTCTGTAACTCTGTTCTCTGTAACTCTGTTCTCTGTAGCTTTGTTCTCTGTAACTCTGTTCTCTGTAGCTTTGTTCTCTGTAACTCTGTTCTCTGTAACTCTGTTCTCTGTAACTCTGTAGCTCTGTTCTCTGTAACTCTGTTCTATGTAACTCTGTTCTCTGTAACTCTGTTCTCTGTAGCTTTGTTCTCTGTAACTCTGTAGCTTTGTTCTCTGTAGCTTCGTTAACCCTTTAATGGTCAGGCCGCTCAAGATGGCTTTGAAATGGTCATGGGAAAAGTCCATTTGCTGGCCAAAAGAAGACTATTTTTTAAAGTTTACCACTTGAATGGCTGGCTCATGAGGCAGCCATTCCAATGGTCAGTTTTCAAAATAGTCTTCTCTTGGCCTGTAAATAGCCACTCGCTGAGAAAATGTTTTGGAATTTTTTTTTCAGTCTTGACAATGAACATGATGAAAGGATTAATACTGTAATAAGTTAAAATGTCTGAGTGAAATTATGCATTATCTTTATTAGTCCCCTACAGGTAAAACCGGGGGGACTATAGGTTTGCACTCTGTCTGTCTGACCGTCCATCTGTTGCAGTTGGTTTCCCCCACTTTTTCGCAGTCCTTCAAGGTATTCAACTGAGAATTGGTATATTGCTTTGTTATGAGAAGTTACAGACCAAGTTGCAGGCATATGCGTCAATTTTTTATGGACTTATGCCCCCTTTCAACTTAAGAAATACGAAAAATATCAGCTTTCTGCACTTTTTTTCGCACTCCAAGATATTTAAGCGAAAATCGGTGCATCGCTTTAGTATAAGGTGTTACAGAGCAAGTTCGAGTTTCAGACATTTTCGTCAGTTTTTCATGGAGTTATGCCCCCTTTTCGACATGAAATACAAAAAATATTAGTTTTTCACCCTTTTTCTCGCAGTCTCAAGATATTCAACTGAGAATTGGTACATTACTTTATTATGAGAAATTACAGACCAAGTTCGAGTTTCAGGCGTTTGCGTCATTTTTTTTATGGAGTTATGTCCCCTTTCGACTTATGAAATACAAACACATCAGCTTTCAAAACTTTTTCCTTCTCCTTCACCATATATAACTGAAACTTGGTTTATTGCTGTGTTATGACAAGTTACAGATCAAGTTCAAGGTTCAGCTGCTTCTGTAAATTTGTAATGGATTTTTTTACTGTCAATCTCTAAAGATTTATATCACCAGGTTGTGGACATGTATTGCAAAGCAATACTTACAGAATGCTTGTTTTTTATCATGTGTTCTAGGTGGGAATTTTCATAAAGTAAAATATTAAATTGGTCTGGTCTAAGCAGCGAAGGTCCTGATGAATGCATTGCTACATCTTGTTCCATATCTCTGTGAAGCTGGAAGTATGGACATAGTGATCATTTTATATGTATATCTCAAGATCTTTTTCATAATGTATGGATGAATATTAGGATAACGGTTTTCAGTCGTCATAGGCTGCACATAGATATGCCCCAAGACCATTGCAGAAGGCATTTCTGGTTGGCTTCACTATTAACGTGTTAAAACAAGATATACCCAGAATTTTAACCAATCAAAATTCTGAATAGAAGTTCTGGAGCCTACCATTGCCATGGGATCCTTCCAGCCAAGTTTGGTTAAAATCTTCCAAGCAGTTTAGGAGGAAATAAGTTTCAAAGCAAAAGCCGAGTCACCTTGGCATAAGCTGACTTCACCATTCTGGCTAGGCGAGCTATTATCTCTTCACCTGTTGTGAAAATGGACATTTACTAAACAAAAAACTAAATTTTCTTAACCAATCTTGATTCTGAAGCCTTTAATGACTAAGTTTGGTCAGTAAAATCAAAATATTGGCTTATTGAATGTCAATTTGCAAGCCAAGAGAGTACTATTTTTGAAAATTTACCACTAGAATGGCTGGCTCGGTTATCGAGCCAGTCATTCCAGTGGTAAAATTAAAAAAATAGTATTCTGTTGGCCTGCAAATGTACATTCCTCAAGACCACTACAGAGGTTGGTTTTGGCTAGCTTCGCCATGAAAGGGTTAATGGATTAAGTATGGCATCACATGCCTTAACCACCTTTGCTCACTGAAATCACAGTACCTGAATTTCCAAGCAATGATACAGGTAAGAATTTGTTGATTGTACGTGGTTTGTATGCTTGAAATGGATAAAATACTGGAGAAATTTGGTTATCATGTTTTGTCTCTCTCAGAAATAAAACACACAAAATATAATTTCGACCAAATTTATTGTGATTTCCGATTTTTGTTAACAAGATCAGAAGCCTAACACCATTATGGACTGCTCCGTCCAGCCAAGATTGGCTTAAATCAGCCGAGTAATTCGGGATTAATGTCCATTTAAGCGAGATATGATAGACAGATGCCATTACATACGCTCACAATCAAACTACCAAATTCAACTGCAAAATGTACCTTTTATATGATCCAGAAAATAGGTCAGACTAATTTGTATATGGTTGGCATTGGTTGTCTCTCGTCAGATGCTCGTTAACTAATGACTTGTAGTTAGTCATTACTTAAGGCTGCCACTTAGTGCTTGCACATTAGTATTCTTTCCAAGGGCCACCCACAACTCAAATGAAACAAAGTGAGTCATGGTTCACTTTTGCAACTGAGATGTTAAGTTAGGTTTTGAGTTTATATTTAAGATTTGTATGATCCTATTTCAAGTAAATTTGCACACATGGTTACCTATGCTGAAAGGAAACCGCATGCTGATAGGAAGGTCACAAAGTCAACGTTATTATGGCCTTGATGTTTGACCTCTGTATGTTCAATGTTAAATTTATCATTCCGTGATGACTGATCCTATTGAGTGGAAGCAGTGTATTGATAGTGAGGTCACTATGTCGATGTGACCTTAATGTTTAAGCACTGTACTTTCAATGATAAGTTTTGCATTTAACAAATCTTCTTGACTTAATTTTCATGTTTGGTTGAGGTTAGTGGAATTAAACATGTACACATGGTTACCTATGCCCAAGAGAAGCCAAGGGACTGAGAGTAGTGGGGATAATAGGTCACATGGCAATGCTATTGTAATGTTTAGGTTCCGGTAAATGGTTATCTATACTGCAAGGAGATAGCATGATGACTTCAATATTCATGGAGTATAATTACCAGTCCAAGCCTATTTATTACACACTAACACTCAAGACACTTTGCCGAGTTGAAGTCAATCGTAAACAGCTATTATTGACTTTTAGAGAAATCATACTATTTTAGAATAGCAGTGAATCGCGATCCTTACAAGCACTTGAATTAAGAATTTGTTTTTCAAGGCCCTTAAAGGTGCTTGGTTTTAGCAAATTGACTTTAAAATGCGTTATACATGTTAAATGTAGCAAAACTGAGTGAAAACCTAATTTCACGAACTCTTTATTCCCTGTACATTCCTTGTACATATTGTCAAAATGACTGCTATTTTAATTTTCAAGTAGTCTATCATGCAATGATTAAATTCTCGCAAAATGATGTTACTACATTGTAACTTCCGACATGTGGCAGAATGAAAATTGTTTTGAAGAAAAAGGGAAACTGTTACAGTAATTCAGTCAAGAATTTCACGTAATTGAATATCTCGCTTATCTTCCTCATTGACGATAAGCATCAAAGGTAAGTGACCTTGTGGCCTTAATGTCATCATGCTGAGTCAAATGTTCCTTTAATATCTATTGGGGCTATGAAGATGAAGTGGCCCCCACCCCTCTAAAGCATTTTAAGTATTGAACCCTATGGGGAAATCTGTGTCATGATTCGTAAATTATTAATTGACTAAAACAAGATTTGTCATAAATGTTCCTTTAGTACCCTTCAATCAAATGGCAATAGTGTCAGGGATGGCTGTCCCATTGATTAATGGTACTCTTCCTGTTGGTCAATCATGCCAATATTCTTGCATTTCCCCATCCAAATTTGTTACTGTGACCTCACCATGGCCCCTTTGGTAAATGTCAGTGTTGTGACATTGAACTATTGATCAAGTGTCTGTGATGGCTGCCCCACCATTCAATGGTACTTTTCCCCATTGGTAAATAACGTCAATGACACCAATATTCCTGCATTTCTTCATCGATATTTTTTACCGTGACCATTGACCCATTGGTAAATGTCATCTGCTGGGTCAGTGATGTTTGGCCCATTGATTAATCGTACCTTTTCCATTGGTCTATAATGTCAATGACATCAATATTCTTGCATTTCCTCAGCCAATTTCTTTAAGTACTGTGACCATTGCCCCATTTGTAAATGTCATCTGCTGGGTCAATAATATCAGGGATGGCTGCCCAATTGAGCAATAGTACTTTTCCAATTTGTCAATAGTGTCAAGGACACCATTATTTTTGCGGGATATTATGTGATGGCGACGTCCGGACAGGTGGTAGACTGGTCTCCGGATGATAACTCTGTTACCGTTTATCGGATCACTTTGAAACTTCATAGGATGGTTAGATTAGGTCTGTAGAAAACTTTGGAAATTGACAATCATCCGAAATCCAAGATGGTCGCCAGCCACCGATATATCGTGATTGGACTAGGTCTGGAAAAGAAATTCATCGAAATCGACGATAATCCGAAATCCAAGTGTCCATCTTGCAAATTGGTTTCTGGATGATAACTCCATTATCGTTTATCGGACTACTTTGAAAATTGGTGGTTGGACTAGCTTTGGAGAAAGAAACTATTGAAATCAACGATGACCTAAATGAGGCTGTTCCCTCCATTTCTGTTTAGAGAATCGCTTCGAAACTTCATGGGATGGCAGATCTGAGGAAAACTTACTGAAATTGTAGATGATCCGAAATCCAATTTGGGCGCCAGCCACCGGCGGCTATGTTGAAAATTGATTTCCAAACGATAACTCCATGACTTAATTAATAATGTTTTACTACCAGCATGATTGATGCCTATTGGATCCATACAATGTGCTGGATCCAAAATTTCTCAGCCTTTGTAGAAAGCAGTGGCTTCCGTGCTATCAGAATTGGGATAACTCAATGACTGTTTAGCGGATCACATTGAAACTTGATAGGATGACTGGTCTTCCTCTGATAGCTCTCATCATTGACTTGGCATCATGTCGCGGTATTATGCACCGTTTGCAGATCTCTTGTAGTAGTGGTAAGGATGACTGCCGCATTGGTCAATAATGATAAGGACCATTGCCATCTGTCTATGGCAAGAGTTATGGTTTCCTGATGGACAATGATGCGTGTTGTGCATTAATTAATCAAAACATGTTTACAGTTCCTCATCAGCTAGGTGAGCACTATGGCCCTTGGGCCATTTATTTTCATTTCTGACAAAGAATCCTAAGTAAGACTATAGCTGGTTGCACCGGTTTTCGGTGGTTCACGGCACTTGGTGTGTATCCTGTTATGAGACTATGTCATTTTGTCCAGCTCAATTTAAGTGGTTTTCACTGATAACATGGGAAGATTAACAGGAAACTGGTCTTACATCATAACTCATCAAGAATATTTCAGAGCTGGCTAATGGAAGATTCCAGTTTATCAGTCAATCATATGACATCATAATCAGCTATGTGACATGTAGGATGACTTCATAATCAATTATGTGAATGACATAGATAAGTTCGTCACTAACACTTAATTGATGACGGACTAAGCGTTGTTGTATGAATCGAGCCTTTACTATTTACTAAACATGCTGTTGAATATTTTGAAACTAATTTTACTGCTATGGCAGCAACACCACCTAGTCAAATTAGTTTCAAAATATTCAACAGCTTACCTGTAGTTTTCTGGAAATTAAGTCAAGGATTGATCAATCTCAACACTGGAGAAGTGTGAGCGGAGCATAGCAAGAGATGGGCGGGTTATAGCTACAACTGGATTCCTCCATTGATACAGGTTATCATGATTTAGGATAACTAACGGCATGTGCTGCTCCATTGCTTTATTCTGACAAAACTCTAGCATGTGACATCTTTTGATTGCAATTTTTGTGACACTTACGTTGAACTGATGTTCTGTTCACAAACAAATATCATGATCAAAAGAACTGACATGCCAGAGATTTGTCGGAATAAAGCAGCTTAAGTTGGATAATGAAATGACGGCTTGATTGACAATTCATATCCAAGAAATGACCCTTTGGTCAAGCCGGCTAAAACGGACGTGTACAGTGGTCTTGAGAAATGGCGATTTGCAGGCCAAGGTTAATAAATTTTTGAAAGAATCTGAATGACTAGATTTCTCAGACTAGACAAAAATGTTTGATTTTTTGGACCAGCCCCGACCATTAATGGTGTAATTACATAGGATGTAGATTCCAAAGGTCCTCACCTGGAACATACGTTTACCACAAAATTCTAGATAGCTGTAGGAAAATTGGCCACTCAAATTCCTGTCTACAAACATGCTTAGACATCTACCACCATATATGCCAGAGGGTCAATCTATCCACATTTGGTTACAATCAGCTAAGCGGTTAATGTGGCGTAATCATAAAGCATTAAGTTGAGTTTTCACAAAATCTAAGATGGTCACCAAAAAAATCTGCCAATCAGATTTCTGTATGCAAGTCAGAAGCAGATGATACAGTATTTTCAGCCAAGTTTATTTCAAATCAAGTCAACAGTTAATGAGCAGTGTCATTTTAACTGGGTTTTCAGAAATTTTTGGAAAATCTACTATGGTCGACTTGTGTTGTGACCAATCAAGTTTCTCTATACAAGTTCAGAAGTCTACCACTATAAAGCCATTCGAGCCAAGTTTGGTTGAAATCTGACACGTGGTTACAGGGTCCTTTCAGCCAGGTTTGGTTGAGATAAAGGCAACTGTTAAGGAGTAGTCTTCTAACTGATGTTCAAGACGTTTTCACAAAATCCAAGATGTCCACCAGAAAAATTGACCAATCCAATTTCTTGTTAGAAATATTGAAGCTTTCCACAAGTCTTATTCCATCCAGGTTTCGCTGACTAACATCTTAAATTAGGTGGATTATTGAAAACAAATATAGGCATTTCCAATAGATACTTCTAACGCTTTCATGGCGAAGATGTCTAAAACCATCCTCTGCAGGGATCTGAGGGCTCTCCATTTGCAGGACAAAAGAATATTTAAAAGATTTTACCACTGGAATGGCTCGATTATCACTCATTCGGTAATCGAGCTGAGCCAAACATTTCAGTGATAAATGTTCAAAAATTATCTTATCTTGGCCTGCAAAAGGACGGTCGATGACCAAATATTTTGATTTTTTTTTTACAAAATTTAGACATTAAAGAGTTAAAACGAATTGCAAATGGTGCCTTATTACAATTTTCTGTACATTGCAAGATCAGTGAAAAATCAGATTATTCCTTAAATGCGAACAACTTATAACGTATATCTGATTGAACGTTGAATATACTGATGGTATATTCTATTATATCTGTTATGGTATGAGCTATTTCAGCAAATGATCCCATTTTTCAATGACCTTTCTAACCACAGAGTAAACAACTGGGAACTGCCGAGATAAACTATCTTGTTAAAACTAATTTGCCAAGTCGGTGTCTAACAGTTAAAATTCGACACAAAGTTATACCAGTAACTTCGTCAGTATTTCATGAAAATTATATACCAGAACTTCATGGTATATAACAGACATGACAACGGACTACTACGTTTATTATAAAGACAAGAGATAAATACCGTTTAACTTCCTTATTTTCTGATAGGAGAAACTTCGGGAAGAATATGACAAATATTACGACATTTCTAAAAGTAGGATCACTAAGGCCAACTAGATGTCGCTGAGCCACAAACCCAAACCTGGTTTTATCATAAAAGACCCAAAGGGTATCGCTCACCTGGAATATAGGCATTTCAACTAGAAAGGTCATGGTCTATAAGTAGAAGCCTAGTTTTTGGTCAGAATTGCAACAAGAACAAGGATCCATCCTATGACATTTGGTTAAAATCAGTCCAGTGGTTCTCGAGAAAACATTTTAAATTACTTCAGAAGAGTTTTTGATGAGGGGAAAAGTCAAAGATGGCCACAAAACTGTTTATCCGACAGTTTCAAAAGCGGCAAATTTGAAATCCCCAAAGATCTATATAAAACCAATTTCGGGTTCAAAATCCATCAATAAAAAGCCACCAAGCACGCTACGTCTTGATTGGTCTATGGTATCCATCGTTTTTATTTACCAACTTCCCTTGAACAAACCTTAATGGCACTTATTCCCTAATCATAGCTCCCAAATTTTGGTCCGATCCGTTCAGTGGTTTCTGCAGAAATTGTTTTCGCGAAAGCATTTGGCCAATCAAGTTCCCCATAAACTTATTTCAGCTGTTCCCCTAGGCCATGTAGGCTAGATGATGTTTCATGAGTTTTGAATCGATCCCTCAAAAGATTTTCAGAGATTTTTAAAGATGTTTCTAAAATCGGCCAAATTCCAGGAGGGACGACGGCTAAATTGACTTCCTTTGAACAAATTTGGATCTCTTCCGGAATTCTTTCTGTCAAATATAATTGAAATCAGTCATGGTTCTCAAGAACTCGTTTAAAGAATAAGTTGGACAGACGACTGATGCTCTCCACTGCATAAGCTGTCTTGGCTTTCAGACCAGGTGGGCTAACAATGCATCGATATAACATCAATACCAATATTGACTATAAATCTGTTCAGATGTTCTGGATGGACGAATGTTAAGAATTTGTTCTATCTGGTCAGTTAGTTAACGCTAATATTAGACTAGAAACAAAATCCTGGGTTGTGTTCAGGAACATGAATATTTTGTGTTCGTCGTGTGGTGTTCAGTAAAGCGCCATCTACATTACTACACATGAAGCATATAATCTGAAACATTACTGAACATTGTCCCACGGCGAGTGCAAACAACAGGGCCCCCCCCCGATGTAGCTAATTTGACGGGAAGCCGTATAGTTGTAATTGGCGCTAGAATTTCATGTATTAACCGTCTGACTGCTGGGTTTTTGCAGATGACATTCAAATGGTTTTATCTCTAGACCTGCTAAATATTTTGAAAACAATGTGACTGAAAGTTGTTGGTGGCTTAGCCACCAACAACTTTCAATAAAATTGCTTTCAAATTATTTAGCAAGTCAAGAGTGGTTGCTCATTGTAATGATTGTCTGGTGGCTTGTAGCATCGAGACAGTTAATGGGTTAAATTGATGGGAAATGAGGATTGAGCAATATAACACTGTATCCCGATTCTATTCTTTTTATTCGATCAAAATTACATTTAAATCACAGTCTTCGTCCACGACGACCGCCCTTCCTGCGTGTGCTGTCTGATGGTATCGGGGTCACATCCTCTGTGAAAACAAGAACAGATTTATCAATTGTCAAATTATGTGATACACTAGTCTACTACAACATAGAAGCATTTTCACTGGACGATGAAACGAAAATATCATTACCGGTATTTCATATTTTATTTACTACAGCCTTGAGTTTGTTTAAAATTGTCAATTCATAAAATATTTAATGTCAGAGCTACTCAAGTGAGTGCATACTCTTGAGCTACTTACAGGGGACCACAAACAGAAAATGGTCAAAGCATTACCAATGCTGATTTGATTTTGTGTAATTCAGAGAGAATAAAACATTATTTGCATATTTTCAAATTCCTATGTAGTAAATTTCACCATGGAGTCATTTTCTTCCATTTCCTATGAGTCGCAGAATAACGTCACAGTGTGAATGGTTTTTATAGCATGATGTCATCGTGTGAATATTTTGCTGTTGATCATTAATACATGTAGCTCACAACAACTTATTCATACACCATAAATATGAATGAGATGCAATTCATGCGAAAGAAATATTAGCTTTTGATAAACTAGAGCTCGAGTCTGAACAGATGTTCAGCTTCATAACTATATAAGTTGCCAGTTTCATCCATGATGCTGAAAATATATGTGCAGAAAACTGAATCCATGTGGCTGACGATTCACGTGATAATGTCATAACGTGAATTTTATGATTTTAACAGTGATAGTGTTTGTGAAAATGTCAAACCTTTTTCATTTAGAAAATATAAAACGTTGACATTTTTATTGAAATCTAATTCTTGTTCATGATCCACTTTACCCATTTAATTAATAATGCTACAGATTTGTCCAAGAACTTTTGATGCTTAGGCCATGTTCTCACTAGAGACTAAATCCAGAATAACGCCATACTGAAGCATGGTGTTATTCCAGATTAACTCTCTAGTGAGAACACGGCCTTAGTGACTGTCCATCTGCAGGCCAAGGGAAGACTTTTTTTTTAATCTGCCACTAGAATGTCTGGCTCACTTAACAAGATGCCCAAGGGCTAGTGACGCTGACCTGGACCATTTGCATCTAAATAGAATTTTATAATACATAATTTTAGGAAAATCCAATATGGCCACAAAAGAAATTGAGCAATCAAAATTCTCATTTGATATACTGAAGCCTACCGCGACAGGATTGGTCGACTCAAGTCTCATTGATATCAGTCTACTGGCTAAGGATGAGTACCTTTTTAAATAGTTTTAGAACATTTTGGACAATCCAAGATGATCAACAAAGAAATCGACCAATCAAAATTCTAAATAGTAAGATAATTCCTAAAAAGTAACGAATCGAAATTGTAGAGCCTACTACTACCATATATATATATATGATCCTTCTATCCAAATTTGGGTGAAATCGGTCAAACTATTAAGAAGCAATTTGACAATTTGGAGTAAATTTTGTATTAAATCAGATTTTCACCAAAAAAATTGTCAAACAAATATTTTGAATGGAATATCTAGAGCCTATATACATGGGATCCTTTCACCCAAATTTGGTTGAAACATTTTGACAATTTCCGATTCATTTTTAACACAATCTAAGATTGTCACCCAATATATTGATAAAGAAAAATTCTGAACGGAAGATCTGGAGCCTATGGCCAATAGGATCCTTCCAGCCAAATTTGCTTGAAATCCACCAAGCGGTTATGGAGATGCTCTTTGACAATTTCAAGAACACTGTTTAAAAAATCTAAGATTTTCACGCAAAAAATTGATTAATCAAAATTCTGAATAGACGTTCTGGAGCATGCAATGATAGGATCCTTCCAGCCAAATTTGGATTGAAATTGGCCAAACAGTTAAGAAGTAATTTGACGGACGGCTGCTATGGCATAAGCTCCATTGGCCCTTTGGGCCATGTGAGCCAGTCGGTCATTTCAGTGGTAAAATTTCTAAAAGTCTATTTGTCAGCAAAAGTAAATTTCTCAAGACCACTGCCGTGATTTCAAGGCCAGCTTTGGCTAGGTTACCCATTAAAGGGATAATAAATATAAATATTGTGACATGTATCATTAGAAATCTTTAGGCATCTTAGGGCTATGTTACATGCATATAGGCCTACATAAATTGATAATGTGCGCAAACCAAGTTTGCATTACCCAAACTTACTTGAGGTAACCATCTTAGTTTGTGCAACCCTTTTAATAAACATATTTCTGTACAATAACAATTCTATGAAATTAAATGTCTTGACTCCTAATTGTTGATAAACATCAGAGTGCAGTGACCCTGACCTTTGACTTTAATGTTATCACATGGAATCCTAACAGAATAGGCAAGGAGACTCTGGACAATGCTAGGGGAGAATATGGTTACTAAAATGTTTAATTTTGGATAGATTAACACTTTTTTAGTTATCGATCCAGAACTAGGGAGGCAATTTATTTGTACATCTGGCATCTGCATTAATTAGGTAATTTTGCGAAGTACATGTACATACCAATTCTGCCAATCTTCATGCCTGATCGAGCCAGAGCCCTCAAAGCTGACTGTGCACCAGGTCCTGGAGTTTTGGTACTGGACAATGGAGAAACACAAAACGAAGCTATTTAATAAAATGTTCATAGTCTATACAAAAATACTAAAGTATTTAATAGCTTGTTTTACTTCGCAGTCGAGCTAAAAATACAGAAAATCTTAAATTTAAAGAGTGTGACATAACTTTGATGACAAAAGTCACAAACGAGGATCATGAGGACTGGTCGTTTCAACATAAAACCCTTTATCCCTTGAATTGGTTCCAGAAAATTTTGATTCTCATACAAAATGTCTATTTGCAGACCAAGAAGAATATTTTTGAATATTTACCACTGGAATGACTGGCTCGGTTATCGAGCCAGTCATTCCAGTTGTAAATTTTCTAAAATAGTCTTCTCTTGGTCTGCAAATAGACATTTCTCAAGACCACTGCAGAAGCCGTTTTTGGCCGATCAGCTCCGTTTGAACAAAGTGTTAAAGTGTTAATGGTCAGGCCAGTCAAAATGGTCACGATTGGTTACACAAAACTCTTGCTTTTGTTAGCCAATGTCCATTTGCAGGTGAGAAGAGCATTTTTGAAGGTTTACCACTTGAATGACTAGTTTGGTACTGGCTGGTTCGGGTGATAAATTTTCAGTCATCTCTTGGCCTTTAAATGGATATTGGTTAACGAACGCAAGAAGAGCTTTGCGTAACAAATCTTGACCATTAAATGGTTAACTACATGTAACCGCATATCAGACTTAGAGTTGGTTTACTCTGCTAAATTTCTGACAACGAACATAGTTTAATGGCCCTATCTTTGCATTCTGTAGTGATAGGCGGTTTAACCTTTAACCCTCAAATTTGTTTTTTTAAATTTTAATTTCCTCATACAAAATGTCCATTTGCAGACCAAGAGTAGACTGTTTTTTAATTTACCACCAAAATGACTGGCTCAGTTATCGAGCCAGTCATTCCAGTGGTAAATTTACAAAAATAATCTCTTGGTCTGCAAACGGACATTTCTCAAGACCACGGCAGAAGACATTTTTGGCTGATATGAGTGAAAAATTAACCCTCTCAGACCAGAAATCAATGAAACGTTTTTGCAGCAAGGAATATTCTGCTGAATATTTTGAAACTAATTTGACTGGCTGATGCTACCAATGGAACTAACAGGCTTCACTGAAATTAGTTTCAAATTATTAAACACCTTGCCTGTATAGTAATCTTGAAATAGAAATACTGTAATTTCAAGGGTTAGGTCTTGAATACTGAAGTCGGCCAAAATGGCTTCTGCAGTGTTTTTGGGAAATGTCCATTTGCAGACAAAGACTATTTCTGAAAATTTACCAAGTGCTGGAATGACTGGAAAATTAAAAAAATTATGTTTATCCGCAAATGGACATTTTGTAAATTGTCTTGAACAAATTTGAGGGTTAAAAAGTTAAATAATAAGCAGCTTTTAGAGCACCAAAGTCAGGTGGTCTCACAAATGATACATGTACAAGGCAGGTGTTATGTGTAGGATGTTGTCTTTTTCTACAGTCACACCTTCGACGACTGTTCTTATTAATAAAGTTATAAATGAATACAAGACGTTTTGTCCACATTTTAACCCTTTAATTGTCCATGTTTCCAAGGAGTGAGATAGTGCACCAGTCACAGTTAATGAGTCAAGAATGCTGGCCACTACAGCACGCAACCTCACCAAACCTTCCTGCTGAATTACTTGCATGCATTGACTTTGTTATAGTTTAGTGCAGATTGTCTTACTTTAACTGATGATGGTCAATGTGAACATCTGTCTACCTGTTAGAAAGTAGCACAGAAACTCATTTTCACATATAACCTATTTAAAAAGTATGGCACTTTTTGATGTGGAACAATACGGGACCAATGGAGCAATCCAAATTTAGCTATGCCCCGCCCATCTCTAGATAAGCTCCATCCACATTTTGCCCCTGAATCTCAATTTCTAGACAACTAGAGGTAAGCTGTTGAATATTTTGAAACTAATTTGTCTGGGTGCTGTTACTGTCTATAGTAAGATATTCAACAGAATGTTTATTAAATGGGAAAGACATACAATTCGTACACCTTGATGGACTATTAAGCATTTATGACAGACCATATCGCGTCATTCATGACGTAATTGATTATGACATCGGCCTACATGTGGCTTAGTTAGTTATGACATCATGATTGACTGAGACTGGATTCATCAACTGTTTTGGATAGATGCCACATTTCAAGCGCTGAGTAGCATGTACAATGTAAATGTAGCTAAAACATTGTGGCTAACTTACCGATTACCACCAGTAGCCCGTAGCTTTATATGAAGAGCTGTGATTCCCAGTGCTTTGCACCGTTCAGCTACATCTTGTGCAGCCAACATAGCCGCATATGGCGATGCCTCATCACGATCAGCCTTCACCTTCATGCCACCCGTCACACGTACAATTGTTTCCCTTTAGAAGATGAGAAAATACATTATTTTAAAATAAACACCTAGTTATTTTGAGATGATGTACAATGGACCTTTCCATCTGTATCTAAGCTCCACCCACACCACGCCAGTGTTGGGATCGATCGATCTCTGAACTCAGTGACAATCAATTTCCAGAAAACTATGCAGGTAAGCTGTAGAATATTTTGAAACTAAATCGACTGTAAAATTAGTTTCAAAATATTCGACAGAATGTTATATACAATTCGTACGTGTCAGACTTTTAACCCTTTCACACTTAAATTTGTTCCAAAAAAATTCAATTTTCTCATAGAAAATGACTGGTTCTTAGAGAGCCAGTCATTCCATTGGTAAAATTTCAAAAATAGTCTTCCCTTGGTCTGGACATTTCTCAAGATCACAGCGGAAGCCGTTTTGGCTGATATGAGTGTTAAAGGGTAAGCGTTAAAGACGGACTATATAGAATCATTCAAGACGTCAGCCTACACGTCACGTAGTTGATTCTGACATCATATGATTGAGTGGAGAAATGAATTCATGAATTGCACCCAAATAAATATGAAGCTGATACATAAACTAGGCAATTTCGATGAAGTTAACTATAAGTTTGTGGAAAAGCAAGGGTGTAAGTTCGATTCTTATGTTGACAAACATAAAGGTTTTACAGTTGTAAAATAAACCTAGACTCAAAAATGAGCAGGTGTGCCACGTAATGTGATTGGTTGTTAATGAATTCTTCTGCCGGGATATTCACTATTATTGATTTTATGAATGAAATTCATGTAAATCATAGTATTTTTTATCGTGACTTTTTTGGTCGATGGAGTTAGAATCACATCGTTTTGTTTTATGGGGCGTGTTCGTATATCTGCGAAGCAGATTTAAGTTGGATTCCCTAGATTTAAGTTGGATTCCCATGAATCATTGCGTTTATTTTGTCAATTTATCATGAGCTCTATTATGGCATCTCAAAAAATATTCAGACAGCTTTTTATTAGAAATCTTGAGATGCGATTTCCGGGAAATGACTACCCTTTAGGTACGTGCTGAATGACATTCACCCGTGTAGGCACAAATGAGTTTATTGTATTACTGAATACTCAGTACTCGAACACAAACACATGACTTACTAGATTAGATCATACTGTAGGTGGTTACACGAACTCGCTCTAATATCCAGGTTCCTATTTTCATGCGCTATATTTTACTACGCTTTCGAAAATAGTGACCTAATAAGAGTGTTGAAAATCAACATTTTAGCAGTTAGGGTGTTAATTTCACCTCACATGAACCAGACTATTTATTTTAACTACTATTTTGAGATGGGTAGCATCAAATGGGACAGTCATATGTAGTTAACGTTCTAATTTCATGGCAATTTACGTCAGTTGTCAAATCGCAAAATACATGTACTGTAGCTAATGAAAACAAGATATTTTCAGATTTTGAATTATTTTCGATCATTCTAGCCAGTTTAATTAGTGATACCATCGCCGGTTTTCTTTTAGGCCAAACCGCCCAGCCCTACAGTGTAGTGTTACCGATTTTCGTGCCAACCTTTCTGTCGTCCCCAGGGACACACAGGATCCAATTTTATACGTCACAGGGAGGTTTTTATGTGTCTATACGCGCAAAAGGACGCAAATGAGGAACACTGTGTGCGAGATGTTAAAGTGTTGAATATTTTGAAACTAATGTGACTGAAACCTCAGGCACAACAACTCCAGTCAAAGTAGTTTCAAAATATTCAGCACTTTTTTATATCAAGACCCTATTGTCTCTGGTCTGTAGGGTTGATAGTATTAACTATTGATTCCTGACTGCAAATATATTATATATAAGCTACATTGAAGCCAGATGTGTCTAAAACATTTAAGGCTTGTAGCACATAAGTAGGGCCTGTTATGGTGCAAAATAGTCAAAATTTCAAAGTTGGTCTAATTGATTTTCGCTGGTGTCAAATTGAATCCATGGAACTGTTGTTGAGAATGACAGAATTCCAAACCTTAACGATAACAATTTCTAATTTTTCTCTTTATTTATGTAGTAAATTACAAAAATCATAAAATCCAGCAAAAAGCTAAATTCCATAAGAATGGGAACTAAATACATAACGTATCTCAGGGATTTATCTATTTTCTACTCAGTAGTGGTCAATATAAGTCTTATTAACTCATTAATGATGATAAATCATCTCATGTGGAAAAATATTCAAAATATTAACATGATTTTATCAAATAATTTCAAATCAACTGTAAATAGATGAACAATATCAATTAATTCATGTGTCATCTATCTATATTACACTAAACAGACTAATTTGATTAAAGAGACCAATTTAATTGATATTATTACCTTTTTACTAATGTAATTAACCTTATTACTAAATTTACAAGGCAAATCAATAAATTGATGTATGCTCCCCGAAGGCATACTCTGCAGAGAAACTGAATGGATCACCCCGAAGGTATATGCTTCAGGGAAAGGTTTTGAACTGTGGCTCAGTCACAGAGACACGAACTTGAAATTGGCAATGAGATATCACCATATTAGGCCATCCTTAAAATATTGCTGGTTTGGGGTAATGATGTTAAATCCACAATTTGGGGAGTAGGAATGATTCGGTGGGCCATCATTCTTTTGGTCTGGCGGGATTTGCACTAACGAACAATTTGTCATGGATAGCTTAATAAAAGCAAAATCTAAATTTCTCTAAATAAACACACTTAGACTTTGCTTGGCACCATATGAAAAATACATATAAAAACTATGTTCAAAATGAACAGAGATATTTTCTGTAATAATCAATACCAAGTTTGGTGACCATATGTGAGTCTTGAAACTATGGCCCGGAGAAACATTTTCAGTGATATTCAGTCGACCAAGAAAAGTAGGTCAGCATGACCTACTTTTCATACCGTGCACACCTTCTCCCCAAGATGCATCCACATACCAAGTTTGGTGACCATATGTGAAAGTCTTGAAACTTTGGTCTGGACAAACATTTTCTGTGATATTCAGTCGACCATGAAAAGTATGTCAGTATGACCTACTTTTGATACTCCGCAACCTTTTCCATAAGATGTATCCACATACCAAGTTTGGTGACCATATGTGAAAGTCTTGAAACTATAGCCTGGACAAACATTTTCTGTGATCTTCAATCGACCATGAAAAGTAGGTCAGCATGACCTACGTTTGACATACTTTTGATACTCTGCACACCTTCTCCCTAAAATGCATCCACATACAAAGTTTGGTGAGCACATGTGCAAAAGTCTTGAAACTATGGCATGGACAAACATTTTCTGTGATATTCAGTCGACCATGAAAAATAGGTCAGCATGGCCTACTTTTGACCTATCATATATATTAATACACAGATGCATTTTATATAGACCATGCTTTCATATCATAAAATCTTTAATTAGACAACTTTTCGTCTATTTGCTACCAATATGCACTTGTGAAGGCAAAATACACAATACATATATCAAATTAAAGCCCACAATTGCCCAGTCGCAATCTCATGGGTAGTCTGAATGCATTCGACTACCCAACGAGAGATAGAATCCATGGATGCGGCGCCATATGGCTTCTTATGGCAGATCCACAGATGTCTATTATTCGACCATAACGAGTCTGTCCATCTTTTGTACTTAGTCAAACCACGGACTGGGCACCAGACACTGGCATCACGATCAAACCTAGTTAGTTTCGGTATAATGATTGGTTTGCCGGGATATTTCAGATTGATTCTTTGACATAAACTATGCTCTTGGCAGAAGACGCAGACCCTCTCCAGAGACAATAAATCGGTCCCTCTCTGCTGAAAGTGCATGGATCTCACTGCGCCTTCTAGCTGAGGAAGCTGCCAATAGAAAGACCGCCTTTAAAGTCAAATGCTTTAGACTAGCCGAACGCAACGGTTCGAAAGGGTGCTTGGCCAGTACATTAAGCACTAAAGATAGACTCCAGGCTGGAATGACTACCGGTTGTCTCGGGCTGAGATTGCTCATTCCCTTCAACATCACATTTAACTGGGCCACCTCTGGACTATCCCTATTGGCTAGACAAGGGATAACTGATGCCAAAGCTGACTTGTATCCAGCAATTGTGACTGGAGCTAGTCCTGAAAAGAACAGCTCACAGAGAAAGTCTGCTATTTGCTGAATAGTGGATTGAAAGGTATCAATACTCTTTCCTTCACACCAGTCTGCAAATCTGTTAACCTTGTTGTTATATGACTTGAAGGTTGACCTCCTTCTCGCAGCTGCGATGAAATTCTGGGACTTGTCCACCAGCGCCGGGGTGGGGCCACCCAGTCCAGCACTCTGGACACCCAGCGATCATCCTCCGTGACCGCTGGAACAACACCATATCTGTCGTATTCCCCCCGTGTGATACGATACCTCGCCCGCATCTCCCTGGAGGCCGCAGGAAGCTGGCCCTTGGTCAGGAGCTGTTTGCTATAAATAGCATCCAACAACTCCATAAACCTGCTTCCATAGCCTGGTGCTGTTAAAGACTGGATCCAGGCCGCAGGCAATATCCCCGTCCTAATTGATGCCACCGATGGACGGGGTGCATCCTCTTCAGCCGTGGTCGAAACCAGACGGGTCCACCCTGGCTTGCCAAGCCAGAGCCTCCGACCAGTCTGTCTACGAAGCGGACACTCCCGTGAACACGTCACCTGTTGACGTGCTCACGGCCCTACCAGCAACGGCCTCCCGGCTAGGAGCCATTGCTGATACGGCAGGAACTACGGTACCATACGGTTCCGCCGCCACCCCATGGTGTAGGTCCGCATGGAAAACCGTGTGGACATGTAACGGTTGAGGAACTGTGGCCAAGCACAGGCGCCAACGGCATCCCATGCCTGACCGCTGGTTTATACCACGCCTGGCCAGCCACATCCGTCACCATGTCGGTTGGCGGCAAACCAACCATCACGGGACCAGTGCCTGGTACCGGAGTGGCTTCAATCACGGGCGGAGCCACTGTCCTGGCTTGCGCCAAACCAGACAGATGGAAGGCGCTTCCGTCCAGGACGGAATCGACCTCCATGCTCTCCACCCGCGGCATCTCAGGCCGCAGCAATCTCTCCTCCTCGTCTTCAGACCCCCAAGAGTCGTCACCAGACGAGGAAACACTGGAGCCGTCCTAGCAGACGGCTCCCATTCCTGACGGACTGGCCACCGCTACTGGACCACCCGGAGGTGGCCGCAGAGACAGAACCCATCAGGCTGGAGCCCGACGGGACTGCCAGGGAGCCGTACGAGACGGCTCCCTCGGTGGCCAGTCCAGAACCCTGTCCATGGACAGGGTCCGTACCAAGCACGGGAAGGGACTGCCCTACAACTTTTGGAAGCAGGGACGACACCAGCGTAGGCAGGACGCTATGCAAAAAGCCTTGTATAACAGGTCCAAACCACGCCGGCGGTGCCATCTCCGCAACCTCTGGTTGCAGACGTGGAGCGCCACCAGGGGCCGAAACGGACGCTCCACGATTTACTTTCGGACCGCCTGACCCCGCGTCAAACTCTGCCAAGTCCTGGACAAGGAACGTGAGCATCATATCGGACGACCACACTGCACAAATGTTACACCAATTATCAAGATTACAATTTGTACATCTAAAGCAGACATGGTCCTTAAACAGAACCCTCACGAACTTAAGGCACTCGTCACACGATGGCGGGGGTGGCTTGGCCTATAAATAAGCACAAACCTACAATAAGCAAGCGGAACGAAACGGGAATGGAAGGCAGACAAATAATTTTCAAATAATTTGATCATAAATTAAATGCTAACCCTCCCGCACCCCACCCCGCAACGTTACAGCAAAGATCGCATTGATTATGACGACAAGAATGAAGCGGGCAAGATACCCCCATAAACTGATCCTCAAGGATGTATAAACAGAACCAGGAACCATATCGCATAGCATTCGGGGTATATTTACTAATCAATATAAATTATACTCCTAACGAAGGCCAAAACAATAGGTGAAGAAACAACAAAATGTAAACAAACTGCTGTAGCACACGGTAAAACCGCAGACCACACATCTAAATCAAGAATTTTGAAACCACCGATCATTGCAAACAGAACGTGATAACACGCAAAACTTGAAAATTCCAAAGTTTTTCTGGTACCAATACAGTACGCAGCACCCAAAATCAGATGCGCGAATTAATGAAACATTTTCTTCACATAAAAACTCGAGACAACTCGGGTGTGACATCACCCGCTCGGATCATACGGAGAACGATGTCAGCCGATTTTCGTGTTAAACACTGTATAGCCAACACCTTATTTCATATCTGCCGATCGCCTGTTGGGCTTAAAGGAAGGCGATCAATCTGGCATATTTTGTTGTTAACACACGTCCCAGATTCGGGGTCAGAAATTGGAACATGCGACACAGACAAAATTTTGAAGACCTATGTCTTTTAACTATGGAATAACATGGAAATATATGACCTGGTTATCGTCAACTCCTTCCATGGTAATCCAAATAATCCTTAGAGAGCGAACACAAAGCTATCACAATTACACAGAAAAAGACTTAGATTACCTCAAGACTCCAACTGCACAAAAAAGCATGTAGCTCTTGTTGCTATGCAAACAAGAATGAGCTTCATGGCAAACGGGTACTCGGCAGTTGGGAGCCGAGTACCCGTTTCCAGGAGCCGGTAAAGCTTACTAAGTCTATTATAGTCCTAGGGCCCAGCTATCCAGGATAGCTTATATCAGAAGTAATAGAATGGTGAGTACTGATCGAAGGAGAATCATAATACCCCCCTACGTGTGGCATATAATTATTAAACTATTAGTATAGAGGCAATGGGGAAGGCCCAGACAATCAGAGTAATTGGTGCCAAGAGCCCACAGACTGCCAGCCAATCAAGAAAGAGATATCTTTTAAGGATATATTGTTGCAGATTAGCAAGTGACAATCAAGGGAGATTAATCATCGATCTGAAAATTGGCAAATGACTACTATTAGCTCACTTGAATGGATAGGGTTTTTCTGCAAATTTGGTTGAATTCCGTCCCATGGTTTCGGAGGAGTTGCATTGCAATCAATTGTTTGACCTTTTGACTCCAATCCACACACACCCCTGGGGCGGGGCCAAATGTAAATATGCTCATCCACTCCACATTGATATTGTTAACTCACATACCAAATTTGGTTGAATTCTGTCCAACGGTTTTGGAGATGCGTTACAATCACCTTCCGTAGGTTAAAATTTGACTTTTTGACCAAACCCCCCCACGCCACCTCCTCCAAAAAACCCACCCTTTCCTCGGGGGGCGGAGCCAAATGTAAATGGCCTCTTGCCCTCTGCAATCAAATGGCTAAGTCACATATCAAATTTGGTTGAATTCCGTGTAACTGTTTCAGAGGAGTTCCGTTACAAGTGATTTGACCATTTGACCCCTGCGCCACCCTCCTGTGGGCGGCGCCAAATGTGAATATCGTCTTGCAAAGCAGGGGTGTAAATTTGTGGCGAACGGCTGAACGCTTTTGCGTGGAGGTTACGCAAACACGATTTTAGGAAACCTATATCCGTTCTCCATAAAATACCTATTTTCGTTCGCCATAAAAAAATTCAGCACAGTAGGCTCTCGGTACTAAGTACACTTAGTATATTAATTGTTTTCATATGATAGACATAATAGTTACATGAAATAATTGATGTGTAGTCAAAATGTTCGGCGAAAAGCTTGTTGTTGTGTCAGACTTGCGGGTTATTGTGAGTCCCACAAGTCCACCACAATAAAGTGCGCATCCAGCTCTAAGGAATTTAGTAGCTAGCTTAACCCTTCTTAGCTTGTACGCTTTAAACTGACAATTTACTGGAAATGCGATCTACTGGAAATAAGAGTTACTATGCAGCGGTTTTCGTAACATATACATGTAGACCTGTTTTCTCGGTCGCACCAAAGTAATGACCTACTTAAATATCAGGTGCTATTACTCTTGGAATCTTCCAGTAATAATATATTGGGTCATCAAACTGGGCGCTCAGATATTGCTATACTGTGTTTAAAAGCGGCACAGTGACTAGATTTTTTGTTCCGTCATTATCCGTCAATGTTGATCGTGCGAGTCGCATAGAGATTGGTTGAAATAAATCATGTGATTAATTAGTTATGAATGACAAGTCACGTGATCAAAATTTTACTACGATAGTAATTTTTCACTCATGCCTAATGACATCGGATGGATTGCGAGCCAATCATAAAAAAACGACTGCGCATTATCGATTATTAACTACGACTGCGCGGTCGCGCGAGATATTTGTCATTACTAGTGAATTAGCAGACCCCCCTCTAGGCTGATTCGTGACAATTTTTATTTTTGAAATTAGTAACCAGGATCGCGCCTTTCTGTAAGAATGGAATGTTTACGTTACCGGACAGCTGTACCAAAGCTGATACTGCAATCTACTGGCCATTGACAGATAGAAATAGAGCCAGAAAAATATTTCTTCCAAAAATAGCAAGTTGCCCAGGAGTGCAACCGATATACGAGACAGCGTATCTATCTCTACCAGAACCTAATATAGGTACTGGGGAGACCTACAGTTATACCTACAGTCATGGGACCAACTTTGTCCGAAAAGGGTCTAAATTTAGAAATCAATTTTGGGGTGAGTTTTATTTGTTTAAGTGAGGGATATGGCGGGCAACCAGATTGGCTTGCTCGCCATATTTTTCACTTTCCCCGGGCAAGCGTACCAATCATCATCATCATATTCTCGGGACATAAGGCACTAGAATACTGTGGTATTACACGTTATCGTATGCACAATATCATATCTGGTACTCACCGTTCAAGTTCAATATTATTTATTTCATGATTTAGTACAGATTTACTGCTGACCGGGTTGCCTATATATTATTAGGTTACCAAAGGTTTCCAGAGCTTACCAGGGGTTACCTAAAATTTATTATTGCGTAACCTACCATAAGGTTGCCATATGTACATTTGCGAGACCTACTGTAGGTTACCATACAAAATCTAACTTTACACCCCTGCAAAGCCTAATCATACATGTATGGGTAACCGACATACCCAAATTTGGTTGAATTCCATGCAATGGTTTGGGAGAAGATAGCGTGATGGGCGGATGGACACACAGACAGAGACAGATGGAGGCGATTACAATATCCCCGATGGTTTTTTTAAAGTGGGGCTAATCACATCATCAACACACTGAAGGTATGTGTTAACAACAGAAACAACAAAAACTGTTCTTTTCTGTGTAAGTTAATGCTTAGCCAGTCTAGCCCCATGTTAATGCATCACTGCACACCTATTATATTCCAGCCAATTCACATAAGTGTGCTGGTAAAGGGCAATGCAATGATGACAGGCCTGGAAATAAAATTTTCAACAGTGTCTAACACTTTGTCAGGCACCAGCTACTTGGTACCGGACATCCAGAATTTGCTGCCTGTCAACACTATTCTACTTCAGTGTTCTTTACTTGGAACTTATTAGAAACATCTAAAAAACAACTAAGCATGTGTCATAATGATCGCGATACACCTTAGGTAGATGAATATTTTAGGGCTTTATCAACACCTGTATGTACTAAGGCTGCGTGGTATGGAATAATGTCAAACCGATGACGATGTCAATTTTCAAACCGGTTTGAACCATATATCGGTTTTATTGGGTGGGGTGGGCCAAGAGTGGGTACAATTATTTTATATCATATTCTTTTGCTAGAAACATGTAGCAAGTTTTACTTTACGGGTGTTGTCTGGAACCTATGACCAATAATACATGCTCATAACTTACTTTCTTTATAAGCATCATGAATAATCTATATAACATTCATTTCTGTATACACCAGTAATTGTTAAAAGCTTCTTACCGACTAACCATAATTTGTGTTCAATTTGCAATCGATTAATTCTAATGTGCGAAATTTATCATTTGTTTAATCATCAGGCATTGAACAACGGGATATTTACCTTATTTTTGTTAATCGGTTAAAGAATGTGCTATTATTCTTAGGCCGTGTTCTCACTAGAGACTTAATCGGCGTAACGCCATACTGAGGTATGGTGTTATTCCTGATTAACTCCCCCAATGAGAACACAGCATTAGACTCCTCGTTGAAAATTGTTAGTGTCACGGACAGCGTAAACTTTAACCGATATCGATGGCCGATTGTCATCAGAATGTTAAAATGAGTAATAACATTGGTGAGACATCCCGGTAATGATGATTTATGACGGAGTATTTCCGTCAATTAAGACTGCCACGCCAACCTATAGGTGACGCAGTTGATTATGACATCAATACATGAGTGGATTCATCCAGTCTGAAATAACATTAGCTATCGACCAACACGAATACACACGTTCCTCCACTAGCCATGGCGACTGATTTATGATTATAAAGTAGTTCTTTCACCCCGCCTGACAAGATTTAGGGGTGCATACTCGCGGTGGAGAGCTTGGAGATGGAATTGTTAGAATTTTATACTTTCGGAGGATTAAATTGTGGGCCTTCATGAAGTGAGTGGAGGTAGGCTTTAGCTTGTGATGGTTTTATTACGCATAGACTGTTATGATTTTTTTGTGTTCTGAAATTGAACTAGAGACACTAGTTATGATGGTTTGTGCGGGGAAAAATCATCATGTGCTAAACTCTGTTTCGTTTTCATTGCGTTGGAGTACCCACATTGGGATTACGGGGGTTCTCAGATAGTTTCGTTATCTGGCATTCAACTATGAATGTGCAATTTTATCAGACTCACTATTATGTATCATGTCGTAAGGTGGAACCGCCTGTACATGTGTTGGTTTAGTCTGTTATGTCCAGTTCTGAGACGAAAAATGGTCACTTGCTCTGGCCTCGAGAGATGATGGTAGGCATCTTCTGATTGAGCTGTTCTATAGTGACTTGATGATAGTCTTCATCTCTGTATGTGTAACTATGTTTTCTGTCCGATTCTCTTCTGCACCCACCTTTGCCATCTTGTCTACTTCCTCGTTTCCTTGGACTCCACAGTGTGAGGGGATCCACTGCAATGCTATCCGAAAGCATTTGATGGTTTGTAATGCTTCTTCAAGTTGTGGCAGCTTACCTTTGGTGATAGCCTCAAGGACGGAGCGGGCATCAGATAAAAAGACAATCTGTGCAATAGGGTCTGCTGTTCTGCTGATGGTATTAGCTGCATGGACCAGTGCTTCGACTTCAGCTCTGTAGTTTGTGCAGTGTTTGCCTGTTGGTATTGCAGCTGACTCATGTTGTCCATTTGGATACTGTATGTGCAGTCCGGCACCTCCGCTCCTAATTGCATCTTTGTCTGATCCATCTGTGTAGATCCTTATCCATGTCTCCTGAGGGTACATTTCTGCCAGCATGGCTAGGGTAAGGGCCTTCTTGCTCACATCACTGTGTTCATCTTTGGTTGTGAGATGAGGTACTGTGGTGCGAATAGCTATGTTCTCTAGTTTGTTTTCCCAGGGTGGAGGATTAAGGGTGTGGTTTGGGTCTTCTATTTGTGCTGGCAACATTTCTTGGTGTTTCCTTTGAAGTGCTTTTGTCTCTTTCACAAAGCTTGATCTTTTAAGTCTTCCTGATGACAGCTGTGCTTGCCTGATCTTCATCGAGTGGTTGTTGAATGATATGAACTTTGCAGCTTGGATCAGTGCTTTGCATTCCCTTCCTTTACTAAGTGGGGGGATGCCTGCTGTCTGCTCCATTTTTTCTATTGGTGTTGATCTCATTCCACCAGTGATGATGCGCAGTGCCTGGTTTTGTACTCTGTCGAGGTTCTGTTGATGAGATTTAGCTGCTGTCATCCATGAGCTGGATCAATACTCAAGGTGTGGTCGTACGGCACCTAGATAGATGGTCTTGAGGATCCTTTCATTGGCACCCCACTTTGTTCCTGCCAGCTTCCTCATGATGTTTAGCTTTCTTCTGGCCTTTGCCTCTGCGTTCTGGATGTGCTCCTTCCATGTTAATCTTCTGTCATAGGTGACTCCCAGGTATGTCTGCTGGTCCTCATACTCGAGTGGAGTACCGCCCAGTGTCAGATTGCCAACCTTGGTTTTGGTGGACAGTGAGAATAGCATGGCTGATGATTTTTCCTTGTTGATGGCAATACACCAGCGATTGGCCCAAGCTGTAATTCTATCCAAGGCGAGCTGCATTCTGTATGTGGCAGTCGTTGTGTACTCCTCGGTGCACCAGAGTACGAGGTCATCTGCATAGAGTGCTGCTTGGATCCCATTGGGTAGCTCTGCTACAATGTCATTAATGAAGAGTATGAACAGAGTTGGTGATAATACTCCGCCTTGTGGTACCCCTTGTCTCAGCAATACATTCTGTCCAGATTGTCCATCCACCAGCACCCTAGCTCTGCGATTGTGTAGGTATGACTTGGTCCATCGGAACCTTCCACACCTTGTCAAATGCCTTCTGCAGATCGATAAAGGCAGCTAGCATCACCTTCTTGGCTTGAAAAGTATCCTATGACCTGTGCAAGATGTGTTGTTTGATCTTCTGTGCTCCTGTATCTTCTGAAGCCAGCATGCTCTGAAACTATAATGTTCTCCGACTCCAGGTACCACTGCAACCGCTGGTTGATGATGCGCTCCATGGTCTTGCATATGCAGCTTGTAAGACTGATAGGACGGTAGCTCAGCACTTTCGTCTTGTTCTTCCTTTTTTTCAGAATAGGAGTCATTCTGGCTTCCTTCCAGCACTGAGGAACCTCTCCATTGGTCCAACTGAGATCAAAGATGTCTAGCAACTTGCGGAGAGATGCATTACCAAGGTGTTGGATCATTTCATTCGTAATGCCATCTGGCCCGGGAGATTTCTTCTTCTTCAATTGGCGGATAGCCTTCTTCAGTTCTGCTAAACTAATGTCAACTTTCATTATATCGCGAGTGTTGGTGTCTGTTCTTTCCTTTTGCTCTTTTCTAACCTCCTTTTGACGCATTCGTGGTATAGAAATGTTGCTTTCTTTTGCATATATGCCTTCACAAAGGCATCTGCAGCCATCTTTCCTGACAGTGTTTGTCCATCTTCTTCAAGAGTAATCTTCTCTCCCCTGACACCCTCATCATTCAGTGTTTTAGTCAGTCTCCATAGCTTTGTGGTGTCTCTCTCTAAATTAAACCCTGCCGTCTTTTCCCTCCAGCTTCTTCTTTTGGCCTCCAGCTTGGTCTTTAGATACCTGGCTTTAGTTTGTTGTAGCGTAAAGTGGTTTTCATGACAGGGATTACCCTCTGCATCTTCTCTGGCCTTGTCTAGTTTATCATGTGCTGCTTGCAGTTCTGTTGTCCAGTAGGGGCGGTAATTTTTCCTGAACCCTCGAGGAATCGCTTCGTTGGCAGCCTTGAGGATACTTGAATTAAATTCCTTGACCGCATTGTTGATGTTTCTCCCTTCTACTGCTATATTTAGGGTAAGCTCATTGGAACGAATGCCGAACAGACTCCAATTTGCCTTTTTGTAGTTCCACCTTGGATGTTGAGGTGAACTTGTCGAAATACTTCCAGAAAGAGAGCGGCGGACTCGGCGGTGGTCGCTTCCTCCTAACTGCGATCCGACCACTCTACTGAGGTTTCTGTGAATGTCTTCTGTACAAAATGCCAAGTCTGGCGTTGTTGTCGAGTACCACCGGCGCGAGTAGAAGGTAGGCTGATATGTGGGATCGTTGACAAGTAAAAGGTGCTTTTCATCTTGCCATGCTTCAATGTCTTCTCCTCGTTTATCAAGTGTTCTGTACCCCAGCTCTGAGACTGGCTATTAAAGTCTCCCGCAATGAGGAAGTGGCAGTCCGGGACCTGGATTGTGTCAAGTGAGAGATTCTTGTCATTAGGGCAGTAATAATTGACAATGTCATTCACAGAGTTGCTGGTTGTTACCTTGATCTTGATATATTCTGCCTTTTCCATAAAGGTTTTGATCTGGCTGGCGTTCACGCTGTTTCGGACCAAGGTGATCACCCCGCCTTTCTTTCTTCCTCTTCGATCACACCGGAAGATCTGGTAACCTCTGATCTTAAATGGTTTTCCTTCTTGCAGGTGTGTCTCTTGGATGCAGCAGATATCAATGTTGTTTTCGTACAGGAACTGTTCGAGCTCTGATTTCTTGTTGGTAACCCCTTCTGCATTCCAGTGCATGATGTTGATACTGGGGTTCTCTTTGGGTTTGGTCTTCTCTTTCGGTTGGCCAGTAGCTCTCCATCCTCGTCCCCTGGCTCCACAAACCGAGTTGATGGGACCTCCAGTAGCTGAGGGTGGGCTCCTTCGAGGCGAGGAGCCCGGTAATCGTGTGATTTTAAAGGAATTGTGATAATGAATTATTCATGCAGCATGAGACTCATCCATTGCACGCCAAGCAAGCGTCAATCATGCGTACAAGAATTAAGGAGAAATCAGTTTATACCCAATTAGATTATGTTAACACTGAATACGAAAGACCAATAGAAAGCCAATCATTTACAATTTTATAAATAGTATTGTGTATGTTGCGATTTGGTGCTATAAACAACTGCAGCAGCTTGCAGTCACACTAGTTTCAAAATAGTGTACGGTTTACAGACACAGAGCAAATTCATCATAAGAAATTTAGTGGGAATAGAAAATATGGAGATGTAAACTTTTGTATGTTCAAATGGGTCTGCGTTTTAAAACCTTTAATCCACAAATTTCGTCAATATATTTATAATTTTCTCATGGAATCTGCAGACAAAGTAAGATTATTTTTGAAAATGTATCTAGAGTGTCTGGTTTCGTTATCGAGCCAGACATTGCAGTGGTACGTTTTCAAAAATAGACTTCGGCTTTTCGGTTTGAGCGTGATTATGGCGGTTTGCAAACCATCACCATATTGAACTGGTTTACGATGTGAAATCGGTATATCGCACAGCTCTAGTATGTACACTCTTTTGTTGCACACTGCAACTACTGGGAATGTTTAAATCTGTACCTGGCAAAATGCCAGGAATCGACAAGACTGTGCCTGACATTTGATAGTTTGGTGCCTGACAATGTCCATGACAGGCACCTTATTTCCAGGCTTGGATGATTGACTCAAGCTCAACCTTAAGCAATTTTGCTAAAGCTGACAGATTAAGATTTACAAGAGATACTTAGAATCACCGTTGTGCAGGAAAGCCATTAAATGTTGTTTTGAAAATGATTTTATTGAAAGATGTTGCTGTCAGAGAAGCAGCTGTCAGCAAAATAAATCTCAAGATGCTCAAAAAGATTATCTTACTGAAATGAATTTGTTATTGCTATATATGTATATGAAAGTACCAAATCTTAGTCAAATTATTTTCCAAACATTTCAAAATCTCAATTTTAATGTAGGCATACTGGAAAGATTTAGAGCATCGAGCACACACATCCGCAATACGCTCGGCGTTGTCTATACAAAAGGTTCAACATAAATATATTTGCAATTTTAATTTCAATATTTGTCAATTATTCAATTATTTGAAATTAGCATTGTCCACAATTATTAAATTTTTAATAATTGCGATTATCAATTAAATTGAATAATTGTGCAAGCCTAGTGGGTAGAGTGGGGTTGGGGGTGGGGTGGGAATGGGTGGGGTGGGGAGATGGACAATATATAGTCAGTGTCTCTAGACTCTACGTCTAAGAAAAATGTGATTATATACAATAGCGTCAATAGCTAATTGGTGATACTTACTTTCCGGACAGGTCTGTAACATGAACAAAGGTATCATTGAAACTTGCGAATATGTGCGCTACTCCAAACACATCCTCACCCTCGAGCACCTGCGGCCCTAAAGCAACTTGCTCCTCTTTTTGGACTTTGCCTTTACGGGGAGCCATACTGCTGAAAAAGAAAAGGAGTAAAGTCTGATACTCACTAGAACTCACTCAGTGCTCTAGATAACTTTCTTCAGTTGGGAGTACATTGTACGGTACTCCTTAATTTTTCAACTGACACGTACGACAGATTCAGGAGGAGTACAAGACTTGTTGTTACTGAATACTGAACAATTATCATTCTCCCCTCCCCCAACAATACATTATATATATATATATATATACACCTTCATATGGTAAGGATACCACACCATTTATTATGATATATATATATATATATATATATATATATATATATATATATATATATATCATAATAAATGGTGTGGTATCCTTACCATATGAAGGTGTAACAATCAGTGCATTGTAATTGTACCATCAGATCATCATACTATAGTATGTATGAATAATTACTGTATTCTGTGACTGTAATAGTAGTAGAAATATCCTACAGCTGCAATCAGTCCTTTTAACTTTTGACCACTGTCGCCCTTTAACGCTCAAATTTCTTCAAGAAAATTTCTACTTTCTCAGAGAAAATGGCCAGTTTCAAACCAAGAGAAAATTATTTTTGAAAATTTATCACTGGGATGACTGACTGACCTGACTATCGAGCCAGTCAATCCAGTGGTAAATTTCCAAAAAAATAGTCTTCTCTTGGTCTGCAAATGGACATTTCCCAAGACCACTGCAGAAGCCATTTTTGGCCGGCTTTAGCATTAAAGGGATAAATCAACCAGCACTGGACGGGTGTCCGGTACCGGTGTGGCCTCAACCACAGGCGGAGCCGCTGCCATGGCTTGCGCCAAGCCAGCCAGGTGGAGGGCGGGTCTGTTCAGGACGGAATCGACCTCCATGCGCTCCACCCACGGTATCTCAGGCCGCAACAGCCTCTCCTTTTCGGCCTACTCATCCTCAGACCCCAGGGTCGTCACCGGATGAAGACACTAGAGCCATCCTGTCAAACGGCTCTCATGCCCGACAGACCAGCTACCGCTACTGGACCACCCGGAGGTGGCTGCAGAGAAGCAGTACCTGCCAGGCCGGAGCCCGACAGGACCGTCAGGGAGCCATATGAGATGGCCCCCTTGGTAACTAGTCCAGAACCCTGTTCAAGGACACGGTCCGTACCGGACATGGACAGGTTGCACCAGTCTTCGATATCAGAGATGACACCAGCGTGGGCAGATGCTATGCAAGAAGCCTTGCATAGTGGGTCCAACCCACGCCGAGGGTGCCATCTCCAAACCCTCCAACTGCAGACGAGGAGCTGCTGCACTCTGGTCTTTGAGATAAAAGGTTGTAAAAGTGGATTCAGATTTCCATCCTGCCACCTGCATGACCTCATCTAAAGACGAACTAGCAAAAAGAGCGAAAGAAGTAGCCATACCTCTAATGCCATGGGCTTTAATATGGGAGAGGTTAATTTGATCTGGTGAGGCTATCTCATAACAAAGCTTAATTGTCTCACAAATCCATCTGGCAATCGTAGATTTTGAGACCGGCTTAGATAACTCTTCCGCGTAGGAAACCCATAAATGGGATGGATCGACTCTTTTAAAATCGGTTCGCAGTTTGTACATTCTTAATGCCCTAACAGGACACCAAAATTTATCGGATGGCGAAAAAGACAAAGATTTTAAAATGATCGGACTAGCAGGAAAGCGGTTAGACTGAGTTTTAGATAAAAAGTCCCTTCTGGGATATAAAACCAAACCGTCCCCTGAAACTATACACCTATCCCTTTCAGCAGTAAGAGCATGAATCTCTGAACGTCTTCTAGCAGAGGCAGCAGCAACAAAAAAAACCAAAAACCAGCTTTGAAAGTTAAAAGCTTAATACTGAGAGGAAATAGGTTCAAAATGGCGACCTGCCAAAACTTGAAGAACCAAAGCCAAATTCCAGGAAGGTAAAGGCTTAGCAATCGGAGGACGAATATTACCTAGACCTCTAATAAAACTATTAAGAGTCTTAGTATCCTTGACATCGGCGTTCAGAAGACAAGGAAGGGAAGATGCCAGAGAAAATCTATACCCCCTGACTGTATTAGCTGAGAAATGTAAAGAATCAAACAGATAAGATAAAAAATCTAATACTTGGGGTATAGAAACAGAATCGGGCACGAGACCTCGGTCTGACCACCATTCTCCGAAAATTTTAAGTCGACCCTTGTAAACTTGACGGGTCGACTCTTCTGGCAGAATCAAATTTCCTGAGATCTTGAAGAAACCTTATTCTCGAGGAACTCAGACTCGAGATTCTCCAAACACACAGATTGAAAATTTCTGGGTTTGGATGAACACAAAGACCTCTTACTTGAGATAGATCCTGGGACAGTTGGTCCGCCAGAAAATTCAGACTGCCTGGGACATGGGAAGACACTAGAAAAATCTGCTTCTTGCGGCACCACAAGAGAAGATTCCATACTTCTAGACAGAGGAGAGACGACCTTGTACCTCCCTGCCTGTTGATATAAGACACCACTGTCGAATTGTCCGACCGAATCGAGACTGAGACCTATCACAAGATCTGGCCATGAAACGAGAGCCTTCTTGACAACCCACAACTCTAGAATGTTGATACATGTACATGTATGAGCTGTCGACTCCTCCAGGGACCAAAGGCTGGAAACTGACAGGGAGTCCCAGACTGCCTCCCATCCCTCCTAGGAAGCGTCTGTGAATATAATCGCCTGAGGGGAGGACTTTACCAGTGGAACACCCATCAGAAGCAGAGAACGATTCTTCCAAAAATCTAGATGAGGGATCAAATGTTCTCTGATGGGAATCTGATGGTAAATAGAGTGAATTGACTGCTTCCAAAGAGACAGTAAATACATTTGGAAGGGTCTTCTCATCAGCGCCGCCCAAGGAATTACTTTCTCTATGCTGACCATCAAGCCTATCACTCTTAAAAAGAATCTCGCTCTTATCATGGGAGAAGACAGGATTTCCATTGCCACTGATAAAGCCGCCTCTATTCTTGGATCTGAGGGAAGACTAGACCCCGGGCCAGGCCGAAAGAAACGCCTAGATACGTAAAGATTTGAGATGGAACTAGGCTTGATTTCTTTAGATTTAAAATCCACCCTAGGTTGCATGCCAGACTGCAAACTTCTGGAAGAATTCCTGAGAGAATTGAGGATGACCTTGCTTTTACCAACCAGTCGCCTATATAAAAGTGAAGACGGATAGAATGACGGTGTAAAATCCCTGCCACGGCTGAAACTAGACAGGTAAAAAGGACATGAGACGTGGTCAGGCTGAAGGGCATGGCGCGGTACTGCCAAACTCGATCCTTGTAAGCAAACCCCAGGAACTTTCTGAAGGCAGGGTGAATAAGAACATGAAAGTAGGCATCCTTTAGATCGATGGAAGACGTCCACATTCCCTGATCTAAACTGGAAATGATCTGGGAGATTCTCTCCATCTTGAACTTGGGGGTGAGAATCATAAGATTTAGCTTTTTCAAATTTATGATAGGACGCCAACCTCCTATTTTCTTTAAAACTAAAAAGATGATCGACTAGTAGCCCGGGTCTACTCTCCAGTGGGGAACTTCTTCTATTGCCCTCTTAACAATCATGGATTCCAACTCCTCTTCCAACGCAACCATTTTTTCCGGATTGGAGGGAACCGGAGTCCAAATTGGAAGAAAACAGAGAACAGGAGGATGACAGATCCATGAAGGTGCATAACCCCAACGTATCCGAGAAACTAGCTAGGAGTCCTGAACGAGGGCCTGCCAATTCTCCCAAAACAGAGAAAGGCGCCCTCCTACTGGCACGTTGGGTAACAGGCACTGGACCAGGACCGACTGATCCGAAGGCACAAGAGGGGGAGGGATGAGGAAGGGAAGAGAAAAGGTTGGACTTACCCGGGAATAGTCCCCACCTTCAAACTCTCTTTCCTTGATACCCTCTAAAGGAAGAATGACCTCTGGACCTGGAACTAGCAGGGCGAGAAGATTGAAAGAGAGCAGACGAGTTAGACACATGACTGGATGAGAAGTCCTTAGCAGAAAGAGAAGAAGAAATAGGATTAAAACCTGGAGGATGAGAAGAGGAGGAGAAAGAAGAAGGCCTAGAGGAAGATGAATTCAAAACAGTGTCACGAAAGGAAGGAGTAGAAGACGGGGAAGATAAATCAACATCAACTACCTGAGAAGGGAGAAAAGAATCATAATTGGAAGCTACAGAATCCTGAGAAAACACCCGTTGAGATATTTCAGAATCAGAATCTACAAAACTCCTATCATTACAAACCTTACGCTTATCCTCGGAAAATCTCTCTGAATCTAACGAGGAGACTGAAAACGGCAGCGTAAGATGATGCTCGGATAAAATCTTAGACGACACTAAGCGATTATGATCTCTCGCTATCCCGGAAGTTACCTCCCAACCGGAAGCGGAAGACGGAAGTCTATCCGGATCTGAACAACCCGGAAGTACACCTCTAGAACCGGAAGCGGAAGTGTACAGACAAGAATCCAAACCGGAGGCTGAAGCGCTTCTACCGGAAGACGAAAAATAATAGGAGTCCTCAGACCCCGGATATCCGGTATGACAGGAAGCGCTGCTGAAACCGGAAACGGAACTAGGAACCGGATCTTGAAGTCCCGGATGTCCTACAAAAATGGAAGTCATACCGGAAATGGTCGGAATGGAAGTAATAACCGGATCTTGAAGACCTGGATTTCCTACAAAACCGAAGTCATACCGGAAACGGACGAAACAGAAGAACCAGATCCTGAAGACCCAGATGTCTTGCCAAACCGGAAGTTAAACCGGAAACGGACGGAACAGAAGAAGCACCGGAAAACGGAAGTAAACCCGAGTCCCGAGGACCCGAGTCCACCACAACGGAACCGGAAGAATTAGCAAGACTAGAAATCGAACTACGGAGAATCTTGACGACCGGTATGACTGAAATACTGGCATTAGCATAAGGCTTTTGGACGTTACCTTCCGCCTCCGCCACCACTGCTCAGGCCTCGGGTCAGTTACATTTAAATGTAACTAGTTACAGTTACATTGGACTATGTCAGTTACAGTTACAGTTAAAGTTACATTGGCTGAGCAATGTAAATAGTTACATTTCAGTTACTTTGCATAATGTAACTAGTTACATTTCAGTTACATTAGTTACTTTATCTGATAATTACTATGAAGAACTATGTGGACATGAGTCATCATACAAAGTGTAATATACATATAGTCAACCAATTTGAGATATATAGTAGGAACAAAATACCACTATAACCACTGATATAATATACTGACAGAACTGAATTTATTTCAGATATAAAATATAAAACCTGCTGAAATTTGTTCAATGAATTTGACTGAATTTTATTGTTGCCATATGCAATAACAAATTTCATTCAATTTGTTTCCAAAATAATAAGATGCTTTCATTGTAAAAATGTGCATACATATTTCTTCCTCTAACCCTTTCAGCCATGCAAGCCAAATAACAAACATTAATTTTATTGTAAGAAATATTTGGCTGATGTTTTGAAACTAATTTGACTGAAAGGATTGATAGGTATCAACATTTTTCAGTGAAATTAGTTTCAGTATGTTCAACATATTATCCTTGGAGCATGGACTTTCTATAGTATGATAATCCACCATTTACCATGGGCAATATAAGTTTCCAGTGAAATTAGCTTCAAAATCTCTATTGTACGCGTAATTTAAAGTAGCAATTTAAATATGTCTGCTGAGTACTTTAGACAAATTTTACTTTCAAAAGATGTTGCTTCATATGGCAGAAACAGCTTTTTCAGGTCAAATTAGATTGAAAATATTCAACAGCTTTCCAGTACACTAGTTTCATTCCACAGCCTTTATAAATTTGTCTGCTATACCAAAATGGTTGATGGCTTGACCTTTATCAATGGCATTGTCCTTTGATCTTTATCACCACACATATGTGAATTGACCGTAGCTTGAGTATAGTTGCTGAGCAATGATGTCCTAAGCTGGCCTAATCAACAGTATATAATAAAGAAAAGAACACAATATGCTGTTAACACCTACATGTATTGTGGCAGATTTTACCTTTCTTTACAATTCAACATTTCCTGTTTTTAATCCTTTTAACCCTTTAACACTAAAGCTGGACAAACAACTTTTGCAGTGGTGTTGAGAAATGTCCATTTCCAGATAAATATAGTATTACTTTTGAAAATTTACCACTGGAATGACTGGCTCAATAACCAAGTCGGTCATTCCAGTGGTAAATTTTCTAAAATAATCTCATTGTCTACAAATGGATATTTACTATGAGAAAAATACAATTTTCAACAAATTTGAGCCTTAAAAGGTAACTTAATTCTCTAATGATTTAGTAAACAACCTGTTTCTATGGTAGCCTAATGTAAAAGCTGTATAAGAATTTGATTAAAGTTATCACTGCCTATATCTAACAAGCATATTTTGACAATAATAGCATGTTGTAAATATCACATGCAGATATAGAATAACCCTTCAATGGTCAAGATTGGTCAAGAAAATCAAACCTTTGGCCTAGCAAATCTATTTTGCAGGCTACAGGATTAATATTTGAAAATTTACCACTGGAATGACTGACCTAATATTCATGCCAATTATTCCAATGGTAAATTTCAAAAATAAATATCCCTGATACCTGGAAATAAAGTTGCTGCCCAAAGCATCAACATCTTCCAGTCAAATTAGCTTCAATATATTCAACAGCTTACTTTAATGAGAAAATTGTAATAAATCGATTAGAAAAGTTTGAATTGTAACTGAAAAGTAACTGAAATTTCAGTTACCTTTGCAATGTAACTGGTTACATTTCAGTTACTGTAACTGAAAAAATTCTTCAGTTACAAGTTACTTCAGTCACATGAAAAATGTAACTAAGTTACAGTCAGTTACAGTTACAAGTTACAGTTACCCCAGCCCTGCCACTGCTTGATGGTTATGCCTGTCACCCTCAAGTCTAATGTGGGTTTGACCCGGTGAACTGCACGAGCCCACCTTCGAGAGCGTAGTCGCTCTAGACCTCTGCTTAGGAGACCTTGTAACCTGCATAGACGTTTAGAGGGATCGGTTTGCCCCATTTGCGGGAACGCCTGCTAGCCCTCGGGCTATCGTCGGAACCGGAAGAAACATCCTGTTTCTTGGCCTCCTTGATGGCAAAAGAAATCCTTTCGTCTAAAGATTTGGTCAGTACAGAAGCGAAAGACTCAAATCTCGCAAATAACGCTAAGACGGCATCTGAATTCGCTGAAGAAGCCCCCCCCCCCCCCCCGCTATGTTGCTACCGGAATAGATACATTAGATTTCACAAAAGACACAGCTTTCGTCTTACTAGCAACAGAGGTAGGGGAAGGACGACCAGAGGGCAGCGGTTGTTTAGAGGGCAATTCCTTAAAAAAGGCCTTAGAAACCGAGACTGGCCACCCTTTGCAAATCCCACATATCGTTGTTGGGGTGCAAGAAGTGCATTTCGCACACACATGTCCACCAAAATCAGCCGAGTGAAGGCGATCACATTTGGCAGACGTGCATTTCGTCTTATCTGACGATTTACCGGACTCCTAAAAGCAAAAAAAGTGTAACAATGAAGCATACCGCTTAGAAAATCGTTAAAAGGAGACTAGAAACATAAAACGCACTTCTAAAAAGGTGGGAAAGTTCAAATTAGAAAACAAATTCCCTACCGACAAGAAAACAAACTGGTATAGGGATAAATTAAATTCCTTATAATGCACTAGGTGTAAATTGATAAGGGCTCTTGGAGAACGCTAGAGAATTAATATGATGATGATGATACAGGCATTGTAAATAAGTTACCACGAAACGAGAACGACCTTTCACGAAAACCGGTAACAATATATACCTAGTTATAGAATACAATATAACCACGAATATACTTCCTAACCGTAACTTCGGGAGGATTGACTTCATAGTAGGCATATTTTTTAATAATATGAAGAACAATAAGTGTAGCTGACACAGTGCAAAGCACTACAAACTCTTAGAGAATATTTGTAGCAGTTGTTCTGCAAGCAGAATAATTGAAAAGTGAATCTTTTTCCTATTTGGGCTCCAATGCGCATGCGCAAGCGCGCTTAGTGACAGGCGTCACTATGGGGTGAGTATAGACTGGTGCCAGTCTATATCTGTCAGTATGCTGGAGATGGACTTAACCAGTAGCCTGGTTAAGGGTCCATATTAATAGGAATAGGCATGGGGAGGTGTGTATGCAAGCATAAAAATCTTATTCTGATAGTTAAATGCAGATAATTGATTTAGCAAGTAGTGATTGAACGGTAATGGATGTTTTTGTGGTGTAATAACAACTTGACATAATTCAAGTTTCTGGCACAAAACGCACGCAGCACCAAGAATAAGATGCACGAATTAATGAAACATTTCCTTCAACAACTAATCCGTGAAATAAAAGGGTGTGACATCACCCGCTCGGACCATACGGTTGAACGACGTGAGCCGATTTTAGTGGTAAAAAACTGTAAGCCAACGCCCAGTTTCATATTACTGCCCAATCACTGTTGGGATTAAAGGAGGCGATCTTATCTGGCATATTTCATTGTAACCACATCCCAGTTCCGGGGTCAGAAAATGGGACATGCAACACATGAAATTTCAGAGACAAGTCTCCATATAACTAGAGAAATAGCATGAAAGAATATGACCGGAGATTCAGAGGCTCCTTCCATAGTAAATCCAGTAATCCAGAAATGAGAAACAACAAATCAACACAGGGAAAAACACAAAGAAAACTAAGATTTCTCCAAGAACAATGTATTCTCTTGTTGCTATGCAAACAAAAATGAGTGTCTCTGGCAGGCGGGTACCCGGTTGTTGGGAACCGGGTACCCGGTTCCAGTAAAGCTTTCTAAATCTAGATTCCTAGAGCGGTGAGTAGAGCCAGCTATCAGGATAGCTGTATTATCAATGAGTAATGCAATGCTAAGTAGTGATCGAAGGAGAAATAGTCTTCTCTTGGTCTGCAAATGGACATTTCCCAAGACCACTACAGAAGCCATTTTTGGCCGGCTTTAGCCTTAAAGGGAATAAGTCAACTAAATATATACTATAATCCGAAATAGTTGCCGCAAAAAAATATAAAATACACTGTTCCATTGCCGAGAAATAATAAAATGAATATGCCCAAAACGCTCGAAAACGTGACTCCTGGGCGCATCCATTTTCTCGCAACGAGTGAGAAACCGCGAGATTATGACGTCAACGACACACCAGCAAGATATCGCCAGCGCTTTTATATTTACCTGTTTACTTCGCGTTATGAAGGCCGAATATTAATTAACCTTTTAATGACAAAATTCTGTCAGGAAAATCAGAATATTTCCTTATTGAATGGCCATTTGCAGGCCAAGCGGACTATTTTTGAAAATCTACCACTGGAATGGCTGGTTCGGTTACTGAGACAGTCGTTTTAGTTGTAAATTCTCAAATAGCCTTCTTTTGACCTGCATCCTCAACTTGACAATTGCAGAGGCCAGTGCTGGCGTGAAATGGTTAAATCGCACCATGTCCGCATGTCAAGCATGGGCTTGCAGTAATAGAAACGATCATGGAAAGGGTACGGAAATTCACATTTTCAGATACGGGATCCACAGAAGCAGCCGCATGAAAAGGGGCTAACTGAAAGATGGCTTCATAACATCGGCACTGGATGGATATCTTCCACATTTAAATTTGGATGACACAAGTTTAGAACATATAGTCTGTATAATTTTAAAATAATGTGTTATGCATTTCAAAACAAAAGGCGCGGTACTTAATTTTAATATAACAGAATCAAACTCGACAATTAACGTCGTATTTGCTTGCATCAATTGTAAAACGGGATTTGCAAACCAAAATGAAATGATGTTGCTGATTGCCTGGTCGGTCAATTATAGGCAACCGCTTAGCGGCTTACTTCGTAGACGATAGTAGGTGACAGCTAGTAAATAATGACAAGTGTACGCTAGACATAATTAGTAGTTTAGTGCGATCACACCATTGAAATCCAGCGTTATTAATCATTTACAACATTTACTCCCAATTTTAAAATAACTAGGCTGAGTGTTGAATATTCTGAATTAAATTTTCCTGGAATTATGTTGCAGTAGTTTCCAAACTAATTAGTTTCACACAATAGGCCTATGCAGGGTAAATTTTAAGCTTTCTGCTTTTCTGTCCTTGAAAGGGTTAACTAATTGATCCCAAATTTTTAAATGTTGACCCATATTTACTGCCTGTTGAATATTTTGAAACTGGAATTTGACTGGAAGCAGAAGTTGCAATAGCAACAGCTTTCAGAGAAATTACATTCAACATTTATTCAACTAACATATTTTTCAAGAATTTGTTGTAGCTGGTTGATTGCAAACACGCTCCTGGCATAACACTTCAATGTCTAAAAAAAATATAAATTGCCCATAACAAAACTATTTTTGACAATTTGGCACTACAATGACTGGCGCGATCATCGGGACACTAATTGCACTTTAATTTCCTCCAAACACTGTGGCAAAGTGTCAGTTGTTTAGCCAGTACGCTAATTATCCACGAGATGCAAGATTTACCTCCCCTGGTTACAGCTATCCTCGATCGGGCAAACAGAGTAGGTGCGTCGGTGACGTCAACTGCTTGTCCAAAATGGTGCCTCTATCTACTGGTTACTTTAGCAATTTAAAATCCCCCAGTGGAATATCCCTTTAAAGGGATAAACTAGTCCCCCCCCACCACCCACCCTCCATGTTATTTCCTAAGGCCAGCAACCTTTCAAGATTAGCCATTACAGTCCTGGTTGGGACAGGGTGTTTGGAACTCTTTGCTATTGATCGACCGAGTAGTCAGTCATGCCAACCAGATTTTAATTCTGAATGAAAATATATTTTTATATCAAAAGCGTGTTTATTTTAAATCTTGCTGCGTTATGGAGGGAAACGATTAGCCTATAGATTCACTAGCATTCTAAAGACTATCACTGTGGCATACTGGCAAACGAATAAATATTATTGCTATAATAATACTTGTCACTCTCAATTTTGAAATTTGTTTTACCGGAGGTAAATTTAGAAGATAGTTTGACTGAAAGAAATTACAGACACCAATTAATCACTTACAGGAGTTACAGTCCAATTGTTTTCAAAATAATTAGCAGAGCTTCAACTATAACATACATGTATCATTGACATATATAAAATAGAAGGAAAAGTGTTATACACTCCACATTTTCAGAGTATTTCTTTATTTAGAAGGGAAATTCCAGTTTTTTGCTTCCTATTTGATTAAGATGGGACAAAGGTATAGAAGCGCTGACAAGACAGGTTATTGCAATTAGAATATTGTTCATTTAATCTTGGCAAGTGTCTTACTAAATATATATAATCCCAAGTTAGAAGCGCTAATATATTGTCTATCATAATAAGAGAACAGATCTTTTAATGTGCCGGTAAACCTAAATCAGGTGAAGAGAACTTGCAGTTGTTATTGGCAGATTAATGCTTTAGCCTACCTACGGAAATTGTTGTAAATTTCATATTAAAAGTTATTGCTATAATTACCTCTTCAATTAAAATAAGTGTGAAAGAACACATTTTTACAAATATATCTGTATATTTTGCTGTATCTAATGAAATATTCACAATTGAAAAATCTTCCATCTCCACTCATATATTATCCTTAATTACAAATGCCATATAAGATATGCCTTCCTGGGGATTCAGAATTTGTGAAAGACACATTCGGATTATTGTTGCGGTTGATTATGGTCTGGGTCGAACTCATCACTATTCGAGCTCATCACTATTCACGGTTATGAGGCTATGGCGGCTACTGTAAGTTGACTGTAATCCTATTTCCAACTAAAATATATCTTGAACAACTAAGGTCCGGTGATATTTTAGCTCATTTGGCAATGTGTATGAAAATAATGTCCATTGAATTTTTCTCATTGACACTTCTATAGGTGCACATATGTAACGCAAAGGTCTAGTAATAAAGAAAAAATTACTTTTGCGGAGATGGAGATCATACCATTTAGTGATGGTAGTATAGGCACAGCGTTTACGAGGTCAGTATGTCATAGTATGTCGCATACTATGACATACTGACCTCGTCGCTAGTGTGTTGATTCCCCTTCGTGTAATTGAGTAGGCTATATTTAATAATGACAACAGGCCAGTACTGGCAGTTTAATACACTGATGCGTACTGTATTTACATGAGGCGTACATGATATGCATGAATATTTAAATGTTTGCGTACATGGATGATTTCTATGCGTACAGTACGCTTGTACACGCCTTATCTGGAGCGCTGGACTCGCTATAACACCAGGCCTGTTATTTTTATTTTATTATTACCCGTCATCCTAAGCGGTCGAGGGTATTGTGATCGGGTGTGTGTCTAGAGCTGCATCTCTAATAGTCTCAAAAAGCTAGACCCGATGTGGCTCAAATTTTAACACAACGAAGGAACTTGCCATGCAAGAAGATTTTTAGACATTGGCCGTAATCGGGACATAAATGAACCCGGATCTGCATCGGAATAAATTCTGGATAGGTGGATATCTCAGAAACTACTGGTCCGATTTGTCGCATCATTATTTGTTTCCTTTAACCCTTGAAACGTCAGTGTTAAATTTCAAAATAGCAATACAGGTAAGTTGATGAATATTTTGAAACTAATTTTGCTGGCATGCCTGGAGTTACCCAGTAACACCATCCAGACAAATTAGTTTAAAAATATTCAACAGACTATTCCTGACATCAAAGAATTTGTCGATTCCTGGGGTCGGTGTCGAAATAAGGTTCTTTTACATGCGAAATGAAGGCAGAAAATGGCTGTTACAGGTAAATTTGCAATAGGCCTTTCCCACATTAGTGTATTTTAGGAAAGTACCTTCCCAGAATGCATTGAGAATTGCGCATACCACATCCAGCTGGTAACCGTGATAGTCGATGCGCAAACAGCATTTCTTTACTATTAGAATCAGATACAAACCACATTAAGCAGTTTATATGAAGAACTAAGTGACTATTCATAATATTATTGAAGTCATACATTTATATTGGGAAGCTAGTTTATATGAAGAACTAAGTGACTATTCATAATATTATTGAAGTCATACATTTATATTGGGAAGCTAAGCCAATTTTCTATACATTTCTGTACTTCTTCTTTCTTCTTTTCATTCGCTGATCATACCGCCAGTCCTGTAAGTGACTATCGACATGATCATAAGCGTTAAGTGCGTGGATCCATGGTTTATTAGAGTGCGCCGTGCGGACTGGAACCTCCGTCTTCAGCACTCGAGGTTTCTGTCAGGGTTACCTCACCCCTACCTCCTTTAGTCGCCTCTTACGAGACGCAGAGGATACGGAAGGTGTATTCTAAGCCCCACCTACAGGGCTTACATTTCTGTACTAATTTTTATGATTTTGTAAAATTGAATACAGTTGATTGTAATTTTAAAATAGCCCTATAATTATAGTCCATTTGATTTAATGAATCTAGGTATAATGGTGTATTTTACATACGCAAGTTATTCTAGGGACAGCTTTGGGTGATGTACAATCATCCATCCAGTCCAGTTTAAATACGCAATATACTGTGAAAATTTTACAAAAATATAAAAATTAATATGGCATTACCAGCCAGCAGTTGTGAGCTGAGCGCTAATTTAGTGAATCATGGCATAATGACATCAATGTGGGAAAGGTGTATCCGGGCTTTGTTTCTAGAAATATGTGGTGAGCTATAGATTGCTCTCCATGATCAATGCTAAGTGAATGATCACTCCTTTGGTTGAATTAAATTGTGAAAATCTATCAATAACATGTTTAGATCAAAATATTCAATTTTGATTTCAGTTTTAAGATTTGAGGCGAGTGATTACTTACTCCCCTGCGATGAAAAGCTGGCCGAGCTATGCAAGCGAGAGTGATAGCTCGCCCCAGAAATGAAGCCTTGGTGTATTCTGGGTGCACTCTAGCAGGGCTCGAAAGAAACAAAGGCAACTGCTCTTGCCTTGGATGGCTTGGATGTCCCTCCATTTTGCCATCTTTTAAGGGCAACAACTGCCTTACGCGCCATCCTCTATTGCCTTGATGCCTGTCTGTGACTGCTAATAAAGTATCCAAAGTAAATGTACAGTCATCCAAATGTAGATCGCAACAATGACCATACTCTGATTGAAATGTGTGTACTGTAGAAGGGGAAAAGGGCTTCTTGATCATGATTGCATTTATGTTGCCTTCATGCCCTTCCTCAGGAAACTTAGTCTGCCTTGATGTCCGAAGACATTGTGCCCCTAAAATCATGAAAGCTGTTAAGGCAACATTGCGTTGCCCTTTTTACACATGTGTATCGTCAAGCCCTGACATATGTCTATATTGTTAATCTAGCTACTCTATCCCTGATACAAGGGCGTCATGTTTGTGCAAAATCAGTAAAAGAGTTGCGGACCTATCGCTCACTATGTCAACGTTAACAACCAAGCACAGTTTACATGTATATACTGCAAGTCTGCAATGATGACTCCCTTCGCCACCCCTCCACCTCCTCATGATCTCATTTCTCTCAATTGCCTAAACACTGTTATGTTTGTTTACATTCAATAATGACCAGAAGAAATCATGACCCTAGGTATGTTTGTTTATTTCCATGTCGGCTAACCTGTGCTATAGAATGTGAATGTATGAATGGAAATAGACTAATAGTCTACTAAATTACATTGCAATTGTCTTGTTATTCTTTGTAGTGCTGACATCATATTATAGCCTTGATATGGAATCGAAACCACAATCGGCGAAAGCGCAAAGCATCATAGCCCAGAAACGTTTCCGAATTCAGAAACTCTCTTATGATGGTTTCCGAATTTATATATGGTTTTCTGAATTTGGATACCACAGAATTAACAATTTTAGCATTTATTGATCAATCAACCTAAGATATGCTCAGCATGTGTTAGATGTCTTATATAGTAGGCTAAAAATTGTCTAAAAACAATATAGACACCTTCTGGATGACTGGAAAAAAAATATGCAAAGAAAAATGTGTAATTCGTTTGATAAATTAGTTATATGTAAGTGCTGGCACCTATCCAAAATGTAAAATATCATTCACTCTATGATTTGAACTCCCAATTGAGAATCCAAATAAGTTGGAAACTTAGTGTCTGAAATCAACAACGTTGTCTTTAAGATGACTACTGAAAAAAAAACCATGACATAAAATTCGGAATTCCTCTGATGAATCAGTTTTAGCAAAGTACTGCCAAAGTTCAGTTGTTTATTTCATACCTTATTTTACATACATATAGATCGAAAATGGGCAGTCCATCAAAGGCACAGCCTATGAGTCGATGGGCCCCCTGACATACAATACGAGACAGTGTACATGCCATAGGGGATGAGAGCTGCTATGATGCTGATGCTATGACATGTACATGTAGTACATAGCATATAGCATGTAGCTTATACTTATGCATGTACACACACACACACACACACACACACACACACACACACACACACACACACACACACACACATACAAATAAATATATTATATATATATATATATATATATATATATATATATATACACACGCATATACATATATATATATATATATATATATATATATATATATATACACGCATATACATACAGACATACATATACACATACACATATACATACATATACACATATACATACATATAGGACACACGATCATTGACACATACATTTTGTACCATAAATAATGTCCTTATTTGGATGCTTATACTTAAATATGCACATAGCTACACATGCACAGACATGTACACACACATATACACCTATACCAACATATATGAATGCATGTGCATATACTAATACATCAGTGTGGTATTCTATGTTGGTTTTGAATGATTTACTATTGGTATGGTATGGAGGGTGGAATGGCGGTGATTGCAGTTTGATTTGTCTCATGTTTGTATTAAATATTATAAATTAACAGATAATCTATATCAATCAGATGCAAAATTTGTATTGCTTTAATACCTGTCCAATATAGATTCTCTGGCAATTTTTTAAAAGGATTTCTGATTTAGGATTTTTTCGCATATTTTTGTACTGGTGCTGTTCCATAGTTTTGTGGCTGCTACTGTGATTCGTCGTTTTCCCGTTTCTGTTCTCATAAATTGGGTGTGTAGATTATGTTTGGCCCTAGTGTTGTGTTTATGGATATCAGTGCTGTGTGTGAAGTTGCAGGCGATGGATTGTGGCAATGTTTTGTGGTGATAATCTTTAACAATGGTGTACATCTGTAGTTTGCCTATGTCAGCGAGTTTAAAAAAATTTTCTGATTTGAATATATTCTGGGCCCCTGCTGATTTTGAAAAAGAATTTTACTCCCTTTTTTTTTTAAGGCTGTTAAGCTTTGCTAGATTGCTCTTGTGCGTATTGGTCCAGATAGCGTTGCAGTTGATGTGGGAGAACAAGGGTGCAGTATAGTGTTTTAATAGTATTTGGTGTCATATATGGTTTTAGTCTTTGTATGACACCTATGCCCCTTGCTACTTTTGCTGTTACTATCTCAATTTGTTTAGCCCAGGTCAGATGTTTGTCTAAGTAGACTCCCCAAAATTTTGCAAATGTGGCTTCCTCAATTTCTTTTTTGTTTATATAGATTTTTGGAGTGTCCTCTTTCCTTAATTTCAAATTTGTAAATAACATATAATTTGTTTTATCAACATTTAGTGATAATTTGTTAATCGCAATTATGGGTTAATTGCAAACCAGTTGGTAATTTCTTCCATTTCCTTGTTTACCTTTTTATATAAGGTATCTATGTTGTCCTCACAGCAAAAGGCATTGGTATCATCGGTGAACAGTATCAGTGACATGTGTTTGCAGATATTGGGTAAGTCATTCATATACAAGAGGAACAGCAGGGGGACCAAGAATAGATCCCTGAGGAACACCACATGTTAATTGCCTGTTTTCAGAGCATACCTCATTATATTGAACACATTGAGTTCTTTCACTTAGATAACTCTGAAACCAAGTGAGTGCACTACCTCTTATACCATAATAGGCAAGTTTGTCTAATAGAATTTGGTGATTAATGGTGTCAAAAGCTTTTGAAAGGTCCAAAAAGATGCCTACTATGCTTTGTTTCTTTTCCAGTGATTCAAAATTTTTTTCAGTCATTTCAATTATTGCATGCATTGTTGAGTTTTTCGCGAAATCCATATTGTGATCTGTACAGAATTGACTTTTTATCTAGGTAGCTTGTCAGCCAATTGTACATTAGGCGCTCTAGGAGTTTGGAGAAGAGTGGAAGTATGGATACTGGCCTGTAGTTTGAGAAATTAGTCGAATTCTCGGCTTTGTAAATTTTGGATGTAACACGTGCAATTTTTAATTTTGCTGGGAAAGTGCCTTGTGTTAAAGAAAGATTGCAAATGTGGCTTAGTGGGGTGAGAATATCGACAGCACAGTTTTTGTAAATACACCACTTAAAGCCATCGATGCCAGCACTTTTTGATGGGTTAAATGTGTTTAGTATAGTAGAAATTTCTTCCGTGTTAGTAGGATTACAAAAGAACGATGATTGATAGCTGCCTGCAAGGAAATCAGTAAATTTTTTATTGGAATTTGCTTGGATTTTGTTCGAAAGTTGTGGTCCTATATTTACGAAATAATTGTTGGATCCATTGGCAATTTCAAATTTATCCGTGAGGACTGTTGTCACAAAGAAATTGTGTCTGTTGTGCCCTGTTGGTCTTATTTAGAAGCGATTTGATAATTTTCCATGTTTCCGTTATATCATTTTTTGACTGTTCGAATTTACTGTTTTCTTGGCTGTTTTGATGATTTGGTCTAATTTGTTTCTATATTTTTTTAATTGGATATCATTGTGTTTAGTTTGGGGGTGGGTGGGGAGGGGTGGTCTCCTCTTGACCCGCGAATTGACATATTTCCTCTTTGAAATTTAAACTGTTTATGTGGATCAAGGGTCAAAGGGTTAATAAGAAAGTAGTAAATGTAATGTCTGAATTTATAATTCATTAATTGTTTGTGTAGGTACCGTCTTGTCTAATTTATATATACCTGTATATATGTGTGTAAGGTGTCCGCCGTCACAATAGGCACTGCCTTAGGCGGACAACCTTGTATGATTCGTGAATTTGTTTATCTTGGAATTATTGAATAAATAATATTATCTTGAATCTTGAATCAGAAGACCTGTCTAGTGACAAGTGTTTCCGATAATAACTGGCTATTATTTAAATGCTTGGCGTTAATGTTTTATTACGAGTTGTGGTTTATAAAAAAAACCATTCGTTTTGCTTAGTTATTCTTGTATTATCAAATAAAATGACAAGTTTTCGTTAATTGTATAAAAATACCAATACGGGGATTACTAAATATTTAAACGTATACAATTATAATTTTTTTAAAACATAATATTACTATATTTTCACTATAAAATAGATTTGGGTCTGGAGTGGAATGGGGACAGAAGATGGACATGGATTATAATATAATCATTTCCATACCCTACTATGGCGATGTATATTTTCAAGAGAACATTACGTGCTTGCCAGATAGGGATGCAGGACATCTCGTACCATCGCCAACTCGTACCAAGTCAACTCGTACCGATTGCATGGTCAACTCGTACCAGTTTTTGGACAACTCGTACCAGGTTTGAGACAACTCACCAAATTATGGTCAACTCGTACCACCATTACTTCCATTATAGCGAACGCAGTGAGCGTATATAGATAACATGTACGTACGTGTAATGAGGAAAAATCAACAGAAAATGAGACAGGGAACCAGGCTAAAATACATATGCCATGCGACTGAGAAGGCTTCGTTTCTGGTCGCGAGCTTTTTTTGGTTCCGCTTTCGGCTTATGATATAGCTTTTGTGGTTTCTTCGTGGGCCCCCGTTGCCTTATGGGATATGGTTCTTCATTATGTGTATGTTCCTCTCGTTGTTTTAGGGAACCCTATACTGCGCATTTTCAATGTCCAAAATTTGTGTGATATTGTTATCACGAAATAGCGTACATTTACATTAGAATGTAAAACGATAAAATAGTCTGATGCAGACTGGATAAAGGCTTTATTTATTCCTATTTATGGGTCTTGTAAATGTGAGGTTTGGTTGACTGTCTCGTATTATTTTTAACACTTATGGTCGTGACAACTCGTTGTTGTCAATGTGGTATGTGGTGTAGTTTGGATCGACCGGGCGGGTACTGGCTGTACCAGCCAAGCTGGGTATGCGCCGCCCCACCTGGATTCGTTCCCTGAACACGGCCCCCTGGGTAGAGCCATAAGCATATATAGCCTATGAGAGAGATCGCGTTGTAAAAACGATTAAGTTCTATAAAGCGTATAGTGCACATGCACACGCTTAGATGCTATTTTTGATGGAGCACATAGTTTATGACCAGGATAGGATGACGCTTTTAGTGTACTGAGATGGTACCATGTAATCTTTCTTAACTACTTGTTCCCGCCGAATCTGGCATTAATCAAGACCAGAATTCGCCGGGCTTTTTAAATCTATAAACCATTTCAAAATCGGTTAGGAAATGGCTGAGAAAACCCTTCTTGATTATCTTCAAAATATTGCTGTGATGTCATAACCACGTGGATGCAGAACTTCTAGAATGTTCTAGAATATTCGACTGCGCTATTATTAGCTACGCGCTGATTGGCTGTTGCTCGGCCGATGATTGGTTGGAGCTTGCGCCTGTGATGTCATGTGTAGTATAAAAGGAGACGCGATCCAGAGATCGAGGACATCCTCGGCCAGGGGCCAAACAGGTTGGACCTGTGACAGCTACTATCAGCACGACAAGGCACAGGTCACTTCGCTTTCTGTCGGTTTTTCTCCCGTAGCTAGCAGTATCCAACCCACCGCACTAAAACAATTTTGTAACTCCCCTTACTTGCGGGATCAATTTGGAACTTTCTAATTATCGTTCACGAATATCAAGATCTACTTCAGAACACAAACTTGCGGTGAGGCATTTACGGCCTGAATATGTGATTCTACAGATGTAGAGACAGCGATGTTCTTTGGTGGATGACTCGCCAGATCTGCCGGCCACGCCAAAAAGTGCTATTTCAACCATCCTCGCACTGATGTCGTGCAGGTTCTTCTAACTTTCGACCACAGCAAGTAAACCTTGCCCGGTACATCTTCAGAGCTGGCTGACGTACCCAGCACCGTTAGCTTAAGTTTTGTATCTTCATCTGCATCCAACAACCCCCGCTCGTGATCGGGTTGTTATCAACTTCCATCCGTACCATCGGTGTACAAGACTTTCTTCACAGCAGTAATGCTATTGTATCTCTTACTGACTACTCGTTAGACATTCCATATTGTCCTTACAGGCCTGAGTTCGATCCGCTCCCACCATAGGCAGCTTGCGGGAATCCTGTTTGCAGGAACCAACCTGCAGGAAATTTCCAGCTTCCTGAGAATGCATCAATTCACGTCAAACTAAGAATGACGTATCAATTTCAGTAACACGATAGCCGAACTTAAGAATGGCTACCGATTATTCAAGTAACTATACTAACATTTTAATTATTCCGTTAAATGTATTCTTCTAATTATATTGTATCCGTATAAACGGTCCTGATGACTAAAAGGTACCGTAACGGTCTTAAGACCGCTAGTTATAATTTCTGTATATGTTTATAGTTATTCTCATTTTCTGTAAGGTGTTTTCACTAACCGCACTGTAGTAAGTTCGTTAACCTGTACTAAAAATATTTAATTCTGATCATTTTATACTGTATTGATTGTTCTGGTTAGTTTATACATATATGGCCAGTGGCCATCAGTTCATATGTTTTGTTTAGTTGTAGAAAATATATAGGACTGCAGTGCACGTAGGAAACACTATACAGCAACATTTATACTTTCTCCCGCCACCAAAATTTTTTCACTGAGGTCGCTGTCCGTGCTATGACTCTGTTTATCCTGGCATGCTACCGACTAAAACCTTTTCTATTCAGCTCGATAGGATAGGTTTAATATGATTAGAGACGGTTTCTTCATTAGGAAATCTGCAATGTACTCTTCTCTCTCGGTAGTTGCGATAATTTAGCCCCGCACTCCGGCAAGACTCATAACTTTAAGATATTGTCTCTCTTCATGTTCAGCTCAGCCTTGTGGCTTCTTAATTGTTTGGATGTCCCTATCCGCACCATGGGCTGATCCGACCCTGGGAAACTGTTGGGGTTTCCGAGCGGTGATGGCCAAGGTGTGGTATCACATACATTCCCTCCGTATCTTTGGATACTTAGTATTTAGCACTTTTGCCAAGGTAGGAAAGCACTGTGAACACATATCTTAATTATTATTTTATTTGCTGAACAATCCTCCCGCACCGCAGTGCAAAACTGGGCAAATTGTATTTAAACCTAACGACAGATTAAACAGTTAGTTCCATTTGACCCGGTGATGGGCGAGATGCGCATCCCCACCAAATTCCATTAAAATTGTCTGGGCATGATATTTAGATCTGCCATGTCCTCATGGGAAGGACATTTACGGTGGGTATTCTTCTCTCTTACCCCCACTTTAACGATAGATCAGTTGCCTAAAATGCTTTTGTGAAAGGTAACCAGTGTCTTGTGACGTTTTATGTAGTTACGGAGCGAGATGTCCGTATTCTTATCCAGTTCGGAGATCTTACTAGGTAACATGTATGAGCGCTGTCTTCAGTATTGATGTCTTAGGGCATCCGTTCTCAATGACAGCCGTGTCTAACAGCTAGGTAGATACCCGCCATTTGCGGCCTAAAATAGTTCTTGTTTCTAAAAACTAAAAGCTAGTTAAGCAGCGCAGAAGGCCTGCATAAATAAAGCGACAACTACTAATTCAGCATTCTAAGAATCACATAAGACGGCGACATGGGAATCCTTCGGGAATCGTTCGTCCCGTCTTCATGTAAAACAGCACGCAACCATATAGTCATAATCTCCCACATTTAAAAGTTCATCCAGCTGTCTCTAGGTCTTGTATTTTCGTATGCTCCTCATTTTTTTTATCTAGGTCTGTTTAGGTAAAATCATTGTATAGACTTATCTTTAATTAGGTCACCAAAATCAAATGTTGTAAGTCCATAGATCACGAAATTGCTATGGACAGGCATACTGGTGACACAAACTCTTGGGATGAGACAGTTGTGTTTAATGATTGAGTTCCACCGGCCTTAGGAGCCGGTTTATATTACCCGTAGGGCAGTCTCGTACAGTATCCGCCACCCCAAGACTGAATGCTAACCAGCGTCATCATTCGTCACCAACAAATCAGGAATTAATCTTTTATCCAGCAACATCGAAGACTACATACATTATTACCTTCTAACCATCACAAAACAAATATGAACAAACCAATGCCTCAGTCAAACCAAAATCTCCAAAAAGAAGACAATATTGGACGGAGCAGCAATTGTAGATATATATTATTGGGGAAGACATCCACTGCACAGGAAACTCTACCTACAAACATATGCATCTACACCAATGCAGATAGTCTGCTGAATAAAAGAAATGAACTCGAAGCAATAGTCCATGAAACCTCTCCAGCCGTTATATGTATCACTGAAGCTTTCCCTAAATACCCAAGATCCCAGCACAAGCATCAAATTAAGCGAACTGCAACTAGATAACTATGATTTATTTCTTAATAATAAACCAGCTAGGGGAGTTGCATCTACAGCCACAAATTACTACAAGCCCAAACCTGTGAGACACTAAGTGGCGATTTCAAGGAGTCAGTTTGGTATACATGGACTACCAAGAATAAAGAAAATGTTTTAGTAGGATGTATCTATAGGAGTCCCAACAGTGATAGAGACAATAATTTAAATCTCATGACCCTAATAAACAACACTAGTAAACTGAAACCAGACCACATTTTTATTACAGGGGACTTTAACTTCCCAGATATCAACTGGTCTCCTGGTCTCTCATGCACTCATGATAGTGACAACTTTATCAACACCATAAGAAACAATTTTCTCCACCAGTTTGTGCTAAAACCAACAAGACACAGGATAAACCAGAAATCAAATATCTTAGATCTCATTTTGGAAAACGGTACAAACAATGTCAATGACATATTTCATCTAGCCACGTTAGGAAAAAGCGATCACGATGTCTTACAAATAAACCTTCACACCTATATATTTAATGTTTCAACTGAATCAAATTTGGCCAAACTTTTGCTGAATAAAGCTGGGTACGACGACATGTGCAGGGAAGTCAGCGATATTGACTAGACAAACATGCAGGACCTCCATACACCAGAAGCATGGAACCGTATTTACAACATCTTAAACACAATGCTAAATCAACATATCCCCAAAACAAACAAGTTGAGTAAACGGAAACACCTATGGCTTACTTCCAGTGCCACACACACCCTTAAAGCAAAAAACAAACTGTACAAAAATACAAGAAAACAAAGAGTTCTGATGATTATAACCAATATAAAATGGCAAGGAATAATTCTACATCATGTTTCAAACAATCCAAACGGTCATTTGAACGAAACATAGCAACAGAATGCAAGAAAATCCCCAAGTCCTTTTGGAAATATGCCAAAAAGCAAAACAACTCTCAAAGAAACAGTAGCCCAGCTTAAATATTCAAATGATGAAGTGTGTACAAATGCTATTGAAAAGGCAGACGTTTTGAACATCTATTTTGCAAGCGTATTTACAGAAGAGAACGTAAATACAATGCCAAAGAATATCCCCAATGTCACAAACACTGTTTTACCAGACATTTCTATAGGCCCAGAGACTATTGAAGTCAAACTAAAAAAACCAAACCCAAATAAAAGTCATGGACCAGATGGCATACCCATACGAATTTTGATTGAACTAGCAAAAGAGATCAGTGTACCCCATAGCATAGATTTGGAAAATAGCTAATGTCTGTCCAATTTATAAGAAAGGCCCAAAGAGTAATCCACGGAACTACAGACCAATCAGTCTAACTAGCTCACTTTACACACTTTTTGAAACAGTTGTACGTGATGCACATGGAAGTAAACAACCTTTTCACCAGGTGTTAACATGGCTTCAGACATAACAGATCATGCAAAACACAGTTACTGGAGTACATGGAAACTATAACATTCAATCTAGATGAAACCAAACCTATAGACGCAATATACTTAGATTTTTCCAAAGCTTTCGATACAGTACCACACAAAAGACTTCTAAAGAAAATGAGAATGTATGGTCTAGGAGAGCAACTAATTAACAGGACTGAAGCATTTCTAACCGAAAGAAAACAGTGTGTAAAGATCAACGAAGCAATATCCGACTGGACAGCCGTTACTAGTGGCGTGCCTCAAGGCAGTGTTTTGGGACATACACTTTTCCTTTTGTATATAAACGATCTACCTGATTCCATAACCTGCCCTTGTAAGATCTTTGCGGATGATACAAAACTGTTTGGTAACCGTAACACCACGAACCTTCAAGACAATATAGATAATGTATGTAATTGGTCTCAGATTTTGCAGCTACACTTTAATACAGACAAAACACATGTAATACACTTTGGTTCAAATAATCCTAGGACCCAGTATTATATGACAGACGCTACATGCCATTCACAAACCATGAAAATCATACCGTCCACAAGTGAAAAAGATCTTGGCGTACACATAGATGAAAACCTCTCCTTTGATACCCATATAAATGCAACTGTATCAAAGGCTAACAGCATAGTTGGTCTAATTAACGGAACTTTCAATTGCATAGATAAAAACACGCTTACCCTGTTATTCAAATTACTAGTCCGACCAATTTTGGAATACTGCAACTGCATATGGTCTCCTCGTTTTAAAAGACAATCTTGTATAATCGAAAGGGTCCGGCGCAGAGCCACTAAACTTGATCCCCATTTGAGAAACTACTGCTACACAGACAGGTTAAAGACTTTGAACCTCGTGTCACTAAAATACAGAAGGCTTAGAGGCGACTTAATCGAAACATACAAATTTATCTATGATGATTACAACATTGACAAAAACACATTCTTTGACCGATCAAGTAACACACGTACTAGATGTCACACATTCAAGCTCAACACTAAACGCAGCAGAAAAGAAATTCGTAGGCATTTTTCCCAAACCGAATTATTAACACATGGAACTCACTCCCTTCTGTTGTGGTCGAGGCGCACACGCTCAGCGTGTTTAAATCAAAACTAGATATGCACCTAAATGACATAATATACGATCATGATATAACCAACTAATAGATATATAATAATAAGATAATCTAGAAATATATCCAAATGCAAGGCGCAGAAGGGTGTAACCATGAGCGTAAGTGGCACACCGCAGCTGAAGCGGGGATAACCCATCTGCCCCACAGCACCCCCCAAAGGCAACCAGGGGCCTGATTAATGTCAATGAATAATGCCAACCAATCAAATAAACAATTGTATCTAAACAAAGTATAAGCACTAGTAATACAATACCAACACAGCTCAAGAGGCAATAACAATCCAAGGGCTTATGCCTCGTAAAATGATGATGATGATGATGATGATGATGTTGATGATTTTATAACTTGCCATGCTTAATCTTAATCCATTTCCTGAAAATTATGTCCTCATTACTCACATTGCGATCGATTTGGTCAAGACCATCACACGGTATCAGGGGTGATTTTTACCAAAACTAATATGCAGATCCGATGTATGTACGTGATGCAAAATGATCAAGAATATATATACGGTCAATTAATGAATAATATATCGACTCATTCGCTGTAAGGGTAAATTGTATGAATCCAAATGAAAAATTCAATGTGATGGTCTTGACGTATATGTGACGGTCTTGACAAAATGTTATGGGCTTGACCTGAAATAACATAAAAATGTAAATTTCCCTGATATTGTGCAAAGGATTGTGTATTGATAACACAAAATACTTTAGTACGACACATAAAACCATAAGGCATCTCTGATATAAAGAAATGTGCACATTTCCATGACTTAAAAATAAGGAATGTAATGGTCTTGACTGTGATGGTCTTGCCAATATGATGTGTTTGTCAATGCTGTCATTTTGTTTTTCTCAGTAGATGCAATGATGATATGCTTATCAAAATAGACTGCCATTCTAAATATTAAAATTTATTATAGGAATAGATAAATGCATTTGGGAAAACTTGGGCAAGCGTTCGGTCTTGACATCTAAATAATATACTCTTCAAAGAAACATGATTCAGATATCAAATTTCGCTTATATAGTTACACTGTAATGTTTTGCCCGTTTTTTGCAAGATAATGTTAAAGGAGAGCTATAACAGGGGCGATAACTCTATTGGATTGCTTGTCACACAAACTAAAATTACTCGAGCAAACAGCAACTGGTCTACATATTGGTTCAATATATCTGGGCTCAATAATACCATGTGATGATAAGACAGTCCTAGATACATCCCCAGATGGGTTACATGTGGGAATGAATGCTGCAACAATGCATGCAAATAAAGAACGGTATGTTAATGGCATTGCCAAAAGTCAAGTGATGGTTTTCAATCAGAAACCGAATATGAGTGGACACTAAACTAAGAAAAGATGGACGTGGTCAAGGAATATAGCCATCTGGGACTAATAAGAACAGACGACAAACGTGGCCTAGGCAAAGAAATTATAAGAAAAGCCCGTGCAACAGCTTATTCATTAATGGGTGCTGGCTTTCATGGAATTAATGGACTACGCCCAATTGTCAGTATAAAACTATGGTCAACATATGTAATACCATGATGTACGTATGGACTGGATGCCTTAATTATACCGAAGAAGGAAATGAGTCAGATCACTACACATGAAAGGCAACCACTAAAGCAATTGCAATCATTGCCAAATAGTTGTGCAAACTCACTGGCATATTTACTTCTCGGTGCACTGCCGATAGAGGCGCAAATAGAAAAGAAGAAGCTGACATTACTTTGGTGCAATACTAAGGAGTGAAGGCTCTGTCAAACAACAGTTAGCAATTCAGCAGCTCAGTATGAAAATAGAAGGCACGCACAGTTGGTTTCAAGATGTCGAATTCATTTTACAAAAATATCAATTACCATCAGCCCACCTGCTGCTACAAGACCTACCACCTAAATGTGTATGGAAGCGTCATGTCCAAAAGGCTGTAAATACGGTAGTCCTCGAGATGCTAAAGGAAGACATTAAGCAGAAATCATCAGCCCGGTTTGTGAATGTCGACATCCTTGATATCGGAAGGCCACATCCAATCTGGTCAATGGTGACAGTAAATACGTATGATGTAAAACGTGCCGTCGGTGTAGCACGGATCGACCGGACGAATACTGACCATCCCAGCTAAGCTGGGTGCGGGCCAACCATTCCAGATTCGCTCCAATCATGCCCCCACCCCCTGAGTAGGATAATGCGCGTGTATAAAGCCCTATGAGAGAGGTTTTCGTTAAAGAAAAGTCCATAAGAACGTGTAGCACACATGCACGCGTGTCAAAGCTTCCCTGACAACCAGCGTCAAGAATGGGAGAGAGTGTATACTTAGAGTGTACCGAGTTGGTACTAGTGATTTTCTCAAATCGCACCGTTCTCGGCGTTCGTGTTACCAATCAGGACCGGAATGAAACGAGGATCACAGAACTTTTTACTTTGTTGAAGTCGGACCAGAAATGGCCGAGTTATCATTAAAACTCCCAGTTAAATTATCTTCAAAATATTGCTTTGACATCGTAATCGTGTGTATGCATTAACTGAATGGGGAATGTGCTGTTTACTTGATAGCACATCGCCACTTCTAGCTGCATGCTGATTGGCTACTGCTCACCCTCTGATTGGCTGAAGCGCCTGCCTCTGACGTCACGAGTAGTATAAAAGAGATGAAAAAATGAGGATCGAGAGCATCATCGGCGTGGAAGCCGACCCGTCAAGAAGACTGCTGGACCAGCGCAGTGTTAGACGCGGGGCAACTGCAAACTGACGGTGATTCCATCATCACTGCGGTGCCTCTCGGAATTGAGATCTCCGGCGCCGGTGAGCAGTCTTACTACTTTCCGCGATACAGAATGTTGGATGCTCCCGGACGTCCATCCAGGAGCAAAAATAAATTAAAGTAAGAACTCCCGCATCCGGACTTTCCTAATGGAGTTTTCCTGCGGAAAGGGCCTGGCGGGCCCGATGTGATTCTATGGGACGTAGAGCTGGTCATGATTCAGTTATTGTACATGCATATATAATTATCAATATAGCCCTTTCTGTTAATGGGCAACATTCAACTTTCCAACTACCATCGCTAGACGGAAACTTTACAAAAAACTGTTTAAATCATGTATCAGTTAAATTGACTATCTAGTGGACATCTCATTACTCGTTCTTCTTCACTGTCCTGAGCGTGTGCCACATCAAAAGTCTGCCTGCGGGAAACTGCCTGCGTAAATCTTCCCTGCATTCAAGATCGTGCCATCTCGCACTATTTAATATTAGTGCCTCAATTCCAGTGACTTATGAGCTCTTAGCATACCGATGACCAATAGGTACTCAAGTAGCTATACTATTGTCCATTTCATTATTTCCGCAAATGGTACTAATGACTAATAGGTAACTTCCCGGTCTTCCTGACCACAATTTTATACTTTCTGTTTATATTGTGAATATTGTCTTTATTTTCCGTGAGTGCTCTCAACTAACAGCACCGTTGAGTCCTATGACCTGTGATATGTCGTTAGCACTGTATTAGTTAGTTGTGTATATGGCAAGTACCCATCCTAGTTAATATGTTTTGTTCGTGAAGCTAGGCATCTTCACCATTTAGATGTATGTGTCTAAAAGATAGGTAGAAATCCCTGCCACTTGCGGCAAAAGAGTAGCCCTTTTTGCCAGCTCTTTTCCTCTGCTTCAGCGTTGAAGGCCTTTTCCTGTGATGGAGGCCCACGCGAGGCACTTTCTTCTTGGAACAACAATGTTTTGTGTGTGTGTTAGGGGTGTATTTAGTTTATATTAAGCTACCAAGTAGCCTCGTTGTGATGCTCCCTTGTGGGGATATCTCTGCGGATTTAAGGATATTTGTGATACCTTCAGCGAAACCGCGTAGAAAGAACACTGGATAGCTCTATGTACTGTATTATTTGCTCATTACTGTCAAACGAGAGATATTGTTTGTATAATGAATTATTTGTGACTGTTTAATTATACCATCATGTCCAGACTTCCAAATTACTAATGGGCCCTCATACCGGTGACACCAACAGTTGGGACGAAACCGTGAGGTTCAATCTCGGCGGCAATGGTCGCATGGCCGCACTGGAATGTGAATGTTCCACTAGCTCTAGAGGACGGTCTTTGTACCTTCTGGTGAGACGCTATCCGGGATCTGCAACCCCGAGAACTACAGCTAACCAGCCCTCCCGCGCATCATGTACATGCGGTGTGGTGGAGTAGAGAGATATGGCAGACCGGCGCACCCCAGCGAGCTACAAGTGGTGCCCGATGTGGGGCCCGAATGAGAAGCGAACCCACGCCAACTCTCAACACATGCGAGTTTCAGTCTCCTTCATCAGATGGTCAGCTCTCCCTAGACATGGAAGTAGCATTATATGACGGACGAACTGCTCACGTGCTCACCGACAATGTAACTAATTTCCCCCGTGTGGAACGACCATCACCGCCTTTACACGAGTTTTCGCCGATCATTGAAGGAACATTCCATGATGCCTCGCAGGCATGAACTCACGCTATCACACTATCAGATCTCAATGATAGGCATCCACCATCCATGACGACCACGGTGCCGACCCCTACGGGGGCATAACTATCTTTCACAACCATTATGTTCGCCAACGTCATCACAGGGTGACCAGTGGCCGGACACTCATGTACCATATCCTGCATCTCTGCTGCTATGTACGTCTTCAGCATATTATCAAACGGTGCCATGATACGAGCTGCAGGATGCAGCAACACCCTTCCAGCAATACACCAGAAGACATCACATAGCACACACCATCCCTGTCAGTCACTTGCACCACCACCATATGAGGAGCATCCGTCACACCCATCTGTAGAGCGTCCACGTCGTCTACATAGCACACCTCCACCAGTCTATAGACCCGCATCAGGGTGGTATTCCATGGAGCCTACATATCGTGCACAGCACCACCAACGAGAATCGCCCTCACGAACACGGCATCACTATTATCATCAGGGACATCGATGGGAAACACCACCAACACCAACAACACACATACCAGAATCCGCGTTTTCATCAGTCTCCCAATTATCACCACCTAGACTCGTGCCAATCACTTCGCGTCGTGGACAAGGCCGGATCATTCCACACACACCCCACCCCATCCCCCCAAAAAAAACTAGCGGCGAGAATGATTGGGCAAACTACAAAGTCTGAAACAATAAGTCATACGAACCAGTGGACAAATCGACAAATGGGAGAGTATCTGTTACACACCAATATTACACGGAGTTGGAGAGCGCATTGTCAAAAAGATTCGGCGACACAGCCCATGGGGAAAAAACTTGGTTGCAACTAAAGGACTTGCATCAACATTCGGGAGAGACACTTCTGGAGTTGGCTAGTCATATCCTGCAACTAGTTACCTCCACATACCCCAGTACAAGAGGGCATCACACGTTTGCGTCTAGACACCTTCATTGATGCGTTGAGTGTTGAACCCACCCTAAAAGAAAAATTATTCCCTATGGAGCATGGTAGTCTTCAACAACTAATGACCACCACGGTTCATATTGAGAACTTCTTAGAACGGGAAAAGAATAATCGCCGGCGACTGCACCCCATTACCGAAGTGGATGATATAAATCTCGCCACCACTACCGACAACAGCACTGCATCAGCACAAGCACCAGCATCGGACCCGCAGACACAAACCGATCAACCCACCGGTCAGAATCACGCGTCTAGAGGAAGGGGGCATGGCCAATCCCATCGGGAGGGGGGTAGGGGGGGGGGGCACAACAACGCAGGAACCAGTACAACAATAACAATAGGCAAAACATGCCTGATCGGTTAGAAGATATCACAAAACAAATCTCAGCACTCACTAATTTAGTCACCACCCTCAGCACAACAGTAGCAGCACAGTCAACTACACGCCCAGCAACCACTATAATTTCCACATCACCACAGAATACATGTTTTGGATGTGGTCAGCTGGGCCACTGGAAGGAGCGATGTCTTAATTGCCATCCGTCAACAACTCCAACCGCTGATAGATGAACCCCACAGCCTGAGCCTCCAACAAACTAACAAGGGCACCGATTGCATAGTCAACTCGGTGCCCATATTCACAACCCGGCTCAACTGTGGCCTCTGAATGACAACGTCAGATGGCCAATACAAACAGTAATTCTCCTACAGGAGTATGCACACACTCGCACCCGGCTTCTTATAGGTCGGTACCAATGATGCATACCGTATCTGCAGCACTGACCTCTCCCCCTGCTGGAAATTGTGAATCCGCAATTTCCACAAATAACAAATGCTTTTTTCTATGTAAAATGGCATTAGTAGGTTGTAGCACCTCCGCTGAAACAACGTTCATACAAGCACCATGACCCACCGCCAAGTGTAGCTCGCAGGGGTACATACTGGTCCGCCATGACTTTTCCGCCCATCGCACCGCAAGTGCACGATGAACAGGATGGCTGGTTAGCTGTGGATCTCGGGGTTGCAGTTCCCATATGACATCTCTCCGAGAAATACAAAGACCAACTTCTAGAGCTGGTGGAACACTGATGTTCCAGTTGGGCCGTGCAACCATTGCCGCCAAGATTGAACCACACGGTGTCGTCCCAACTATTTGTGTCACCGGTATGTCTATCCATACTAATTTAGAGATATGGAACAATTTATAATTAATCAGTAGAAATATTTATATACTATGCAAACAACATGAATCGTTTGGCAGTAAATGAGCACACAATAATACTCAACACAGAGCTATCTGGGAGTTCTTTCCACATGGTGTCGCCGGAGGTACTGCACAGGTCTTTGGATCCGCAGCAGTATCCCCGCAAGAGAAGCATCCCCAAAGAAGTCACTAAGTAGCTTAATATAAACTAATATACCCCTAACACACACAAAGAAAATATTGTTGTTGCAAGAGGAAAGTGCCTCGTGCAGGCCTCCGTCACAGGAAAATGCCTTCAACGGCGATGCTGGAGGAAAAGAGCTGGCAAAAAGGGCCAGTCTTTTGTTCAACAGAAAAATGCTAAGTGAAGATCCTAGTGAAACCATAATTAATGTAATGCATACTGGTTTACGTGAAGACGGGACGAACAATGTCCGAAGAATTCCCAAGTCACCATCTTATGTTGTTCCAAAGATACTGTATTGGTAGATGCCGCTTTATTTATGCAGGCCTTCTGCTACAGTCTAACCTATCATTTAGTTGTTAGACACAGAAACTAGATTTGGCCGCAAGTGGCAGGGATTCCTACCTAACTTTAGATACAGTTGTCCAGTGGGTGCAGATGCTCCGCTTCCCGTAGGTCGCTTTGCCTAGCATTTACCTCCAAGAATGGCATGCATACATGTTACGACACACGGGATCCGAATTTGATGAAAATCTGACTTGCGCCGCAACCATATAAAACATCACCTGGACATCACCTGGACAATGGCTACGTTTCACACAAGCAAGTTTTGATTCTTTGTCTTTATGGTGGAGGTGAAGAGACGGATATCCATCGTGAGCATCCTTCCCGTGAGGGCGTGACAAGCTCCAATACTTCATCCAGACACTGCAACGAATTGGAAGGAGATCCCCATCTCGTCCATCACCGTGTGCAATGGAGCTATCATTTTAACCTGTCATTAGGATTAAGTTCCAATATGCCCAGACATGCACTGTGGGCCTGTGAATAAACTAACTGACTCACTTTTATGACTATATGTTTTCGTAGTGCTTCCTTCATTGGCAGGGTTATCTAACTAACAAGTATCCAACGATATGGGGGAGATGTATGTAAATCAGCACTTTAATCATCACCGCTCGGAAACCTCCGATAGTTTCCCAGGGTCGGATCCAATCAACGTACTGATGGTGAGTCAAAACAATTAATAAGCCATGCGGCTGGTGGATCATGGAAAGAGACAATAGCTTAATATATATGAGGCCCTATAGGTAACTGGCCAATTTTACACAACCGGGCCAGAGTGCAGGGCTACATTACTGGAACAACCGGAAAAGACGCATACACCATATGTCTCCAAATGATGGAATTGTCCCTAACCACTTTAACCTATCCTATCGAGTTGAATAATAAGGTTTAGTCGGTAACAATTAGAGCACCGTCAGCGACCTCAGTGTAAAATTGATGATGGCAGGAAGAAAGTGATGTGGATATATATGTTGCTGTATGGTATTTTCTAGCGTACTGCTTTCCAAATTTTTTTACAATTAAACAAAACATATTAACTGGATAGCTAACTGCCATATATAACCAACCATTGTAATAAGTGTAATGTAATTAATGATTTCAACGAATATCACAGATTGATGAATTTAAATGGTGTGGCTAGTTGAAAGTACCTACAGTAAACAAGGATAATATACGCAGTAAGACAGAAATTTTAAATTGCGGTCCTAGGGCCGGTAAGGTACCATATATGGAAATGATAATTAAATGTACACTAGTATAGCTACTTGAGTACCTAATAGTCATTGGTATGGAACATACTATGTTACTGAAATTGAGGTGCTAACGTATTCATAGCGCGAGTCGACACGTTCTCTGAAGCTGGAAAGATTTCTGCAGGCAGATCTCCGCAGCTGATTTCCGCAGGCAGGTCTCCGCAAGCTGACTTCTCCAGACAGCGTAAACATGGTACACACTCAGGACAGTGAAACAGAGCAGTGAAGAAATGTCTATTAGATAGTCTTTGTAGCTAGTATACAATTTATACGGAAGTGAGAAAGTTATCCGTCCGGCGACGGAAGTAATAAAGTTGAAGTTTGCCCGTTAATAAAGAGGGCCTTATATAATGTTAAGCAGTTACATAAACTGGCACACAGTGCGGGATGCATCGCATAGCTCTTGCGGCGCACCTAGCAAAGTTCCACCAGACTGTGGGCAAAAACTTAATTAAACACACACGACATGCAGTGCGGAAATTGAAGTCCACTTTTCAGCGTGGTTGGCAGACCCGGTGAGTCATTCACTAAGAATCACCGTAAGCTCTACATTCCATAGAATTACATCATGGGCCCGCACGGCCCACTCTCGGAAAGGCTCTCTTAGGAAAGTCTGAATGCAGAAAGTATAACTTCAAATTTAGTTTATTACCCCCGGATAGCCGTCCAGGGGTGTCCAAAAACTGGTGGAAGCCGAGGACGTCCTACCACCGCAGATGTGCTGGGATCCGTAAGACACCGGTTGAAGTGAGAATCACTGTAGGTCAGCAGCTACATCTGTCCTCCTGATGGTCCAGAGGTCCTGCGCAGGCCGGCTTCCACACCAGCGATGCGCCTGATTCTCGATTTTTCATCCCTTTTACACTACTCGTGACGTCAGAGGCAGTTGCCTCAGCCAATCAGCGGCCGAACAGTAGCCAATCAGCGTGCAGCTAGATGAGTGACGTATTTATCACGTGAACAGAACATTCTAGATCTATTTATGCATACACACGATCACGACGTAAAAAGAAATATTTTGAAGCTAATTTAAGAGGATTTTCGCGGATAACTCAGAAGCAACCCTGAGACCCGCAGCTAACCAGCCAACCAAGTCATCGTGCACTTGTGGTGCGATTGGCGGATATCTACCAGTGGACCAGCATGTACCCCCACGAGCTACAAGTGGTGCCCGATGTGGGGCTCGAACGAGAAGCTAACCCACGCCTACATCTGACAGGCAGTATTCCCTCGATTTAGAGGTAGCATCATATGATGGGCGTACTGCTCACGTGCTCACCGACAATGTCACAAATTTAAATGGTGCAGAATGACCAGCACCTCCACAACACAAGTTCTCACCAATCAGCGAGGGGTCATTCCGCGATGCCTCATAGGCGGGAACTCAATACATCACCTTATGGGATATCCGTGATAGGCTACCACCATCTACGCTGGATCGTGGATGACTGCGTCAAAGACTCCTAAGGGCGCAACCACCAACTCCACGACTATTATGTTCACCTACGTCATCAATGGGTTATCAGTGGCTGGATGCTCATGTACCATATCCCATATCACCTCCTTTTCGCACATCATCTTATTATTCACCAGGACCGCCCTACGAACTGGAGGATACGGCTACACCATTCCAGTAATACATCAGACAATGTACGCACCACACACATCATTCACGTCAGTCACCTGCACCACCATATTACGAGGAATACGTCTCACAGCACTAGGAACGTCCGCGTCATCTACACAACATGCCTCCACCAGTCTATAGACTGACACCTGTCTATGGACCCACATGGAGGCAGTATTCGGCAGAACCAACATACCGTGCAACACATCATCACAGAGAATCGCCTTCACAAACGTGTCAGCATCGTCAGGGACATCGACGAGCAACACTGGCAGACTTAGGCACAGACTACACACCATCCTATACCGAACTAGAGAATGCGTTGTCAGAAAGATTCGGTGACACCACCCGTGGAGAAATGAGTCGGCTTCAACTAAAGAATCTACGTCGACTCTTGGAGGAAACATTGCCGGAATTAGCGAGTCGTATCCGTCGTCTTGTTACCCGTGCACTCCCCAGCACAAATATTAAAGGCGTAACACATCTGCATCTCGACACCTTCATAGACGCATTGAGCGGAGAGCCTGCCCTCAAAGAGAAAGTGTTTCTTATGGGGCACGGCAGCCTACAACAACTACCTAGAGGGATAGGCTCCTCAAGGGGTTGGTTGTAACAGGCGGAAGTTGGCCCACAATGGTCGGGGGCATGTAAAATCTGTAGTATAGGGCTGAGGAGCTACTGAAGGCCTCCGTGTCTAATGAAGGATGAATAAACATCCTACTGTGGTACCGTTTAGTCAGCGTATTGTTTAGGCTACTGGGATTTGTCGCTAATCTTATCTCAGCAAGTGGACATGCGTGGTACATGGATGATAGTCCACACCCAGGACATCTCTAGCATACTAGAAGTTCACTGTGTTTGCTAGAGATGGCCTGCAGGCAATGCCAGGGAAAATGGTCAAAGTTTGTATTCTGTTGGCAGATAGATACGGATCAGACCGTTGGTTGCCCTAGAGCATGAGCTCAGATGGTGATCGCTATCGACTGAGTCACCGGCCAGTTGTCTTGATCATGTCAGTTCATCAACCCATTCTTGGTTATGAGTGGTCAAGATGGCTCAATGTACAGTCAGGCCATGGCAATCGTTCGCATTGTGAGCCATGCCTCCCGTGATCAGAGATCATGAAAAGTGATTCTTTGGGAAGCGGGAGCGTATATGCGTGAGAGGTGCATCACATGGAAAGAGCGTGGACTATGTTCCTTAATCATGTTTCTTGGGCATGGTTCTCGATCTCATGTTAGACTCGTGTCCCATTGGCTATGCTCTGCGATCATGTCTTTAATGAGCATGGGTCTCATGTTAGACTAACTGTCCTATGTGCTCTGTTCTCTAATTATATTTCTTATAGGCATAGTCTTTAATCTCATACGCATGAATGGGAAAGGCACCTAGCCTCAGCTACATCCCTGTGTGACACGCTAAGCGACATCCTGTGATGGAGACAGACCTCACACCCGGAAAGCCGAATGGTGTATAGTATTAGGGAGCAGTACTAATACCATTTAGCGCACGGCTACCATGGTTCGCATCGAGAACTTCTTGGAGCGGGAGAAAAATAATTGCCGCCAATTGCATCCCATTAATGAGGTAAACGATGTTAATGTTGCAACAACAACTGAATCAACTACTACATCCACAAGCGCCACCAACAATGAACAACACACACAATCAGAAAACCCCGGTCAAAATCACATATCTAGAGCGAGAGGGCATGGCCAATCCCATCGCGGAGGCCACAACAACGCCCAAGGACGCGGGAACCAGCACAAAAATAGCAATAGACAAAACATGCATGAAAGATTAGAAGCGATAACTAAACAGATCTCAGCACTCACCAATCTTGTGACAACACTCAGAACCACAGCCGCAACACAATCCACCACTAGACCACAATCAACCACAACATCAGCACCGCCACCAAACACGTGCTTTGGATGTGGTCAGCCGGGCCATTGGAGGGAACGATGTCCAAACCGACCGCCATCTACAACCCCAACCGCTGACCGATGAACCCAGCAGCCAGAGAATCCATCAAATTAGCACAGGCACCGATTACAGAGTCACTTTGGTGCCCGTCCCTACAAACCGGCTCAACTGCAGCCTCTGAATGACTACGTCAGGCGGCCACACCTAGTCTTCGACATATTCCTACAACATCATACATTCACCTGCACCAGCTTCTTCTATGACGGCGTCTACGATGCACACTGTATCTTCAGCACTGATCAGCACTGATCCAACACTTTCCGCATCAATACAACCTTCTTTCCTATGTAAAACGGCAGTGGTAGGTTGTAGCACCTCAGCTGAATCAACGTTTTTACAAGCACCACGTCCCACCGCCAAGGCACTTAGCACCCAGTGTCCTTTGATGGTTTGCAACTCACAGCCTCTTACAGCCACCTCCCCGACATGCACCATCAGCACTGATCCCGAGGAAAGCACCCATTCAACATCATTGATCTTAAAAAAGAAAGATTGTATAAAGAAAAGAAACATCCAACAATGCCGTTGCTTCTTCAGCGCCTCAACTAAGCATCCCATGGCATGGTGTAAAAAGTGGCTCGCACAGGTAGCCCTCCTCAGCGAGCGTGAAAATTATATCTGCACTGCAGTATACACCAAGACAGCTTACACAGAATCAGCAACAGCACCACCACTACTGCTACCCCGACCCATCATCGGCCAAGCAAGCACAGCAGCAGTGACGACAAGTCGGTCCTTTCCATACTCAGCCACCAATGGCACTCATGGAAGCTATCCGGAAACAAGCCGACTATATACAGAATGATACTGTATCACCATCACTGCCTCAAATGGTATCATTGGAGGCTCTTCCACAGGCTCACCATAAAGTGATATACAAGTGTGCCTATCTGTTTAGCAGAATTTCCACCAGTGCCACTGTGGACACTGGAACTTCCATCACCGTCTTTAACAAGCGCTTATATTAGAGCATCCCAACTCATAAGAAGCCACCCCTTAGGCCTACAAACATCTTTTTCCAAATAGCTACGGGAGGAGATGTACCCATGGCTGGCGTAGTAAACCTCGTAATACAGATAGAGGAGATGCAATTCATATAGCGAGTTGTTATCGCCTCCACCCAAAACGATGCCCTGCTTGGTTTGATTTCCTCAGTGCCAGTGAAGTCATCATACATTGGAAACTACAGGAACTAGACATACACGGCCGACCGAGACCCATTGGACTGGAGTCGTCATTATATGATACATGTGCGGTGATATTAGCCACCACCACCACAGTTGAGCCGGGACAGGAAAGGATCTTGTGAGCCACTGCACCACAATTAGGAAACATCACTCACACAGCCATGCTGGAACCCGACCCCGAATACATGCTCGCCTCACAATGCGCCAGTCCACGCATCATCGTAGACACCACCAACAAAAATCATATACCCTTTCGAGTATTCAATGGCACTGCGGACCCAATAACACTCGAACCAGGAGTCCGTTGTGGCCATTTGGCAGATGTGATATCACTGGAAACAGCCCAAACCGCAAACACAACAACAATAATGTCTGATGATTTGCCCGAACATTTACATGACCTATATTTGCATGCCACAGTTGGATTGATGCAATCCCAAAAATTACAAATACGGAAATTACTTCACAAATATCATGATAGTTTCTCATCAGGAGACATAGACCTCGGAGAAACGCATCTAGTACGACACTCCATCGACACCGGAAACAACTGACCCATATGTCAACCCGTTCAATGTCTCCCTATTCATAAAGAGGCAGAGGTACACCAACAGGTAGAGGACATGTTACGGACAGCAATAATTGAGCCATCAGTATCCCCTTGGGCCAGTCCCATTGCACTAGCAAGCAAGAAGAACAGATCTTTGCGGTTTTGTATAGATTACCGCCGCCTTAATGATCTTAGCATCAAGGACGCTTATCCATTACCTCAGATAGATCAGGCCTTAGATTCCTTGTCTGGAGCCAAGTGGTGTTGTACCCTTCATTTAGCTAGTGGGTACTGGCAGGTAGCCATGGATGAGGCTGACATGGAAAAGACCGCATTTATATACCGAGGCGGCCTTTTTCAGTTCCACAAGATGCCCTATGGCTTGTGCAACGCTTCAGGAACATTCGAGCATCTCATTGAGCAGGTATTAACTACCCTGCATTGGGAAATCTGTCTGTGTTACATTGACGACGTAATCGTCTTTGGTCCAACGTTTGAGCAAACTCTTTCCAATTTAGACACCGTGCTGTCAGGATTCTGCATGGCTAACTTGAAGCTCAAACCAAAGAAATGTCATCTCTTCAGACAGCGCATCAAGTTCCTGGGACACGTCATATCTGGTGATGGAGTGGCCACCCAACCGTCGAAAACAAAAGCCATGGCGGAGTGGGTGACCCCTGAGTCTGTCACGGAAACTAGGAGCTTCCTTGGTCTCTGTCAATACTATCGTCGATATATCCGTCATTTCAGTGAGATTACATCACCTCTCTTTAAGATCACCGGAAAGGATCGACCCTTCGAGTGGATGAGTGAGTGTGAAGGTTCCTTCAGGGTGTTGAAGGAACTCTTGATGACCGCTCCTATTCTCGCTCACCTTAACCCTAACCTCGATTTCATCCTGGACACTGATGTGTCAGCTTACGCTATTGGCGCAGTTCTATCTCAGGTCACAGATGATGGAATGGAGCAGTTATTGGGTTATGGTTCGTGCACTCTGAACAAAACCGAGAAATGTTACGCGACCACCAAGTGAGAATTACTGGCTGCCGTCTACTTTGTCAAGTATTATAAACACTTTCTGTATGGCCACCCATTTACTCTCCGTATGGATCACACTTCCCTACGCTGACTCCGGAACCTTAAAAATCTGGAGGGCCAGGTAGCGAGGTGGCAGGAATCCCTGCAGGCTTTTAACTTCATTGGGGTTCATAGACCCGGCAAACTGCATGGAAATGTCAGTACCTTGAGCAGAATCAGGCTCAAGGATGAACCCGAAGTAGCCACCACCGTGACACATACAACACAGCCATCTCCGGTGTTCCCCAAATTGCGGTGGGCATAGTGGAACATAGAGACACAGTCACTCATGAACAAGCAACAGACGTGCAGACACAAAATATATATGCGTGGATCCAAGAGGGGGTATGTCCTCCCCGGGAATCTGTTACACCATTATCCGCAACAGCCAAGTACTACCACCAGCGGTTCAAGGAATGCCACATACAACAAGGCGTTCTCGACATTAATAACTGCCTGATGATTCTGGAATGTTATCGTGAAACGATATTACAACAATTACATGATAACGCCGGACATTTAGCTGTGGAACGAACATTAACGAGGATAAAACAGAGGTTCCACTGGATCGGAATTCGCGATAGTGTAAAGGCATGCGTCGCCAAATGTGTCCCATGCCAAAGACACGCTGTTGGCCAGCACCATTCCGCACCCCTACAAGTGAAAAGTGTTGGTGCACCATGGGAGGGAGTGGCTATTGATGAGCTCGGACCCTTGAATACGATGGATGACGGAAACAAGTACATCCTCGTATTGCAAGATTATTTTATGTAGTGGGTGGAAGCATTTGCCTTGCAGGACCAAGAGGCATCCACAATAGCAGAGGTCTTGGCAAGCAATGTGTTCTGCCGGTTTGGAATGCCTTATGATCTGCGCTCAGATCAAGGAAGTAATTTTGAGAGCCGGCTGATCTCCGAGCTCTGCAAATTATTCCATATCGTCAAAATGAGAAACACACCGTATCATCCCCGCAGCGATGGTTTGGTCGAAAGATTCAACCGTATGCTGGCGGCGATGCTGACGAAGGAAGCACGCCTTAGTTGTCCAGATTGGGATCTACGACTCCCATATGTGCTCATTGCATACCGCACTTCAGTACATTCCAGCATGGGTTATACCCCTGCGTGGTTAATGTTAGGCCATGAATTAGCCTTGCCACTGGATCTGGCCAAATTTGCCATCTCTCTACGTAGAGCTCATGCGACAGCGGATCAAACAGACCCATGGGCTAGTGAGAGCAACTCTATCCACTGCACACTGGCGTCAGAAAACATGGCATGACCGGCGAGTGCATGGGGATCCATATGAAGCAGGAAGAATGGTTTGGGTACACGATTCGCAACGATCTGCAAATGTGCCATGTAAACTGAGTTACCAGTGGAAAGGCCCCTATCTGGTAGTAGGTAAGATGTCGGACGTGACCTACCGTATCCACGCTTTGGATGGCCTGACCTCAGTCATCCACTTCGATCGGCTTAAACCTTGTGTCAGTGATGACCACATACCAGAGCTCGGACTGGGCATTCCACATGACACCGGTTGTCTCTACGGCGACGAGTATTCCGATGTTAGTCCAGAGCACCATGGTGCCAGTTCGACCCTTCTCCTACCAAGCCAGGAGACTGGTAAATGAGCAACTAACACTGAGGACGATGCCGTGATACGTACTCGCCCTCTCCTTCCCTCAGGAGGTGTTTACTCGATCTGGGAAGTCGTATCTGAAAACTTTCTCGTTTGTGTTGTCCAAGGGGAAGGACGGAACAATTGTTCCGCTGACCTCTTCCCACTCCCACCCACTTAATGCTATACGCCACCCACCCCCATTATAGAGTTACCACAAGCAGAATCAGAGGCCACCCCGGGCCATGCTTCTTGTGGGGGTGGAACATGTAATGAATAGCATGGAAGTGAAGAGACTGGATGAGGCCTTCGCTCGTTTTCGAGAACAGCAAAACCACACAACTCAGTGTACCTGACCATGCCCCGAAATCGCGCAACCACGCCCCACCCAAGGTGTTCCCTCTCCATATGCACCATCACCACCCCCATCTCCAACACACGGCTCTGCTCTATGCACCAAGTTCGGAGATCATTTGTCCTGTCCACTTCACACTCCCCTCGATGTCTGTAGACCATCACTCTTCAGATATGAGAGAATCAGCTGTTACAGAGGAAGTGGCATCCCACACCGCAGCAACCAACCCCCATGTCTGATAAAGTTGACGCCACTCTTCACTTACTTCCTTCCCCCTCCCCTGAAGTAATAAATATGTCACCCTTCACAACAGCGCAAGAATCATCCGCAGATAACCAGCCACGCGTATCAATGAAAATCACCAACACGACAGAAACATAGACACTCATGTTTGACTGCATTCACCATCTCCATATGACGGCATTGTTATTGTAATAAATTACGCTTGATCTAGGTAGGGATGGGACTTGTCCTACCCACAGAGGAGGATGATTGGCAGTCCACGCACCCGGAAAACACAGTCCAGCTTGGCAGAGTTAGTATACTTAATTTCCGCAAGTAATGGATCTGTTTATACCAGACAATAATCATAGACAGCTATACTGTCCTAATTTTGATTAAGAACACCATCGTTCTACCGTGTATACAGATCATTAGCACACGGGCTGATGAAGCAGCATCAAAACTTCAACAGTATAATATCAAGGAGAATTTCAAATATTTTCTTACCTACATATTCCCACACATGAACATATGAACACAGGTGGGAATACATTCTTACAGACAAGACACAGATGCATGTATAGGATCACGCGCATATAGGGATGCTGTTCTGAGGAATAGAGTTAAAAACATATATTTCACTCCGCCATTACGTATATATTGCCTAAGTTTCTGATCAACCACATGCTTTCACAACAAAGAAACATGTGGCTATCACTTCTATTTCCAGTAAATTGGATCAAAGGCTTTAAACACAATAGCCACCCAAAACGCACAACTACCACGGCGTGATGGAGGAGGTGAGAGGGTGAGTCAGGGCAATTGCCACTGACGTCACCGCACTCTCCCACACCCCATCGGGTGCTCCAGCCTGAAATTAAAACAGGCAAGTTTATAAGCATCCAATCTGTAAAACCGCATCACCCTAATAAAAAGGTGAGCTTCCACAGGAATAAGTAGTTCTGAGTTTTCACGTTGATCAGAGACTTGTTTTCCCATCGAGTAAAGACAAAAGTGACATACATTTCTTCCTATAATTATAATTACTCCCTTTACACGGGAGGAAAAATTCATATGACTCTAGATTTAATAAATCAAAACTTTCCTTATAGGGCGTGGCCGAATCACCCTGGAACCTTCGGGTGTGGTCATCCACCCTCCTGTGATGTCACCAAAAAGTATAAAAGGAGGAGATCGCGCACTGAAACTTCGTCTTCCCGTCAAACCTCGACACAAGGGAAGATCAAGCATTAGGCTACTTTCGTGTCGCAAACCAAATTCTGCTGTTTTTCTTATTATTAAATTATAACTTCTATTATATATTACTTGGCCAGGAAAGTTATGAAGAGCTAGGAAAAATTAGATTAGGTTAGGCCGTCCGCACCGCCATTAATATGCGGAAATAAGATGTCACTTGCCAAGGGCCTTGCCTTGTCCGACAGTTTGGAAGAGTCGACGCCAACACCATCCAGAAAGAAATATCCGTGTTCAGCATTTCAGCCCAACGGTCAGCCACGTAAGTCGGACTTAACGCTGCATGTTAATCATGACCATCTCATGCAGAGAGCTTTTTTGTACGGATTGCAAATACCTTTATACCGCTACCCAGTAAGGTGTGACCCACACATTGATGGATAAACATTGTGTGCTTGTAGTTACATTACAGCCTAGTGAACAAAGTGAAAACGTTGAAGTGCTAGCCACTCGTTTCGAAACTAGACTTCCTATTAATGTACTTCCTACGAAGAAGATGGCCAAAACTAAACATACGAAACGGTGACAATCATATTTCCTGCACTATCGACCATCAACAGTAACAACCGCATCCACAACACAGCACGCCTGGCGCCACTAGGCCACCATCGCCACCATCACGACGGAACCAACAGCACCATCAGCACCGGCAGCACCTGCAGCGACGGTACCAGCACCACCTGCAGTTTCCAATCAGGCAGCACCCGCAGTAACGCCACCGTCCACATCACACACGTCATCAGCCCCAGCATCCGCATCATTAATCGGCCGGCCCATTTCAGTCGTTATTACAACGTCTGCACCAGAACCCATGTTACAGGGCATTTTTGATAGGTCAACGTCTCCTTGTAGCCTTATCATTGACGAGGAGATCAGCCTTACGGAAGCGATCCTGACCACCGCATCACGAACCAGCATCACCGCACACCCATGCAGCAGCACACCAGCAGATCCAGCCATATGGAAGATAACAACGCCAGAACGTCCTTAGGCTGGGATTGGATGCTTTCACTGTCCTGAGTGTGCACCGTATCTACCCTGCCTGGAGGAGTCAACTTCCAGAGCCAACCTGCCTCCGGAAATCGCCTGCGGAAATCTCTCCAGCTCCAGAGAATGTGTCAACTCGCGTTATGAATATGTTAGCACCTCAGTTTCAGTAACATGGTAGCCTGTTCCATACCAAGGACTATTAGGTACTCAAGTAACTATACTATTGTACATCTAATTATTATTTCCGTATCTGGCACTGATGACTAATAGGTGCCTTCCCGGTCTTAAGACCGCAATTTACAATTTCTTAATTACTGTTCATATTATCCTTATTTACTGTAGGTGCTTTCACTAACCACACCGTTTAGGTCTTTCAACCTGATACGTACTACCTCATTAATTCTTATGGAATTTGTCATTGTTCATTGCATTGGTTAGTTGTATATGGCAGAAAGCCAATTAATATGTTTTGTTTAATTATAGAAAACTTAGACCACAGTATGCTAGGAAATACTAAAACAGCAACATTTATATCCACATCACTTATCCCATCATCATCAATTTTACACTGAGGTCACTGACCGTGCTCTAAATGTTTGAGCCCAGTATGTTGCCTACTAAATCTTACTATTTAGCTCAATAGGATATGTTAAAGTGATTAGGGACAATCTCTTCATTAGGAGACATATAGTGTATGCCTCTTTTCCGGCTGTTGCGTTAATGTAGCCCCGCACTCCTGCAAGGTCGCGTAAAATTGGTCAAATACCTATAGGGCCTGTTATATATTAAGTTATTGTTTCTTTCCATGATCCACCAGCTTTATAATTGTTTGGCCGTCCCATTAGCACGTTGATCTGATCCGACCCTGGGAAACTATCGGAGGTTTTTGAGTGGTGATGGTTAAAGTACTGATTTACATACATCTCCCCCGTATCCGTGGATACTTGTTAGCTAGATAACCCCGCCAACGAAGGGAAGCATTTCGAAAACATATAGTTATAGCTGTGAGTTTGATAGTTTATTTACCGGCCTGCAGTTCATATCTGGGTACATTGGAACTTAATCCTAATTACAGGTCAAAAGTTAGATCCATCGGAAGCGGTGACGGACGAGACGTGCATTTGCATCCAACTCATCGGAGTGTCTGGGAAGGATCTTGGAATCTGCCACGCCCTCACGGGAATGACGTTCGCGATGGATATTCGCCTCTATCTCCTCCTTAACAATATGTCAGTGATCAAACTTGCTTATGTGTAATGTAGCCATTGTCTAGGTGATGTTTTATGTGGTTGCGGAGCAAGGTAGATGGATTTTCATCAAATTCGGATGTGTTACGATGTACCATGTATGCATACTGTTCGTGGTGGTAGATGCGCTTTCAAAGCGACCTACGGGAAGCTAGGCATCTGCGCCCATTGGACAGCTGTATCTAACGATAGGTAGGAATCCCTGCCACTTGCGGCCAAAGCTTACAACAAAATGGTAGGTTAGACTGTAGTAGAAGGCCCACATAAATAAAGTGGCATCTACCAATACAGCATCTTGGAACTACATAAGATGGTTCCGCCTTCATGTAAACCAGTTTGCATCATGTTACTTATGGCTTCACTAGCATTTTTCAGCACTTAGCATTTTCTGTTGAACGAAAGAGTGGCCCTTTTTGCCAACTTTTTTCCTCTGCTTCGGCATCGAAGGCATTTTCCTGTGACGGAGGCCCATGCGAGGCATTTGCCTCTCACAACAGCGAGAATTCCTGTGATGGAGGCCCACGCGAGGCACCTTCCTCTCACACCATCAGGAAACATCCGGTGACGGAGGCCCGTGCGAGGCACTTTTCTCTTGCAGCAACATTGTTCTCTCTGTGTATGTTAGGGATATATTAACTTATATTAAGTTACTCAGTGGTCTCTTATGTGGATGCTTCTCTTGCGGGGATACCTCTGCAGATTCAAGGATCTGTGTGGTACCTCCAGCGACACCACGTAGAAAGGACACCAGCTAGCTCTATATTGTGTATTATTGTGCTCATTCTACTGTCAAACGATTCACCTTGTTTGTATAGTATTTATTTATATTTCTAGTAAATTACTCTAATTATTCCATTCTCTAAATTAGTATGGATAGACACACCAGTGACACAAACAGTTGGGATGACACAGTGTGGTTCAATCTCGGTGGCAATGGTCGCACGGCCCCACTGGAACATTAGTGTTCCACCGGCTCTAGAAGTTGGTTTTTGTACACCATGGAGAGACATCATACAGGAGCTGCAACCCGTAGATCCGCAGCTAACCAGCCAACCTGGTCATCACGCACTTGTGGTGCGATGGGCGGATATCTACCAGCAGACCAGCACGTACCCCCGTGAGCTACACTCGCTTCCATTTCCGAGACTTGTTGCCAGGGAAGCGCTGACGTGCGCGCATGCGCACCACGCATTTTATCGGACTAGGCCGATTTTAATGAAAACCTCTCTCATAGGGCCTATGTACGCATACTATCCTACCCAGGGGGAGGGGCATGCTTGGAAAGAATCTGGAGTGGCTGTTCCGTACCCAACTTCGCTTGACAGCCAGTACCCTTCCGGTCGGTCCGTGCTACACAAGGCATTTAACACATGGTGTCCCTTGGTGGTTTGCAACTCACAACTCCTTACAGCATCATCTACTGCATCCAGCACCAGCAGCAGTGATTCGGATGGGAGTCAACATTCGGCATCATGGACCTGCAAGAAGGAGTGCCGTACAAAGGACGGGAAAATTCCACACTGTCATTGCTTCTGTGCATCCACTAATCATCCCATGATGCATTGTCAAAAATGGCTCACACAGGTAGCCCTCATTCGCACCTGTGACAATCCTATCCACACGGCTGTATACACCAACTCTAAATACACAGAGGCAGCATCAACACCACCACCATTGCTAACCCCAGCTCCATCATCGTCTAAGCAATAGCTGCAGTGGCGACGATGGCTTGGCCCTTTCCACACTCAGCCACTTGCACTCATGGATGCTATCCAGAAACAAGACGACTATATACAGGATGATATCTTACCAAGAGCAGATGGTATCATTGGAAACTCTTCCACAGGCACACTGTAAAGTAATATATAAGTGTGAAAGCATCCCACCGCATAAAAAGTCGCCCCTTAAACTGGCAAACATATTTTTGCAAACAGCTATGGGAGCTGATATTCCCGTGGCTGGTACTATAAATCTCGTGATACAGATAGAGAAGATGCAATTCATCCAGCGAGTTGTCGTTGCCTCTATTCAAAACGATGCCCTGTTTGGTTCTGATATCCTCAGTGCCAGCGAAGCCGTCATACATTGCAGACAACAAGAACTAGATATACACGGCGGACGTATCCCCCTTGGACAGGACATGCGACATGTGTGCAGTGATTTTGGCTTCTGCTGCCACAGTTGAGCCGGGACAGGAGAAAAATGTATGAGCCACTGCACCACAGATATGAAACAACGCACGCACGCACGCACGCACGCACTCACTCACTCACTCACGCACGCACGCACGCACGCACGCACGCACGCACGCACGCACGCACGCACGCACGCACGCACACATACATATATATATATATATATATATATATATATATATATATATATATATATACACCTGTGCAAAAGTTAAGCACCACCCTATTTTTACGCACATGCGAGGGTATATTCATGTGCTATGAAGAAAGCAATAGCATAAACATTTATGTACCCATCCATCTTAGTGCAAGAGGTAATAATGCAACTAGAGGAATGCTGATTATGATGGTGGGGAAACACTGTATGTTTTTGTTTGAACTTGAAAACGAGGCCTGAATATGGTTACGTTGACACAACTGACAACTATTGCCCTACAGTTGACACACGTGGCTAGATTGTCATTAATGGTGTCTGAAAACGAAGTTTAACATCTGTGCACGAGTTTGAGACTGTCATTATTAATACCGGGTATATCCACCTTGTGCCTGGATGACGGCCTGGACACAACGTCTCATGCTGGTCACCAACCGACTGATACGCCATTGTGGTATTCGTTGCCATTCAAGATGGAGTGCGTCTGTTAATTCATGTAGGTTCTGCACAGGAGGATCCCTCCTTCTCACCATGTTTCCCAGAATGTCCCAGATATGCTCAATAGGGTTCATGTCAGGGCTCCTTGCTGGCCATGGTAGGGTTTCAATGGCATTCTGGCGGAGGTATTCATGCACAGCTCTAGCACGATGTGGTCGGGCGTTGTCATCCATGAATATAGGGTGGGTTCCAGGTGCATGATTTACAAAATGAGGGACCACAACTCTATCCAGTATGGAATCTTGATATCTTTGTCCATTTAGTGTTCCAGGTACAGTCAACAGATCCAGCTTACAATCAAATGAGATGCACCCCCATATCATAACGGAACCTCCACCAAATGGAACTTCTTCCATGATGTTACGTTGGTCGTACGCCGTGCGTCTGGACCTCCATACACGAGTTCGACCATCTGTGGCATGAAGCAGGAACCGACTTTCATCGGACCAGTGTACCCATCTCCAGGATCTCATGTTCCAGTGTCTTCTTTCGTTGCACCACCTCAGACGCTCCTCTTTGTGGTGTGCAGTGAGGGAGGAGAGGACGTCTGACAGGTCTCCTAGCTTTCATGCCAGCAGCATACAGTCTCCTTTTGACGGTAGACATTGACACTCTATTGCGTGTTTCCCATTGCTGGCTGGGCACTCTGCTGTTGGTGAATGGAGATCTCCTAACAAGGCATACTAGGGCTCGATCATCACGGGCAGTAGTCTTCTTCGGTCTTCCAGATCTAGGCCTGTCCTTCACCTCGTTAGTTTGCCCATGTTTTGCAATCAAACGACTGATTACAGTATGGTTAATGTTCAGCTGTCTGCCAATCTCTCTGCATGACATACCAGTGGTATGCATGCCTATGATTTGCCATTTCACACGATCACTTAACCTTCGTCTTGCCATAGCGGTTCACAATCAAGAGCTAATTCTCTCTGTACAAATAAACCACGGTCATGAACACAAAATTCCTAATCTTGTCGCCTAAATCTGTATGTAATGTTCTACACCTCAAACTGGACTTTTACATAACTGAACACGTGTGCTGTTTCCCGCCACGCACGGACATCAAGCGGCGTGAAGTCATGCATGCATGTGCATTTCGTACTTGGAATTATGTCAGCTAACGCGGGAACAAAAAGTATGGCATCCTAGTTGTACCATCATGTTTCTACGTTCTATTGTTTTTGCTGGTGCTTAACTTTTGCACAGGTGTATATATATATATATTTATATATATATATATATATATATATATATATATATATATATATATATATATATATATATATATATATATATATATATATATATATATATATATATATATATATATATATATATATATATATATATATATATATATATATATATATATATATATATATATTATATTACATCGTTTGTAATGGTGGTACGTTGGAGATTGGGTTTCTCCATGAGAGACGCATAGTGTACGCCTCTTTTCCGGTTGTTGTGGTAATATGCACCGGCAAGGTTATGTAAAATTGGCCAGTTACCTATAGGGCCTCATATAAATATATAGTGAGTTATTGTCTCTTTCCACGATCCACCAGGCGCAAGGCTTATTAATTGTTTGGATTCCCTATCGACACGTTGACTGGATCAGACCCTGGGAAACTATCGGAGATTTCCGAGTGGTGATAGTCAAAGTGTTGATCTACATACATTTCCCTCATATCCTCGGATACTCGTTAAGTAGATATGCCCGCCAATGTAGGAAGCATTGCGAAAACAATAGTTAAATATTTGAGTTAGTTAGGTTATATACTGGCCCGCAGTGCAATTCTGGGCATTCTGGAACTTAACCCTAACCACAGGTCAAATGTTAGATCCGTAGGACGCGGTGACGGATGAGATGCAGATCTCCATCAAACTCGTTATAGTGTCTGGGTGAGATCTTGGAATCCACCACGCCCTCACGGGAAGGACACTCGTGGTGGATATCCGTCTCTCTATCTCCACCATAACGATATGTCAGTATTTAAACTTGCTTATGTGAACTGTAGCCATGTTCCACTGATGCTATATGTGGTTGCGGGCAAGGTAACCAGATTTTTATCTGAATCGTGCGCCTTGTGCACATGCTATCCTTGGAGGTAGATGCTAGGCAACGTGACCTACGGGAAGCTGAGCATCTGCGCCCATTGGATAGTTGTATCTAAAGTTATGTAGGAATCCCTGCCACTTGTGGCCAAAGCTTGTATTCGTTTCTAACAACTAGATGGTAGGTTAGATTGTAGCAGAATGCCTGCATAAATAAAGCAGCAACTACCAATACGGTAACTTTGGAACTACATAAGACAGTGACCTGGGAATTCTTCGGAAATCGTTCGTCCCGTCTTCACGTAAATCAGTGTGCATTACATTAATTATGGCTTCACTAGGATTTTCATCACTTAGCATTTTCTGTTGAACACAAGAGTGACCCTTTTTGCCAGCTCTTTTCCTTCGCTTTGGCGTTGAAGGTATTTTCCTTTGCACTTTCCTCTCGCAACAACAATATTTTCTTTGTGTGTGTGTTAGGGGTATATTAGCTTATATTATGCTAGCTAGTGACTTCGCTGCAGAGCTCTCTTACGGGGATACCTCTACGGATTCAAGGATCTGTGTGGTACCTTCGGCGAAACCACGTAGAAAGGACACCGGATGGCTCTATGTTGTGTATTATTGAGCTCATATACTGTCAAACGAGTGATATTGTGTGTATAGTACTTATTAAATTTATGACGGTTTAATTATTAACATATCATCCATTGCTCTAAATTAGAATGGACAGACATACCAGTGACACAAATAGTTGGGATGACACCGTGTGGTTTAATCTCAGCGGCATTGGTCGCACGGCCCCACTGGATCATCAATGTTCCACCGGCCCTAGAGGCCAGTCTTTGTACCTTCTGGAGAGACGTGATACGGGATCCGCAACTCCGAGATCCGCAGCTAACCAGCCCTACATCGTGCACTTGCGGTGTGATGGAATGGAATGACATGGCGGACCAGCGCGTACCCCTGCGTGCTACAGTACATACATGAGCTTATTATCCCGGTAATATTTTGAAAACAATTTCAATGAGCTAATTTGGGATAACTCGGCCATTTCTGGTCCGATTTTAAAAAGGTAAATAGTTTTTGGAATCCTCGTCTCATTCCGGTCCTGATAGCTACCAAGAACGACAAGAATAAAGCAATTTAAAGAAATTATGTGCACCGACTCGGTACGCTTTAATACGCATTATCTTTTCTTTTTTTTCTTCTTTTTTTCTTTTTCTTTAATACGCATTCTCTCCCAATGCTGACACGTGTTGTCACGGAAGTTCTGACGCTCGCATGCGTGCTACGCGATCTCACGGACTTAGTCATTTCATAGAAACCTCTCTCATAGGGCTTTATACATGCGTACTATCCTACTCAGGGGGCGTGCTTGGAACGTACCCGGAGTGGTCGTTCCATACCCAGCCGAGCTGGGATGGTCCGTACCTGTCTGGTCGATCCACGCTACACCGACTAATATTGCATGATTCTATTTAAAAGTTTGTCAGTGAATAAGAATATGATTTTATTCCTGTTTCGAATTGCACAATTTATTTAACATTTGTCCAATTCTTCTCAAACAACCACCATCCTACTCAAAATAAATTCCTCCTAGCATACATATGTATGCATGGACATATTTTGGTCTTAGAATTGAAAGATACATTTGGGATTTAAAATAGCCTACGATTCATACAACACGCCTACGGCTTAAAGGTGTGAATCACAAGTGTTAAAAGGGATTAACTCCAATTAAACCTAGGCCAGCTGACGCATTCCATGCATAGTCCCTTTATCACTGTTTGTTGACACAACAATTAGCTCAAGCTAAGTGGGCTGCGTATTGCATAAGCCTTTAATTGACCTTTCCAGTTTTAACTAGGCCCCACCCATCTCTAGCTAAGCTCCACCCACACCTCACTCGTGTTGTCACTCCATCACTCAAGTTTCAAAATAATAATACAGATAGATTCAACAGGTTACCTATATACAATCATCTAGCTAGGACACTGTGCTGTGCTGAAGGGTGCAGGTCATCTTTATATATACAATGACTTCGGGCGATTCCTCTTGTACTTGTTATACATGTGGGTGGGTGCAGACGAGTCTGATGGGAAAGTCATCTTTGAACATCTGATCTTTCTAAAACTTGTTGAGTCTTCCCTTGAAGGCGTTGAGCATAGGAGCTGTGACAACTGACTGGGGTTGACCATTCCAGTAGTTTGTCACCAGAATGCTGAAAAATCTCTTCTGTGTGTAAGATTTAAAACGTTGCTTTAACAGTTTGAAGCTGTAACCTCTCGTGCAATGTCCATCATCAGATAGCAGCAGCTCCTCACGATTTACATCATAGATCCCATGAACATACTTGTAAGTCTCTATTAGGTTGCCACGTACGTGCCGGTATATCAAACTGGGCAGATTTAGTGCCTTCAAGTAGTCTTCATATTGGCTATCTTTCAGGCCTGCTATCAGTTTTGTAGCTCGACGCTGGACATTCTCAATGACCCAGTGTCTTTTTGTGCAGGGTGGTGGTGTGGGGGGGGGGGGGGGGGTGGGGGAGGGTGGACCATCGCACATTTCCGTAATCTAGATGTGGCCTCACTAGGCTCTTGTAAAGCAGTATAAGTGTGTTGGCTTCTAGGCAGACAAATGATCTTCGTATCATACCAAGGATCATGTTGGCTTTATTGACTGCCATCTCCACATGTTGTCTGAATTGTAGATTGTCATCGACATAAGCGCTGAGGTCCTTTTCACAGGTGGTGTCATCTACAATGATCTCCTGGCTATTCTCAATCATGATATATATCATCTTCGCATTGGATCCTCCTAAGTGGATTACTTTGCATTTGGATGCATTGAACCACATTTGCCAGGTGGCTGCCCATTCTTTTAAGTTGTTGAGGTCTTTTTGGAGCTTGTCGTGGTCTTCTGTTGTAGTAATTCGTGAAAGGAGCTTAGTATCATCAGTGAATATCTTGATTAAGTTGTGGGCAACTTGTGGCATGCCATTAATAAAGCAGACGAACAGTACTAGCCCTAAAACACTTCCCTGTGGGTATTCCACTAAACACATGTGACAAGTTGGAGCAGGAACCATTTACTGATACTCTTTGTCTTCTGTTGTTAAGAAAATCGGCTATCCATCTTAGGACGTGACCTACAATGCCATATAGTTTCTCAATTTGCTAATCAGTCTTTCGTGTGGCACAGTATCAAATGCCTTGGCAAAATCGTAGTATCCACCGCCTTGCCATTATCCACAGCTTGACTACAGAGGTTCAGAGTGTCCAACAGTTGTGTAATACATAATTGCCCATTTAGAAAGCCGTGCTGACACTCAGTAATAAAGTCAGACATATGATGCATAAGTGCAGTGCGTCTAATTATTATAGTCTACATATAAATGTAAATGCCAATCTTGTGCTTAAGACAGGTTAATACTATGGGAATGTTCTGATATTTGTTGAGATTTGTCGTTCTACTGTATTATTGAAGCTCACTCAGAAGTTCTCCGTCGGTGCTGCATTGTATACATGTATCGACAAAGAATACACTCTATGTCAGATAGGCAAAATGTATTTAATAGCATGGATGGGTCTATAATGAAGTCAGCGAGTACCATGTGATTGTTGGTGATGGGTCTGACTTTTTGTTGACATGTCGCACACATGTCACACATAATTTAAATTCCTAGCACTATACTAGGGCCATTTCTATTATTACATTCATGAAATCAGAGACTTCTCCAGCGATATTGCCTGAGCTATTCTATCCCCCTCTAGCCATATAGAAATGATTTTCAATCCAACAATCTGCCCTGCCGCCATGTGCGTATTTGACCGTTCCGCGGTTCGTTGCGTTCCGCCGTTCCGCGTTTTATGGTTGTTCGAAAAATTCAATCTGGCAACACCGTAGTGTCCGGACATTACCGAAGATTGCCGATCGATTATGTTATTGTTAACTTGATGAGTGAACTGCTCGGTTATTGTTTTGATAATTGAGTTTTTATGCGAATAAATGGCAATAGATGGCTTGGAGATTCAGTACTGAGCCCAGAGAGCTGTCTAGAAACAGCATCAAGCTGAATGGGGATACCTGCAGAACAATAATCTTAACACGGGCGTCTCATCTTGTCGGCCGTCCAGTTCGGCTCAATACCACCTCCATTCTTTCTCTTTGTGAGTTCTGTCAAACGCTTGCTGCTCCTCCGATGGCGATGCATAGTTATTGATCAGATCTCCGATTTAACACTGCAGGATCTTAGCGATTCTTGAGTGAATGAAGGTGTAGTGCACCAGCCATAGGAACCCGAAAAGCCATCTGGATCGTCCGTAGAATACGGTTTGTGGGCCTAGCAGGATTTTTGCATGCGATTTGATTGAACATTCGTTACATTGTCACTGGCTTTCGAATTTCGTCTGTGCCAGTATCAGTAAAAGTCAAAAGAATCATCTCATCAAAGTTTATTTGTAGACATCTGACAGGATATAGCACAGAAGATTTAGTAATACAATTTTGGATACTCTTAGATGCGTTTAATTATCTAAGTCTGAGGTGAGGATGATTATTAGTTTTTCACAATTTTGATGTCACTTAGTTAATAACATTAATATTTCAGTGATGCTGTGGATATAAATCTAAGACTGTTGTACACACACAATCCTGGCTTTGACAGAGAGGTGACTGCATTAGGCAATCAAGCCAAAGAATGTCCATGGACTTTATGTTCGACTGGGATAACGAAGGCGATAAGATCTCATTTGATGACAGTGACCGATTTGAGGAAGATTCCCTTTGTTCATGGATCAGTGAGTCTGAGAGTGTCTGCAATAATTGGCGTGGTTGGAAGAAGCAGAATGGTTCCCAACTAGCGAACTCACAGCGAAATGCAGGTAATAAAATTACCTAATATAGATGTAAGTTTATATTTATGTAGAAGATAATGTTATATACATTAATCATGTTACCCTCTAAGAATAAGGTAAAATAATAATAACATGTCTTAGGATGTTGTTGTGGACTTAGGGTTCAATAATAATAACATACATGTATGCCCCCCCCCCCCCCCCACCAAAAAAACCCCAACCCAGCCAACTGTTCACAAATCTATATTTACCTCAAGAAGTGTTGGATGTCCCAGGGACTCCACGCCTAAAAATCTGAGGGTCCCAAAATGAAATCTGGGGGTCCCAACCTGAAATTTGTGATTCCATTACAGATTTTCTCATCCCTGCTACAATTAGAGAGGATCATGAGCTCACAGCTATGAATTATAGTGGTAAAAACCCTGTAAAACTAGTTAGTATTTAACAATTATACATGGTTTTCAGGGGTTGCATGTGGACCCACTGCTACAACTTTTGGGGGTCCCAAGTTACATTTTAAGGGTCTATGCCCACAAAAGGACTCCTATGAGAGAAATCCTATTTATATGTGGTTCCTCTTTCTCCCCCCCCCCCACTGGACTCTTTTAGTCAATCTAACAATACAGAATAAGGTCAATAAACGCAGGCTTGCCTCTCGTATATAGTTACCACCAGTTAGTAAAGAGCTCTACTCTTGGGCATGTGCCATTTCTTGTGTTGGAAAGTTGCCTTGAATTTAAGACAGTTTGACTGGAATTTAAATGTTTAAAGCGTGTCTATCACAGGGTTCGCACGGGTCATGGAAAGTCATGGAATTTGAAAATCTAAATTCCAGGCCTGGAAAAGTCATGGAAATTTGTCAATTTGATAAAAGTCATGGAAAATGATAATCTCCCTAAATAAAAATAAAATCTGATGGCATACAAATGTGAAATGGGGAAATAAAGCTCGGAAATACACATTTCCATACCTTTATCGCGGCGATCACATGATTTCATTCATTATCAAAGTCATATGTCCAACCAAAATAAAATGACCCAAAACAACGTAAGAAATAAAATGAGGTTAAATCCCTTTTTATGTTGTTAAGCCATATTACTCCCAAATAAAAACGGGTTTTGTAACGCCGCGAATGCGAATATCCCAAATGAATAATAAATATGTACAGAAGAGAATGTTTTTAAAACAATTTGAGCAATAAATTCACTATTTCCTTTTCGGCAGTATATTTAGTGGCAAGATTTTTGTTCATTTGGGCGATTTCATCCCGGCCGAATTGGTTACATTATGATAATTAGATGGCGATGATATCTCGGTCTCGCTAGCGTATGGAGATTCCCCTGTATATTGAACGTATTTCTTGCTCAAAGATGGTGTTATGCATTCTATTACGGTTAAAGTATGAAATAAACTTGTTAATATTAAAAGAATAACAAGATATTTAGCCGATAAAGGTTTATTATTATTTTGAATCTAGCGGTAAAGTTACCAATTTTCGTTTGTCTGAAAAATATGTTTTGCAATATTTCTAAACTCTGCGTATTATATTCATGTATACAGCTTTTTTGGCTCATATTTTGTCAAATTTTCCCATGCGTGTGTTATCTATTAGTGCGCAACATATTCGCGAAAGTAACGATTTTATGGATTGGATTTCAATTTTTTCTTGAACACCTTGTCCAAATAGAAGCCTCGGCTCTAAGCCTTAAATTAAAAAAAAAATGTCAATTTGCAGACCAAGTGAAGACTATTTTATAAAAAATGTTCAACAATAGTCTTCTCTTGGTCTGCAAATGGACATCTCTCAAGACCACGCGTGACAGAAGCCGGCTTTGGCTGATATGAGTGTTAAAGGGTTAATAGAAAATTTTTGGGGTCAAAATCTTAGATTTTTTTACAAAATTACTAGAAATGCCCATAGTGCTTCTTACCATTTTGACCGATTTCAACCAAATTAGACTAAGTATGATCATAGGCTCTAGAACTTCCATTCAGAATTTTTATTCGTCAATTTTTTATGTGAAAACCTCAGATTTTATTAAAAATGTACCGGATATTCTCACATGTTCACCCTTTGCCCTAGATAAAGTGAATTCCATATGATTCACTATATGCTGTTGAACATTTTGAAACAAATTTGACTGTCTTTGACCTAGCTATTGATTCTTGGAGGTCATGGAATTTCTTAATTTTAGTCATGGAAAGTCATGGAATTTCAAATACTGAAAGGTGTACAAACCCTGCTATCAATTTAATCCTTATTATGTTGGTATCAAATTGTAAATTGTTCCAGTGTCCCGATATGCATGACTGGTGTATATTTTGAAAATCATGTTTGCAGAAAGCTGTTGCTGTCTTAGAATTATATAAATGCACAATTAACATCAATACAATAATTTGACTGTCAGAAAGCAGCACATTTCAGCCAAGTTATTTTCAAAATAATGACCATAGTTTAACTATTAACACATAATAACACTTTATTTGAGCATATAATCATGGTATAGTTATTATCCCCCCACTTTAGCAAAAAGCGGGGGATTATGTTTTCGCTTCGATCCGTCCATCACACACACATACACAGGTTTTCTTTCGATAACTACTTTTGCTTGGAATATTGTGACAACACTTCATGGAAAGGTTGGCTAAGGTAGTAGGCAAATGCACCTTAGTTTGAGGGTCAGTCAGCCCATCCCTCCATCCGTCCATCCCTTTGTCTCTGAATTTGTGTCCGTCCATGCAAATTTTGGGTTTTCGCTCAATAACTTTGTCTTTGCTTGGAGTATTGTGACAAAACTTCATGGGATGGTTGGCTATGGTATTAGGGAAATGGACCTTAGTTTGAAGGTCAGTCAGCCCATCCATCCATCCCTTTGTCTTTGAAGTTATATCTGCCCGTCCATGCAAATTTTGGGTTTTCGTACAATAACTTTATCTTTGCTTGGAGTATTGTGAGGAAATTTCATGGGAACATTGACTATGGTACTAGGGAAATGTACATTATTTTGTGGGTCAGTCAGCCCATCCATCCATCCATCCCTTTGTTTCTGAATTTGTGTCCATCCATCCGTGCAAATTTTGGGTTTTCGTTCAATAACTTTATTTTTGCTTGGCGTATTGTGACAAAACTTCTTAGTTTATATATTCTCAAACGTGAATTGGCGAATGCGTAGGTCTGTCACTGATATATATATATATATATATATATATATATATATATATATATATATATATATATATATATATATATAGTAAATATCTTCTCGTTGAATTGAAAATAAAGTGTGTGATCATAGGACACTCAATTCAATCAAACTAAATGATTGATTGAATTGAGTGTCCTGTGATCACACACTTTATTTTTCCTTCTTACCTTTCATGAATGGCTGAGACAACATATTTAACAATGCAGAAATGTGATTGAGTTCTCCACACCCCATCATTTCAACAAATTTGTAGACTCACCTATCTGTGAGTGAGTATCCCGTGAACATTGATATACTTTATAGTTTTATTCTTATTACTGAGAGGTAAGAGTTGGAATTAAATATGAAAACTTTTATCTTGAAAAAAAATGGATTGCTTTGAAAATATTCAGCCGCTGTTGTTGATCTATTTATATGAGAAAATTTCAGTTTAATAGTTTTGAAATGCTCATTCTCCTTCGATCAATACTCACCATTCTGTTACTTCTGATATACAGCGGCTCTAGGATTATAGACTTAGAAAGCTTTACCGACTCCTGGGAACTGGGTACTCGGCTCCCAACTGCCGAGTACCCGTTTACCATAGAGCTCATTCTTGTTTGCATAGCAACAAGAGCAATACATGCTTTCTGCATTAAGGATTTTAGTGGTTTTTTTGTGAAAGAAAATCTAAGTCTTTAATCTGTGATAGTTTGTGTGTTCGTGAAAGGATTAACTAAGGACTATGGAGAATACCGCCGAAGATAACCAGGTTGTATCGTTCTTTATTATCCATAGTTAAAAGACTTAGGTCTCTAAATTTTGTTGTGTCGCATGTTCCAATTTCTGACCCATAGAATCTTGGACGTATGCTAACAACGATATATGCCAGACGATCGCCTTCTTTAACTAAAAAAACAAGAAAAAAACAGGCGATCGGCAGATATGAAAATAGGTGTTTGCTACAGTATTTCTAACACGAATATCGGCTGACGTCGTTTCTCCGTAGAATCCGAGCGGGTGACGTCACACCCGGTCGCTCGGATGTTTATGTGAAGAAAATTTTTTTCATTAATTCGCGCATCTTGTTCTGGGTGCTGCGTACTAAAAATGGTACCGGAAACTTTAGAATGATCAAGTTTACGTGCGATCACGATCGGTTTGCAATGATCGGTGGTTTCAAAATTCTTGAGTAAATGCGTCGTCTGCGGTTTTATCGTGTGATACAGCAGTTTGTATACATTTTGTTGTTTTCTTCACATATCGTGCTGCTTTCGTTAGGAGTATAATTTATATTGATTAGTAAATATACCCCGAATGCTATGCGATATGATTCCTGGAGCCGTTACACATCCTGGAGGATCTATTATGGGTGTGTTTAATGCCCGCCGCGTTCTTGTCGTCATAATCAATGCGATCGTTGTTGTAACGTGGTGGGGTGCGGGGAGGTTACGGTTAATTATTTGAAAATTAATTGTCTGCCTTCCATCCGGGTCTCGTTCCGCTTGTTTATTGTGGGTTTGTGCTTATGTTATAGGCCAAGCCAGCCCCGCCATCATGTGACGAATGCCATAAGTTTGTCCGTGTCGTGTTCAAGAACCATGCTTGTTTTAGGTGTTCCCTGTGTAATATTGATCATAGGTGTAATGTTTGTGCAGTGTGGGCCGTCGAGATGATGGTTAAGTTCCTTGCCCAGATGGACTTGGCTGGGTCTGACGCGGGGTCAGGCGGTCCGAGAGGAAATCGTGGAGCGCCCGGTTCGGCCGGTGGGGGTGCGCCACGTCCCCAGCTGGAGGTGGCGGAGATGGCACCGCCGGCGTGGTTTGGTCCGGCTATGCAGGGTTTTCTGCATAGCGTTCTGCCCACGCTGGTGTCGTCCCTGCTACCAAAGGTTGGGGGGCAGTTTCTCCCCATGCCTGGTACGGATCCTGTCCTCGGACAGGATTCTGGACTGGTTACCGAGGGGGCCGTCTCGTACGGCCCCCTGGCAGTCCCGTCTGGCTTCGGCCAGACGGGTTCTGTCTCTCTGCGGCCACCTCTGGGTGGTCCAGTAGCGGTGGCCGGTCCGTCAGGTGTGGGAGCCGTCCAGCAGGACGGCTCCACGGTTGACTCGTCTAGTGACGGCTCTTCGGAGTCTGAAGACGAGGAGGAGAGGTTGCTGCGGCCCATGAAGCCGCAGGTGGAGAATATGGAGGTTGATTCCGTCCTGGACGGAACCGGCCTCCATTTGTCTGGTTTGGCGCAAGCCAGGTCAGCGGCTCCGCCTGTGGCTGAGGCCAATCCGTTACCGTGCACCGGTTCCGTGCGGCTTGGTTTGTCACCAGCCGTCACGGGAACGGGTGTGCCGGGCCAGGCGTGGTACTCACCTATCTCGCCTGGTCCGGCAGCCGGACGTGGGGTGCCGTTGGCGCCCGTGTCCGGCTATGGTTCCGCGACTGCTACGGGTCCGTACGGTTTTCCGTGCGGACCTACCCCATGGACCGGAGTGTTTCATGTGGTGGCGGCGGGACCGTGTGGTAGCGGAGTGCCTGGCGTGTCAGCCGTGGCTCCTTGCCGGGAGGCCGTGGCTGGCAGACCCGTGAGCACGTCAATGGGTGACGTGTTTGCGGGGGTGTCTTCATCGGAGGTAGATTGGTCAGATGCTCTGGCGTGGCTAGCCAGGGTTGACCCGTCTGTGGTTTCGGCCATGGCCGATGAAGATGCGCCCCGTCCGTCGGTTGCGTCGATTAGGATGGGGATTTTGCCTGCGGCCCGGATCCAGTCAGTGGGACTGGATCCACGGTTCATAGATTTGTTGGATGCTATTTATAGCAAACAACTAATGACCAAGGGTCAGCTCCCTGCGGCCTCCAGGGAGGTGCGGGCAAGATGTCGTATTCCGCGGGGGGAATACGACAGGTATGGTGTAGTCCCGTCGGTCCGGCACTAGTGGATACGTCTCAAGTACACCAGGAAGAAGTCCTGTCCCTATGCGATGAGGGTGTGAGGGCAGCGATGAGCGCTGTCAATCATTCTTATCGTCTCCTTCAGTCGGTGTGGGCTGAAGCGGGGGCGTGCCACCTGTGGCGCTTTCATGTGTTAATGACGGCCTGGTGCTGTCGATGGACGCATTGGCAAGGGTGCTGTCGATGGACGCATTGGCAAGGGTGCAAGCGCGAGTGACGAAGTCCAGGAGGCAAATGGTCATTGACCATATGCGTCCGGCTACGGCAGTCAGGGAGCGTCTTCTTGGGACGCCCCTGACAGGGCCTAGCATCTTCGGTGGCCAAGCGCGGGCCATCTTAGAGGATACCGCCAGTATCGCGCAGAATCGGTTAGCGGTAAACCTAGAGCTAGTGCGGCAAGCGCACGCACTAGGGGCTGTGGGGAAACCGCTAACGGGACAGCCTTCAAAGAAACAGAAGAAGCATAAGGGCAAGGCGAAAGCCAGGCCTGTTGCGACTTCTGCTTCAGCTGGGTTTTCGGAGCCGCCGCCGGCGAAGAAGCCCAGGAAGGTTGTAGAGGCGCCTACCCTCCCCAGTGTTGCTCCTGACCGCCCTAGGGGCGGGAAGGGGAAGGGTACGGGTAAGGCCTCAAAGGGCGGACAGAAGGGGCCGAAGCGTACCTGAGGGTACGAAAGCTCCCTTCATATCCGCCTGGACCGCGCCTGTGCGACAGGAACAGCGGTGCCAGTTATACCCGTCGTGCCTAGAACGAAAGGGTTCTCACTCTCTCTCGTTAAGAAAGGGGGGGCGGACTGCGAGCCGGACAACCCCGTTAGACGTCGAGGCGTCTATGGTGGGTGGAAGGCTCATGCGTTTCGTCGAGGCCTGGCGAGGTGTGACGTCAGACAGTCTGGTCCTGGGATGGTTATCCCAGGGTTACATGCCGGAGTGGTGGGACTTTCCACCACAAAATCTGTCTTTGGCACCTGTCTGGACACCCGTACCAAGGGCGCCAGACAAGTTAGAAGCCGTTCAAAAGGAAGTGTCGGGTTTGTTTCTGAAGGGAGCAATAAATCCAGCAAACCGGAACACTCCAGGCTTCTATTCAAACATGTTCCTTGTCCCCAAGAGCACAGGGGGATGGAGACCCATACTCAATCTCAGGCCATTAAATTGGTTTATCCATACGCCTCGGTTCCAGATGGAAACGCCGAGGTCGGTAATGGCGGGATTGAGGAAAGGAATGTGGTGTGTATCGATCGATCTGAAAGATGCATATTTCCACATTCCTATGAATCGGAGTTGGCACAGGTTTCTGAGATTTGCGTTTCAGAATCAAGTATGGGAGTTTACAGTTCTCCCGTTTGGCCTGTCAACAGCTCCGAGGGTTTTCACAAGAGTGGTCCTTGCGGTGACAGCGTTTCTCAGAAAAGAGAACGTGGCGCTACACACCTACATAGACGACTCGCTGCTCAAGGCAGACTCGGCAGCCAGGTTGAACGTGGATACTGCTCTGACTCTGAAGTTACTTTCAGATCTAGGCTGAATAGTCAACAAGGAGAAATCCGAGTTGACGCCCACTCAACATTTCGTTTATTTGGGGATGCGATTCGACCTCGAGGAGGGCAGGTTTGCCTGTCAGAGCCCAGAGTGGTGTCTCTGTTAGCCATCCTCAAGAGTTTTCGAGTGGGAAACCACATTCAGGCGAGGCGGTTCCTTCAGATGCTGGGCATGATGGTCTCCATGGAGCAGGTTATCCCGTACGCTGCTCTAATGCGAAGGCCTATCCAGTTGTATCTGATGTCTCTGTGGAAACAGAGAACAGAACCCCTGTCAAAACTGGTGCCAGTTTTGGAGCAGATAATATCGCATCTTCTATGGTGGAAACAGCGTCAGAATCTCCTATTAGGGGTTTCGCTGAACCTACCCCGCCCCCAGCTGTCCGTTTACACGGATGCATCGCTGGAAGGGTGGGGTGCCTGCCTGGGAGAACACCAGGTCTCGGGCACATGGGCTCTCCCGGAGAGTCAGCTGCATATCAATCTGTTGGAAATGATGGCAGTGGAACTGGCGTTGGAAGAGTTCCTTCCGATGATCAGGGGCAAGGTGATATTGATACGGTCAGACAATTCGACAGTAGTATCATATATAAATCACCAAGGCGGGACCAGGTCGCCCACTCTGTGCATCAGGGTGTGGCACTTGATTCAATGGTGCAGGAATTACTCGGTTGTTTTGAAAGCAGCTCATATTCCTGGCCGATTGAACATTCTGGCGGATGCTTTGTCTCGCAGACAGAGAATCTTGCCAACAGAATGGTCCCTCAACCATCCGGTTCTGCGACGGATCTTCGAGCATTGGGGCAAACCCAACGTGGACTTGTTCGCCACAAAGGAAAATGCTCAAATCATGACATATGTCTCGCCGATTCCAGATCCAAATGCCGTCGATACAGACGCTCTGACGATAAGCTGGAGAGGGATGCACGCTTACGCGTACCCACCCACCATTCTTCTACCGAAGGTATTGGTGAAGGTCAGGGAGGAACCGTGTCTGGTCCTGCTAATAGCGCCGTATTGGCCAAGCAGGGCGTGGTTCACGGATCTTCTAGATCTGGTGGAAAATCCTGCGCGGTTGCCCCAGATTCCGAACATAATCTCCCAGGCCAAGGGACGCTTCCTACACGAGCGTCCCGAAATGTTCAAATTGACTGCGTGGATGTTGTCAAACAATGTTCCACGTCGGAAGGCTTTTCTCGACAGGCTGCTGATTTCATCGCGGCTGCGAGAAGGACTGGTGTGAAGAAAAGGGTATTGATACCTTTCAATCCACTATTCAGCAAATAGCAGACTTTCTCTGTGAGCTGTTCTTTTCAGGACTAGCTCCCGTCACAGTTGCTGGATACAAGTCAGCGTTGGCATCAGTTATCCCTTGTCTAGCCAACAGGGATAGTCCAGAGGTGGCCCAGTTAAATGTGATGTTGAAGGGAATGAGCAATCTCAGCCCGAGACAACCGGTAGTCATTCCAGCCTGGAGTCTATCTTTAGTGCTTAATGTACTGGCCAAGCACCCTTTCGAACCATTGCGTTCGGCTAGTCTAAAGCATTTGACTCTAAAGGCGGTCTTTCTATTGGCAGCTTCCTCAGCTAGAAGGCGCAGTGAGATCCATGCGCTTTCGGCAGAGAGGAACCGATTTATTGTTTCTGGAGAAGGTCTGCGTCTTCTGCCAAGAGCAGAGTTTATGTCAAAGAACCAATCTTTGAGATATCCCGGCAAACCGATCATTATACCGAAGTTAACTAGGTTTGATCGTGATGCCAGTGTCTGGTGCCCGGTCCGTGCTTTGACTAAGTACAAGAAATGGACTGACTCGTTACGGTCGAACGATAGACATCTGTGGATCTGCCATAAAAAGCCTTATGGCGCCGCATCCATGGATACTATCTCTCGTTGGGTGGTCGAATGCATTCAGACTACTCACGAGATGGCGACTGGGCACCTGGTGCAGGGCGTAAGGGCACACGATGTCAGAGGAATAGCCGCCTCGACCGCCCTTTACAATGGTGTTCCGTTAGAGGACATCATGGCCATTGCACAATGGCACTGTGAGTCCTCATTCACGGATTACTATATGAGGGATGTGTCAGACTCAGCCAATCCACTCGCTTTAGCTGTTTTGAGACGATAGTTAGTGACCACACTGCTTTTCCCCTTTTTTCACTTTGGTAAGAAAAGAACCTAAAGCAGGCATGGTCAGGCGAGAGGATGTCAACCAGATTGTGTCACTGATGGCCGAACCGGTGAATGGTTGGAGGTGGTACGTCTGAAGTCCTATTATCATAAGGTAATTCAATAAGTGAGAGTTTTTTGTATTATGTATATGTATCATGTTCATTCATGTTATATATTCATGCTCATTCCCAGGCTAATACATGGAATATGCAGGGAGTAGTTAACCCTCTTGGCATATTGGTGTTTTCAGGCGAGATACATGTTCGTTAGTTCTCTCCCTTTTCTTAGGAGGAAAAAGGGTGTGTGGGGGGGGGGTGCTGTGACGCGAATGTGATTCGGTTCCGTGAACTTGACAGTCCTTTTAGGTCTCCGTTAGTCAAGTTTGAAGTCTAAAATCTTTCTCCAAGGGGCAAAATTAGCATTTATGGCTTGCCCCTTCCCACCAGGTTACTGATCAAATCTGGTGTATATCAGAAGTAACAGAATGGTGAGTATTGATCGAAGGAGAATGCAGGAAATGTCAATTTCCCTTTCTCCGAGATCTAACAATACTCACCATTCTGTTACGGACCCAGCCTCCCAGCCCCACGGAGGCAAGCCATAGTTTGCTCTTGTTTGGTGGCTATGCAAACAATATGAGCTCTATGGTAAATGGGTACTCGGCAGTTGGGAGCCGAGTACCCGGTTCCCAGGAGTCGGTAAAGCTTTCTAAGTCTATAATCCTAGAGCCGCTGTCAGGGCCAGCTGTATATCAGAAGTAACAGAATGGTGAGTATTGTTAGATCTCGGAGAAAGGGAAATTGACATTTCCTGCAATCAGTAGGAGTTTACCTAAATATTATCTTTGACATATACAGAATGAAATTCAATCTACCTGTACGTCTATGAACAGTAGCAATTTAGACTAATTCTAAGTTGGTCTCCAATATTATGAAAACAATGTAAAGAAAAGCTAATGCTGAATTAAATGGTTTAAATCTGTTTAGTCAACACATTTCAGAATGTTCAATAAAATATACTGAATAGAACTGATCACGCTGTGAATCATTGCAAATTGTGATTTTAGTAGTTTAAAAGCAGTCATATTTTAGCATATATTGTGTGTGTGGGGAGGGGAGCCAACGATATAGAGATGATGGATAAAGAAGAGAGATTGTATCTTTCACGAACAAATTCCTGAAAAAGTATGTTCTTATATCAGGGACAGACGTCTTTCACAAATTATTAGCCAGTAGCCAAGTACCCTTTTTCTTAGCCAAATCTGAACTATTTTAGCCAATGTCTTCCACTGTCTACGATCCACCAGGTAACCCTTTCAAGGCTGCATACCAGATATAAGTTTATGTTGAATATTTTGAAATTAATTTGCCGGGAAGCTGTTGGTAGTACAAGTTTCCAGTCAAATTAGTTTCACAATATTCAACAGCTGGCCTATATATGTGTGGTTTGACCCGAGATATTAGGATTTCAGGGTTTACTTTGTTACAATAAAAAATAACATAAGTAGACCTACTAGTTACATAAATATGTATCTTAAGATGTTCTTCAAAGTTAATGTTAATGATTCTCTATTTAGAAATTATATAATAATACGATTTTAATCATTATCCAAATATTTAGCCAATCCTGCTTTATATTAGCCAGATCATAATTTTACTAGTCTTTGGCTAATTGGTGAATGTGTAGGTCGGTCCCTGTATATAAAACTCATTCTGTTGAATATTTTGAAATGAACTTTACTGAAAGCTAAGGCAGCAATGACTACCAGCCAAATTAATTTCAAAATGTCCAGCAAGCTTTCCTTTATGGTTGCCTTGAAAATGAGATAAGGGGAATTCATTGGTGAACGAATTAACCGTTTTACTCTCAAGTCGGCCAAAACAGTTTCAGCATTTGTCCTGAGAAATGGCAATTTTCAAACCAAGAGAAGACCAGATTTATCAAAATTGACTGCTAGAGTTACTCAGACTAATCATTCCAGTGATCATTTTCCAAAAATACTCTTCTGGTCTGCAAATGGATGTTTTCTAGGAATTTTCGTGAACAAATTGGATGGGTAAAGAATTAATCACTTAAAGGTACATACATATTCACACCAAAATGCTTGAAAATAAAATTGCTAAAATTGTGTACATTTAGAGGCTTAAATTGTGTGCCTAGATGTAATGAAGCGAAATAAATCTTAGCATATGATGGTTTCATTCCGTATAAATTAATATAATGTTTTAGGTTGCAAAATTGAATTAGAGACACGTGTCCCTAATTCAACTTCACAACTAAAAAAATTATATTAATTTATACGGAATGAAACCATCATATTGAAGATTTCTGATGTCTATCCTGTTCCTATGCTACGCATATGTTTTTATGAGGTATACTTGACTATGAAGTCTCTTCCGTTCTGGGTAAGGTTTGTATGTAAGGTTGCTGCGACAGCCCACCTTACCGAGAACGAAAGAAATAGATATCAGCTCGCCTAGTTTATAGATGAATTTTAACGATACTTGTGTTCGATATCCGGGCCTGATCTGACTGACTACTAGAACTTGCAGGTAAGCTACAGTGATCTTCCGTAGTCTCCAGAGTCAACAACAAACTATGTGTCAAACTTTAGCCTTGTATTAATATCACAAGGTGATCGTTTTATTCGCTAACTTAACTGTGTAGTAAACCTACAAAGTCGGTAACTTTTACTGTTACCAGTTTACGTATTTACGACAGATTAATTTAACGTTTCCTAATCTTTCACAATGAACTAGCATTACTCCCAGCTGCTCTGGTTTGCTATACTATTCAAACTAGCTCTTGCCTACTTAAAGCCATTCAGCAAGAGCGTTTCACAAGGTGCGAGGCGGACCGGACCCCAAACTAAAGTTAAAGTCCCCTTTATATACCATTTTCGTTTCTATTTGGTTTCGTACCGCCGGAGGTTGTTCTGATTCTCATTGGATTATGACATCACTTTGACCAATCAAAACTCTGACCCTCCCGACCTAGCGCGTTTGGGATTCCTGTTGGATTAGCACGTCATTTCTGACGGATGACTTGCCACAAATGACGGATGCTTATTTTATAGCAAGGCTTATTGGTGAATTAGCTTGCCTCTAATTGATACGTTTTCGATAGTAACTTTCGGTTGTGCCCTTTAGTGCCTACAGGACGCTACTATGTCCATGTCCTGTCCATTACCTATTAGTCGACAACTTGTAGAATGCCAGAGTTAATCGGCACACTAGTTACCATTGCACCCAGCTGCCTCCGCTTATCTGGCCACGAGAATTCATGGGAACACAGACCGCTACGTAATTAAAGTCCGTTTGTCATATCTACTTCCTTAATTGACTCCAACATTCCAAACTGCTAATCATCAAAAGTCATACTCGATTCAGTTTCTGCGGATTGTACCCGCGCACTAACCGACGTATCCAGTGCTGATAATATATATCTAAATAATAAGATGCTGGTTATACATCTAAATATACAGGGTGACATAGTGCACTAGCTGACGTATCCATTGCCAGTCATCCAGTGCTGATAATATATATCCAAATAATAAGATGCTATAGTTGATGCTCATGCATTCAGATGCTCATGCATTCAATCATACATGGTGACATAGTCTCTTAGCTTACCTGGTATTCAAACATGTAATTTCACTGAGGTCTTATACTCGTAAATATAAGATGTGCGCAGGGTCATGACTCCCTACGTACAGTCCGATATCTACAATATGTTAAGATTTATTTCATTTCATTACATCTAGGCACACACAGTTTAAGCCTCTAAAGGTATATAATTTTATGGTTTTTATTTTGAAGCATTTTGGTGTGAATATGCACCCTTAAAAAGTATCAATGTCAAATTGAGGATAATTTTTTCGGTGGCGGTCTTGGATTTTCTAACAATTTTGGGAAATCAGTTAAAAGTATACACCTCATTAACCGCTTGACTAATTTCAACCAAACTCGGCGTGGAAGGATCCTAGGCTGGTACACTTCAAAACTTTTATACAAAATTTTGACGGCTTGATTTTTTTGGTGGCCATCTTGGATTTTCCGAAAAATGGGAATTCGTTTAAAACGCTTCTCCTCATTAACCGATTGGGCAATTTCAACCAAATTTGGCTTCTGGAACCATTTAAAAATGGTACTACTTAATCAATGACCCAATTTCAACAAAACATGGGTGAAGCGATCTTATGATGGTAGGCTTCAACATATCAAACAGGAATCTTAATTGGTCAATTTCTTGGGTGGCCATCTTGGATTTTACAAATATTATGCCTCATGTCTATTTAAATGCAAATGGTCCACAGCGTCACACGCCTTTAGGTCATTTGTTTGTCCAGTGAATAGATTATGGATAGCTGAAGTGTCAGGATTTCATTTCGGCAAAATCGGTCAATATTCCCCAGATTTATCTCCCCTGAAAGACAAAAATTTGTCAAAATTTTTATGTCAGCCATATCTCGTAAAGTTGTTAACCTACACTTGCAATTTTTTCTTCCGCATATAGATTATGGATAAACTGGTCATGTTTTCGTTTCGGCAGAATCTGTCCATATTTGCTAGAGTTATCTACCTTGAAATACTAAAAGTTGTCAAAAGTTTCTTGTCCGTATCATAACACAGAAAGTTTAACTACAAATCTTTGTTCAAGTAACACTGTATTTAAACAACTAGCTTTATTGCAGGCATATGTTGAGTTTCACTAAAACGCTCGTCGCATTGTACAATCATCAAAGTGTTCGGGGTTTTTTCAAACTTTCCCGCTTTTTTCGAATCACGCCAAAAGCTGTGGAATCCTAGTGTATCACCCCTTTTTTGTGTTAAAATTTGAGCAAAATCGGACTGATAGTTTCCGAGATATATGTATCGATCTCGGATTTAATTTGATCCGAATCCAGTTTATTTTATCCGCGTCATGGCCAATGTCCGGAAATCCTCTCGCATGGTAAGTTCCTTCCTTGTGTTAATATTTGAGCCAAATATTATCAGTACTTTTTCAGATACAGGCACAGGCAGTGTGCAGACAAGATTACAATACATCATGTACGAATGTACCTCTTCCCCTTAGGGGGCGAAGGTAATGACATTTTCACATCAGTGTAATAACTCATTTAAAAGGATTGAGACTGAATCAATTTAGTTCAAAAACATGTACAGTTTTTAAACAAAGGTGATACATGTACACAAACAAAGCCTGGATACATTTGCTAGATGTTATCCTTGAAATACGAGATGTGCATGTTTTCCTGGAGGGGTACTACATGTGTAATATTGTAATAAATCAACTAGATCTCTGACTCACATCTTTCAAACAATGAATATTAATTATGCAGCCAGTGACGCTAATTTATTTATAAAAAAGGATAATAAAGAAAAACATCAAACACTCGACACACGTTGAATAGTAATTAAGAAGAATTAATATTAATATTTATGTACATATGCTATTATAGTTAATACTGCTACTGAAGGTTACGAAGATGATTTAACAAATTAATGGCCAAATTTGTCAAAAATATTGAATTTTTTTAGTTAGAGTATTCATCTGCAGGCCAAGAGAACAGGAAATTTGGAAAATTTTAATCAAGAATAACTGGCTCGGTTATTCAACCAGTTATTCCAGGGGTATAATTTCAAATATATTTGTCGTGTCATTATCGTGTTATTTGGTTTTGACAGATTTTCACATAGGGATGTACAGGATACATACATGTATATATGTCAATGTTCTGCAGGTTTAAATTCCAGACATATATATATATATCTGTTTTAGCGTTTTCTTGACACATTTTATCCATGATAACATATATATTCTCAGAGCAATGGCTGTTTTGAAATTTTCCAATGATTGACATATACTAATTCACCTTTGCTTTTTTAGCTATACCCCGCCCATCTCTAACTCAGCTCCACCCGCACCTCGCTCATGTTGGGATCGAGCAACTTCTGAACTCCCTTACTATCAATTTCCAGAAAACTATACAGGTAAGCTATTGAATATTTTGGAACTAATGGCCTATGGCAGCAACAGCGTCCAGTCAAATTAGTTTCAAAATATTCAACAGCTTTATTTTGTTTATTAAACAATACAGACATACAATTAGTACAATGTGTCAGACTATTAAAAGAGTTAAAGACTGGCCAAATAGAATCATTTGTAAATGACGTAATGATTATGACATCATCCTACACGCCGCTTAGTTGACTATGACATCAGATGATAGATGAGCTTATGTCTCTGGAAAGGTGAATTAGAAACTGAGGGAGACAAATCATATTCTAAGAGGAAAAATAACAGCAAACAATTCAATTTTTCAAATGAGTATGGAAACAGTTTTTTAAAACTTTTTGCGCTGTGGGGAAGGGTTTCTTATATTTGCATACATGTACTTTTACATGTGCACTCATATACACAAATAGAGCACTATCTGTATCAGTGGTGTAACTTCTAAAGCACTCGCTCCCTGTTTATTTGGGTTAGTGAAAAACAGGAGGGATGAGTCTCTTCATGATTCCACCTCTTCTGAAATTTGAGTGAAAATTTAGCAAATTTTGTCAAAATAACTAGTAGAGCTGATTAGCGTTTCAATCCTTTGAGGTCCTTGCGTGATATTTCTGTTCAGTCAGTGTGAATTCTTTACATGCAGTTTAGTTTGAAATGGTGCATGGGCCAGTATCCTGAGAGTACTCTTAATCCTAGTTAGTAAGCAAGAATTCCTTCTCTTGCTATGTATGACTAACAAATGGTTAAAAATGATGTTAATACATATATGATCAGGCAGATCATTTCTGGATATAGAAAATTTTGAGATTACATGTCAGTTCATAAATAAGTTTAAATGTTTCCTAAACAAAAACAGAAACTATTTTAGTTGGTACAATTTTGATGTAAGAAATGTCCTGTTGAAAATTTGAATATATTTGGATTGGAGAAGATTTCTGCCTAGGGCAGCAATGTCTTGCAATCTAATTATGTTAAAAATATTCAACAGTATCTGTTAGTTATTTCTGAGCTGGACTGTTACATGATGTCTCGCGTGTTCATGAGAGCACTTTTATGTCATGGGGCAAAAGATAGATCAGGTAAATGTGACAGTTTAACCCTTTAACACTCATATCAGCGAAAAACAGCTTCTGCAGTGGTCTTGAGAGGACTATTTTTGAAAATTTTACCACTGGAATAACTGGCTCGATAACTGAGCCAGTCATTCCAGTGGTAAATTTTCAAACGATGGTCTTCATTTGGTCTGCAAATGGACATTTCTATTGAGAAAATTTAAGGGTCCCAAACATACCTGGTGTTCCCAAGCAGTATTTTTCATTCATACTAAAATTAGAGGGTACAATGGCCTATGCATTATAGTGGTCTCATGCTAGATTGTGTGGGTATTTTTGTGCAAAAACCTATACAATTTTCGGGGGTCCCATGTGACACTCTGCCGCTAACTTTTGAGGGTCCCAAGCTGGATTTTGGTGGTGGAATATACTATACCTCATGAGAATTTTTGCAAAAGGGTCAAGACACTGTCAGCTGTTAGTGCATGCCACTATTTAACATGGTTTACTTTTTAAAGCAATGGAGATATACCCATTATCAGTGATTTTATTCTGACAAAATAAACCAAAAATGGCTTCTGCTCTGGTCATGAGAAATATCCATTTGCAGTCGACGAGAAGACTATTTTTGAAAATGTACCACTGGAATAACTGGCTCGATAACCAAGCGAGTCATTCCTGTGATAAATTTTCAAAAATAGTCTTCTCGTCATCTGCAAATTGGTATTTTATAGGAATAAATTAAAATTTTCTTGTACACATTCAAGGGTTATAGGGTTAACCACTGAAGTTCCAATATCTCAATGGTAAAGGACATATACTTGTAAACTGTTAAGCATTTTGATACAGCAGCTTCTCGTCAAATTAGTTTCCAACAGAATTGTGTATCTGATCTGTAATTTTCATTGAGAAGTGTTACCTGGTTGTGACCATTTATCTAGACCTACTCCTGACATTTACTTAAAACATTGGTTAAAATAATGTACTGGTAGTCACTAGGTGAATGTGAAACTGTAGTTACGATACATTGCTTTATAATTTAAACTCTAGAACTTCTATTCAGAATATTCATCCTTATTCAATGGCTCGATTTAACCAAATTTGGCCAGAAATACCCCATGGTGATAGTCTATGAAACTACTATTCAGAATTTCAATTGTTCAATTTTCCTGGGTTTTTTTTTTTAATTTTGTAGTTGAGATTGGTTTTACATGGGTGTTTTGGTACTGTATAGTGATTTCAAATTTTCCACTTTCGAAACTCAGATATATAGGTTGATGACCGCTTAGATTCTTTTCTCACCAAAAGTTCCCAGGGCTTTAGATTACCTGTAGAATAATTTATGTGATCTTTCACAAAATAATAGTGACCGTTCATTTGCTCAAACATGTCAAAGTAGCATTGGCCGGTTAGTGAGCATCATCCATTAATTAGGCCGTCTTTGTTGTCTCTCAGAACGATGACCCTTTTATGGAGTATGTGCGTGCGTGCATGCGATGCTTACTCCTTTGTCCTTAGATGATTGTAAGTTATATATATATATATATATATACATATACATATACATACATTAAGTAGAATGAAAAGATAGCATACTTAAATATCTATTTAGCAATGCTGTCTTGAAGAATGTCTATTTGCCGACCAAGAGAAAGCTAACCATTGCATGTACATTCTACCATTCCAGTAATAACCAATAAAATAATATCTTGTCTTACATAGTATAGACGACTCATAAGCAAAGATTTAAGTTTTTTTTATTAAGCTTGACCACGGAAGGGTGAATGCAGACTATAGACATGCTAGACACATTGGAAGCATTAGTTTCTCACTACATGCACAGACTTACAGTTTTAGCAGGAGATTATTTTCCAATGTCTTGAATTATCTCCCTGTCTTCCAGAAGTCATTTATTGACCTGTGGGGAGCCGTAGTGAGCTGTCTTGGTTTAAACCCTTTAACACTTAAGCTGGCCAAAAAATTCAAATGGATACAGTAGTTTCTATGGTGAGAAAACTTTGTTGAATTTGTGGGTTAACCCTTTAACAGTCAAGTCGGCCAAAAAACGGCTTTTGCAGTGGTCTTAATAAATGTCCATTTGCAGACCAAGAGATGAATACTTTTCAAAATTTATGACTGGAATGACTGGCTCGGTAACCCTCAAAACTAATCTCTTGATCTGCCAATGGACATTTTCTATGAGAAAATTGAAATTTCATTGAAAAAATTTAAGGGTTAAAGGACTAATACAAATGGGCAGATGACTGGTGGGTGTTTTCTCTCTGTCTCTCTCTCTCTCTATCGCGCGCGTGCTCTCGCTATTGTCTACTACATGTTATGTTGTACCCACGGTCCAGTTAGCAGCATTTTGCCAAGAGAAGGGATCGGAGACCCACCTCGTCAAGCTCTGTGCCCTCTGATTTTGGTTTGCCACCTTTCCTATTCCATGTTGGAGTCACTTGCAGTGCTGTTGAGAAATATTGTTGTTATTACACCTCAAAAACATGTATACCGTTCAATCACTACTTGCTAAATCAACTACTCTGCATTTAGCCACCAGAATAAGATTTTTATACTTGCTTATATACCCCCATATGCCTATTCCACTTCATCACACCCTCAACCAGGCTGCCGGTAGGGAACACCCCCAGCATATGCCTTAATAGAGACTGGCACCAGTCTATACTCACTCCTCTGTGACACGTGTCCCTTCACATGACCGCGCATGCGCAAAGTAGCCCAAATAGGAAACAGATTCTCTTGTCAAATATTCTGCAAATAGATAGTTTAGCTTAAAATCCAGTCTAAGTTTTTTGTACTTCTTTACTGTGTCAGTAACTGATTTGAAGGATTAATAGTCGAAAGATCATGCCTAATATGAAGTCTCTGTTGACAATATTACGTCTGTTGAATGTTTTATGGATTTCTGATGTTTTATTGTACTTATGTAACTTCGTTATCTGTTTTCGTGGTAGTCAACCATGTCTTCCATTTCATCATTATTGCCATTTACCCTCCCTTATTATTAGTCCCCTACCAGTAAAAGTGGGGGGACTATAGGTTTGCACTCCATCTGTCCATCCGTCCATCTGTCTGTCGCAGTTGGTTTTCCGCACCTTTTTTCACAGTCCTTCAAGGTATTCAACTGAGAATTGGTATATTGCTTTGTTATGAGTAGTTACAGGGCAAGTTCAAGTTTCAGGCATATGCGTAAATTTTTTATGGAGTTATGCCCCCTTTCGACTTAAGAAATGCAAAAAATATCAGCTTTCCGCACTTTTTTCGCACTCCTTCAAGATATTTAAGCGTAAATCAGTGCATTGCTTTAGTATAAGGAGTTCCAGAGCAAGTTCGAGTTTTAGACATTTTTGTCAATTTTTCATCGAGTTATGCCCCCTTTCGACTTATGAAATGCAAAAAATATTAGTTTTTCTGCACTTTTTATCGCAGTCTTCAAGATATTATACTGAGAATTGCTACATTGCTTTGTTAGGAGAAGTTACAGGCCAATTTCAAGTTTCAGGCGTATGCGTCAATAATTATGAACTATTACTATGCGAATATAGCTATCCATGAAACCATTAAAAATAGCAAATATCATAATAGAATTTTTAAAATCATGATTTTTTATTTCTTGAAGACTTAGCTTCAACCTGACATAATTTATGTTATGGTAGGTGAAGTCTATCGTGTTTAACGCACGTTTTAAAATATGTTACCTTTGCACTACAGACAGAGAAATATTGACCCAGCTCACAGCGCTGTTCCCGGCGTGACGTCACAGCAAGTGGTGATGTGATTCAGATTGAGGCATCAATTAATCTCGGTATTTGGGCTGCCTAACATATTTTTCGCACTCCAAAGTGACGCTATTGTGTTTAAATAGTGTAGTAGACCATAAAATTAATTGAAACTCGTTATCGACCGCAAGTCCTCACAAGACCTTTAAGAAATACGGAAAATATCAGCTTTCCGCACTCCTTCAAGATTTTTAAGCAAAAATCAGTGCATCGCTTTAGTATAAGGAGTTACAGAGCAAGTTCGAGTTTCAGACATTTTCATCAATTTTCGATGGAATTATGCCCCCTTTCGACTTATGAAATACAAAAAATATTAGTTTTTCGTACTTTTTTTCGTAGTCTTTCAAGCTATTATATTGAGAATTGCTACATTGCTTTGTTATGAGAAGTTACAGACCAAGTTCGAGTTTCAGGCATATGCATAAATTTTTGATGGAGTTAAGCCCCCTTTCAACTTAGGAAATACAAACATATCAGCTTTCAACTTTCCTTCTCCTTCACCATATAAAACTGAAACTTGGTTTATTGCTATGTTATGAGAAGTTACAGATCAAGTTCGAGTTTCAGCTGCTTCTGTCAATTTTTAATAGATTTTTGGACTGCCAATCTCTAAAGATTTATATCACCAGGTAGGGGGAAAAGCAATACTTACAGAATGCTTGTTTAAGTATGTTTTCTCCTACTAAGATCAAGGATTCTTCCTTCATTTTCTATGTCTCTAGAAAGTTTTTTAAGGTGTCATATTATTCATTGAGATATTTGAATTCGTATTTTCCCATGTGCCTTTTTCATTAATTCAGGATTCCTTTTTTTAGAGAATCTCTTTCAATTCTCTGAGGCTGTATGCTTCAATTTTTACTTATTTTTTCATTTTTAGGAGTCCGTAAAATTGGCGGAGATAGTCTAATGTTCTTCTGCGAAGTGTGATCGTTACCAGCGTGGTTAAGGATGAATCGTCGGATTCGGACGATGGAAGCCGGTGTCCCTCATGTCCAGGCAGGAGGTTCGGTCGCCTAAACCATAGCCGAAAGATTCTAAGAAGGAGCCCACAAGGTGTCTTCGTGTAGGTCACCGGGCAAAACCCGCCTAAGCCTTGAGGAAATGCATTACCCTCAAGCTGTGGTGTCAGCGACAGAAGTCCCCGATTCATCTCTATATGCCAAGGCTCATTTTTCCGTCTTTAATTTTTTCATTTTCTTTTAGAAAAATCGGTAACTTCCGGTCTAGCTAGCACTTCCGATTTGTGCTCATCTGGAAAGATCTAAGAAGCCCACAAGGTGTCTTCGTGTAAGTCACCGGGCAAAACCCGCCTGTCTTAAGGAAGGGCATTATCCTCAAGCTGTGGTGTCGGCGACGGAAGTCCCCAATTAAGCTCATTATGCCAAGGTTCAATTTTCTGTGATACCGATAGCCAGGAACATCCAGAGATCGCCAGTCCTTAACCTAGTTCCGTCAGGAAGCTCAGTAGCTTCCTGTTTGGCAAGCACTTCCGGTAGGTGCTTGGTAGATTCAGGTCTGCAAGACCCAGACCCCGTTCTATTTCCGGTTTCCATTTCTGGTCCTCCCTCTTCCGTTTCTAGTATGGCTTCCGGTTTGGCTGGACAGTCGGGTCCTGAGGACCCTGTTAATTTTCCGATTAACGGTAGGCATTTTCTCTATTTCTGTTTACAGTGCTAGCTCTTCCGTTTTATGGTCTGGCTTCCGGTCTTACCGGATATCCAGGTGCCCAGGACCCTGTTAATTTTCCGAATTCTGGTAGGCTCATTTCCACTTCCGTTTCTGATTCCGGTGTTAGCTCTTCCAGTTCCGGTTTGAGGGGTGCACTTCCGGGTCTTCAAGATCTGGCTAATCATCCAGTTTCCGCTTGCGGTTTATCTGCGACTTCCGGTTTGGTCAATTATCAGGGTCTGCAGGATCCTGTTATGGCCTTTTCAAAGCGCCAACTTCCGCTTTGTGCTCTTCTGGTTCAGATTTGCTACGTTTCCAGTTTTCTACTTCCAGTTTGCTCATTTCCGTCTCCTATTCTACTTCCGGATCCTGTTCAGTTTCCGGTCTTATACTTCCGGTTCGCGTATTTCCGGTTCCAAGATTTTTTCCGCTTCCGGTTTTCGTTCATCTGGGGATAGGGTCGCTTACAGTTTCAGGGACTTCAATTTCCGTGTTCGTTTTCATAGGACCTAGGCATCATCTGGCCTAAGAGCAGCGCTCCAGATAAGGCGCGTACAAGCATAGAATTCATCCATGTACGCAAGCATTTAAATATTCATGCGTACCATGTACGCCTCATGTAAATACAGTACGATTCAGTGTATTAAACTGCCCGTACTGGCCTGTTGCCATTATCAAATATAGCCTACTCAATTACACGAAGGGGAATCAACACACTTATCACATACAATGACATACTGATAATCACTCGTAAAAGCCGTACCTATACTACCATCACTAAACGGTATAATCTCCATCTCCGCAAGAGGGTATTCTTTTCTGTATTACAAGACCTTTGCGTTACATATGTGCGTCTATAGGAGGGTTAATGAAAAAAATTCAATGGACATTATTTTCGTACCCATTGCCAAATGAGTTAAAATATCACCGGAACTTAGTTGTTCAAGACATATTTTAGTTGGAAATAGGATTACAGGCATAACTTTTACAGTAACCGTCGTAACCTCATAACCGTGAATAGTGATGAGTTCGACCCAGACTATAATCCACCGCAACATTATAATCCGAGTTTGTCTTTCACAAACTCTGAATCTCCAGGAAGGCATATCTTATATGGCATTTGTAATTTTAAGGATAACATATGAGTGGAGATGGAAGATTTTTCAATTGTGAATATTTCATTAGATACAGCAAAATATACAAAAATATTTGTAAAAATATGTTCTTTCACACTTATTTTAATTGGAGAGGTAATTATAGCAATAACTTTTAATAAGAAATTTACAACAATTTCTGTAGGTAGGCTAAAGCATTAAATTGCCAATAACAAATGCAAGTTCTCTTCACCTGATTTAGTTTACCAGCAGATATTAAAAGATCTGTTCTTTTATTACAGTAAACAATATATTAGTGCTTCTAACCTGAGATTATATTTTTAGTAAGACACTTGCCAAGATTAAATGAACAATATTCTAATTGCAACAATTGTCTTGTCAGCACTTCTATACCTCGATCCCATCTTAATCAAATCGGGAGCCAAAAATGGAACTTCCCTTCTAAATATAGAAATACTCTGAAAATGTTGGGTCCATAACACTTTTCCTTTTATTTTATATATGTCAATGATACATGTATGTTGTAGTTAGAGCTGTGCTAATTATTTTGAAAACAATTTGACTAACTTCTGTAAGTGATTAATTGCTATCTGTAATTTCTTTCAATCAAACTAAATTTACCCCCCTTTAAAACAAATTTCAGAATTCCGAATGCCAAGTATTATTATAGCAATAATATTTATTCATTTGCCAGTATGCCACAGAGATAGCCTTTAGAATGCTAGTGCATTTCTATAGGCTAATCGTGCCCCTCCATAAAGCAGCTAGATTTAAAATAAACACACTTGATATAAAAGTTTTCATTCAGAATTAAAATCTGGTTAGCATAACTGACTAGTTAGTTGATCAATACCAACGAGTCCCAAACACCATGCCCCAACCATGACATGTAACTGTAATGGATAATTTTGAAAGTTTGCTGGCCTTAGGAAATAACACGGAGGGTGGGTGGTGGGTGTGTGACTAGTTTATCCCTTTAATGCTAAAGCCGGCCAAAAATGGCTGTGCAGTAGTCTTGGGAAATGTCCATTTGTAAACCAAGAAGACTATTTTTGGAAATTTACCACTGGAATGACTGGCTCAATAGTCATTCCAGTGATAAATTTTTGAAAAATAATTTTCTCTTGGTTTGAAACTGTACATATTCTCTGAGAAAGTAAAAAATTTCTTGAACAAATTTGAGGATTAGAGGACGACACAGTGCTCACAAGAGAAAAAGGACTGGTGTGTGAGATCAGGTTTTCTGTCGTGTAAGTTTAATATCTTCTTAATAGCCTTAAGTCTCTTAATTTTTCTTGTCTGATTAGTAGGTTCCTTGAATTATTTTTTATATTTTCTTTCTTCTTTTAATTTTCGTTGTTCTCATTGCGGTTCTTCTTTCCTTTTCCTTTTAGTTCTCCCCCTTCAAGACCGTGTGGGTGGGGAGGGGGAGGGGTTGTTGCTTTCTGCATCATACAAGGCTATATCTGAATACAATATTTTGGCACAATTGTAATTTAGTCGTGATCGTTATTACTTTAGTATTATAGGTTCAATTCCCTTTTTTAGTTTGCTTAGCAGCGCATCATTTTTGAGGCGAGCTATCACACTCACTCTTGCAGCTTGCCTAACTTTCATCCCAGGAGAACAATTAATAGCTCACCGTAAATCTTAAATCTTTGATCAAGGTTTAGATATTTTACTTCTTACATGTAAGCGCAGATTTATTTCATACAAGTGTATTTTCAAATTTTATTCTGCTAGAGGAGCGATCACTCGCCTAAACACTGATTGTAAAGAGCAATTTTTTAACTCGCCATGATTTTTTAGAAATTAAGCCCAGGTTTAGCATGAAACATTTCATCTTATGTAGATTTAGCTTTATTCTTTGATCTGTTGGTAGAGTGGGAGCTCTTGCTCTATCACTATTATTAGCTCATCTGGCCTGAAAGGCCTAGTGAGCTGATACCATGGCGACTGTCCGTCGTCCTTCGTCCGTCAACTTTTGCTTTAAAACGCTACTCCTCCTTAACCAATAGCCGAATCTTAACTAAATTTTGGTCAAAGGATGCTATTGTGCTCGGATCTGGAAAGTCCATTTGGAATTTTGATTCATAAATTTTTTGGCTCAAAATCAAGATTTTATTTAAAGTTTAACGGAAATTTTTTAATTGCTTCTCCTTTCCCTTTTGACCAATTTCAATCAAATTTGGTTGAAAGGATCCTATAGTCATAGGTTATAAAATTTGCATTCAAAATTTTGATTAGTAAATATTTTGGGTGAAAAACTTAGATTTTATTAAAAATTTACCAGAAATTGTCAAAACGCTGCTTCTCCTTAGTTGCTTGACATATTTCAGTCAAATTTGGCCAGAGTGACCCTATCAAGGTAGACTAGAATTTCTATTCAGAATTTTAATTGGGCAATATTTTGGGTGGCCATCTTGGATTTTCCGAAAATTATCCACCAATTATCTACACGTATTTAAATGCAAATGGTTCAAATGTTAATGGTCTATGTGAGTGCCACAGGCCCTTGGGCCTCTTGTATTTTTATTGACCTTGTTCTGACATCTATTTCTGGGTCTGTCTTATTATGTTGAAAGATTTCAGAAATTCTTTTCCATTTTCTTTCTTGCTAAATGAAGAGTTAATATCTAGAGTCATGAATCTAGAATCTGTGGACACATTTTTTACTAGGAAATTTAGATCCAGGATTTAATCCCTCTGCATAGTTTTCAGCTGCAGCAGGAATTCTTCATCATCTATCAATTCAGACAATTTATCCTTGGTCTTCTATTTCCTCAAGTATAGGTTCTACATTCAACTCTGTCAAGAATTATTCCAGCGGTATGCAGGTTGTCATGCAGACTAGGTTGCATTATAATTCTCAAAAAGTCAAACCTAGTCCTTTCTCAAGTTTCACCCATCTAGGCGTCTCTTTCGACCTGTCTCATGGCTTAGGCTTTCCTTCAGAGGCAATGGTGGAGGCAATCTTGTTGGCTATGGACATTCTGACAACCTCTTTCTCAGCCAGGGCAGGATTGTAGGCTTGATAGTCAGCGTCAAGAATCACATTCTCTGGGTGGCGCTGATGAGAGGACTCTTTAAAGTGTTCCTGATGTCCCTCTGGAAGCAGTCGGTTAATTTTATTTACCATCAGATTCACATCAGAGAACACTTCGATTAGTCAAGACCTCTCCTCAGGCGATTATTTTTCACAGACACTCCCCAGGAGGGGTGCGGAGCAGTCCTGATCTCCCTGTAGATTCCCGGTCTTTGGTCCTTGGAGGAGTCGACAGCTTTCATCAATATCTTGGAGTTCTGGGCTGTCAAGAAGGCTCTCCTCTCGTGGTCGGATTGAGTGAGAGGCCTCAGGATCTTGATTCGATCAGCCAATTCCATGGTAGTTTCCTACTTCTATAGACAGGGAGGAACGAGATCTTCACTTCTTTGTGTGGAAATTTGGAATCTTGTGTTGTGGTGCCGCAAGACCCAAATCTTTCTAGTTTCCAGTCATGTTCCAGGCAGACTGAGCTTTCTTACAGACCAGTTGGTTAGACCCAGCAGGTTTGTCCACTCCGAGTAGCAGCTTTAAAAGTTGTTTTTCAGAGCGATTTTGCAGCATCAGGGTCGTCCCCACATAGATCTCTGCGACATCTCTGAATGCCCAGATCTCTTTCATGTCTCCTTTTCCGGACAGTCGGATTCTGTTGGTGGCCGCCCTGTCTCAGTCCTGGACCGGAATGTTTGCCTACGCATTCCCACTAACCTTTTTGATTCCGTTGGTTCTGAAGACGGTCAGGGACCAGATCTGTGAAATTCTTCTGGTAGCCCCTTTTTGGCCGAAGAGATGCTGATTCGTAGACCTCGATCTTCTGATAGACTTTCCTCGTCTTCTTCCAGTGTCCCCAGATCTTCTCTCTTAAGTAAGGGGCACGTGTCTTCATCCAAATCCAGAAATCTTCAGTATGTGCATTTGGAGAATATCGAGTGCCCGGTCCCTGAGATCAAGTTTTTTTCAAGATCTCAGGAAATCCTTGACTCTTCTAGGAGGGAGTCGACACGTCGAATTTACAAGGGTCGACTTAAAATCTTTGGAGAATGGTGTTCAAACCATGGTTTCTTGCCAGATTCTTTTTCTATTTCCCAGGTGTTAGATTTGTTATCATATCTTTTCGATTCTCTGCAACTATCAGCTAACACCGTTAGGGGTTATAGATTTTCCTTGGCTTCTTCCCTTCCTTGCCTCTTTAATCCCGATATCAAGGATACGACGTTTCTCAATGGTTTTATTAGAGATTTGGGCTATAATCGTCCTCCAGTGGCTACGCCTTTGCCTTCCTGGAATTTGGCCTTGATTATTCTAGTATTGGCTGGTCACCATTTTGATTCAATTGGATCTCAGTCTCAAACTATTGACTCTTACGGCTGTTTTTGGTTCGCCTGCGAAGCAGGATCGAGACATAGGTATCACTTTTTCGGCGGCGGCGTAAACTTTTACGTTAAGTTTATATCTCAGCAATGCCTGATCCAATTGGAACCAAACTATGGTGCCTGGTAATATACATCAAAAGGAAGCAGCCTGCCAAGAAAAAGGCCATGGGGTCAAGGTTACAGAGGTCAAAGGTTACAGTATAATCTTTGTTAATATTTTGTGTCAAGTTTTTGCGTTAAACAAAAGTTAGTTTTATATCTTAGCAATGCCTGATCCAATTGGAACCAAACTTGGGTACATGGTGATATACATTGAATGGAAGCAGCCCAGCGATAAAGCGGTCATGACGTCACGGTTATGGGGTAAAAGGTCACAGTATAATCTTTGTTAATATTTTACGTTTAAGTTTTTACATTAAACAAAAGTTATTGTCTTATATCTCAGCAATGCCTGATCCAATTGGAACCAAACTAGGATACATGGAGATATACATCGAAAGGAAGCAGCACGCTGATGCAGTCATCATGCGTTGAGGGTTATGGGGTCAAAGATCACGGTATAATTTTTGTTAATATTTTACGTTAAGTTTTTGTGTTAAACAAAAGTTATTGTCTTATATCTCAACAATGCCTGGTCCCATTGGAATCTAACTTGGGTACATGGTTACCTATAATGTTAGGAAGCAGTATAATGATGTTGGTGTCACAAGGTCAAGGGTCAAGATTACTGTGACCTTGATACAGAACTCTGCTTTTTCAACATTTTTTTTGCGTTTAGCAAAACTTTTCAGCTTATATTTCAGGAGTGGTTAAGCCTATTGCAACTAAACTTGGATACATGGTTACCTATGATGTTAGGAAACAGCATGATGATGTTGGGGTCACAAGGTCAATGGTCAAGGTCACTGACCTAATTACAGAACTATGTTATTTCAACATTAAGTCTTTCCGTTTAGCAAAACTTCTCAGCTTATATTTAATGATTGGTTAAGCCTATTGGAACTAAACATGGCTATGTAGTTGCCTATACTGTTAGGAAGCAGCATGATGATACTGAGGTCAGAAGGTGAAAGGGCAAGGTCACTGTGACATTGATACAAAACTGTTTTTTCAATGTTAAGTGTTTGCGTTTAACAAAACTTCTTGGCTTATTTTTCAGGATTAGTTGATCCTATTGGAACTGAACTTAGATACCTTGTTACCTATAATGTTAGGAAGCAGCATGCTGACAGTGAAGTCACAACGTCGAAGGCCAAGGTCATTCTGACCTCTACAATGGTCGGTGGCCATCTTGGATTTTGGCAGATTTTTAGAAACATCTTTAAAAATCTTCTCTGAAACCGCTTGGGGGATTGATGCAAACCTCATGAAATTTGATTTAGGCCAAGTGCTGAACCAAGTTTGTTCAAGGGAAATTGATTGTTCAAATGGTTCGGCGGCCATCTTGGTTGACCTAGTTGTAGCGAAAATGACTTCTCCAGAACCGCTGAAGGTATCGGACCGAAATTTTGCAGATATGATTAGTGCCTAAGGGCCATTAAACTTTGTTCAAGAGAAGTTGATCAGTCAAAAAACATGGCTGGTGTGGGCCAATCAAAATATAGCATGTTTGGCGGCCATATTGGATTCTTTTATTTGATGGATTTTGAGGCCGAATTTTTTTTAATGTGTTTTGGGGGTATTCTGAGCTCAGATTTGAAATTTTTGAAACTGTCGAATAAACGGTTTGCCGGCCATCTTGGATCATTTTCCTGCCAAAAGTTCCTATACTAACGCAACGGGAAATTTAAAATGTTTTCTTCTTGAGAACTGCCTGGCTGATTTCAATTATATTTGGCAGGAAGCATCCTTAGGGTGTAGAGATTCAAGTTTGTTCAAACGAAGCCGAGCGGCCAATTGGGCTGGTGGCCATCTTGGATTTTGGTCGATTTTTTGAAACGGCTAAAAATCTTCTCCGAAACCGCTTATGGGATTGATGCAAACCTGATCAAATATGATTTATGGCAAGAGCTGAACCAAGTTTGTTCAAGGGAACTTGATTTGTCAAATTGTTTGGCGGCCATCTTGGTTGACCTAGTTGTAGCGAAAACGACTTCTCCAGAACCACTGAAGGGATCGGGCCGAAATTTGGCAGATCTGATTAGGGACCATGGGCCATTAAAGTTTGTTCAAGGGAAGTTGATCCGTCAAAAAACCTGGACACCATGGGCCAATCAAAATATAGCATGTTTGGCATCCATATTGTAATTTTTTATGTGATGGATTTTGAGGCCGAAATTGGTTTTATATGTGTTTTTGGGTATTCTTATCTCAAATTTGCAATTTTCAAAACTCGGATAAACGGTTTGGTGGCCATCTTGTTGATAAAGAGCATTCTAGTTGAAATGTCTATGGTCTAGGTGAGCGATACAGGCCCCTTGGGCCTCTCGTTTCAACAAGTTTGCTGGACGATGTTGCTACCAAATTTGTTAAAAAATGAACACCAGCTTGTCTGTTAATTTGATTTGAAAATTACAAATTTTGACATCACAGTGGTGCGGGTTAAAGCTGAAATACTGGCTTTTCAGGGATAAACTGTTCATGGAGTACAGACTTTATTTTAACCCTTTAACACGCATAATAGCCAAAAATGGCATCTGCAGTTGTCTTGAGAAATGTCCATTTGCAGACCAAGAGAAGACTATTTTTTGAAAATTTACCTCTGGAATGACTGGCTAAATGACTGAGCCAGTCATTTCAGTGGTAAATTTTCAAAAATAGTCTTCTTTGTCTGCAAATGTACATTGTCTATGAGAAGATTGAAATTTTCTTGAGCAAATTCGAGGTTTAAAGTGTTTAGTGAACTATTATGTTATAATATATACAAAAGAAGCAAGTTAGCTGTAAACCATTGTTGATGGTGAACTGTCTAATTGTTTCCCCCTCTGACTATTTAATATAGTACCAGTAACATTTTACTTGCCTCCAGCCATTTTTTCCAGTTAGCAGAAATTTGCACCCTGTATTGTGATATGGTCTCACATCAGCTGGTCAAGAGTGCACCTTAAGGCTGAATGTTTGTGAACTTGACTTTTTAATGAATTATTTAACTCTAACACTTCTGCAGTAGTCTTTGGGAATGTCCATTTGCAGACCAAGAGAAGACTATTTTTGAAAATCTACCACTGGAATAACTGGCTCGATAACAGAGCCAGTCATTCCTGTGGTCAATTTTCGAAAAATAGTCTTCTTGGTCTGCAAATGGACATTTTCTTCAAAGATTGTTAAGGGGTTAATGATTCTACCCATCACTAGCTGTATATTATAGAGAGATGACTGAACAGATGTTCCCAGGTCTCATTAGCTTAGTGTACCTGTCTAGTAAACCTGCACAGTGCACCCTGGGAGAAAAAGATGGTATCGCATTGAATGCATTCAGGAATGCATCTTTCTAACCTTCCATCCACCCAGCCATCCACCCTGAGCTGTATCTCACAAACTTACTACCTGTCATCTGATGCGGTTCAAATTCTAACACACGGCCTGTTGCTATTAATGAGGATTTCCAGACTTTGGTCATTATCCAGGATGTTGCCCAGCTTTAATAATCTGGATCCAGTTTGGATCAAATTCCGGATACATCCATATCTCAGAAACTACTGGTCTGATTTGATTTGTCTCAAGTTTTGACACGAAATGTTTAGGATTCCATAATTTTGGTCATGAATTGTGATCAGTAGAGTTAATACAAAAGTTCTTTAAAATGTGACAAAACACAGGTGGGGAGATTTTGCTTATCATAAAATTAGGATTTAATTTCAATTCATAATACATATTTTCTTTTTTACGGTCATACTTAGTTATAATAGGGTGGTGTGCATTAATTACTGTCCAAAGGTCTACATTGATATTAAAATGAGCTTGTCTAGGGAGATGGAATGTGGTGACTAAAGACAGGTGATCGGCTAATTTTCAAAATCATTTACATTTAATAAATTAGATTGCTCAGTCGATGACAGGTCATCACAAATCTCAACATTCACCACTTTGACGTTTTAACCCCCACGGGGATGGAACCAAATTTAAATGCTCTCTTCCACTCCGCAATCATATGGGTAACTCACATATCAAATTTGGTTGAATTCTGTTTCGTAAGACTTGCATTATAATCAATTTCTTGACCTTTTGACCCATACCCCCTTTAGGGGTGGAGCCAACTGTAAATGTGCTCCTGCACTCCACAGTCATATGGGTATCTCACAACCCAAATTTATTGAATTCTGTCCAACCAGTTGAAAGAAGTTGCATTACAATCAATTTCTTAACTTTTTGACTCCCGGGGATCCCTCTAGGTTGGAACCATATGTAAATGTCGTCTTCCACTCCGCAATCATATGGGTAACTCATATACCAAATTTATTTGAACCATATGTAAATGTCGTCTTCCACTCCGCAATCATATGGGTAACTCATATACCAAATTAATTTGAACCATATGTAAATGTCGTCTTCCACTCCGCAATCATATGGGTAACTCATATACCAAATTAATTTGAACCATATGTAAATGTCGTCTTCCACTCCGCAATCATATGGGTAACTCATATACCAAATTTATTTGAACCATATGTAAATGTCGTCTTCCACTCCGCAATCATATGGGTAACTCATATACCAAATTTATTTGAACCATATGTAAATGTCGTCTTCCACTCCGCAATCATATGGGTAACTCATATACCAAATTTTTTTTAACCATATGTAAATGTCGTCTTCCACTCCGCAATCATATGGGTAACTCGTATACCAAATTTATTTGAATTTTACAATCAATTTCTTGAGACACTGGAATTTAAATTGTTAACAAGTTAACTCTTTAACACTCAAGTCAGCCAAAAATGGCTTTTTTGCAATGGTTATGATAAATCTCCATTTGCAGACCAAGAAAAGACTATTTTTGAACATTTACGACCGAAATGACTGACTCGATAACTGAGCCAGTCATTCCAGTGGTAAATATTCAAAAATAGTCTTCTCTTGGGCGGCAAATGGACATTTTATATGTGAAAATTTTACTTTTCTTGAACAAATTTGAGGGTTAACATGTTGAGATAGGTGGTTTTATCACTTTTATGACAAACCGTCATATACAGCCACAACATTTTGTCCCCATTTACCTATATCCAATAGAGACAGACCTTGGTTTATGATGTAGGCACACCTGATAATTATCTGGTCAGTGAGTATTTGTCTGTCGGACCACACTGTAGGGAGTTTTTCAGCTCTTCCTACTGAAGATGTGCTTTGTAGTGCAATGGAGTGTATGTTTGCAACAAAGCGCATTGTGTGTGCCACCAGGGCCAATAATGATGTAGTACTGTTTGTGTACACGCACAGCTTACAGACATAAGACACCGGCCCAGCCCAGGTTTGTGGCTATTTAAGGACCACGACCTTTATACACATGGTGTACATTGTTAGTGTGTGTTCTACATATTAATAAATTTACCTTGCCTGGTATGAAAGGATGTTCATTAGCAGATCAATAGAGCAAAATGCATGGCTGGGCACACATGACGATGTGGTTAATCAAGGATGCTGCGCATACATGTTACAGCTTTAGCCCTTTAACACAAATTTATTCAAGAAAATTTTAATTTTTGCATATAAAATGTCCATTTGCAGACCAGGAGAAGACTATTTTTTAACATTTACCACTGGAATGACTGGCTCAGTTATCCAGCCAGTCATTCCAGTGGTAAATTTTCAAAAAGCGCCTTTTCTTAGTATGCAAATGGAATTTTTCAAGACCATTACGGAAGCCGTTTTTGGCTGATATGAGTGTTAGAGGGTTAGGAGGTGCGTGATTGTGTGATTTATGTTTTCCTATCATGTACATATGAGCCTGCACAATGAGTACTATGTCGTTATTATTATTGCTGATGCATATTTCTAGGGTATATGTGCGGTACATGTATGTTGTGCATGTTTAAGCGTCCAGCTGTACTATCCGATCGATCGATTAATATATTACTATCATCATCTCACCTCACTTCTGTAACCCTTTCAACTCTACAGCACAGATTCGACTGTCATCATACATGTATGGTTGTTTTGAAATATTGACGACACTGTGATTTCAAATTCAGTGCTGAAATGTTATAACACACTTACTATATACAATGTTATACATGTACCATACAGTGACGATCATTCAGTTCAAAGGTGGAGATGGACACGGCATGATAACTTAGCTTCATTTTGACTACGATATTGTTTAACCATTTAACCCTCAAATTTGTTCGAGAAAATTTCAACTTTCTCATAAGAACAGTGCCGTGTTAGGGTGCCGCAGCACCCACAGTTTTGTGGGGTGGGTGGGTTTGGCCGCAGAGACCAGGGGGACATAAATATTGATTTTAAAATTAAAATTTTTGAGACTTATAACCAAGCTGTCTGGAATGTCCGGTCCATAAGCCTTATAACATTGCTGCTGAACAGACGAGATATAGAAGACGAATCTCTGTAGATAACAAACTATATTGATAAATTACATTGGTTACATAATTTATATATTGTTGTTTATAAAAGCAACAGATTTAGGTAACAGTGACCACTTTCAAGTTTAAACCACCATTTATTCTTTCACAAATGTATAAATGTCTGTAACTACTGAGCCTTGGCTTTGCAATGGCTATTAAAGATGCGCATGGGGAGATTTTTGTGGCTACGGGTATTGATTTTGGTTTAAAAATTCTTAACAAAAGGATATATCTATAACCTGCAAATAGAAAAAAGCAAAACGTTTAACACTAGAGATCAGATAAGACACTTTCTTCAACCCTTAACACTCAAGCTGTCCAAAGATGGCATTTGCAGTGGACTTGAGAAATGTCCATTTGCAGGCCAAGAGAAGAAGATTTACCACTGGAATGTCTGGCTCGATAGCCTATCCAGTCATCCCAGTGATGCAATTTCAAGAATAATTTTCTCTTGGTCTGCAAATGGACATTTTCTAAACTTTCGTGATCAAATTTGAGGGTTAAAGGGTTAATAAATATTCTTTTGAATATGCATACCCGCAAATGCTGAGGTACCTTTCATGTATTATAATATATAGTAACCACTCAGTGTCTGTAGTATATGCGCCTACATCCAGGCCCAATTCTGTCTCAACTCATTCAACAATTTCACACACATGCGGTCGCTAAATATGGTGTACATTTATGGATGCATCTCTACATGTTATGAATGCATCTTAGGTCAAAAGCCTGCTATCAAAAGTAGGTCAGTTTAACCAAGTTTTCCTGCTTCACTTAACCCTTAGCACCCTGATGTCAATAGTCTATCTTTTACTGTGTCAGTATCAAAGAAACTGGCATACATTTTTCAACAATGTTGCTGGAAGATGTTGCTGTCTATGACGGCACCATCTCCCACCAAATTTGTTGAAAAATGAACACCAGTTTATCTTTTAATTTAATTTGGAAATTAAACATTTTGACACCAGAGTGATAAGAGTTAACATCAAAGGAAATTTCACAAAATGTATTGTTCAGGCAGGATTTGGTAGTAAATCTTTTCTTCATTTTAATCTCAGCACTTTTTTACATTAGACCTTAGGGGATTGGCCCATGGCTGACCCCTTCAACACTGGCCAAAACATCTGCTTCAGTGTTAGACATTTTAAAACAACTTGAAGCTAATTTATTAACTCACTTGGAATATTTTGCTTAGATCAGACATATGAGCTTCATCATCCACAATTTTTATACCTTGGTCGAAGTATTATAGGGTGGAACTGGGCACACACACACAGGTGGGTGCAGGGCTTTAGATTTACCTTATTTGGTCGCACCACCTATTTGGATGGGGATCCATCAATGCTCCTAGATACTAGAGTTTTGAAGTCTGAGAGATGGATTTTGAGTTATTTTCGTTTCAATAGCACCATACATGTAAGATCTCTGAATGGCCATAAAATGCCACAGAATCACTACTGAGTATTTAATTTGACATTAAATTAGTTAATTAGTGTTCATAGCAGTCAATAGGATTTTAATTTGGGTTCACTAATATGGGCTGTTCATTGGACTAGGTATTCAGAAGATACTGATCGGAATCGACGATGATCCGAAATCCAATGTAGCCACAGGTCATCTTAACAATGGAGGAATACTATTTAGCTATGCCCCACCCACTCTAGGTAGGCTCCACCCACGCTTTGCCTGTGTTTGGATCATTCCTAAATTTCAGTTTCCAGAAAACTACAGATGAGCTGTTGAATATTTTGAAACTAACTTGACTGCGTGCTGTTGCCACTCATAAACTATGCATGTAATTTTAAGCTTTTTATCATGCCGCTAAAGAAAGATATTCAGGCTTTAGTAGCTAAATGTTGGTGCATTTCTACATCCTATGATGGTTGTCATGATTTACTTTTCAACCAATCAGAAAAAACCTAGTGAGTCTGTCTCGGTATATACACACAGTCATAGAGGTGCCATCTATAGTTTGACAATGTGGTATAAATGCAACCATACAGATAAGCTGTTGAATATTTTGAAACTAATTTGACTGGAAGTTGTTGTTGCCTTAGGAAGCAACAACTTCCAGTCAAATAGTTCCAAAATATTCAACAAGATGAGTATTATATAATAAAGAATGTAATGCATTGGCACTTAAATGACATCACACACTGCCGCTTGAGGAGATAAAATGGCGGTGACTACTGTTCAACATTTACTTGATATTACAAAGACGATAATTGTGATACAGATAAGGGAATGTGACAGGATATGAATGATATGCTATCTATATACCATAATCTATCGGTACAATACAACGTTTGAGATGCCATTAACATCCCTTTAAATATTAAAGCCATACAATACTTACAACTTGAAGGACTCGTACGTGTTTATGAAGGACATAATCACGTCATACATGACGTAATTGATACCCGTACATGACATAATTGATTATGACATTAACCTACATATAACCAGTGTTTCTCATGGTATCTAAATTTTGGAGGTCCCAGGGACCCCATACACTAAAAAGTGGGGATTCCAAGCTGAAATCCAGGGGTCCTAAACTGAAAATCTGATGTTCCAATGCAGATTTTCTCATCCATGCTAAAAATAGAAGGTACAGTGGACTCACAGCTATGAATTATGGGTATCCTATGCTAGATTTTATGGGTAGTTTTGTGCACACAAAAAAAAACCCCAAAAAACTACAACCAATTAAAATTCAACAATCATACAAAATTTTCGGGGGGCCCATAGGACCCACTGCCGCTACTTTTGGGGGTCCCAAGTTGCATTTTTTACGTATATACCCTCAAAAGGACCCGTATGAGAATCCTTGCACATAACGTTGTTGATTATGATGCCATATGATTAATAGATATATACTCAATTCTTTTATTGGTTCCAGATGATAACTCTGCTACTGTTTGTCGGATCAGTTTGAAAGACCATATGTTCATTGTTCATTCGGCTAGATCTGCAACAGTAAATAAGCTATCCAAATCATGATGATTCACAATCTGTCTCCAGATGATATATGTAACACTGCTACTGTTTGTGGGATAGGAAATCCAATATTGCCTCGCTAGCTTGGAAAATCAGTTTCACGATGATAACTTTGCTATTGGATGTCAGATCTGTTTGAAACTTTGTAGATTCATTGAACTTAAGTCTGTCGAAGAAGCTTAATGGAAATCGACAATGATCAGAAATCCGATATGGCTACTAGGCATAGATGACCATTTTTTAAATCGCCTTCGACATGATAACTCTGCTAGTGTGCATTGTAGGTATGTGGAAGGAACCTATCAAAATTTGTGGTGATTCAAAATCCAGTATGTCCTTCAAATACAAATGTTGAGCCCAATTAAATACAGTTAACCCGTTAACACATAGCGGCATAAAACAGCTTCTGCAGTGGTCTTGAAATAAAATTGCTGTTGAATGTCTGTGCATTTATAAAATCCGTTGGAAATAGATTGCAATCTTTCTTCCTGTCATGGCAGTTACTGATATAAATATATATAATACATGTGTGTACAGCGCAGTAGTAATCAGTAATACACAGAAGCTGACTGAATGATGTTCCATAACCTGCCTGTCATATTAACGCTTTAACCATTAACCTTTCAAGCCTTGAATTGTATCAAGAAAATTTCAATTTTCTCAAATTGCAGACCAAGAGAAGAGTATGTTTGAAAATTCAACATGGAATGACTGGCGCAGTTATCGAGCCAGCCATTGCAGTGGTAAATTTTCAAAAATAATTTTGGTCTGTAAATGAGCATTTCTCAATACCACTGCACAGGCCGCTTTAGGCTGATGTGAGTGTTAAAGGGTTAAGGGCCCAGTGTCAATACAGCCATAAAGAAAAGCTGCTGATTATTTTGCAACTATTTTGACTAAGTCCTGTTGCTGCCTTTGGCAGCACTAGCTCCCAATGAAATTAGTTTCAAAATATTTAACACAACCTTGCTTACATCTTAGAATTTGTCGCTTCTGGTGTGTAATGATTAAGGAGTTAATGGTATATAGAAGGTGCATAGTAGTACAGTAAAACCTGCCTATAGTGGCCACCTTATGAAGCATACATCCCTTTAACCCTTGAATTTGTTCAAGCAAATTTAAATTTTGTCATGGAAAATGTCCATTTGCAGACCAAGAGAAGACGATTTTTGAAAATTTACCACTGAAATGACTGACTCAGTTATCGAGCCACTCAGTCCAGTGATAAATTTTCAAAAATACTTTTCTTGGTCTGCAAATGGACATTTCTCAAGACCACTGGAGAGGCCGTTTTTGGCTGATATGAGGGTTAAAGGGTTAATTCTTTTGGAGCTAGATGATGGTGGTTCTTTAAGACAGCTGGTCTAGGGACCTCCTGTCTTAAAGACTTAAGAAACCCCGTCTTTTGCCTCTAGAAGGCAGGTGGCCTCCTGAGCAGGTTTGACTTTATGTAAGCCATAGTTTCAAATAAAACCTACATCACATTTTTGCCTTTAATTGTCAAAAAAATTTCCAAAATTTTTTTTCTTTTATCAAGCCAGTCATTCCATTGCTAATACTTCAAAAAGCGACTTCTCTTTCCAGGCAATTCGACATACCTCAAGATGACTATAAAGATTGGTTTTGGCAGGCAGTTAACCATTAAAGGGTTTAACAGTTACATGTTGTGATGGTCATTACTACCAACAAGGGCTGGATGGGAAGAGGCATAATCCACCTCCTGGCCATGTGATGCATAAAGAGTTGTACCTTTAATATTACTTACTTAAATTGGCTGAGCCTAGTTTAGTTAGAGCACTATTTATGGGTTAATAACCCTTTAACACTCAAACTAGCACAAAAAAAAGCCTCTGCAGTAGTCCTGAGAAATGACCATTTGCACGCCAAGAGAAAGCTATTTTTGAAAATTTATCACTGCAATGACGGGCTCGATAATCAAGCCAGTCATTCCAGTGATAAATTTTCAAAACTAATCTTTTGGGCTGTAAATGGACATTTTTTATGAGAAAATTGAAATTTGCTTGGAAAAAATTAAGGTTTAAGACTATCTATATAGTAGTACATTTACGTAAAATTTGTAAACTAGGTTTAAAATAAATCGAGGTTATTAATGCCATTGTTGCCTTGCTTTACAGGGTTCAAAACAAGGGATTTGTTTTTAATTGTGTAATGCAAAGTTTATAAAATCTGCATTTATGAACTTAGACCTATGCATGCACACACATCTTGGCTGATACACAGTTTTATACAGTAATACCACTGTAAGTGTATGTTGAAGTAATTAACTTACCTTACCACTCTGATGTCAATATTCTGTCCTTTACTGTGTCAATAGCAAAGAAGATGGAGTACATTTTTCTACCATTTTGGTGCGTGAGACAGCACCATCTTCCACCAAATTTGTTGAAAAATGAACACCTGTTCATCTTTTAATTTAATTTGAAAATTTGAAATTTTAACATCAGAGTGGTAAGGGTTAATAACCGCAACGTTACATGCACAGTGTGCATGCAAGTACAACAGAAACGTCTAACCGTGCTTTAGCATGCTATCTTTAGAATTTAGCATGTGTAAACTGTGTGTAAATTGGAGGCTATTAATCATAGTTAGTAATTATACTACTTAGTATGAAGGCCGATGCTATTTTACAAACCAGGATTTGGGTAGAGAATACATCTCTGTCAAAGAGAGAGGTGACATCAACGTAAATCAAACAAGAGCAATCAAAGATTGAAAACCCTCGCTATCCTGTTTTTGTCAGTGTTGTAATTTTTTTTTTTGATATTTCTGATCTCTGGATTTTGTGGATCATAGCCAAAGGTGTGGAATTATAGTGTATGGTCAAGCCCTTTCTTGTTTTAAAATTTGAGCCAAATCTGATCAGTAGTTTCCGAAATAGCTTTAGATCCAGAATTGTACATGTATCTGTTGTTTGATTGGTTTGGTTGGCTTATAATTCGGGTCCCTGTCAAACAAGTCCCATTCACGCCATGTTCAAAATGGTATTACTTTCTTTGTTGGGCTGAATTTTTGTTGTTGAGATTTTGATTCTCTGCGATTTTGTTTTTCGTGTCACCAACAGCCCTATATTCAAGAGTCAGAAAAGGGGAGGGATCATGGTTGACTGCTCCATTGTAAAATGAAGAAAGGAAGCTTGGTGTGGTGAGATCACCATTATTCGCGATTACGTGATCCAGACCTAATCTAACTTAAATTAATGATCATCGATTCACCACATTTTTCAGCCGCTATGCCTACATGTACATGTACTTTCTACTAACCTAACCATGCAGACCTTTCGACCTATGGGCCATCACAATGAAATGGGCCACTCAGTATATCCACGGCACAGTTGCCTGAACTCTAAAGCTTCCTCAGTCATAGAACCATCTATTCTATTGGAATTCCTTTCCCAGTTATTAGAATTTTGACTGTGTGACCTTTATCAGCTAGTGTCATTTATTAGTAGATAAAAGAATAGAATAGAGTAGATGGTAGTTTGGTTAGTACAGTTAGGTTAGTACGGGGTGGCGTGGGTGGGTTGAGGTGGCGTGGGGATATCCAAGATGTTATGTGGGTGATCTATCTGGTTCTATGACTATATATTTGTTATCATTCTGTATTGTCATTTTCTTAATTTTCCATTTATCCGAGTGTCACTTTATGGAAACCGCAAAATGCGGACGTGGAAACCAGTGGCACATCTGATCAGAATAGCTATCGGCATCTACACTAGCGTCTCGTCATGCTACATTTTGTATCCACAAAAATGCGGCCACGGAGAGCTGAGACATATTTGAATCGAATTCGTGACTGAGACTACAAAGCGTGCTCTTATCTATATTGGGTGTCTATATCAGATGTATTTAGGTACCGGTACTCAACTAGTGCTGAACACAACCACCTATGGTCTGACAGTGTCTTACCGTGCATGTTCGAGCTTTCTATTGCATTATTTAGTTCTTTCCTATTACAATCATAGACAGGGCAGTTCAGGAAAAAGTGGTCAATGGTGTCACCATTTCCATCCTATGCATTGCCACTCCTGCATTTATATGACCAATTCTAATGCATCTCAAGGTGATGTCACTATTTCGGGTATCCATGCAATGGATGCACTTTCATTTAACATGGGGCATGACCTCATAGTGGACTCTTCCCTTCATGTGATTATCACAGTACTCCTGTCATTCACTATTGATTACCTTTTTAACGAGGCTGTTGTATTGATCTGATCTGGATCCAGTTCTTTTATGCAGATTATGCATGCACCAAGTGTGAAAATCCTCTTGGTTATTGTGCTAGTCATTCTAGTGGTAAATTAAAAAAGTAGTTTTCTTGGCCTGCAAATGGAGATTTATCAAGACTGCATTTTTTGCCGGGTTGACCATTAACCCTTTCACCGATGACAACATTTTCAATGCAACCGTACAGGAAAACTGTTGAATATTTTGAAATTAATTTGTCTAGAAGGCGTTGCTGCTTTCGACAGCAATGTCTTACCAGCAAATTAATTTCAAAATTTTCAACAGAATATGTTTTATATCGTAAAGAATACAAATTCTCAGTGATTTGTCGGTGAAGGGTCAATGCATATACTTGGTAGAATCAGCAAATTACCTTTGACGTTATTGATGCTTCATGATTATAATTAAATTATTACCTTATTATCCAAGGGACCTTTCCAGTTTTAGCTATGCCCCGCCCATCTCTAGCTAAGCTCCACCCACACCTCGCTCGTGTTAGGGTCGATTGATCCCTAAACTCCCCGACTATAAATTTCCAGAAAACTATACAGGTAAGCTGTTGAATATTTTGAAACCAATTTGACTCGTTGCTGGTGCCAATGGCAGCAACAGCGCCCAGTCAAAGTTGTTTCAAAATATTCAACAGCATGTTTATTAAATAGTAGACATACAATTCATACAACCTGACCAGTGATGACGGTGCTAATGTAGAAAGTGTTAAAAACATTGTTTTCAAGTGTAATAATATTGGCTCAACCGGCAACACACTCATCAGATATATAACATGATTTTCTGTTCGCAATCTTAAAATGTGGATTAAAAAATTTAGCTCTGCACCTGGGCTAGTGAGTTTGAAATTTTGGTAGCTCGGGATAAAATCTAGGAGCCACGGGCTACCGGGCCCCTGCTAATCTTCAACACTGCTGACCATTACTCCTTAAGACGGACTAAATTGAGTCATTCATGACATTACAATGATTATAATATCATCCTACACGTCACTTAGTTGATTATCACATCATATGATTGACTGAGGAAATGGCTTCATGAATTCCTAATGGAGTGATCCAATCTGTTGTCATATCTGATGGCATAAAATCAAATATGTCACATGTATGTTCGCTGTCTTAACAACCAAAGTGACAAACATATCAGTCAAGAAGATGGAAATGTCTGGCATGAAAGAGTATGAATTGTATGTCTTTGATCATTTACAATTTAATAAAAATTCTATTGAATGTTTTGAAACTAATTTGATGAGAACTTCCAAAAAATCACAGCATAAAGCTACAGGATTGTCCCTCTTACATTGTGGCTAATTAATCTCTATATATGAATGTGGGGTACTGTGAAATTGAACCATTAACTGCAACATCCTTCATGCACGCTGATCTGATATGGCCGCAGTGCATGGACTCGCCATCATCTATTCATCCATCAAATATGGATGGATTCACTCTATGATACCATGTATGCCCACACATCCAGCTTGCATCAGAGACAGGGGAAAATGGTCGGCCAGATGAGACCAAACTAATGGACCTTTCTAGTTTATCCATCCATCATATAACGTGATGTGTAGGATGACGTCATAATCAATTACAGAATGAATGTCACGTTATTACTACATTACAACCTACCTCCTTGCATTACTATTGCACCTTCCTTCTCTGAAGGGAAGCGTAGTGGGATGAATTTTTTACAGCCAATGTTTGCTGGGTACTGTGGTTACAGAGTGACTGAAGGCTTCTTCAGGAATCTCCATACTCTCTCTAATGATGAGATCCATAGTAATTTGCTTGAATGCTATATCTCAGAATGAGGCACGAAGAGGGTTAATCCAATACTCATAGCCACTGAGTAGGTCATAAAAGCACAGTGTCTACCTCATTGGCTGATATCTATCACATGACCTTGCTGTAGCAACCAAGATTTCATTCCTTTTCCTACTCTATGAAGAAAAAGGCGTTAAAATTTACGAGCCAATTTAAAAGTTATTTATAACTTGTTAAAATTGCTGTGGATTATTGTAAAGTGAAGCAAAGATAAGGATAAAAGAAAGAAACCTCCCAAGATAAGTGGTCGTAGGTCCTGGTGTTTCAATAATAATTTTTAGATCATTTCTATTTTCGTGGTAGGCGCATTACCAGTTTTGGTTACTTAAGCCCAGAGTGTATAGACATTTGAGTTGTCTATTTGTGCTTCTTTTTAACCAGTAGCTTGTAGAGCTATTGATTTGACATGCTTGTAAGGTATTAAGCATGAATCTATGATTATCTCGATACTCTCTCAAAGAAACTATAATAATTTTCAAATTTGAGATCAGTAAGGTCTCTATTTATAAATCTTGGGATTAGCGCTGGCTAATCCTGAGTCATATTCGAAGCGTTAGTCTATCGGATCTTGCTGTTTTTACGATTCAGATTTTGGAAAGTCTCCGAAGAGGTCCAAGGAGAAGAATAAAGAAAAGAATGTGAACCATTCAATTAGATGTTCTAATAGCCGCTGCCATAGATTTATTAATTCAGATCACTCTGGACATGTCTGTTCCTAGTGCACGTCATCTACTCTTGAGTCAACCTGCTTGATATGCGGGTCATGGTCGCTAGCTACTAGAATGTTGTTTTTCAAACCAAATTCGCCTGTGACTTCTAAAACTAATACCCGGGGACTCCTTCTCCACTAGGGTCAGTGGTTAAAATAAAGGCCAAAACCGAGGCCAAGACGGATTCAGCCATGACACTCGGGAATATTGTTTTGTCAGTGTAATGTCTCCAGAAACAAGTCAGTAATATAGGTTCGTCTTGACAGCAGGATTAATAAAATTATCCTGGACCAGTCAGTCTCCAATACTTCATCTCCAAACATAATTGAGGGTGAAGCATTGGAGTTGGCTGTTCCAAGGAAGCGCCTCTTCTACTAAGTCTAACAAACTACAGCTCACTGATTTGCATGTTTCAGGGTACCACAAAGAATGGAAAGAACAAAAGCATGAAGACTCAGTTTTCGCCTCGTTCAGAAGTCAGTCATATCGCTCCAGGATTCTTCATCTTCAGTCTACATTCCGCAGCCTGTGCCCTTGCAGACTGATGAAGGTCTCGGGCCTAATCAGGTTATAAGTCGGTCCGGTTCAGTCAACATTCCGCAGGCTGTGCACTTGCACCTGTCACTACTACGTCTTCAGTGGCTGGGCCGAAGGATTTTCCGACCAGAGTGGTCCAGGTCATTGCACATCCGCTGTCCTCTACAAAGCCGATTATATCTACTTATTTTATATCTGCTGTTATGCCGGCTAGACCTCCGGGCCCAGGTTTTTTCCTGGCCCCGGGTCTGGACGTTGACCGGCTTAGGTTACCGATTTCATCCTTGGGGCCAGGCCCAGATTTTTGTCCGGCTCCGGACATTAGGGATACTTTGGGTTCTGTTTTCTTGCTTTCTTAGCTAAAACTTTTTATTTAGAGTCATGTTCTTTCCCACCAGTTCGAGATTGGTGATTTTGGGCTCGAAATTGATCCTTTTTCATTCCGTTCTTATCTACTTCCGGTAGCTGTCAGATTGTCATCATCGTTCCTGTCACTTTTTATATAGGTCATTGACAAATCGCCCCATATATATTTCGTTCCCTTTTGGTTTACATGGAGTTTTTCTTTTGGTTATTATATAGATCCTATACATAGGTCAGCTTATTTTAGCTAATTCTATCTGGCTATAGCTGGACTCTCACCCCTCCCATAGGTATACTATGGGATTTCTATTTGTCACTAAATCTAGTTAAAACACTTTAAATAAATTTATCTATAATGTTTCAATGTCTACAACTTTTAATAAGTATAGCAATTCTTCTATGATGCTTTTTTCTCCATACAAAGATAGTGGCAGAGATTAAATACTAGAAATCAACGGCCATACTTCTATGATGCTTTTTTCTCCATAAGAAGATAGTAGTAGAGATTGAATAGTAGAAATCAACGCAAGTTACATGTACCTCTCTCAAGAAGGGGTTAGAATAAGGATATAGCTCTTATAACTAAGATACATCGCCTTTCACTCGATTCAAGTAACATTACTTTCTGTGCAAAAGTTAAGCACCACCCTATTTTTACGCACATGCGAGGGTATATTCATGTGCTATGAAGAAAGCAATAGCATAAACATTTATGTACCCATCCATCTTAGTGCAAGAGGTAATAATGCAACTAGAGGAATGCTGATTATGATGGTGGGGAAACACTGTATGTTTTTGTTTGAACTTGAAAACGAGGCCTGAATATGGTTACGTTGACACAACTGACAACTATTGCCCTACAGTTGACACACGTGGCTAGATTGTCATTAATGGTGTCTGAAAACGAAGTTTAACATCTGTGCACGAGTTTGAGACTGTCATTATTAATACCGGGTATATCCACCTTGTGCCTGGATGACGGCCTGGACACGACGTCTCATGCTGGTCACCAACCGACTGATACGCCATTGTGGTATTCGTTGCCATTCAAGATGGAGTGCGTCTGTTAATTCCTGTAGGTTCTGCACAGGAGGATCCCTCCTCACCATGTTTCCCAGAATGTCCCAGATATGCTCAATAGGGTTCATGTCAGGGCTCCTTGCTGGCCATGGTAGGGTTTCGATGGCATTCTGGCGGAGGTATTCATGCACAGCTCTAGCACTATGTGGTCGGGCGTTGTCATCCATGAATATAGGGTGGGTTCCAGGTGCATGGTTTACAAAATGAGGGACCACAACTCTATCCAGTATGGAATCTTGATATCTTTGTCCATTTAGTGTTCCAGGTACAGTCAACAGATCCAGCTTACAATCAAATGAGATGCACCCCCATATCATAACGGAACCTCCACCAAATGGAACTTCTTCCATGATGTTACGTTGGTCGTACGCCGTGCGTCTGGACCTCCATACACGAGTTCGACCATCTGTGGCATGAAGCAGGAACCGACTTTCATCGGACCAGTGTACCCGTCTCCAGGATCTCATGTTCCAGTGTCTTCTTTCGTTGCACCACCTCAGACGCTCCTCTTTGTGGTGTGCAGTGAGGAGAGGACGTCTGACAGGTCTCCTAGCTTTCATGCCAGCAGCATACAGTCTCCTTTTGATGGTAGACATTGACACTCTATTGCGCGTTTCCCATTGCTGGCTGAGCACTCTGCTGTTGGTGAATGGAGATCTCCTAACAAGGCGTACTAGGGCTCGATCATCACGGGCAGTAGTCTTCTTCGGTCTTCCAGATCTAGGCCTGTCCTTCACCTCGTTAGTTTGCCCATGTTTTGCAATCAAACGACTGATTACAGTATGGTTAATGTTCAGCTGTCTGCCAATCTCTCTGCATGACATACCAGTGGTATGCATGCCTATGATTTGCCATTTCACACGATCACTTAACCTTCGTCTTGCCATAGCGGTTCACAATCAGGAGCTAATTCTCTCTGTACAAATAAACCACGGTCATGAACACAAAATTCCTAATCTTGTCGCCTAAATCTGTATGTAATGTTCTACACCTCAAACTGGACTTTTACATAACTGAACATGTGTGCTGTTTCCCGCCACGCACGGACATCAAGCGGCGTGAAGTCATGCATGCATGTGCATTTCGTACTTGGAATTATGTCAGCTAACGCGGGGACAAAAAGTATGGCAGCCTAGTTGTACCATCATGTTTCTACGTTCTATTGTTTTTGCTGGTGCTTAACTTTTGCACAGGTGTATATATATATATATATATATATATATATATATATATATATATATATATATATATATATATATATAAATCGATGTTTGAAAGTCTTTATCTGATCTCATTGTAACATCCTAAATTATTTAAATACTTTTGAACACTTTGGACTTATACTGAGATAACTCAAGAAATATCTTAAATATCAACATCCTAACTATTATCAGCCTAGTCCTAATTTGAATATTGAGACCTTTTAGCCTTTATTCTTCATTTATAGCTTTCTTTTTTCAGATATCAGGTACCATACTAGTATATCTTCCGTTGGTACGCTTCTTATCTCCTCTCATTATTAGGTCTTCTTAATTTATTTTATTTTATTATTTGTATAACTGATGTGCACATTTCATTTTGTAATCAGGATCGATTTATAAGCATCGTTAATTGGGGGGTGGGGGGGGGGGTGTTGGGGGAGACATCTTTCCATATTTGTCTTACTGATTGCAAAGTTTGCTTTTTTATACATAATATCATATTTATGGAAAGGTTCCTCTGGTCTGTGGTTTTATCCACATGGACGTCTCTTTCAATCTCTCAAGGGAAGTTATTTCCCTCCCTCCCTCCCAATGTGCAGATAATAGTATCCACAATTCAACCTTTCAAGGTAGGCCAGTTAGTCTCGGCCAGATCATTCCTCAGATTCATAGGCCTCATGGTTTAGGTATAGAAAGTGATTCCTTGGGCTCGTCTGATGAAAAGACCCTTCCAGTTCTATCTTATGACCCACTGGAGTCAGTCTAGCTTTCTGAATCATTGGATTTTCATCATTTTCAACTCATGAACCATTGCCGGATTTGGAAAGTCAGTCAATTCGTTATTTGGGGTCCCTCTTCATCCACCATCTCCTCAGGCCATCTTTTTCACGGATACATCCCTGCAAGGATGGAAGATTTCAGGATCCTGGTCCCTCACAGAATCTTCCTTTCATGTCAACCTTTTAGAACTGTGGGTGGTTTTCCATGCCCTAGTTCATTGAGAACCCCTGATTCTCGGTCTTCAATCTTTATCCGATCAGACATTTCACAGTAGTCTCATTCTTCTATCATCAGGGGGAGGGAGGGGTGGGGTGGGGGGTGGTGGGTGTCCAGGTCAGTCTATATCTGTCGAGAGTCACTGATCATTCTTCACTGTTATATCTCCCGCAGCCTTCTCTTCAAACATCCCACGTCCCAGGCAATTTGATTTTTCTGGCAGATTAGTTATCTCTGCCTTCTAGGATCCCAGAATCGGAAGGGGAGTTGATAGAGTCTGTAGGCCAGTAAATTTTTCTCAAGTTAGGTCATCCACGCATAGACCTGTTTGCTTCTGGCAAGAACAGAAAGATATCCACCTTCATATCTCCCTTTCCAGAAGTCATGTCTCTTTCAGTAGACACTCTAGCTCAGTCTTGGGACAACATGTTCGCTTATGTTTTTCCCCCTTCGATTCTCATTCCTCTGGTACTCATTGTGTGGTCCTGTTAATAGCTCATTTTGGCCGACATAATCCTGGTTTCCGGGTCTCCTGGTTCTTCTTATAGATCTCCCTCTGTTACTTCGTGTCTCCCACAATCTATTGTCCTGGACCAGAGGCTGGATTCTCCATCAGAATCCAGAAATCTTTCTTTCAGTCTGGAAGTTGTCGAGTTGCCCTTAACTTTGTCAATCGTTTCAGTCAGTTTTCAGGAACTTTTGGAGAAATCACTCACAATTTCCACTCGTAACACTTATTAGGCTCGATTTGAGTTATTCAACAAATGGGGTTCAGTCCATTCTGTCCTTCCCTCTGAGCACTACGTGACTCAGGTCACAGATTTCTGGGTTTCCCTTTTTATCAGAAAAAGCTCAGTTATCACTGTCAGTTCCTATCGATTTGGTCTGAACTCCTTGTCAAATGTCAGCTTGACCTTTCGGTCCAAGTACAAAATTCATATCTCGACCTCATTAAAGGTATGGGTAATTCACGTCCTCCTTTTAAGAAACCCCTTCCTTCCTGAACCTTTCGCTTGTATCACAGGTTCTTGATGGGAGACATTTCGAATCCTTAGGTTCTGTTTGTTTAAAACAGCTTACCATCAAAGCAGTATTTTTATTAGCAGTAGCATTAGCTAACCGTCGCTCTGAAATTCATGCCTTTCTGCTGAATTAGATAGTTTTCAAATTATGGGTATTAACATTATTCTTTATCCCAGGGCTTAATGTCAGCCAATTTCTTGGGTAATCCAATTAAAATTCATAAACTCTTTCTTTTCAGAAGAATCTGTACGTTAACCCTGTTAGGGCCTATCCTTTTTGCCTGGACTCTTGTCACATGTCTACATAGTCCTTTGGTTCAAGATCAGTAACATTTCACGATTGCTTTAGGGTTTTGGGAAATTCTTATCCTCCCTTCAGTAACCCCTTCCATCTTGGAACCTATCCCTTGTACTTCAGATCCTAGCTGGTAAACTCTAATCCTTTTGGGTCTGATTGTTTTAAACATCTTACTCTTAGAGCATCCTTGTTATTAGCAATAGCTTCAGTTAGCCGTCTTTCGGAAATTCATGCATTATCTGCTGATTGGAATAGTTTTCAAGTTACGGGTATTATCTTTATCCTCTGTCCTAGCAAGCCTGAGAATACAGTAAGGTGCCTGTCAAGGACATTGTCAGGCATCAAATTATCAAATGTCAGGCACAGTCTTGCCTTTTCCTGACATTTTGTCAGGTTCAGATTTAATCAGTCCCAGTAGTTGCAGTGTGCAACAAGAGAGTCTGCATACAAATGTTGACAAAGCCATAAAATATGCATCTACCTTAGGTGTATCATGATCATTATGACACATGTTTAGATGCTTTTTGACATGTTTCTAATAAGTTCAAGTAAAGAACACTGAAGTAGAATAGTGTTGACAGCCAGCAAATTCTGGATGTCGGGTACTAAGTGGCTGGTGGCTGGCAGAGTGTTGGATACTGTTGAAAAAGTTATTTCCAGACCTGTCCTAGGTCAGAATTTCTGTCCAAACTCAGTTGAGTTTTTACAATAAACACATATTTCGTAGGCTTTCTGCTTTATCACCAGATGACTCTGTCTGGATCCCTGTTAGGGCTCTCTATGTTTACAAATTCCGTTCAACTTGCAAATGATCCGATGATAGACATATTTGAGTTACGTTTGCGGTAGGCGTTGATAGTTCTGCCTCTTTAACCTCTATTTCACATTGGTTCGTTGATACTATCAAAATTTGCCATGAATTAGCTTCTCCCGGGACAATTCATTAGTTGGTGTTACGGCCCATGATTTTGGGGCCTTGCCACCTCTTGTGCCCTTTTTTATGGTTCTTCTCTTGATGATTTCATTCAAGTTGCTATCTGGAAATCAGAGAATTCTTTATTAATTTTTATCTTAAAGATTCTGGTGCTTCTATAAAAATATACAGAAGGTAGCTTCAGGGACCATGACTCTTATTTCTTCATCATCATCTTCTCTTCCTTCATAATCTTCATTCGTATAAGAATTTTATTTGAGATGAGTGAGTTCATTACTGCTTTCTCATGTGGGTATTTCACCTCTTTCATATCATCTCTTTCATCACACTTTATTTTGTATTCATTTCATTCTTGCATGATCATCTCTTCTCTCTTTTATTCTTGGGGTCGTTTAATGTCCTCCTTTCTGCTCTCCTTCTTCTTGCTTCTGTATCCTTTCTATTAGGGTTATTTATGAGAGTAATTCTGAGGAATTACCGTCATTTGTAGTATCTTACTCTACTCATTTTTACTAACTTCGTATTCATTCTTTCTATTTTTTACATCAATTTTGTGCAAAAATTTGCCTTCCTCCGGGCTTTGTGCAATGTTGAAATCTGTATTTGAGCAATAGTAATGCAAGGAGGTAGGTTGTAATGTAGTAATAACGACCAGATGACCCGGAGGGTCTGATCGTATGTTTTACTAATTACATATACCTACCTCCTTGCATTACGGCCCATCTCAAGCCTCCCCGCTGTTTATTCAGAGTCGATTAGTGATAGGATCATCTGCCTCTTCATGGATCTGCATAAAGCTGGATTATATGACTGGATTCGTCAAAGGAATGAAGTCTTGGTTGCTACAACAAGGTCATGTGATAGCTATCAGCCATTGAGGTTGTCATTGTGCTTAATGACCTACTCAGTGGCTATGGGCATTGGATTAAACCTCTTCTTGCCTCATTCTGAGATATAGCATTCAAGCAAATTACTATGGATCTCATCATTAGAGAGAGTATGGAGATTCCTGAAGAAGCCTTCAGTCACTCTGTAACCACAATACCCAGCAAATATTGGCTGTGAAAAATTCATCCCACTACGCTTCCCTTCAGAGAAGGAAAGAGCAATAGTAATGCAAGGATGTAGGTATATGTAACGAGCAAAACATAAGACCAACCCCTCCGGGTCGTCTGGGCGATTTAGTCTGTCTTAAATATTTAAATAGTATGACACGTGTGATTGGCAGCAACAGCACCCAGTCAAATTAGTTTTAAAATATTCAACAGCTTACCTGTATAGTTTTCTGGAAATTGATAGACATAGAGTTCTAGGAACGATTGATCCCAACATGAGCGAGCTGTGGATGGAGCTTAGCTAGAGATGGGCGGGCATAGCTAAAAGTGGAAAGGTCAATTAACAAAGGAAGGAAATGGCACACCGATAGATCTGTCCTCCAAGCAAAGAACTATCCTAATTGGATGTTAAATGTTCCAAAGAAAAAGGAAAACAGAAAAGCTGAGGCTACATTTACATGTACCACAAAGGAGAAGCACATTATGGCAGTAGTCCCTGCCATTCATTAAAGGGGTTTCTAAGTGCCAAAAATGTCCTTCAAGTCACTAGTCAGTTGCTATGTACAATAGACCTGTGAATGCTCGTTGGGATCATGCTTGAATCTTGTTATAAACAGTGAGAAAGCTTTAGCATTTTAACCATGTAGTCACCTGGGCCCTTAAACGCAAGATTTAAGGGGCCCAGTTAATTTTTTAAGGGCCCAGTCTTTAAATAAAAATGCAACGGCACACAAGATCCCAGATTTAAAGACACAGGATATAGTAATTTACGCGTTACTAATGTAGAATGTGTTAAATACGTTGCTTTCAAGCTTAACCCTTTCACTGATCAATTACATGCATCTCAATTTCATAGCAAGCAAACAGAAAATCAGTTGAATATTTAGAAATTAATATCAATAAGCCATCGCTGCCTTAGCAAAATTACTTCTGGTTCAACCTGCTATAGTCATCAGATATATAAAGTGATTTTCTGCCCACAATCTTAAAATATGAATGGACAAATTTAGGTCGCTACCTGGGCCAGAGAGTTTGTTGGTAGCCCAACCTAAAATCGAGTAGGCATGGGCTCCTGGGCCCCTGCTAATCTTCTTCACGGGTTATAAAATATTAGAGAAAACGATAACATGACTGTGAGCATGGTGTAGCTAGCATCTCAAAGGAGGGGTCCGATCTGTCACTCAAGTATATGACGTCATAATCGACTATGTTAGATTTAGCCTGATGTCACAATACATAGCGATGTATCTAGCTGACTGTCATGAACATTGAAAAGTCTGATGTGTATGTCTACTATTTAATAAATATTCTGTATATTTTGAAAGTAATTGGACTGGATGCTGTAGCAACAGAACCCCCCCCCCCCCCACCACCCCCAGTCAAATTAGTTTTAAAATATTCAACAGCTTACCTGAGAATTACCATGAAATTATGATTCTGGGGAATTCCGCATTCAAAGTATATAAATCGATACTGACACAGACAAAACATGGGTGGAGCTTAGCAAGAAGTGGGTGGTGCATAGCTAGAAATGGATCCCTCTATTATGATAATTGTGATGAAGATTGACGACGAAGACTGGTAAAGGTCCAGGTCTGCGGCTGAGATAACATCAAACTAGAGCAACATCAGCAATAGATGTGTTAGAAACATTACAGTGAACATGCACATGCGCACATAACACTGGAATTTTAACAAATAAAGAAAGTTAGAGGAAATGAAATATACCAATTACATCAAAGCACACACGCACACAGAGGCATGCAGCCACACACACACACACACACACACACACACACACGCACGCAAGACTATATTAAATAAAAAAATTATTAAAGTTATAAACATACTTCAGTATTTCTTACAGTCTAGAGAATATGTTGTACCAGGTACAGTACAGTATATTTAACCCTTAATGGCCAAGCCATTCAAAAATGGCTTCTGCGGTGTTGATAAATTTCTGTTTGCTTTCCATGAGAAGACTATTTTCTTTTAATTTACCACTGAAATGACTGACTTATCAACCAAACAGTCAGTTCAAAACTAAATTTAAAAAAATAGTCTTCCCTTGCTCTGCCAATGAAAATCCCCTAAGCAAAGATTTCAGTTTTCTTCAATGTTCGCCATGAAAATATTAAACGGCTCCATGTACACGTACATTGTAGTTGATCCCGCTATTATTCCCCATTAATCAATAACTACATATATCTATCATGGAAAAATTAATCACTAAGATGCAAGTGTGGGCTTAGCTAGCCGCGTGTAATAGAAATACTTTTCAAATATTTTCTATAAACATAATTATTTGCCGATATTCAATCGATATGTCCAGGAAAGAAAATTCTGTTTACGTCTTGCCCCATGAATGGGGTATGAATCTTTCCAAGGTTCTGCAAGATTTCTTTTAACCTCCGCCTGTACACTATCTTGATAACGCAATCTGTATACTGCATGCATTTCTCATCCACTGATCTATTGTTGCGTATTTAATTATTTGTAAGCCCTCCTTTCACTCCACACTCAGACAAACAAACATGTTTATTTAGTGGATAGATGTAAGCGAACAAAGGCTGAATGAGTAGCTGGGTAAGTGAGATACATGTATATTACAAAGCTTCTTAAAATACCTTAGACTGACGTAGGACATGATCACATACACCGTGATATGATATTGATTAAGATGCTCTCGTAAAAGGAAGAATCCTGCCACTTTGGCATATTTGCCAGAATAAAGAATAAAGAAAACAAAAAAAGTGTTATTTGATCACTTTACTAGTTTTTTCTTGAGCTCGCAGCGGACAGCTCAACACTGCGACCCAAGTGCTGTCCACTGTCCATCCTGCATTATAAAACATTAATGTCTTACTCTGGACCAATGAACTGATTGAACTTGAAACAAGTAAAGTTCCCATTGTTTAACGTAGCACATTTTCAAATGATAACTGTAAACCTACTGAAAGGATTTTCACAAAACTTTGGTGGGAGCCCAGGCCAAAAAAAAAGCTTGGATATTTTTTATTTTCTCAAGAGCTTGAATAAACCAGCTAATCCCGGCTAATCCAAGCTTTGAATAGCTTCGATTACCTTGGCATTATTGGGCACATAAAATTCAAGATAATTCAAGAAAATCCACGAAAGGTCTAGTTACGGTATAATCCATGAAAATTCCAGCTAGCTTGAACATGTATTCAAGAAAATCCCAGCTACCTGTAGCTTGAACGTTAAAAATAATCCCAGATAGCTTGCCGGCAATTGACCACTTGAAATCCAAGAAAATTCTAGCTAGCTTGAACTTCAAGATAATCCCAGCTAGCTTGAACTTCAAAATAATCCCAGCTAGCTTACCGGTATTGGCCACTTAAAATCCAAGTAAATTGCAGCTAGCTCGAAGAGTCAAGAAAATCTGAGCTAGCTTGAATGTTCAGGAAAATCCCAGCTAGCTTGAACTTTGAGATAATCTGAGCTTGCGTGGATTTTGTTCATGAAAACCCCAGCTTAAATCATAGCTCTTGAAATAGCTTGGACTTTAACATAAAATGGATGCACACCTGTACACAAATGCTGCCACACATGGATTATTATATACATGCCCGAAAATCAAATCACATTCATAGTAGTTGAGCTATATGTAATACTCAATAACAAATACAAGTTCAGCGAAAAGTTAAGAAAGTATTAGTTTCTGATTGATTTGTTTATTATTTTGACTTATAGACAGAGATTGTTACCATATAATATTAGAAAGTAATGATTACTGCATTATAGGTCACCTGACCTAAAAGGTCATGGTCAACTCTATTTGACTACAGAACATGTTCTTGCCTTTAAGTTCAAGGTATTTAAAAAAAAATCAAGATTGCAAAACTGAATATATACAAGCTCAAGAATATTCTTTTATGTCTGACTAAACAAAAAGTCCTAGAAAATCTGAGTTAGCTTGCTTTTTGACAAATCGGAATATTATGAGAAAGTCCAAGAAGCTTGTACTTTTTCATGATGACATTCAAAATGTCCTAGAAAATTCAAACTATCTTGAATTCTGAGAGGTACCCATAGTACCCAAAAATATACTGACTGAAAAGAACATTAAATATAGGATAAATCAAGAAATGATTATATCAATCATTTGCATAAATAAACAATAAATATATGACGGTCAAATGATTAGTCTAAAAATTCAAAACTACTACTACTACTACTACTACTACTACTACTACTACTACTACTACTACTACTACTACTACTATAAAATATGAATAAATTTGTTACATGTGTCAAAATGCTGTTGAGCACCAGCTTCCAATCAAATTGGTTTCAATATATTCAACAGTTTGCATATATCATGATTATAAATTTAAGATACTGGAATTAAAAGGTTCAAATTGGTTAAATGCGGTAATTGATTTTGATTTTGGTGGCCCTTATTTTTCGTGGCTCTGCCGTTGCACCCCCATTAGCCCTTGCCTCTGTTTCTATCATATCTTTCCATCCTCTATAAACCTCTACTAGCCCTTATCACGCTGGGAAACATTACTGCTGAAAGCTCTTGCAGTTTAGATATTTTACAGCAACATCTTTTTCAAATATTAGCACCAGTTCTGATTTATAACTCAGTTATCATATCAAATTAATTGGTTATAATGTGAATCTTCAGAGGCCTAGATGTTAACATAATAACATATGATATCTTAATATATGTTTCCGTACTCTACCCAGCTATATGCCCCCCCCACCCCCTTACCACGCATGTCATAAGCTGCATTTAGCATTTCCTAGCCTGACGTACTATAATTTTCCCTATTCTGCCTTGATTGCCTCTTTACGCAGCAATGACTTCCAATAAAATTAAGTCCAAAATAGTCAACAGTACATATACATTTTATTTTGTTTCAGAAACAAGTTAAATAATTAATGAGCTGTACTGTACTTTAGTGTATTGTACAGCTTTTAAACCTTTAACCCTTTAACACTTAAAATTTGTTCAAGAAAATTACAATTTTCTCATAGAAAATGTTCATTTGCAGACCAAGAGAAGACTATTTTTTTTAATTTACTACTGGAATGACTGGCTCGGTTATCGAGCCAGTCATTCCAGTGTTAAATTTTCAAAAGTAGTCTTCTCTTGGTCTGCAAATGAACGTGTCTCGAGACCACTGCAGAAGCCGTTTTTGGCTGATATGAGTGTTAAAGGGACCTTTAATGACCAGATTTGGTTAAAGGAAATTCCAATTGTCTCATGGAAAATATCCATTTGTAGACCAAGAGAAGACTATTTTTGAAAATCGACTATTGAAATGACTGGCTTGTTTATCATGTCAGTCATTCCAGGGGTATATTTTCAAAAATGGTCTTCTTGGTTTACGTTGCTCAAGAAAAGCATAAAGGCCTATTTGGCCAGCCTTACAAATAAAGGATTAAATTGAACACATCAGCAATGTCCTTTCTATTGCTGTCTACATGTACAGGCAGTCATCCACGATTGTGTTTTCAAAGCACTGGTGGTTCATTATCTTCCATTGTTATCAGTTGTTCCGTCATCACTCTGTTCTTTAACACTTTCATGGTCAACCCAGGCCTTGAACACTGAAATTACTGTCTCTAAAGCCGAGCCAGTCATTCCAGTCATACATTTTCAAAAATATTCTTGTCATGTACATGTAAATGGCCATTCACTAAGCAAAAATATTAATTTTTACTATTTATGACTTAGTCGTTTAGTGGCCAAAACTGGCCTCTTCTGTGGTGTTATGCAATGCCCATTTACAGGCCAAGATAATGCAATTTTAGAAAATTTACCACTGGAATGACTGGCTCGATAACCGAGCCAGCCATTCCAGTGATAAATTTTCAAAAATTGTATTCTCTTGACCTGTAAATAGACATTCAATAAGAAGATATTTATTTTTTCTTGACCAAATTTGACAATTAAACGGTTAAAATAAGAACAAAGCAGATTAAACAGTTGTTTGAACGAGTTATATTCCTTTATCTTATCTGTCCACCATTGTACGCCATAGGAGAGGGCGATGTCCAGGTGTTTGATGTAGGATTGGATACAGATGGGGTAGGGTGAGTGGGGGATTCACAATAGACTATGCCTGCAGTGATGTGTCAAGCAATCACCTGTCTCTCTTATACTACAAGTTATTAAACTTTTAACACTTAGCACTCTGGTGTCAAAAATTTTACGTTTTCAAATTAAATTAAAAGATGAACTGGTGTTCATTTTTCAACAATTTGGTGGGAGATGGTGCTGTTGTAGACAGCAACATCTTCCACCAAAATTGTTGAAAATCTACACCAGATCCTTTGATATTGACACAATAAAAGATAGAATATTGACAGTAGAGTGGTACGGGTTAACCATTGACATGCATACATCACTATTTCAAGACAACTATAGATACAGGAGAGCTGTTGAATATTTTGAACCTAATTTAACTGGAACATGTTAATAATTATATATCTCAATCAAATTAGTTGCAAACCATTAAACTGAATATTCCTTACATGAATTTGTCGTTGCTGCAGACAATAATTTCAATGGGCAATAACTCTGGACTGGCGGAATATTTTGAAGGAAAAAAATTTGACAGAAAGTTGTTGGTGGTCCAGCCACCAACAATTTTCAGTCAAATTGGGTTTTTTAAATGTTGAGCGGGTCTAGAGTTAAACCTCCATGGAAAATGTAATCTGCAGAAATTCGACAGGCAGACATGCAAAGGGTAAATACAGTGATGGCAGATGGTCATTTAACCCAGGTCAGTAGCCATGTAGAAATGTAGCTTTGGGCCTGGTTTGGGGAGAGTTGTCATAGTTCTATTTGTCAGCCAAGAGAAGACTATTTTGGAAAGTTTACCACTGGAATGACTGGCTTATTCGAGTGGTAAGTTTTAAAAAATAGTCGTCTCTTGGCTGATAAATGGACATTTCTCAAGACCACTGCAAAGGCTGGTTTTAGCCAACGTGAGCAGTAAAATGACTTGAGCATTTAAAGGGTTAGGCAGGTGGTCTTCTGTTAAATTTTTTTCAATTTACACCCCAAATATTTTATAGACAGGGACTGAATATAATTGTTACCCCCCCCCCCCCCCTCCTATACATATCTGAGATGTACAATGTAGAGGTACACTTATCACTTGCTTTGTTTACGTGTCTATTTGTCTCTGCTGGATTTTCACCAGATTTGGTAGACGGTTAATTTACCCACGGTTAGGTCAATAAAGAAGGTTTGTGGAGCTTTTCCACATGATATAATAATTGCAGAAGAGACTTTCACCAGACATCAGTTGGAGGTTGATTTTGAGATCAGAGGTCTATAGTCGAGATCATGGTGTTGATTGGTCAATCCTTTCGGCGGCCATCTGGAATTTTCTGAAAAATGGCGGGAAATTGTTTAAAACGCTACTCCTCATTAACAGCATGGGAAATTTCAACCAGACTGAACTGAGAGAATAGTCCGCTGGTATTGTTCAGAAATTGTATACAGAACTGATTGGTAAATTTTTCCATCGGACATCTTTGATTTTCTGGAAATTTCTGGAAATCACTTAAAAGCCTGCTCATCGTTAATCACTCGGCCGATTTCACTCAAGCTCGGTTGGAAGAACTATAGAAGAAAAATTACAAAAAATACAGTCGTATGCTTCAGTACATATTTACAGAATTTTGATTGGTCCATTTTTCTGGCTGCCATCTTGAATTTTTCAAAAAAATGATGCAAATTTGTAACACTTCCTCATTAACTACTTGAGCAATTTCAACCAAACTGCTGGAAGGATACTTGGCTGGTAGGTTTCAGAACTTGTATACAAAATTTTGATTGGCCAATTTCTTCGGTGGCCATCTTGGATTTTTCTGAAAATTTCGGAAAATCAGTTAAAAGGCTACTCCTCATTAACCTTTTGAACAAGCTTAAGCAAACTCGGCTGGAAGGACCCTAAAGTCGTATGCTTCAGAGCTTGTATACAGAATTTTGATTGGTCAATCTGTTTGGTGACCATCTTGAATTTTCCAAAAAAAATGGCTGAAAATTGTTTATAACGCTACTATTCTCCTCATTAACTGCTTGGCCGATTTTTAACCAGACTGGCTGGAATGAACCTAGGGTGGTATGCTTCTGAACTTGTATACCGAATTTTGATTGGTCAATTTTTCCGGCGACCATCTTGGATTTTCTGAACATTTTGGGAACTCAGTTAAAAGGTTACTCCTCATTAACCACTTTGCCGATTTCAACCAAACTCAGCTGGAGGAACCGTAGACTGTTATGCTTAAGAACTTGTATATAGAATTTTGACGGCTTGATTTTGATGATAGCCATCTTGGATTTTCCGAAAAATGGAAGTTTGTATAAAATGCTACTCCTCATTAATCGCTTGGGCAATTTCAACCAAATTTGTCTGGAAGGATCCTATTGTCGTAGCCTCTAGAAATTCTATTCATAATTTTAATAGGTCAATGTTTGGGCAGCCATCTTTGATTTTCTGAAAGTTTTCTGGAACCATTTAAAAACGGTACCCCTTCAATGGCAACTTGGGTGGAACAATCCTATGATGATAGGCTTCAACATATTAAACGAGAATCTTGATTGTTAAATTTTTTGTGATGGCCATGCATCTTGGACTTTCCGAAAATCATCCATCATATCTGTTAAATGCAAATGGTTTAAATGCTGATAGTCCAGGTGAGCACCACAGGCCTTGGGCCTCTTGTTTTTACTGGGCTTGGACTTTTTATTTTTGTGTGATTTTAAATCGGATCCCAATGAAACTTTACAGATTTATTATATATATATATATATATATATATATATATATATATATATATATATATATATATATATATATATATATATATTCATCATCATCATCATCATCATCATCATCATCATCATCATCATTACATTCAGTTTGCATCAAAATTCAAACGAATTTAAGTTGTTTCCATACTTTTATATGGTTTGGACTTAGTTTATTTCTGTGTGAGAGTTTAAGAAATCATGCCACACATGATGTGTGATATGCAGACGACCTAAAGGGCTCCTCGACACACAGGACACAGTCCATCTAGTACCTTTAGCAAGCATGGCAGGCTTTTAGCCAGTAGGTATGGCAGATTATGCACTTATCATGCGTTGTTGCATATATATATATATATATATATATATATATATATATATATATATATATATTATATATATATATATATATATCAGATTTTTTGGCCACCTTGTTGAGCTTATTATACATAAGTTGTACATGTTGTCTTCTATATAATAATGTTTGGTATTCGTATAAAATCTGTATTCGAATATTCATATATTACTTATTCGAATATTTCAGATGACTGCTGATTAGTAGAAACGAAATATCACCGGTAAGGGTGTAAAACAGGAAGTGTCTCGTGAAAAACTACAATTGACACTGATACCATATAGCCGCAAATGTGCTAGGGATCTACCAAATTTCTAGGGTTTCAGTTAAAAACTCTAGGAGAAAATGCAGTTTAAACATTGCTACCATACATGTACATGACTTAATTACTATGGGAAACACCTTTGGTAGAAAAAAGCTGATTTCTCGAAAACCATTTGATGGATCCGATATGAAATTGATTAAAGAGCCAAGGGTCATGTCCAACATATAGCTCGAACAGGGTCAGACCATGGTTTTGAATAGTATATTTACTATGTAAATATGTGTTTAATGGCAGCTGAGCATGTTTTATGTCCACATGTCATTAAGTCAGCAATCTAAGTCCATTTATGTAAAAAAAAAGTGAATGTGTGCCAGACTGAGCCTACAATATTGTAAGCACATGTCATAAGCTATGGTAATAGTCATGAATATTTCTGCATATGAATGACTCTGAAAAACTTGCAGTGTTTTACGAACATTAGCATTGTTTGAGATTAAATTTATACATTCAGTGTTTATATTGTGATGTTTCTAGGCATTTACTATTTAAATGTCAATATATTAAGGATGATTTCATAATTTATAGGTAATTGAATAATTAAGACTACGTGCAAAAGTATATAAGTTTATAATTAAAGAGTTGCCTCTCTTAGTAAATTAAATGTCAAACATGGTCGACCATGGTCAAATAATTTTTCTCAAATCTTGATTAACCGTGGTCAAAACATGGTTGACTAAAGTCATATACAATTTTCATAAATGTGTTTGCTCATAGGCAGATTTAACTTTTTTATTTTATTTAACTGTGGTCAAGTCCTGGTCGACCATGATTGATGTATGTTATCAGTTTATCACAGTTAGTACCATGCTCAAAACAATCGACCGTGGTCAACATTCACCATAGTCAGTTTTTGACAATTTTCAATATTGACCATGGTCAAACCATGGTTGACCATGATACCATGGTCAGTATTTCGCAAGGGCACTTCCCTGATCACTTAAATGTACCGTTTCATATGCATATAAGGTTAGAATGAATTTGTTTACATGATTGTTAGCTCACCTGGTCTGAAAGGCCAAGTGAGCTTATGCCATGGCAGCCATCCGTCGTTTGTGCGTCCGTCCATCTGTTGTCTGTCAGTTTTTGCCTTAAACGACCTCTCAAGAATCACTGGATCGATTTGAATTATATTTGGCAGAAGGATTCTTAGGCCATAGGGATCCAAGTTTGTTCAAACGAAGCCGATCGGCCAATTTGGCCAGTGGCCATCTTGGATTTTGGCCAATTTTTAAAAACGTCTAAGAGTCTCCGAAACCACTTGAGGGATTGATTCAGAACTCATAAAATATCATCTAGGGAAAGAGCTGAGCCAAGTTTATTCAAGGAAACTTGATTGGCCAAAAAGTTTGGCGGCCATCTTGGATGACCTGGTTTTCGCGAAAATAACTGGTCCAGACCCGCTGAAGGGATCGGGCCTAAATTTGGGAAATATGATTAGGGGCTAAGGGCCGTTAAAGTTGGTTCAAGGGAAGTTGATCCATGGAAAAACATGGCCGCCATGGGCCATACAAAATGTAGCATGTTTGGCGGCCATATTGGATATTTTTATTTGATGGATTTTGAGGCCGAAATTGGTTTTATATATGTTTTTGGGATATTAACGCCATTTTCGAAACTGTATAAATGGTTTGGTGGCCATCTTGGATAATTTTCCCGCCAAAAGCTCCTGTACTAAATCAATGGGAAATTAAAAATGTCTTCTCGAGAACCTCTGAGATGATTTTAATTATATTTGACAGGACAAATCCTTAGGGTGTAGAGGTACAAGTTTGTTCAAATGAAGGCGAGCAGCCAATATCGCCGGTGACCAGCTTGGATTTTGGCTGATTTTTAGAAATATGTTTTTAAATTTTCTCCAAAACCGCTTGGGGCATCAATTCAAAACTCATATGAAATATGATCTAAGAAAAGAGCTGAACCAAGTGTGTTCAAAGAAACTTGATTGGCCAAAAGGTTTGGTGGCCATCTTGGATGAACTTGTTTTCACGAAAACAACTTCTCCAGAACCGCTCAACAGATCTGGCCGAAATTTCGGAGAGATGATTATGGACTAAGGGCCATTAAAATTTCTTGAAGGGAAGTTAATCTGTCAAAAAACATGGCCACCGTGGCCCAATCAAAATGTAGCATCTTTGGTGGCCATATTGGATTCTGGTATTTGATGGATTTTGAGGCCGAAATTGGTTTTATATATATATATATATATATTTTGGGTATTCTGATCTCAAATTTGCCATTTTCGAAACTGTCGGATATATGTGGCCATCTTGGATCATTTTCCCTCCAAAAGCTTCCGTACTAATGCAATGGGAAATTTAAAATGTTTTCGTCTCGAAAACCAGGGAGTCGATTTCAATTGTATTTGGCAGGAACAATCCTTAGGACATAGAGATTCAAGTTTGTTCAAACGATGCCGATCGGCGTATTTGGCTAGTGGCCATCTTGTTCCAGTTGCCATATTGTTTACCGGTAGTTCTACTGGCCAATAGTTCCAGGTGAGCGATACATGCCTCTTGGGCGTCTTGTTCGTCAATGGTTTAGTACTCCAGGAGTGTTCTGGGTTTTTTTCTTGTATTGATGATGCTGTACATGTATTAGTTTTGAAGAATTCAAGCCAACACTAGCTACACGTATATACATGTACATGTATGTACACGGCAGAGTCTAGCATTTATAAAAACATATGGCTTTAGAACAGTCACAGTCAAATTACTTCCAAATATTCGGCCATTTTCCGGGATGCTCATGATGGTTGTCTTGAAATATTTTATATCCATTTAACCCTCATTTATAAAAAAAAAGAATGAATTCTTTATGATGTAAATAATAATCTGTTGCATATTTTGAAACTAATTTGACTGTGAGCAACAGATGGACAGTCAAATTAGGATCAATGTATTCAACGGCTTCACTGTATAGGTGGCCTGGAATTGAGACACTGGAATTTCAAGAATTTGTTAAAGAAGATTTCAATTTTCTCATAGAAAATGTTCATTTGAAAATTTACCACTGGAATGACTGGCTCGTTTACCGAGCCAGTCATACCAGTGATAAATTTTCTAAAATTCAAGAACACTGCAGAAACTGCTTTTGGCTGATATGAGTGTTAATGTGTTAAAGGTAAAAAGATACTGCAATTTCATCATCGAAAACGCTAAAGCAACGCTGCGACTCGAACAATAAATTGTTATGTCATAGATAACGAACTAGTTTAATTATATTAGAGGACTATCCGTCTTTTGTAGTAAGTGCTTTAATTCTGTCCAACATATCTGATCATAGACAGGTTTTATCTGAACAAAGTCCCTTTGATATATATATATATATATATATATATATATATATATATATATATATATATATATATATATATATATATATATATATATTACATGTATATGTACGGGGTGTACAAATTCATTTGCAGCAGAATTAGTACTCTGGGATTTCCCAATCCTCTTAGAATCGATACAATAACATGCCTAATAGATTTTCATATTGTTATAAACACTATTATTATGCGTGTTCGTGTATATTTTTAAGGTCAACGGTTATGCCTGTATTATTTAGCGCTTTAGTTTCATTTTAAATTTAGAAACCTGGTTTTAGATGAACTAATATAAATTTGAAAACCATGCAGAAATCATTATAACTGTTTCAGTCAAATTGTGTTTAACTCGTTAATGGTTAGAATTTGTTAGGGAGCTTGAAATTCATTGTTTAGTGAATGACCATTTGCAGGCCAACAGAAGAATATTTTTGACAATTCACCAGTGGAAAGACCTCATCCATTCATCCGTCCATCCACCTGTGCATCAACAACAATGGTGGCCCTTTTTGTTTCTATGGCAAACAGCAGAGTTGAGCACTAAAACATCCTAAATTCTTAGTTATCAAACTAGTATTAGTCTAGGCTAGAGTTTCACTTTATACGTTTGTAGGAAAGATTGACCCGCTCAATCACACCATTCATTGCCATTATCCAGGTCCAATCATCCACTGTAAGCATTGTAATTCACAGGGATTGTCTCTCTAATTGATGAATCCACTTTTAGCTTTGCCCTGCCCATCTCTAGCTAAGTTCTGCCCACATATAATACTTTGAATCCTGAATTCCCAGTATCCCAATTTCATGATAACTACATACAGCTAACCCGTTGAATATTTACAAACTAGTTTAACAGGGACTATAGGCAGTAATGGCGCCCAGTCAGATTTTTCAAAATGTTCAACAGAACCCTTATTAAGTTGTAAAGACACTATTCGTACAACTGACAAATTATTCCAGGATCATGTCTGAGTATTCACTGTCAATTATGATTGTGATGTCAACCAGCATTTGACGTCATGGAGGATTCCACTTTATCCATCAATTATATGACATCATCAACTATATAATGTGTAGGATGATGTCATAATCAATTACATCATGAATGACGTAACTAAGTTCATCATCAATGCTTAATTGATAACGGACTAAGTGTTATTGTACGAAATGTGTCTTTACTATTTAATAAACATGCTGTTGAATATTTTGAAACTAATTTAACTGGCCAGCAACAGCACCCAGTCAAATTAGTTTCAAAATATTCAACAACTTGTAACCTGTATAGTTTTCAGGAAATTGATAGTCCAGGAGTTCATGGATCAATCGATCCCAACACAGACGATATGTGGCTGGAGATAGGGCTAAAGATGGGCAGGGACTGGCTAGGACTGGATTCCTCCATTGATTATGATGTTATACACTTTACTGACAGATTGGATTTATTCCCATAACCCTTTAACACTCAACAATTGGTCAAAAACAGCCACTGCAGTAGGCATGAGAAATGTCCATTTTCAGACCAAGGGAAGACTATTTTTGAAAATTTACCACTGGAATGACTGGCTTGACAGTCGATAATTGTGTCATGATGACCCAATTAATGAAATTTTAATCTGTTTTAGTGTTCTTCACCAACATGACCAAAATAATAGTGTCTACATGGTATGGTCAAGTCTCCTTGAGGTAGAATGAATTCCCTAATGATATTGTGTCAAAGTTCAAGGGAATGCTGACCCAACGGAGGAAATTGTATTGCATTTCCTTATGATAACTTAAGTTCATACTGAAAGTTTATTCACCAAACTTGGCATACATTTATGTTTCATTGCCGCAGCTGGTCCAATTAACTGTGTCATGATGTTAAAGGCATTCACTCTGTCATAGTGACCCAGTTAACCATTTAATAGTCAAGTTTGGTCAAGAAAATAAAAATCATTGCTTAGTAAATGTCCATTTGCACACCAAAAAGAAAACTATTTTTGAGAATTTACCCCAGAATGACTGTTTTGGTTATCGAGTCAGTGATTTCAGTTGTAAATCTTCAAAAATACCTCTTGACCTGACTATTTATAACGTTTCTCAAGATCACTGCAAAGCCATTTTTGGCTGGCTTAGTGTCATCATTAAAGGATCAATGAAATAATGAAGCAATCCCGTTTTAGCTATGCCCCACCCATCTCTAGCTATGCTCCACCTACACCTCACTCATATTGGGATTGATCGACCCCTATCAATTTCCAGAAAAGTATGCAGTTAAGCTGTTGAATATTTTGAAACTAATTTGACTGGACGATGTTGCTGCCATCCACCTTGTCAATTTAGTTTCAAAATAAACAAAAGCATGTTTATTAAATAGTAAAGACCTACAATTCATACAACAATTCTTAGTCCATCATCAATTAAGCATTTGTGACGTCATTCTACACATCACATAGTTGATGATGACGTCATGTGATTAATGGATAAACCGGTCCATTGAGTGATAAAAGGGAGGATGACCAGTGCAGATGCTGATTTTGGATGGCGTCTTCCATTTAATGTTTAACAAATGTTTTTATATTATTTTCAGCTGAAGGCCATGTCACATCCCTTGTAGAGCTGTCAGCTCAAGCTGTTGCTTGTTACATTCCTTTTGAGGTAGTCGAACGTTTTCCACAACCCATCCCCGAGCAGCTACAGCTTCGTATTGAATTCTGGAGCTTTCCTGAGAATGAAGAGGATATCAGGTACATACATGTACACGTGTTAAATCTAGACCAACCCCATATCTATATCGTCATGATCATCGTCGCCGTCATCAATCACCACCACCACTATCATCAGTAATCATTATCGTGGCCACCACTACCATAAGTAATCATCACCATCACCACCACTACCATCATTAATCATCACCGTCATCACCACTACCATCAGTAATCATCACTGTCACCACCACTACCATCAGTAATCATCACCACTACCATCAGTAATCATCATTGTCGCCACCACTACCATAAGTAATCATTCCATCACCACCACTACTATCATTGATCATCATCATCACCACCACTACCATAAATAATCATCACCGTCACCACCACTACCTTCAGTAATCATCACTGTCACCACCGCTACCATCAGTAATCATCATCATCACCAGCACTACCATCAGTAATCATCATCATCACCACCACTACCTTCAGTAATCATCACCATCACTACCTTTAGTAATCATCACTGTCACCACCACTACCTTCAGTAATCATCATCGTTGCCACCACTACCATCAGTAATCATCACCATCACCCCCACTACCATCAGTAATCATCATCGTTGCCACCACTACTATCAGTAATTATCATCGTCGCCACCACTACCATCAGTAATCATCATCGTTGCCACCACTGCCATAAGTAATCATCACCGTCCCCACCACTACCATCATTGATCATCACCGTCACCACCACTACCTTCAGTAATCATCACTGTCACCACCGCTACCATCAGTAATCATCATCATCACCAGCACTACCATCAGTAATCATCACCATCACCACCACTACCTTCAGTAATCATCACCATCACTACCTTTAGTAATCATCACTGTCACCACCACTACCTTCAGTAATCATCATCGTTGCCACCACTACCATCAGTAATCATCACCATCACCCCCACTACCATCAGTAATCATCATCGTTGCCACCACTACCATCAGTAATTATCATCGTCGCCACCACTACCATCAGTAATCATCATCGTTGCCACCACTGCCATAAGTAATCGTCACCGTCCCCACCACTACCATCATTGATCATCACCGTCGCCACCACTACCATCATTAATCATCACCATCACCACCACTACCATCAGTAATCATCACCACTATCATCAGTAATCATCATCGTCACCACCACTACCATAAGTAATCATCACCATCCCCACCACTACTATCAGTAATCATCACCGTCACCGCCACTACTATCAGTAATCATCACTGTCACCACTACTACCATCATTGATCATGACTGTGACCACCACTGCCTTCAGTAACCACGACCGTCACCACCACTATCATCAGTAATCATCACCAGCACCACCACTACCTTCAGTAATCATCACCGTCACCACCACTACCTTCAGTAATCATCGTCATCATCTGGTAACAGTACCACCACCGCCATTGCCACCACCACCACCATCATCATCATCATCGTCGTCATTATCAGCACCACCATTGTGGGACCACCACACATGAGAATCATCATCATCATCATCATCATCATCATCATCATTATCATTAAAATGAGCAACTGTTTAACAACAACAACAACAACAACAACAGTAATGCTAACTTCAATGGTGATGACTGTGTTTCCTAATAATAACATGACATGCATGAGTACGACTGAAGGAATCAGCACTAGATTTAGCATAGAGATTGCCCTTGCACGACTGAAGAACACTATTGAATTAGAGTCAAAAGGTCAAAGGTTCAGTTTATGGGGAGGTCAATTTATAAAAATAATTTGTGAATGATACATGTAGCTGCATTTCTACTGAAGAAATTTTCATCAGACTGTCTACAAGTTTTGCTTTTGGTCCTGAAGCAGGCTATCGATGTTGGGGGCCAAAAGGTCAAAGTTGAATTACTGAAAGTGTTTGGCGTTCAAAGATCATGGTTCTGTTGATCGAAGTACAGAAATTACATTTACTGGCTTTGTATTTGCTGTCTCTGAGTAGGGCGATTTGCAAGGCTGTCTGTGCTGGTGTCTCTTCTGGCATCCTTAGCAGATGGCCAAGCATGGAACCATCTTTGCTGGGCAGCTTTTACAGACAGCAACGACGTATTACGCATCTTGTATAGTGCATCGTTGGAAATTATGCAGAGGTTATATCTAGAGATGGATCACTCTATTATAGAAAATGATATAATAATGATTTGTTTAACCCTTTAACACAGATATCAGCCAAAAATGGCTTCGCCAGTCGTCTTGAGAAATGTCTATTCGCAGACCAAGAGAAGACTATTTTTGAAATTTTGAATAACCGAGCCAGTCATTCCAGTTGTAAATTTTCAAAAATAGTCTTCTCTTGGTCTGCAAATAGATATTTTCTATGAGAAAATTGAACTTTTCTTCAACAAATTCAAGGGTTAAATGGTTAAGCATGTATCTGTAAGATGTGACTAGTTAGATTGCTTAAATTCTTACTAGTAAACGCTAAACATTCATGTTTGACCACATTCCTTGTAATTATGTTTCAGATTGTACTCGTGTCTGGCGAATGGCAGTGCAGATGAGTTTCAAAGGGGTGAAGTACTCTATAAAGCCAAAGCTATCAAGGATATGTTGCAGATTGGTATGTGTGCATTGACATATTTAGTTCAATTTTATGCAGAATTTCTTTCTGTGGAACCACTATTTTCAGGTTCACTTTTTATCCGCTTGAAAATGAAGGGAATATATACATCTAGGAATGTTAATGGTCATAAATTCGTGGTTTCATATGTATATATAAATAATTTCTTTCTGTGCAATAGGTTGTGTTAAGCTAAACAGATTTGACCCAAATTTGGAGTATAGCCTAATACTAGCATGATTAATAATCCCTTAGTGTTCACAACATTGAAAAGGATTTGAACCAAATTCGGAATTTAACTTAATACTAGAAGGGTGAGGTTGAGTTTCTAGTCATTATCTTTTGTTAATACCTTCCAGACTTATTGTTCATGACAAATACAAATGTCAGTAAGTTTGTTTATTTCTGAGCAATACATGGCTTTATGTAAGACCAAACAGATTTGAACCAAATTCAGAATATATCTTAATAATAAAAAAGTGGATGTCGAGCTCCTGTTTTGGAGGATGTATTGGCCTTGAAAATATTAACGCTGAACCCTTTCAACGACACATCCCTGAAAAAGTATATTCATTTCACTGCATAGCATATTCTGTTGAAAATTTTGAAATTAATATGACTGGAAGCCATTGCTGTCTAGGGCACCAATGGCTTCCAGTCATATTAATTCGAAAATATTCAACAGCTTTTCTGTTTGTTTGCCCTGAGATTGAGATATGGGAAATTTATCCGTGAAAGGGTTAACTTAATGGTCATTTCCTTAGAACAAACACTGTGATGTAAATACGGTAAATATCAGTTTCAAACTTCCCGGGTTAAATTTTTCTTTTTTTTCATCCGGCCATGAATAAAATAATCTTTTTCTTCTACCCAGCATAAATGTTAAAATGTGCATACATTTTTAAAACTACACAAATTACAATGTTTTTAATGCCATTTGTTTGCAATGTGAATCCCTTTTGCTAAGTGTGTCATGAAAAACATGACAAATTTGGCAATTACAACCTATTTAATGGACAGCTAGTCAAATATCAGAAAAACAAATATTTGTTACTAAAATCAAATAAAATTGAAAAAAAAAAAAATTACACCCTCCCTACTAAAGTCGTTTTTCCCCACCCAGTTTGCAGGACACCAAATCTGTTTTATGGATAGCCTTATACAGAGCTTACAAATTTATTGCCCAGACAGCAATCATCTCATTTCAACAAAAGTTAGAATCAACGAGATCTGTATTGCTTGAAACTCAAATACATTTATCGCAACTGCTCTGTACTCATGAAAATGTTATAGCCTTTGATTAAAGTGTGTCTGTTTTCTCAGGATTCCACTTGAGTGCCACTGTAACCCCGCCACAATGTCTGGGCCAGGCAAAGGGCACATTCAACGTCGCGTTGGTGTTCGACCGACGTCGTATCTCATCCTGTAATTGTACCTGCAGCAGTACAGCAGACTGGTGCGCTCACGTCGTCGCACTCTGTCTTACCAGGATCCACCAGGTAGGATTTTAACACTTACCACTCTGATGTCAACATTCTATCTTTTACTGTGTCAATAGCAAAGAAACTGGTGTACATTTTAAAATAATTTTGGTGGATGATGTTGCTGTCGTAGACAGCAACATCTTCCACCAAATTTGTTTAGAAATGAACTCCAGTGTTCATCTTAATTTATTTTGAAAATTTTAAATTTTTACATCAGAGTGGTAAGAGTTAACTGGAGGGCAAAAGCCAACGTCATTGTTACTTACACGTAGAATGGAATTCTTGTTCATATTATACATGTAGCGCTAGTTTTCTCAAATAGATACATTTTTCATGTCCTCCTATGGGATGGTGGAGAAGTATCTTATTTTATACTTGAAAAGGTCAATGTCAGTATTACTAAACATTAATTATTTTATTGTGTTATTTATGTTGTAGGCGACAAGTGTGTGCCTCCGCGCTCCGGTCTCTGAGTCACTATCACAGCTGAAGCGTGACCAATTACAGAAATTTGCTCAGTACTTAATCAGTGAACTGCCACAGCAGGTACAGGCCACGGATAGTAATTGTTTCAACCCTAATGACTTGATATAGATGGCTACTTGTGATGTATATAAAATACTGTTAAATATTTTTAAAATTAATTTTGAGGGGAAGCTGCTGTTGCTTTAAGTGGCCACAGTTTCCAGTAAAATTAACCCTTTAACACTCAAGCTGGTCCCAAAAACAGTTTCTGCAGCAGTCTTAGAAAATGTCAATTTGCATACCAATAGGGGGGGAATATTTAAGGGGTAAGATGTTAACCTCAAAATATTCAACAAGTATTTGGGATTGCGAGCTTGAATTTCGAATGTGTGACTTCCAAGTTTGAAATAGCTAAATCTGAGTTTAGTCAATAATGACCACTTTAGGGAGCATAGAAAGTAGTCACTAAAGACCAGCAATCACTTAAGCGGTCAAGTCAAATCAGCTGCTCGTTCAGAAAGGAAAACGTGCTCTGCCACATTCACGGAACAGAAACAAATCTCTGCTATCGAACACTACACTTTGTTAGAGCCCTCTGCTGTTTCACAAAACATGTTTGGAGATGACCCATGAACCTATTTACATTCTTTTTTATCTTTGATGAAATAACATGTGTGGCAACCGCATACAGTCATATAGGCATATATTGCATGATAAGCGTAAAGCGCAAAGGATGCTGGTGGAAAATGCTTTTTTAAAACAGTTTCACTCGAAATAGAATATTATAGGTATAGAGCGCTCTCATGGCAATTAATGAGTTAATTCTGAATCTTATTATTTAGGTCATATATCCATTAACTTTTTGTGTCAAATTGTGACAAAAACCTTTTGTTTTAAAAATGGTTAACATAACCATCGGGCAGATTGGTTTTCCCCACCCCAAATACCACTCACCCATCCTTCCCAATGTTATATAAAGATAGATAACCTCCATTATTTATCGCTTGCTTTATATGTATGATGTTTTATGTACACACTTTAAATGAAGATCTCTTCGACTTCAGATTTTACCCACTGCCCAGCGTTTGTTGGATGAGCTACTTTCGTCTCAGCAGTCTGCCATTAACACAGTGTGTGGGGCACCAGGTATGTACAGTCCCTCCACCACCTCATAACCACAACCGCACTTTAAACCCTGAATTCCCAGAATCCCAATTTCAAGGTAATTATATAAGCAAGCAGCAGTTGAATATTTTGAAACTACTATGACTGGGAGCTATTGCTGCCTATGCCAGCAACAGTTCCCAATCAAATTACTTTCAAAATTTTCAACACAAAGTTTATTAAATTGTAAATTCACCAAAGACATAAAATTCGTAAACCTTCATGACAAACTTTTCTACATGCGTAATAGAGTTACGTCACTTACGTCACTGATTGTGACATCGGCTAACAAGTAACATATTTATTATGACATCACTTGTATCAGAAATGTCAGATAACAAGGTACAGTCAGAAGAGGTTAATTTGAAATGGACGAATCCAGTTTTAGCTATGCCCTGCCCATCCCTAGTTAAACTCCACCCACACCCACACCACTCGTGTTGGGATCGATCGATCTCTGATTGCCCTGACTATCAATTTCCAGAAAACTATACAGGTAAGCTGTTGAATATTTTGAAACTAATTTGACTTCTTCTTTTCGTTCGCTGATCATACCGCCAGTCCTAAAGTGACTATCGACATGATCATAAGCGTTAAGTGCGTGGATCCATGGTTTATTAGAGTGCGCCGTGCGGCCTGGAATCTCCGTCTTCAGCACTCGAGGTTTCTGTCAGGGTTACCTCACCCTTACCTCCTTTAGTCGTCTCTTACGACACGCAGAGGATACAGAAGGTGTATTCTAAGCCCCACCTACAGGGCATGCTAATTTGACTTGATGCCCAGTAAAATTATTTTCAAAATATTTGACAGAATGTTTATTAAATAGTAAAGCCATACAATTCGTACAACTTGTCGTACTATTAAGTATTTAAGACAGACTAAATCCATTCATGCCTTAATTTATTATGATGTCATCATCCATGTCACATAGTTGATTATGATGTCATATGATGGATGGATAAACTGGAACGGTCCATTGGCAGGGCACAGCTGGAAATGGATCCTTCGATTGTTGGAGAGTAGGATAAATATACAGTTATGCCACGTATTTCCAAAGAAAAACAGAAACATGTTACTTAGTACAATTTTGAACATGATTGAAGAAAAGTTGTGGTGAATATTTTGGACTTAATTTAATTGCCTTAGGCAGCAATGGCTTCCAAGCAAATTAAGTCCAAAATATTCAACAGTATGGTTTGCCATGTTTTTCTAGAGCATTTTTGTTAGCTCGTCTTTTTCATTTATGCATGTCTTAAGACCAGCCAATGGAAATCCAATTGCATCACTCAACATGATTTTCTCTGCTGTCAAAAAAAGGACAGTGGTAACTGTTTTCTGTTTCAAAATTTGCCATTTTTCGATAGACAGAATTGCGGATTCCATTTTATTAGCTCACCTGGCCAGAATGGCCAACTAAGCTTATGCCATGGCAACCGTCCATCGTCTGTCCGGCATCCGTCCATCCGTCCATCAACTTTTCTTTAAATGACTTCTTCTCAAGAACAACTGGGCCGATTTCAATTATATTTGGCAGGAAGTATCCTTAGGGCATAGGGAGCCAAGTTTGTTCAAACAAAGCCGATCGGCCAATTTGGCCGGTGGCCATCTTGAATTTTGGCCGATTTGAGGAAATGTCTAAAAATCTTCTTCGAAACCGCTTGGTGGATCGATTCAAAACTCAGGAAATTTAAGTTCTAGGGCAAGAGCTGAACCAGATTTGTTCGAAGGAACTTGATTGGCGAAATGGTTCGGCAGCCATCTTGGATGACCTAGTTTTCGTAAAAACAACTTCTGCAGAACCGCTGAATGGATCTGGCTGAAATTTTGGGGATATGATTATGGACTAAGGGCCATTAAAGTTTGTTCATGGGATGTTGATAGGTAAAAAACATGGCCACCATGGACCAATCAAATTTTAGGGTGTTTGGCTGCCATATTCAATTTTTTTATTTGATGGATTTTGAAGCCAAAATTGTTTTTCTTAACTCAGCTTACTTGTCAGTCAGCTGTCTTATAGCGATGACTCCATCAGTCTTCTGTATGTCCGTCCATCCATCTGTCTGTCCGTCACCAACAATGGCGGCTCATTTTGTTATTTCTTGACGGATTGACACCAAACCTGGTCACAAAGTTAATGTCGGCATCTAATATCTGTGTTGTGAAAATGAAAATGACAGGACGTCAAATGCCAGGGTTATCACCCCTTAAATATTTGCAGTATCAGTTTCATAGGGCAAATACAGGTTTGTTCCCACCATCCATTGATTTATCACCATGTCAGATTTTATTGCCAAAGTAGATATTAAACTTCAATTAACAGATTAACCTTTCCAATACTGCTGAAATATTTAAGATATGTAGTATGTGCTCTGACATCTATGCTCTTAAAATATTTTGAAATGTATTTGATTGAAAGTTGTTGTGCTGCCTAAGGCAGCAATGACATTCAGTCAAATTATTTTCTAAATCAACTCCAGCTAACCCTACCCCTGCCGCTAACTTGGTGATTCGGCCAGATGCGCATGTGTTAAATGGATTGTGTGGTGGTGGGGAATAACCTGCTATAAAGACCACCTACCTGCCTTTAGAGACCATTTTCTTCAATTGTATTTAAACCTTTACTAACCATCTGACTGCTGAGTTTTTGCAGACGACATATTCCAAAGGTTATATCTGTGAACCTGATAAATATTTTGAAAACAATTGGACTGAAAGTTGTTGGTGGCTAAGCCGCCAACAACTTTCAGTCAAATTGTTTTCAAAATATTCAACAAGTCAAGAGCTTTTGAAAATTGGAATTATTGGCTGCACTTGCTTGCAACAGTGAGACAGTTAAGAAACCAGCTGATACTAGCACTGAAACTAGCACTGATATCATATATTTTCGCCTAAATATTGTTTAAAAGAAATTATGCAAAAAAACAGTCCAGAGATTGTTGTCAGTATCTCGAAAACTAAACCATTTGACTGAAAGTCATTGGAAGTGACACAGATGGATGTAAAACTTAGTAAGATTAGTTGAAATGTCAATGTTCCGGGTGAGCGATACAGGCCCATTGGGCCTCTTGTTTCCATTCCATAAACTAGCATTTATCTAAGTTGCATATACTCTTAGTAAGGTCAATTAAATTGTCAAATATTTATTGTGTATTGTGCTATTAGTATAATCAGAAAGCCGGAAGTTAAGGTGGCAAAAATATGGGTAGGTAACAATTTTACGAGAATGTATCATTTCCAGAAGAAAAGGCCTTTATCTGTTAATTTTCATTTGAATATCATGGTTCCATTCCAATTTACAAATGTTTTGCAGAAAAATGTGATTTTCCACTGAATTTCTGTTAACAATCACTTTTTCATTTAAATTACCAATTTCGTGAATTCCGTTTATTTTTCGTTATTGCGGAAAACCACTCCATATACATACACTCCACAGGTGCATGTGTACTATATGTATTAGGATCATTTCATTTGTAAATGAAACTAGTTCACTTGTCTGCTACAGACAATTTCATCTCACTAATATTGCTAGTGTCCCTTTTGCAACATATTTCTATTATAATAGAAGGAATGTATGTTACAATTATTGGGTTTGACATTAAAGCGCAGAATCTTTAAATCGTATCTTCACACAATAAAGATGAAGTGTGGATGGGAGTGCAGAGCGATTATACCGATTATAATACTCATTGTGTTATTGCTAGTGTTATTGGAAATGTTTTGTAGTGGTTGTTGGAAATGTTTGTAGTGGTTAAAAAATGTTTGTAGTGGGGGAGTAGGAAGAATCCTTGTGCTTGTCCTTGTCCTTGTCTACACTCTTCACGTTGCATAACATGATATTTTCTTTCATATATTCTTTATTGCACTGCTTACCTATATAGTAGATCTATACCATTTATCTTTATATCTTGAATTTTATGTGCTAATTATTAACCCTTTCCGTACCACAAATGCAACACATTTAAATGTAAGAATATATTATTGAACATTTCAAATTTAATTTAACTGTCCAGATGTTTTTGCAGATGTGTTCTGGCATGGTTTAAAACCTGCAATTCCAATCTTTCAATTACAAGATAACTACAGCTGTCAAATGTTTCGAAACTAAGAGGCAGCAACAACTCTCAGTGAAATTAGTTTCAAAATTTTTCATCATAATGCTCCTTACATATAAAAGAATGCCATTTCTGGTCTCTACGGTTTAACCCTTTCATCGTCAAGATTGGTAAAAAATCTAAACTTACTTAGTGACTGTCTAACAGAAGATTATTTTTGACTATTTTTGAAAAAAATACGACTCATAAGACTGGCTCGGTCAATTTAGCATGTCTAGTGTTATAATTTTTGACTCACCTGCGAAGCAGAAAGTGAGACATAGGTATCACTTTTCTGATGGCAACGACGTCAACATTAAGGTTCTGTGTTTGGCAAAACTTCTCGTCTTATATTTCAGGATTGGTTAAGCCTATTGCAACTAAACTTGGATGCATGGTTACCTATAATGATAGGAAGCAGCATGATAATGTTGGGCTCACAAGGTCAAAGGTCAAGGTCACTGTGACCTTGATACAGAACTGCTTTTTCAACATTAATGTTTTTCCGTTTAGCAAAATTTCACAGCTTATATTTCAGGATTGGTTAAGCCTATTGCTACTGAACTTGGATACATGGTTACCTGTAATGTTGGGAAGCAGCATGATGTTTGGGGGTCACAATGTCAAGGTCACTGTGACCCTGATACAGAACTCTGCTTTTTCAACATTAAGTTTTTGTCTCGCCTGTGAGACAGAAAGCGAGACATGTATCACTTTTGCAACGGCGATGGTGTCAACATTAAGGTATTGCATTTAGCAAAACTTCTCAGCTTATATTTCAGGATTGGGTAATCCTATTGGAATTAATCTTGGAAACATGGTAGCCTATAGTGTTAGGAAGCAGCATGGTGACAGTGAGGTCATAAGGTCAAGGTCACTGTGACAAAGAGGAGACAGGTGAGACATTTGATTCCGCGGAATTCTTGTCTAAAAAAGCTGTCTGCCTTTACATGAACATTGCTCATGACCACTGCAGAGGTCAATTTTGGCCAGCCTAAGCATTAAAGGTTTACAGTTCCACTCAGGAAGCAGACTTCTTTTGATGTGTAGTCCATGCAGCAATCAAGTGTATATATGTTGATCTCGTTAAACTCTGGGTTATATTTAATTTGTCTAATATGTGGTGCTGCCTGAGGCAAGATCCCGTTTCAGGCATAGGCAATAATACCTTCAGCTTCCAGTCATCATAAAGTTTAAAAACATATTTGTAAGTGGACACTTCATCGGTACAAGCGTCACTAAATATCAACTATTTAAGTATATAAAATTGCTTTTTGGTCAATCATGTTAAGCTTGACTGATTTCGGCGATTGCTATCACTTTGGTCAAAGAAAGTCAAGAAAGTTGAAATCTTTGCTTAGTGGATGTTGATTTCTAGGCCAAGAGAGTATATGTGAAAATTGAACGGGAAAGTCAACTGGAATGACTGGCTCGCTTCTTGGACTAGTCATTTCATTGCTAAAATTTCAAAAATAATCTCTTGCCTTACAAACAGGCATTTGTCCAGACTCCTGTAGAGGCCGGTTTTAGTCAGGATGGTCATTAACCCATAAACCCTCAAATTTGTTTTAAAAATTTCAATTCTCATAGAAAATGTCCATTTGCAAACCACGAAGACTTGAAAATTTACTACTGGAATGACTAGCTCGGTTATCGACCCAGGCATTCTAGTGGGTAAATTTCCAAAAATAGTCTTCTTGGTCTGCAAATGAACATTTCTCAAGACCACTACAGATGCCGTTTTTGGCTTATATGAGTTAAAGGGTTATCTCACTGATTGATGCATGTATATGATGTTCAATTTGATTGCTTGCAGATCCAACAGCTGGGCCATCAGCGAGTGAGCAAACTTCATGGTGTTTGGATGAAGCAACATTGCACGAGAATATCAAGAAGACAATTATTAAATTCTGTGTACCATCACCTGTTGTATTTAGGTATATAAGAACACGTCTCAAATGTGTTTCTATTACGTATAATTAACACACTAATATGAGAATTTTTAATTTTCAAATTATGTTAAAAGATGAGCTGGTGTTCATTTTCTAACAAATTGGGTGGATGATGTAGACAACAACATCGTCCACCAAACTTGTTGAAAACTGTACACCAGTTTCTTTGCTATTGGCACAGTATTGGCACAGTAAAAGATAGAATATTGATAGAGTTGTGAGGGCTAAGTTAGTAAATTTAATTTTGAAATGAGATTTAGAAACTTGAAAATGAAATTTACAATGTTTTAGTGAGTATGATAAATTATTGTTAAATTGTTATACCAAGCTGCAGGTATTCATGAGTAATAAATTGTATAGTCTGCAAAGTTTAATACATCGATCATTTCTTTACAAATGATAGCCTTTGTTGAGCTGCTTACCTCAGTGCAGCTAGCTCTGTCATGTGTATGGGAGCCCTCAACAAGACCAAATTTCCCAGTTTCTACACTGGGTCTTCCACAAAAAATGGAGTACTTGGATAATGTATGCTTGATGGATGAGGAAAAGAAGCCTCTCGATGAATGGCGAGAATGAGAAGCTCTTCATGAAAGAAGCCATGACCGAGTTTGCCCATGTACAGCTATCAGTACGGATGAAGTTAGTGACGAAGGTGATCCACAACATGGCGTGTATGAATGGAGAAGGATATGCACCTCCAACATTGCTGCATGTTCCATCACTGAAAACATAGCGTTTCAATCCTTTTGGAAACTATATCCGTAGATCAATGATCCTCCTGTATGATGCAACTTGTGTATCGCTGATATTATGCAACTGTAGCAGGTTGAGCAGCTCCAAAGGCAATTCTCCATAGGCTAGATGCCTGCCAATGTAAACACCTTAATGCCATCACCCAATATCTCTGACTGGACTTAGCAATCTCCAATAATGCATTATACCATTACTGCATTGTTCTATGCAATATATACATGCAATGTATATCCTGCAACAGTATAAATTTTTCCTCGTAGAGGTTAAAGTTATCCTTCTGCAAATAGTAGTCAATGAAGGAATTGTTTTAGCTATGCCCTGCCCATCTCTAGCTAAGCTCCATGCCCGTGTCGGTATCAATCGATCCCTGAACTCCGTTACTATCAATTTCCAGAAAATTTTACACTATGGCAGCAACAGCTCCCAGTCAAATTAGTTTCAATATTTTCAACAGCATATTGATTAAATAGTAAAGACATACAATTCGTACAGCAACGCTTAGTCTGTCATCAATTAAGCGTTCATGACGAACTTAAACGCCATTCATAATGTAATGAATTATGACATCATCCTACACATGTAGTTGATTATGATGTCATATGATTGATTGATAAATTAAAAAGGTCCATTGGAGCTATGTCTATCAGTTGAGCTTCATGGTTGCATTGCAATTGCATTTGTGCCAGAATTTTTTTAATTATTTCTGTCTGTGACCGTGTGTCTGTTGCAGTGTTGAGCATCACCAATGTACAAAATAAATGTACTATTCTGTAATGTCATTTCATTAGTCTATTATAAAACATTAAAAAATCCTGGTTTTTCATCCTATGTGTGTGGTGACATACATGTAATGTGATGTTTATAATGTTATGTCATTGATGTGTGTAACTGTTATGCAATTCTTAGCCACTGTCACAAGATTACAGTTCTTTTAACCCTTTAACACTTATATCAGCCAAAAACGGCTTCTGCAGATAACTGAGCCAGTCATTCCAGTGGTAAATTTTCAAAAATAGCCTTCTCTTGGTTTACAAATGGACATTTTCTATGAGAAGATTGATATTTTCTTGAATAAATTCGAGGGTTAAAGGGTTAGTAGTCATGATTAGCCATGAAAAGTGGCCTCTTGCTTTAGTGAATGTCCATTTGCCAGCCAAGAGAAGACTACAGGGTTTTTTAATTTCCCACTAATAACCTGCTCAGTTATTCCGCAAAGTTGGTCGTTAAGGGGCTAAGAGAGGTGATAGAGGTCCTCTTTCTGCCACGTCTAATAGGCCATGCTAATTTCAAAATATAAATTGTTATAGTGAGTTGAAACAATGTTGCTTGAAGAGGTGTTGTGTTATTTGGTGGCATTTAGGGATCCAAAACTACTGTCATATGGCCTATCCCGCTTTTTTTATCAAGACGATCTCTCCAACTTTGTAAATTCTTATGTTTTAGCGATCCAATTTACTTATCATCAACCGCTCCCCCGGCTGCAGCTGAATGGCTGAGTTTATTACGACCATTACGGGGAAGAGAACCGGAGGGTATGTGGAATCTGCTGTCCATTGTACGAGAGATGTACCGACGAAATGACAGCAATGCCTTACCACTGCTTGAAATACTGACGTTTGAAGTGCTTCAATGTGAACAGGTATGTACTGTGGATTGTGTAATGTCACTAAGATACCTACTTATGCATACACATATTTTATCAAATAAACACAAATTTCAACCCATTCCATATTTTTCGATATGAACACACGTGTAATATTTAACGAAAGATTTTCATTGGTTAAATACGGCATAACAAATATTTTCATTGGTTATATAATGTGTAATAACCCCACATTCCCCATGAAGCCACAAATGTTTCCTAGCGATGACGACGCTGAAAATATATTCAAGACAGGATGCATTATGTTGATAATTTAAATTTTGTAATATATATATATATATATACAACCTAGTTATAAAATATGTTTGTAAATTTGCATGATAGACCCCAACTATGAGTTATGTATGTCCTATGCTAGATTTTATTGGTATTTTTATGCAAAAGCCTATAAAACTACTTAGTATTTAACAATCATACAGGATTTTCAGGGTTCCCATGGGACCCACTTCTATTACTTTAGGGCATCCCAGGCTGAATTTTTGGGATATATACCCTCCAAAGGACCCGTATGAGAATTACTGTCCACTCTGTTATTCAAGTATCCAACATCATAATCAATTGCATCACAAGTAAGCTGATGTCACAATGTAAATGCTGTAGGCCCATCGCGAAAATTGCAAAGTCCACCACGAAAGTGTACAAATTGTATAACTTATCCTGCCAAAGAAAGAATGTAAAGTTTTTGTAATTTCTATCCTTTTGAAATTTATTATAGCTATTTGCTATAAGACATGTGTGCTACGTTGTGCTACGCGCATGCTCGATGTAATTAGTACACACAATTCTCTGGATTTATAACAACATTTTATGACAATATTATGGACATACATCAGCAATTATTATCAATGGACTCGCATACAGTACAGCTTAGAAATAATTTAATGTGTTTTCAAAGTAAAAAACAGAAACATGTTAGTACAAAATGGTCTGTTGAATATTTTGAACCCAATTGGATTGGCTAGGGCAGCAATGTCTTACAATCAATTTACATTCAAAATATTCAACAGTATGTTTTATTTTGTTTTGGAAACATTTAAAGTTATTTCTGTGGTGTGCTTTACATTGTAATAGCGCATATGTGCCGTGGCAGTGATTTGATGTCATTTTAACTGCACTATCATCGATATTGTATATACTCATTTCACTTCAAGAGTATACTTACCTCCCTAATATTCTTTGATATTTCTAAATATCGACTCACTCAATAAACACTCAAATTAAAAAAGTTAGGTGCCCCTACTGGGTAGGTGGTCAGATGACAGTCCGGCAGATGCCAGACCCAACCTCGCGCATGCGCAGACTAGCACTTCCGCTTTTCCAATTTATTGGCAAAGAGACACATGCGTTAATTTTTCCTAAAAGTTTTCTGCTTGTTGTCGATACATTCTGAAATTATTATCACCTGAGATTATGTCCGAGCGTGGGAAGTCGCCAGAGGAGGGCCCAGGACCAAGTCATCAGGTGATTTCAACTACATATTTGTCTAATGTAGCGTTTTAATCTCGATTTAATGTGTTTCCGGGACTCAAGATGAGACGTGATAAGCGCCTAAAAAACTGGTTTATTTCTATATGGCGCTATGAAATGCTAATCTCTCTTTGTGTTTGTGTCCACAGGTATCTATCTATGATTGAAAAGAACAGCACATCATCAGAGTGTTTGTTTTTCTCTCCACCATGGTTTCATTTCCTACTAACATGTTAAGGTACTAATCAAAATCTATGCCCAGTGAGTTGGAGGTCTCATAAGAAGTTCTCACTTTGCCCTCTTGGTCCACTTCCCTCCCTTAATGGTGGAGAGAGTTAAGAGGCCATAGAGATTGGTGGAGCTTCCAGTTCATCAGATCGGATGGTTTGTCTATGCTAAAAGACGCAGGTATTCTAGTTATGGTATTAGGCACTTCATTTTATTTGAAAATATTTCTGAAATCTGCTGCCAATTTATCATTGTTTATCTCATGTGTGCATAGTCTGCCTTTACTATCCTTTCCAGTTAGTATGTTCTGGATATGAATACAATTAGTCCTTACACCTGGATGTTGTTTTCGAGTCGGAGTAACTTCTTATTTTTGAAGTTATGATGTCATAATCAGCCTTGCACCTTTATTATCAATTATAAAGTTTTGTCCAACGCTGGTTTATCTGTTAGTTAGTGGTCTTTATGGCCACCAGTCCTCTTTCTTTGGTTTAGAGTTACTAATTCATTAACTAAAATTCTCATTGTCTTCATCTTCTGGCCTTTTTTCAGAAGCCTGGTTGTCCTTCTTGTGGAAGGCTTCTGAAAGAGAGATTCGCCCCCCTATCTATGGTCTACACACGCAGGAGTAGCATTCACGGCACAGAAGGTAGCCCAGGCTGGATCCAATGGCCAGCACTACCGCATACCTCGGCTTGCCAATGGTGTAGCTGGTTCTGGCCAGGGCCGTGGTGTGGCGATTTTCCCCACGCAATATCATGGCGCCTGCTCCTGCTCAAGCCCAGCAGTTTAGCATGCCTGCTCTCTCGGGCCGCATGCTTTCTCTGGCTTGCCAGGAGTACTGGTTCCTCCAGCCAGCTCAAGAGGATGACGAAGGCCCGTGCCTTGTCGAGCATTCGCTGGTAGCCACAGAGGAAGACTGGTCTGACACTTGTCATTGGCTAATAAGCATCAGGCCAGGTCTTGCTGTGGATCAGTCGGCCAGCCAATGGGACCAGCGCCCATGTCTGGCAGGTAAGCCGACTGCTACCGTTATGCCATCTCTGCCGCTGGTGGAACATATTGTAGCTATGTTTCCAGCGGCAGAGACATCCATTAAGGCACATGGACATCTCGCGAAGGCCCCTCGCAAGGTGACGAAACGATGTCGCATCGTACCTGAGGAGTATCAGAGGTACAGTGTGCTGCACTAAGCGAGGGTACGCGGCCAGGCTCCCGGTCAGACACGGGAGCGCTGTGCACGAGCGCTTTGCGTTCGGCTAATACCGCGTTGCGCGATGTGGAGGAGAGTTCGATGGGCGTCTATTACAGCACTTTCGCACGTTTCCCAGCTGTTACAGTGGGTTATAGGTTGCTGCATACGCCTATGACAGGTCCTGGTCTCTGGAGGTGAGGGATGTAAACACCTCCAGGAGATGGTCACCCTGGCCAATAACCAGCTCCCCCTGTGTATCATCCCCTGCAGGCGCGAGGTGGTGGTGGCCAGGTCAGAGGACAGCTACCAGCGCAGCGCCGGCCACGGCCGCGCATGCTTCGGCCAGCCACGAGGGCGCAGGCTCCTCCAGCGCAGCCAGCCAGGCAGTCACCCGTGCACTGAGGTGCGCGCGGGGCGGGCCATGGCGCGCGAGGATCTGGTCGTGGTAACCGTACCTGACGGTCGGTTGCCACGGTAAGAACCACTCCAATGCTTCTGGACCAGGAGACATTGCCACTCTTTCATTACTTATGTCCACCTCTCCCTAAGTGGTCCAGTGGGGGAGGGGCCAATTGGCCCACCACAAGCAAGAGTGGGATCGGTTGACTCAGAACCGCTTAGTCTTGCGATGGCATTCAGTCGGGTATCATCCCGACTGGATAGCAGGCCCACCATCGCAGCTGTCTCTGGTACCGATCTGGACACAAAATCCAAAAGATCCAGATCAACGGTTGTGTATAGAGGAGGAAATAAATTCCCTCGTACTAAAAGGAGCAATTCAACCGGCACAAAAATGCCCAGGCTTCTATTCAACCTTGTTCCTAGTGACAAAGAGCACTGGAAGGTGGAGACCAATTCTCAACCTCAAGCCATTGAACAAGTTCATAGACACACCAAGTTTGAAAATGGAGACAGTGAAAACGGTGTTGGCAGGGTTTGAGAACGGAATGTGGACGGCATCAATAGACCTGAAGGATGCTTATTTCCACATTCCAATAGCTAGGAGTTTTCGTTCGTTCCTGAGGTTTCGCATTCCAGGGCCGACAGTGGGAATTCATGGTTTTACCCTTTGGAATTTCGACGGCTACCCGGGTCTTCACCAGGGTGCTTCTTGCTATAACAGCATATCTCCGCAGGAGAAGCATAGCAGTCCACATGTACATAGATGACTGGCTGTTAAAAGCACACAATCAGGAAAGTCTATCAGCAAATCTGGAGATAGTTTTGAAAACTCTCACAGACTTAGGCTGGATATTCAACTTTCAAAATCAGAGCTGACTCCATCCCAGAAGTTTGTTTACCTGGGAATGTTCTTCTATCTAGAGATAGGATATGTTTATCATACTCAGGAGAGGGTGCAAGTACTCATCTCATTAATACAGTCAGTGTGCAACAGTCGTCATGTCCTGGCACGGGTTTACTTGAGAATGCTGGTGGGTTGATGGTTTCTCTGGAACCAGCCATTCCTCAGACGGCCTTACGCAGGCGACCTATCCAGTTATTTCTCATGACTCAGTTGACCCAGAGTACATGATGACTGGACTCAAACGTGTCAGTGTTGGACCCTCTTATTCATCACCTTCAGTGGTGGATGAAGACAGAGAATCTCCTGGCGGGGGTGATGCTAAACCCTCCCCACCCTCAGTTAACGATGTATACAGATGCATCGATGGAGTTGGGGAGCTTGCCTGGAAGAAGCCATGGTATCAGGGCTTTGGAATCTGGATCAGTCACAAGAACATATCAATTTACTGGAATTACGAGCAGTAGTCCTGGGCCTGGAACATTTCATAGAGAAAGTTCAGGGCAAGATTGTTCTAGTTCGATCAGACAACTCCACAGTAGTGACTTAGATAAACCGCCAGGGCGGAACAAAGTCGCCCAGTCTCTGTATGATGATTTGGAAATTGCTTTGCTTGTGCCTGGATCAGAGGATCACCTTGAAAGCAGTTCATATTCTGTGAAGGTTAAATCTGCTAGCAGACTCATTGAGCCGAAGGATGAGTGTTTTACCTACGGAATGGCAACTAAATCGATGTGTGGCAGATCGTCTGTTCAACCACTGGGGGAAACATAGATTTATTCGCAACGAAGAAGAATGCGAAGATGACGACGTACGTCTCTCCGATTCCAGATCCGAGCGCTATCGCAACAGATGCGTTAGCTATCAGGTGGTTGGGAATGTATGCATACGCATTCCCTCCAGCAATCCTGATTCCAAAAATTCTTCAGAAAATCAGACAGGAGGAGTGCCAAGTGCTTCTGATCACCCCAAATTGGCCACGCCGATCATGGTATACGGATCTGCTGGACGTTCTGGTCTGCAATCCGGTTCCTATGCCTCTGATGGACAATATTATCTTCCAGTGCAAGGCCCTTCACAACAATCCGTCAATGTTTAGATTGACTGCGTGGATGTTGTCAAGGAATCTAGAATTACGGGGGGCTTTTCTGAGGAAGCAGCCATGTTCATGGCAAAAGCCAGAAGGGGGGGGTTTAACCTCCAGAGCATATAATTATAAAACTTACAGATTTGCAGAATGGTGCTCAAATAGATGTATTAATCCAATGGATTCATCTATTCAGGTAGTAGCTGATTTCCTCTGTAACCTGTATGATGCCTATAGCCTCAAGCCTAACTCTATTGCTGGCTATAAGTCCGCTTTAATGACAGTTATCCCTTGCTTGGCTAATAGGGGAAGTGATGAAGTAAGTACATTAAATACTTTAATTAAAGGCATGGGCAATCTAAGACCAAGGAATCCCCCAGTGATTTCGTCTTGGAGTTTATCTCTAATGCTTCAAGTTCTAGCTGATAAGCCATTTGAACCACTAAGTTCTATTTCTATGAAAATGTTGACACTTAAAACTATTTTTAATTGCTGCGGCCTCGGCAAGGCGGTGAAGCGAAATTCATGACTTCGGCCGAGGCAGACTGTTATGTGGTTACAGGGGAAGGCCTTAAGCTTCTACCTAGGATAAATTTTATGGCTAGTAATCAGTCTTTGAAATATCCAGGTCAACCCATATTTTTACCTGCTTTGGCTAGATATGATCCTAATTCAAAATCATGGTGACCAGTCCGCGCATTAAACCAGTACAAACAGCATACTTAGGAATGGCGGACAGACCCAACAGCGTTATGGTTGTTATATATTGAACCCCATGGCAAGGCGTCTGAGGACACCATTTCCAGGTGGATTGTAGAATGTATTCAGTTTTGTCAAAAATCTGCCACAGGTAAACAAGTTGACTTAGCTAGGCCTCACAGTGTTCGCGGCGTAGTGGCTTCCACTGCCCTGTTTAATGTGGTTCCTGTGGATGACATTATGTCAGTAGCCCAGTGGCACTGTGAGTCACGTTTCACCGACCATTACCTCCGTGACACCTCGAATCCTCTCGCCTTATCGATTTTGAAAAAATAATTTAGGTGTGCATATTTCGGTTCTCATTTTTTACATATTTCACAATTTATCAATGGCACCAACCACTTACCTGGACTGCATCAGCCTTCACCAATGGGAAGATGATGACAGCAGCTAACGTTTCACAAGGTCAGTCTTGTTTATGTGTTGTTCATTGTTAATTGTGTTGTCACGTGGGTTCATTATTAATATGGTGATGGTATGTGTTTTATGTCGTTCATTCTTGAGAGTATACAAAAATGGAGCCTTTTCGTTTAATGTCCTATAGTACATGGCACTTGTACATAGAGAGCGTATGGGACATTGAGGTCATTCTGTCTTCCTCCCAAGAAAAGGGGGTGGGGGAGCGCATATGACATATGGTCTTCTCTCAGCCATCGGTTGTGTTATCCGATGTTCAAATCTATCCCTGGTTGTGTTTTCACACAATTTCAGAAGTTTAAGTGCCTTAAACGCAGAAAAGCGCATAGGGAAGAGCTGGTCTTTTGACCTCGCCTCGCTCCCGCCGAATTCTATGACAAACTCTTGCAATATCAAAGAGTGCTAGGGAGGTAAGTATACTCTTGAAGTGAAATAAACGAAATCACGGATTTCTTTTTTCACGAGAGAGTTGATACTTACCTCCCTAACACGGACCCGACCTCTCCGCCCCACAAAGGCTCGGTCTTCAGGCTTTCTTAAAGTCGCATAGTGTCAGCTAATAAATTAGTCAGCGGAAGTGCTAGTCTGCGCATGCTAGAGAATGGGGTTGGCATCCGCCGGACTGTCATCTGACTACCTGCCCAGAAGGGGCACCTAACTTTTTTAATCTGAGTGTTTATTGAGTGAAAGTCGATATTTGAAAATATCAGAGGGTTAGGGAGGTAAGTATCAACTCTCGTGAAAAAAGAAATCCGTGATTTCATTTATTTCAACACAACCAAAGACCAACTCAACCCGAATGTTCCTACGCTAAAACATATGATACATCGAAATATCACAATTTTTTCATTACAATATATCGCGATGTGTTCTAGGGCAATATCTTGTAAGCCTACCTATAAGCATATGTATGTTGTCAAGTTAACTTTTAGTAGCCAAAATTGATTAAGAGAATATAAATTCCAATAACTGACCAGGGTTAGAATATGTTGTACAGCTTACTGCTGGAATAACTGGTTCGCTGGCTCTCCCACTGGCTTGGTACATCATTCTAATTGTAATATTTGACTTCGTCCACAAATACAGACCTTAACAGATTCGATTTTGGCAGGCCAGGTAATTAGGGAGATAAATTTACCCACTTTCTTGTCCATCAATAAAGAGGTTTGTCCTGTGCTCAATAGTAATCAAAAACACTAATTAATACATTTACATGCATATTTGATATAGGCACACTTGTCTTTTACTATATATCATAGCAGTATATGACTCCTAATGTATCATATCTAATCTTGCAAGTCTTTTCACCGTGTATTTTGTTGTTGCTATTGCAGTTACTGGTTTGGTGGTTTGCAACAAAAGTATCGACGTCCTTGAATAACACAACTATTCAAACCACACGTGGTGGTAACAGTGGCTCAAACATTCCTCAGCACGCTGCAGTCAGTCTATGTGATGAGATTGTAGCTCTATGGCGACTCGCTGCACTTAATCCAAGACTTCTACCTATACAGCGTGAGGATATTTTAGCAAAATTACACGATTGGCACACGTCAACGATAGATAAAGTTCGTAAATTTCGTGGATTAAATCTATCGTTATCGAATAATTCGATTAAGAAGAGTGATATTGAGTTATTCTCTGGATTTAAAGCATCTATCGAGGCTTGTTATTTAGACTGGGAAGATTATTCTATTCCTGGAGTGACGTATTCGAGTAGTGAGCATTCTCGCTGGAAGTATACTAATTGTTTACGAGGACTGGATGGTGAGGGGAGCTGTAAGAAGAACAGTCGTGTTCAAGCAGCTCCTGTTTGTTCCCAAGATCTCATTAGTACTGATAACAGTGGCTTGTGTGTGCATAAGATGGGACAACTAGCACACAATCCTCTCTGTGTGGCGGCGGGGGCCGGTAGCAGTTCGCAGTCAACACATTATAGTCATAGCTGTTCATCTCAGGTTAATACCATATCTCTTGCTCATAATAGTAATAATGTCAATTTCATTCATAAACGTTCACTCAGTGAGCGCTCGTCGCAAAACGATGGCATGTATAGCTCTGGGTCAGAGGGTTTCTGTGAAGCAGATAAAACTGACCCGATTTTCCGCGATTCTGACTCTAGTGTTGAGAATACTAGAGACAATGTATTTAACCTTGATACCTCAGATAGCCATAGCTACGCAGCTAGCGGTGGCGGTGGGAGAAGTAAAGTATTATCTAGTCATGTTGTTATGCTTGCGCACCAAGCATCAATTACGTCATTAAAATCGGAGCCGGATCCAATAGACATTGATTCAGATACATCACTTTCTGGCACTGTCGGAGATGACAATATCTTATCAGCACACCGTCAAGGTACGCCCTCGGGTCATAATGCGTGTAATCGTGTTGAGCCGATATTCTCCGAATCCCAGCATTCCAGTGATGAATACCAGCTGTATTTCTATGATGGCACACTAAATGCGGATGCGGATAAGAAACATAAGGAGAAAACTGATGAACCAAATTACTTTTGCGGGATGAAGGTCACCATGGATAAACAAGAGGTATGTTCAATTTATTAATCGGTTCCAAGAAAATTTTAATTTTCTCATGGAAAATATTTACATTTGCAGACCAAGAGATTATTTTCGAAAATTTATCACTGGAATGACTGGGTCGGGTATCGAGCCAATCATTCCAGTGATAAATGTTCTAAAATAGTATTCTCTTTGTCTGCAAATGGACATTTCTTAAGAGCACAGCAGAAGCCATTTTTCGCTAGCTTGAATGTTAAATGGTTAAACCTGATGGGTTACCCTGCCCTGCTCTAATGCACCCTGCCCTGTCATTCACTAGTATGTATTACCCAACCCTTCTCTACACTACCCTGCGCTCCCCTACCTGACTCTAATAACTCAATCTCTAGAGTACTGTTAAAACCGATTTTTAGCAACTGTTGATGAGACATTTCCAATTAAGAAAATTCGTTTTCCGGCTGATATCTCAAGTTATACCATGTTTACTAAAGGGTGAGAGATTGCTAGTTTCCTATAGGTGCCTATCAATTTTGGGGTCAAACGGTCAGAATCATGGCACATCATGTCTTTTTTGGATCAGTCCATCAATCCCTTCCCCTATATGCCCATCCATCCATCACTTCATCTTATCAGACATTTGTAAATCCATGCCAAATTTGCAGATTTTTTTTTGCAGATAGCTTAAAAATTCTACTGGTATATTAATGAAACTTTATTCAGGTCAATGTATGTGATTATGGGACCTGGAAGAAGCATCTTATTGTGGAGAGTCAATCCATCGGTCTATTGCTCTGTTCAACCATTCAACTTGCGGACACATGTCCAGCAAGATGAACTTAACCCTTTAGCCCTCGAATTTCTTCAAGAAAATTTCAATTTTCTTATAGAAAATGTCCATTTGCAGACCAAGAGACTATTTTTGAAAATTTACACTGGAATAACTGGCTCGGTAAATTTAAAAAAAATACTCTTCTCTTGGTCTGCAAATGGACATTTCTCACGACCACTACCAAAGGCATTTTTTGCTGATATAAGTGTTAATGCTTTAACACTCATATCAGCAAAAACTGGCTTCTGCAGTGCTGTTCAGGAATGTCCATTTGCACCCTAAAAGAAGACTATTTTTGAAAATTTAGCACAGGAATGACTGGCTCAATAACCAAGCCAGTCATTCATTGTATGTATGATTACTGTATTCTGCGGCTGTAGTAGCAGGAACATCCTACAGCTGCAATCAGTCCTTCTTCGCTTTTGCCCACTGTGTCTTGTCCTCAGCCAAAATCCTTAGCTTCCTCAGGTCCATTCTTGACTTGAGTACACCTAATCCTGCTTTCTTGAGGTCACCTCGTAGCACGCTTAGCAGATTTATGCAATGACGTCCAGTCATTCCAGTGATAAATTTTCAACAATAGTCTTCTGGTCTGCAAATGGACATTTTCTATGAGAAAATTGAAATATTAAATACATTCAAGGTCTAAAGTGATAAGGAGAGATAAGCAAACAGATGGATGGATTGAACCCAAAGTCCCAAACATAAAAGGTGTCTTCAAATCTTTGACTTTATCATCATACCTGTAAGGTTTCATTAATATGTTCCCAGTAGAACTTAGCTTAGTGAAGAAAGATGAACTGATGGATACATTGATGATGTACTGATAGCTAGAAAAATAAGAGGATTCATCCAGGGCTCCAAGCCCCATAATCAACATTTCTTTAAAATTTCATTAATAGGCGCCCAGTAGAACTTATGCTATCAAGAGAAATCTGAAATTTGTATGTATTTTCACATCTGTCAAGATGGTGAGGACAGACAACTCAAAATAACTTAAGTCCATTTCTAGCCTGCCATATGTGGAAAGCTAAGTACTGACAATTTTCAAAAATTGTCTTCTTACATTATCAGCCTGCATATGAATATTGCTCAAGACCATTGCAGACATGGCAGAGGCCAGTAAAATTAGTTTCAAAATTTTCATCAGCTTACCTGTACATATACATGTAACTACCTTGAAATTGAGATTCTGCAAATTCAAGTTGTTATTACACCACAAAAACATCCATTACCGTTCAATCACTACTTGCTAAATCAAATATCTGCATTTAGCTATCAGAATAAAATTTTTATGGTTGCTTATACACTCCCTAATGCCTATACCATCACCATGTAGACCCTCCACCAGGCTCCTGGTAGAGGGACCCCCTGCATTAGCCTTACAATAGACTGGCACCAGTCTGTACTCACTCCTTGGTGACGCTTGTCACTAAGCACGCTCGCGCATGCGCAGTAGGTCCCAATTGTGAAAACTGAAGCACTTTTCAAATATTCTGCTAGCTATACAGTACTGTCAGCTATCAATTAGATATAAAAGTTTTAGCTTGCTACTAGAAACTTTACAATTATCATTAGATTGACATCGGAATGCCTACCATGAAGTCTATCCTGCCTAAGTTATGTGGAACTTCTATATCATGGTGTTTTAGAGGTGTTTGTAACTCTAGCGGTTAGAGTTACCAGTTTTCGTGTCACTACTCCCGTTTTCGAGGTTAGAATAACCATGCCTATTATATACCATCAATACCATGTTGTAATAATAATAGCCAGTACCACTCCTATTAAAGTAGTTCCTAGTGCTCAAACATTATCAAGAATCATTACCGATCTTTCTTCAGACACTTTATTAAAATTGCCTAAGGTGTAGCCTGGGTGTAATTTCAGGGGTCTCTAAGCTAGTTGCTTTATTTCCTATCATTTCTTATGTTTTATAGGAAGTATCATTATCTTCTGAGAAAATAAAGTGTGCGTCGAATAAGTGTGATCGGGTTCACGCTAAGGATTATGCGGGCCATGTTTTCCTGAGGTGTACCACCTGACCCCCTTTAAAAATATGTGGAATTTGCAAGGGTTGGCCAGTGGTCGTTTCTAAAGCGTTTTTCAAGGACTGTGTGATTAAGCCTGCGTTGCCTTAAGGTCGCTCTCCCTCCGTTGTTGAAGGTCATAAAGCAGTGTCACCTGCTTCCACCTCCGTTAATACGTCGGTTTCAACAACAGAGGGGGCAGCTCCGCCATCACAGACCCAGTTATGGCATTATTCGCCAGATTTGAATCCTTTGCCAGCGTATTGACCAAATCGTTAGACGAGCGAATTACATCCGCTATTAAGGCCGCTAAAGAGGAGTCGTCAGACTCCGAATTTAGTCCCCATTCTCGTTCTCGTAAGTGGGGTAAGCCGGTGTCTTTAACATCGAGACAGCGGATCAAGTCTCCCACGGGTAATTCCGGCGAATCAAGAAGGAAACCTGGTAAGGCATCCTCCGGTAGGGGCCAGGTCAAAGGAAATGTTAGACTGGTGGATCAGCTTAATCCTCAGGCGGTGGCATCAGGGGCGGAAGCGTCCGATGTGTCACCACAAGCTAAGGTCCGTTTTACAGTGATTCCGATTGCCAGGAATGTGGTAAGATCGCCGATCGAATCTAAAGAAGCACCCGTCTATGCTCCTGGCTTGTCCGGGCAAGCGGGGTTGCAGTCTGGAATGTCTTCTGGTTTTACCGGGCATCCGGAAATGAGCACCGTGATTGTTTCTGGCCTGGCTGAACATCCGGTGACTCATGAGAATATGGCTTATGCGTCAACATCCGGTTCCGGTTCGTCAAGTTCCGGCTTTAGAGTTTCCGGTTCCGGGAGGAAGAATGTAGTTCCGGGTCTGTTGGACCCGGCGGTGCATCATTTGGCGTCTTCCGTTTCCGGTTCTTCGACTTCCTCTTCCGGGTGTAGTGTGGCTACTTCCGGTAGGAAGAATGTGCATCCGGGTCCGTTGGACCCGTCTATGCATCGTTCCATTTCCGGATTGTCAGGCTCTTCCTCCGGTAGTAGTGTTGCTACTGCAGGTAGGAAAGATGCTTATCCGAGTCAGTTGGATCCGTCGTTGCATACATCCTCTTTTTCCGGTCCAGTTTTGGTTACTTCCGGTTCCGGAGGAAGTGTAGACACTTCCGGTTTAATTTATGCATGTCCGGGTCGTTTTGACCCGGCCTTGCAAGCGAATTCCGTTTCCGCTTCCGGGTTTTCTGTTTCCGCTTCCGGTGATAGTATGTCTACGTCCGGCCTAAGAGATATGAAGCGTTCTATTTCCGGTCTTGCCGTTTCAGTTCCGGATGCAAGTTATGAGCTTCCGAATAAATTAGATTCCCAGTTTAGTAATAGGTCTGTTAATGCCGATTCTAGTTATTTTTGCGCCGCTCCTCCCGGTTTTGATAGACATTATCCTGATCGTTCTTCTAGTTCGCAGTCGGTTCCTGCTTCAGATTTCGTTCATCCTTCCTTTCGTGAGGTAGTATCTCTCTCGTTCTTCATCTCCTTCCTTTTTCTCTCAAGCAAGTTCTCAGAAGAGTAGTAGTAGTCATCCGTCCTCTTCTTCTGCATCGGTCTTATCGGCTAGGGATTTTTCGTTTTCTCATGTTGCCACTTCGTCTTCTCTTTTTCATCCGTCATCTATATCGCCGCCGCCAGGTTTTCTTCATATTCAGGCTTCCCGTCATCAGAATTATTCTACGGCTTCTCACATACCTTCTTCTTCTTCCTCTTCTTCTTCCTCTGCTCCGTCTGTACCGCCTTTGCCTTCTTATTCTTCATCTTCTCCGGAGTTTGATCATTTGGATCCTATTGTTTCGGTAGTTCTGTCTCCAGAATTAGAATTTCAGATAGTTGATTCTGGATTAGATTTTTCACTATTTTTAGTAAGCCGCGATCCCTCTCTTCACCGATCTATTATTTCAGCTAGATTTTCAATTTTGTCCAGATTTTCAGCTAGTGAGGTGGATCCTTATTTTTTCAGTTCTATTCAGCCAGAGGATCGCGTTGTTAGTCCTTCTTATCAGTCTCCGTTGACTTTGGACTCCCTCTCGGACGCTCCCTCTAGAGCTTTATCTTCTCCGTCCTCTCTGAGGATCGTTGATTCGTCTGTTTCGCTAGACTCGGACATCTGTTCGCCTTCTTTGGCTTCTCCATCTCACCTTTCTGTCAAGGCTACTCAGAGATCAGTCAGAGCCATGGATCTGAAGAGGTTCTATCATGAGAGGGCCTCTCCGGATGACTGGTCTAGGGCTCATCAATGGATAGCGTCGTCTCTATCTCTTCCTCTGCAGGATGAATTTTCGATTGATCCTCCGTCGTTTGGTTCTGCTCTTTCATCTTCAGACTCTTCAGATAATGTTCCTTCTGTCCTTCCGGTGGATAACTTGGTCGTAGACATGTTAGATTTTTATATTAACGATGTCCAACTGAAAGATTTCTCTCTTACACCCAAGGTAGATGCTCCAGTACAGGTTCCTAAAGATGATTACATTAGATTGGCTTCTACCCAATCTCTTAATGGTCCGACATGGGATGTTCTTTCATCGCATCTGAGGGAAGCGGCTAAGGTAGAGTCTTCGTCAGACCTTTTTAGGTGGGAGTCTGTTTGTCGGGCTCAGTTGAAATCGGCAAACTTTTTGGCCCTTCTTTCGGAGGCTATGCTCAAAACTCAGGAGAAAGCGGGTCCGATTCCTCCGGAAATATTTCGTTCTTTGGCGGACCTGTCAAGAGGTTCGTTGAATTCAGTTTGCCATTCGTTGGGTTTTATCACCTCTAAGAGAAGGTCAAGGAAGCTTGCTGAGGTGAACATTTCTGATTCACTCAGGAGTAACCTGATATCTGCTCCGCCTTTCGGATCAGATATTTTCGGTCAGAATGCTACCTCGATTCTTAGGGCGGAGTCTGATCGTCTTAGATCAGCTAAGGATCTGAGGGATCAGATTTCGATTTTGAGGCCTTCAGCAAAAAGAGACTTCCGCGGTGAAGAGTCCCTCCTCCTCGCCCAGGAGGAAGAGTCTTAGGCCGGACCAGTATGGGTCTTATCCGTCAAGAGTTTTTACGAACTCTAATCGGACCTCTCCTTCCCATTCCAGATCTGCGGAGGAGGATCGTTTTGTATCCATTGCCTCACATAGACCGAGAGCCCAGGTTCACCAAGCCCCTCCTCAGGCGAGAAGGGGTCAGTTTTTCTCTTGAGGTTCCAGGTCTAGCTCTAGAGGACGCTACTCTAGAGGTTTTCAACCTAGACAGGTTTGAAGGGGTGGCCTCAGCCCGGGCAGGCCTTTACCGTTCTCCTTTACCATGCTTTCCTCCTCTTCTACCACCTTTGGATCTATCAGTGCAGTCCCTTCTTCCCAGCGTGCCAGTAGGGGGGGTGCTTGTCTCTGTTTTGGGAGACTTGGCAAGCCCTCGCGCAGGACTCCTGGCTTGTAGATCAAATCCGCTGGGGGTATGCACCGTCTTGGATAGATCTGCCTCCTCCTCTGTCTTACCAGCCCAAATGGACTCCAGTTCCATCCAATCTGGAGAAGTTGGGAGCCCTGGAAGACGAATTGGAGTCAATGCAGTTGAAGAAGGCTATAGAAGAGGTTCCGTGTTGGAGAGTAGACCCGGGATTCTACTCAACTCTATTTCTAGTCCCCAAGAAAGCAGGTGGATGGCGTCCAATCATCAATCTGAAGAGATTAAATCTGCATATATCCACCTCAAAATTCAAGATGGAGACGGTATCTCAGATTATCGCCAGTCTGAGTCCAGGCATGTGGACGTCGTCCATAGATCTCAAAGACGCCTACTCATCCACCCTCCGTTCAGGAAATTCATGAGATTCGCGTTCAAGGGCCGGGTATGGCAATTCAGAGTCATGCCGTTCGGCCTGACCACAGCTCCGTTCTTCTTCACCCGCCTAGTGTCAGCAGTTGCAGGTTTTCTGCACCGTCGGTCTATTCCTCTTCACGTTTACATAGACGATTGGTTGCTAAAAGCAGAATCGGCCTCAATTCTGGCAAGCATCATTCCAGAGGTCTGCAATCTGGCTGCCAGGCTAGGATGGGTTATAAATCTAGAAAAATCATCTTTGGTCCCGTCTCAGGTTTTCACCCACCTAGGTGTGGCTTTCGACCTAGGTCAAGGTTTAGTCTTCCCTTCAGAGGTAAGAGTAGAAGCCATCCTAGTAGCCATGGGAATTCTGGCATCCTCTGCCGTGGTCAGAGCAATCTTCTTTCTCCGGGTGATAGGCTTGATGGTCAGCGTCGAGAACATCATTCCGTGGGCGGCGCTGATGAGGAGACCTTTCCAAATGTATCTCATGTCCCTGTGGAAACAGTCGACCCATTCAGTTTACCATCAGATCCCGGTCAGGGAGCATTTAAGGCCCCACCTAGAATTCTGGAAGGATCGCTCTCTGCTTCTGATGGGTGTTCCTCTGGTCAAGTCTTCTCTTCAAGCGATCATCTTTACAGACGCTTCCCAGGAGGGATGGGGAGCGGTCTGGGGTTCTCTTTCAGTCTCAGGCCTGTGGTCCCGGGAAGAGTCGTCAGCCCATATCAACATTCTGGAATTGTGGGCTGTCAAGAAGACTCTCCTTGCGTGGTCGGATCAAGTGCAGGGCCTCAAGATCCCGATTCGATCAGACAATTCGACAGTAGTCTCGTACATCAACAAGCAGGGAGGCACAAAGTCGTCTCGCCTTTGTTTGGAGGTGTGGAATCTCCTCACGTGGTGTCGTATGAAGCAGATTTTCCTGGTGTCCTCACATGTCCCAGGATGTCTGAATTTTCTGGCGGATCAGTTGTCTCGTCCTTCCAAATTCGCACACACAGAGTGGCAGTTAAAGAGGTCGGTTGTCAAAGCGATCTTCAACCTCCTGGATCGTCCCCATGTAGACCTGTTCGCGACCTCTCTGAATGCCCAGATCTCCTCTTTCATGTCTCCTTTTCCGGACAATCAGGCGTTGGCGGTGGATGCCCTGTCTCAGTCCTGGACAGGAATCTTCGCATATGCATTCCCTCCGACTATCCTGATTCCATTGGTTCTGAAGAAAGTCAAGGATCAAGTCTGCGAGGTATTGTTGATAGCTCCCTTTTGGCCAAAAAGGATATGGTTCGTAGACCTTCTCGATCTTCTAGTAGACTTCCCGCGTCTGCTGCCACTGTCCCCAGATCTGTTATCCCAAGTAAGGGGAACATGTCTTCATCCAAATCCAGGAATCTTCAGTCTGTGTGTGTGGAGAATATCGAGGGCTCAGTCAAGGAGAATAAATTTTCTGCAAGATCTCAGGAAATCATTGATTCAGCCAGGAGGGAGTCGACCCGAAGAGTTTACAAGGGTTGACTTAAGATTTTCGGAGAATGGTGATCAAATCTTGATCTCGTGCCCGATTCTGTTTCTATATCCCAAGTGTTAGATTTTTTTATCCTATCTGTTCGATTCTCTTCATCTGACTGCTAACACTGTTAGAGGGTATAGGTTTTCATTAGCATCCTCTCTTCCTTGTTTGTTAAATGCGGATGTTAAAGATACTAAGGTGCTGAATGGTTTCATCAGAGGTTTAGGTAATATTCGTCCTCCTATTGCTAAGCCTTTGCCTTCATGGAACTTGGCATTGATTCTTCAGGTTTTGTCAGGTCATCATTTTGAACCCATCGCTTCGATTAGCTTAAAGCTTTTAACGTTTAAGGCGGTTTTTCTAGTAGCGGCTGCTTCGGCTAGAAGACGATCGGAGATTCATGCTTTTTCCGCTGAAAAGGATAGATTTATTGGACCTGGGGATGGTTTGGTATTATATCCTAGAAGGGATTTTTTATCAAAAACGCAATCAAACCGTTACCCAGCTAAGCCGATTATTTTAAAATCCTTATCTTCGTTTCTCCGTCTGACAAATCTTGGTGTCCAGTCAGAGCTCTTAAGACTTATAAGCGTCGTACCGATTTTAAAAGATCCGATCCGTCTCACTTATGGGTTCCCTACATGGAAGGGGTAGCCAGACCAGTCTCTAAAGCATCCATTGCTAGATGGATTTGTGACACCATTCAACTCTGCTACGAGATTGCTTCGCATGAGCAAATCAATCTCTCTCACATTAAGGCTCATGATGTCAGAGGGATGGCTACCTCTTTCGCTGTGTTTGCTGGCTCTTCTGTAGACGAGGTTATGCAGGTGGCAGGATGGAAATCCGAGTCTACTTTTACCTCTTTTTATTTGAAAGACCAGAGCGCAGTGGCATCTTTCTTTAGGAATATTACTATTTTAACCAAAAAGGCTGAAGACCATTTACCAAGCACATCCCACCATTTTCGTTAGGACCGTGCGTCTGCGAGTAATGGTGAGAGTTATTCCTTGGTTTTTAATTTAATTCTTTACGTTTAAAGTTTTATTTGGTTGTTAATCACGGTGTGATTGATTAGGATGCACCATTATGTTATGTTGTTAACAGTTGTTTATGTTTGTTTGATTTTTATACATGCTTATGGATTCTCAAATCACCTCCCACCAAAGTTTCGTAGTGGGGTACTGACCAAATCTACGGGTTTAGCAAGTAGTGATTGAACGGTAATGGATGTTTTTGTGGTGTAATAACAACCCCCAACAGACCCCCCTTTAGTGGGTTGGTCTGTAGTTTTATTAACCACTATAAAAACATACTTACCGTTCAATCACTACGACCCGGCCTCAGCCACCCCGCTGGGTATTGATTTGAGAATTTAGGATGTATGTATAGCACTTATATTTAGAAAAGTGATTCAGTTTTCACAATTGGGACCTACTGCGCATGCGCAAGCATGCTTAGTGACAAGTGTCACCAATGAGTGAGTACAGACTGGTGCCAGTCTAGTGTAAGGCTAATGCAGGGGGTCCCTCTACCAGGAGCCTGGTGGAAGGTCTACATGGTGATGGTATAGGCATTAGGGAGTGTATAAGCAAGCATAAAAATTTTATTCTGATAGCTAAATGCAGATATTTGATTTAGCAAGTAGTGATTGAACGGTAAGTATGTTTTTATAGTGGTTAATAAAACTACAGACCAACCCATTAAAGGGGGGTCTGTTGGGGGTTTCAATGTGTTACAATTGATCTTTCTATTTCCCAACAAGAATACCAAGAGAAATCCAATATAGCCGTTTTGAAAATCATTTTCTAGGAGATTGCTATCTAACATGTCTGTACCATGCATTAGCGGATGTATGGCATTATGGGATGTATGGGTTAGTGTCTATCAAAATTGCTCTGGATATGAAATCCAATATGACATGTATGACTGCCAGGAAACCATTCATAAGATTATTTGATTTGAATGTTAACCCCTCTTGTGTCAACAACACCTAAGAAGTTAAAATGTTAGTCATATCAATAACCCTTTAATGGTCAAGATTTAAAAAAAAAAGGTTCTAGCCCAAAACTATTCTTGTAAATTTGTTACTGCAATTTACACAAATAGATTTCTGTTGTCCTGCAAATGGACAGTCCTCATAATCACTACAGAGGCTGCTTTGTGGCCGCCTTGTCTATTTGCAGGCCACAGAAGACTGTTTTTGACAATTTACCACTGGAATAACTGGTTGTATTATCCAGACATTTATTCCTTCTGTACATTTTCAAAAATGGTCTCTTACAGTCTTATCCCGCATGTGGACATTGCTCAAGACCACTGCAGGCATGGCAGAGGCAATTTTTGGCCAGCTTGATCATTAAACGGTTAAGTTGACACAAGAGGAGTTAATCCTAGAGCCACTGCTAAATAATTTATAATTTACATTCCTTCAGACCTTGTTTGCTCGTGCTGAAGCCTTACATGTCCATGGCCAGGGAAAGCATGCATGTAAACTAGCCACGCAACTCGCTGAACAGATGCTGACCTATCCACCAGACTTACTGGCTGATGCTGTTAGTATCAGTACTATCAAAGGCAAAGGTATGTACATTGTTATCTATCTTTTAAACCTTAACTTATTGTGTCAATATCTAAGAAACTGGTGTACATTTTTCAACAATTTTGGTGGAAGATGTTGCTGTCTACGACAGCACCATCTCCCACCAAATTTGTTGAAAAATGAACACCAGTTCATCTTTTAATTTAATTTGAAAATTTTGACAGCAGAGTGGTAAGGGTTAACTTAGGAGCTAATGGAGAATTCCAGTTTATCCATCAGTCATGAATATGGTGTCACAATCAACTATGTGATGTTTAAGATGATGTCATGATCAATTACGCCATTCATGACATATATAAGTTCATCACGAACGCTTCATTAATGATGGACTATGCGTTGTTGTACGAATTGTATGTCTTTACTATTTAATAAACATGCTGTTGAATATTTTAAAACTAATTTGACTTGGTGCTTATTATTCAAATTATTCAACAGCTTACATGTATAGTTTTCCGGAAATTGAGAATCAGGGACTGCAGGGATCGACCGATCCCAACACGGGCAAAGAATGGGTGGCCCTTAGCTGGATGGGCTGGGTATAGTTAAAATTGGATTCCTCTATTCAGTGTTGTATTTAATATGTAAGAACAGTAAAGAATATTTGCACCCTTTAGCACCTAATGGTCAAGAACATTTAAATTTCTGCACATTTCACGTCTGTTCTTGAGCCAGTCGTTTCAGTGGTAAAATTTTAAAATACTCTCATGGCCTGCAAATCGACATTCCTCAAGCCCACTGTAAAGGCTGAATTTGGTCATCTGGACAATTTAAAGGGTTAATAGCCATGTCAAGCAAATATGACTTTTGTGGTTTTCTTGAGAAAGAGTGCTAAGAGGAGTCATACTCCAGGGGTAAATTTTCAAACGTTATCTTATTGTAGCCTGTAAGTGAACATTCATTAAACATATATTTTGATTTCCTTGGTCAGTTATGGGTTTGTACTAGCCAGTGATAATCGTAGACATATAATTGTCGTGAGGTCGCACAATTTTTTCATCAAAGCAAATTTTAACCAATTTTGTTTTTGCCTTTATTTTATGTACAATGTTATACTTTGTCAATTCTTAACCCTTTAATGACTAAACTTGATAAAAAAAATACTAATATTTGCTTATTGAATGTCCATTTGCAGGCCAAGAGAAGTTTATCTTTGAGAATTTAGCACTGGAATGACTGGTTCGGTTATTGAGCCAGTCATTCCAGTGGTGAAATCTGAAAAATAGCCTACTCTTGACCTGCAAATGGACATTCCCCAAGACCAATACAGAGGCCAGTTTTGGCCGTCTTAGACATGAAAGGGTTAAATGTATGATCATTATTTAAATGCTTAGTCGCAGATTTGACTTAGAATTAGTTTTGCCATGAGTAAATGTAAACTGTAAACTTTAATCCATTCATATAAAAATATTAAATTAAATAATATTCAGATTTTTAATTAGTATATGTGTTAATATGGTCTTTCAGGTTTTATGGCCAAACAATAAATTACAATCATCAGAGTATAGCACATGCAACAATCCCGTTGCCAAAATATTAACATGTTTTGAAAAAGTCATTGTGATATTCAATTTTAGAAAACATTCACACTAAGTATAATATGTACATTTGTATATGTCTGTATACCATTGCAAAGATCAACTTATGAGCATTTGTAAGCTACACAGCAATGATATATGCCTAAACGTACGCTTTTAGACGCATTTGAAAAACACAACACTATTCTAATTTACAAGTTTTCTTCTAAATGTGTTACAAAACATTCAGTGTTACATTTCATAGATCAATAGGTTTGTCGAAGTTATGTATTCTAACTGAACTCAACCTGTCAACTATTTCAGGCAGACACAATGGCAGCAGTAACTGTGTTTCAGTGTGATATTCAATGTTATAGAACATCCACACTAAGTATATGATGTATATATCTATATAGCATTGCACATTTTCTTGCTGTGATGTATTTCCTAGATATAAACTTTCTAGAGATGCCAAGGTTATTCTAATTTACAAATTTGGTTAGGTGTTGTAAAATATTTAGTGCTACTCACCAATTACATGAGCAGATCATGAACAATGCAAGCCTAATTCCATAAACTAGCATTCATGAGCATTAGAATGGACCTTTCCAGTTTATCCTTCAATCATATGACATCATAATCAATTACGTAATGTGTAGGATAATGTCACAATCAATTAGTCGATTTAATCCGTCTTAAATGCTTAATAGTCCAACACAATGTACGAATTGTATGTCTTTACTATATTCTGGTGAATATTTCAAAACTAATTTGACTGGCTGCTGTTGCTAGCATAGGAAGCAACAGCACCCAGTCAAATTAGTTCCAAATTATTCAACAACTTACCTGTATAGGTTTCTGGAAATGGATAGTCAGGGCATTCGTCGATCCCAACACGGGCGAAGCGTGGGTGGAGCTTAACTAGGGATGTGCGGGGCATAGCGAAAACTGGAAAGGTCCAATAGAAACATAATAGCAACTTTTTTTGTTTATATAAAAATTATAAATGCTCTTAGACATACAGTATTCCTGTAAAAAAAGTAAATCAAAATATATATTCGGACTTCGGCCTGTAATCAAAGAAAATGTAAGGAGCTTTTGTAAAATATAAATGTATGTATCTTTTAAATACAGCTGTAAAATAAAAAGGCTAAGCCACTATGTTGCAGAGTTAGACGTGTAGTTTATTTACATGTACATGTTGTCCTGATATCTTATCCATGGGTTAACTACTAAGTATTACGGTGAATGAGAAATCCTTCCTGGCTATTTAGATTCAGATAACCAATTGTTTCATTCACTTGTAATCTTGCATCCTAAATTGGAAAACTGTTTCTTTAAATTGTAATATTTTTTATTTGATTTTAGGAAAGAAGAAAAAAGCTCAAAATGTCATCGGCTTACTGGCGAGTAGTACGCTGTCGAAGGCTGCGTTCTTGTGTACAGTACTAGCAGAAGATATAGAGCATCATCATCTGGCATTCAAAGTTGGCATGTTTGGTCTTGAAATGCCACGGCCACCTGCAGCTTCTAAAGCTCTCGAGGTACATGTAGCAGTAAAATGGCAGAAAATCTTTGTTTGAAAAAGCACCCAATATTGTCATTTCCACGAGTCTATTTAACCATTATCACATGGTGTTTGAGAAAAGGTGCCTGTAAGGGAAATACGGGTGTTAATTTTGGAAACAATGTTGCTGCAGATTGTTGCATCAGCATTGCTTTCAAAATGAGAACCTGCTATCATACTAAAGTGAATTGAATAGATCTAGAAATCTAGCGATTCAGTTATTTGAGTGATAACATTAATTTACCAACATGAAACACTTATGTTTCAGGACATTGTGTGTTCGTTGCAACATGAAGCTTAAGTCTGAGAAAACAAGAAAGATGATTAATAATGAGTTTACCATGTTTACTGCTGAGATATGCCAAGGGAGCTCAATCTTCTTTACTGAGAGTATCTGTCTGTGGTCAAGAGATACTTATTCTTTGAATTTCACCACTGCAAATGACTGGTTCGCTAACCGAGCCGATCATTCCAGTGTTAAAATTTTTAAAGTAAACTTCTTAACCAGAAGATGGACATTCACTAAGCAAAATGTTAGATTTTCTGGACCAATCTTGACCAGTAACGCGTTAATATACTACTATCATGTTTACTTAGGTCAAGCTGGCCTATCAGGAATCAGAACTAGTCGGCCTGTTGAAAAGGATACCACTCGGTCCAGCAGAGTTGAATGTGTTACGAGACCGTGCTGAGCAGTTACGTGATGGCACATTACAGTCACGGGGCGAGGCGCTGTTACCACTCATGTTGGCGAGCTTTATCTTTGATTCACTATGCCTGCCAGGTAAATGCTCTGTATTTATAGATTAGAAAATATCCTTGTTGATGGGATATTTACCTCCTCCCAAATATAATATATTACTGAGATATTATAGAATTGAGATCCTGTATCATTCAGTTTCACACTCATTCCTTTAGAAATATTACAATCATTCACTCACGCTTTATTAAGAAATGGAAGAACACTTCTAGGCAGATCACCGCAGATGTGATCAAAGAATCATTCTACGATTAGGAACATGGCACTGCTGCCTCCAAACTCACATCTTAATATAGTTAATTTAGTTCAGACCTTCAGGAATTCATATGTCAATTGTGCATCAATGTTTGGCACTGTGTAGTATTGGTTATGTGTTGGTATTTACAAAATCCTGTCTGGTTTAGAACCTTAGATACTGGGCAATAAGAAGAACAATGTGAGGCAGCTATTTAATTTTATATTTGCTCAACACTAACAAAGTATAATTTTCCTGAGTTGTGTCAAATGGAAAGTGAATGTATATCTAAGCTGAATTGGCTGTGCTAATGTAATAATATATAATATATGCCTTTGTTTTCTGTTAGTATGTCCAGTGAGCAGTGTAAGTGGTCGTCCCGCTAGTCGTGCTGCTCAGTCCTCACCTAGGCTACCCTCGGATGAGAAACTCGGGTTTGATGCCGCTGTCGCTGCTCTAGGTAAGTGATACATAACAGATGTAACAACACTTTGTCTATATACTCAGAAATAACTGCATCATGTTAGTTCTGTTATGCCAAGTGAACTTATGCTAGGGAGACTGCCAATCTGTTATCTATTCAACATTTTTCTCTTAAACGACTAATCAAAGAACCACTTGGCCAATTTCATCCATGTTTGGCAAGAAGCATCTATATGTTATAGAAATCCAAGATTGTTCAAACAAAGTTGATTGGTTGATTTGATAAGTGGCCATCTTTGTTTTTGCGCTGTATTTTGGAACCTTTAAACATCTCTGAAACTGCTTGGTCAATCAATGTCAAACTCAGAAAGCTTCATCCGCAGCAAAAGCTGAGCCAAGTATGTTCAAGAAAACTAGTGGCCATCTTGGATGACCTAGTATTTAAAAAAATGATGTCTTCAGAATGGCTGAAGGGATCTGGTGGAAATGTAGGTAATATAATTATGAACTAATGGTCATTTAAGTTCAAATGAGATGAGCATGGCCACAATTGACCAATCAGAATTGAGATTTTTTACTCAAACTTTGATGTATTTTGACAGCACAAAGGGCACTATATGGCTGTGGGGCCTGTGAACTATTCTTTAAAAATTGAGAGATGGAATGGCTGACTTGTTATAGAACTAGTCAGTCCAGTGGTAAACTTTAAAAAATAGTCTCTTGACGTGTAAATGGAGATTCTGCAAAACGACTGCAGATGTGGCTTTTGGCTGAAATTTTCATTTGAAAACTGGGAAAATGTTAAATATTCGGACACTAATTTCTATTTTATGGATATCTTAAATTGGAAACTAAATTGTTTTCTGGACTTAATTGTTCGAAAGCTGGTTAAGCCGTATTATCTAAATTGTTTAGCTTTATATAGATGTGACTGATATTAATTCATGCATCTTTTTGTAGGTTTGAAAGCTAATGTGTGTGAAGCAGAGCATCCTCTCCTGTGCGAGGGAACGCGGCGACAGAAAGGTGATCTGGCCATCGCTATGCTTATCCAGTACAAAGATGACCAGCATAAGCTTAGCCAGGTAGCGTGCTATATATGTGTGCTCTCTCATGTGCGTGCATGCATGCATGTCCTTGCTTATGAAAATCATGTTAACCCTTTAACACTCGAAGTTGTTTGAGAAAAATTCCATGAGACGACAAATTTGGAAAATTAAGCACTGGAATGACTGGCTAGGTTATCGAGCCAGTCATTGCAGTGCTAAATTTTTTTAAAATAGTCTTCTCTTGGTCTGCGAACAGGGGTCAAAATGTTTGAAAATTTGAAGTCATCCATGGCAATGATCTCATATTTAATCATCCATGGATGACCTCACCTAAAATTGAGGTCATCCATAGCACTGAGGTCTTAAAAATGAGTGGAAGAGTGAAGATGACCCCTGTCTGCAAATGGGCATTTCTCAAGACCACTGCACAAGACGTTTTTGGCAGATATGAGTGTTAAAGGGTTAATTACTAATATATTTTAGTTTCAGGTAGATTTTTATTCAACAAGATCTTGTGTTGTCATGGATGAATTCCCCATATCTCATCTTCAAGGCAACCATACAGGAAAACTGTTAAATAGTTGGAGATTAATTTCACTGTACTAACGGCTTCCAGTCACATTAATTTCAAAATATTCAACTAAATAAGTTTTATATCGTATAGAATATACTTTCTCCAGAATTTGTCTGTGAAATGGTTAAGGAAGTACATAATTTATGATGTATTCCAACCCACATTTCGGGATACTATTTTTCTCGAACTACAATATTGATTGCGAGTAATCAAAGGCACTATTAGAGGTGTATGCAATGCATGAGCGTGTATCACAGCTAGACCCACGCCCCACAATCTATCCTAGTAACTTATTACAACTTAATTGAATATCTAAAAAAAATCTTTTAAATCAATCGTGATCTCTCAAAGCAAAAGTCCTTCAACTCATTTTAATCGCAATATACTATGACATGACCTTTTAACACTCAAATCGGCAAAAAACGGCTTCTGTAATGGTCTTGAGAAATGTTGATTTGTAGACCAAAAGAAGAGTATTTTTTAAATCTCTGGCTAAGATCCACGCATGCGTTTCGCATTTTGAGATTGATTGTTTCACATCATGAGAACCTACTTACCTCCCTAACACTCTTGATATACTAGTATATCGGCTCTACGGTCAATAATATTCAGAATTATAAAAAGTTAGATGCACCTAATGGGCAGGGGGATGTACACAGTCATGCACATGACAGACCCCCACCTACTGCGCATGCGCATACTGGCATATTGGCTGTTCAAGCAACATTGTGAAAACTTTTCTAAGCTCTTTTTGAGATTTTCAATCAATTTTATCATCCATCTTCATCTATGGCTGAGTCAAAATCACCAGAGGAGTCATCTTCATCTTCCGTTAAGGTGATATTGTTCCGTATATTAATTAAGACTTGTAACTATCTTTCTTCTTCTTTTCGATCACTGGTATCACACTTGGAGAGCCGTTCTCAAGATGAAATCTGTGGTTTTCTGCAGTTCTTCCACAGGCCCATACAGCTTTTCAAGAAAAGAGGTTGACAAAGGCCAGATCTCTTCTCTCAGCAGCTGATACGTACTGCAACATTGAAGTATATGCTCTGTGGTCTGTTCTGCTTCTCCACAAGGACAAGGGGGCGATGTCGTAAGGTGGAACCGCCTGTACATGTGTTGGTTTAGTCTGTTGTGTCCAGTTCTGAGACGAAAAATGGTCACTGGCTTTGGCCTCGAGAGATGATGGTAGGCATCTTCTGATTGAGGTGTTCTATAGAGTGACTTGATGATAGGCTGTATGGGTAACCATGTTTTCTGTCTGATTCTCTTCTGCACCCACCTTTGCCATCTTGTCTGCTTCCTCATTTCCTTGGACTCCACAGTGTGAGGGGATCCACTGCAATGCTATCCGAAAGCATTTGATGGTTTGTAGTGCTTCTTCAAGTTGTGGCAGCTTACCTTTGGTGATAGCCTCAAGGACAGAGCGGGCATCAGATAAAAAGACAATCTGCTGTTCTCCTGATGGTATTAGCTGCATGGACCAGTGCTTCGACTTCAGCTCTGTAGTTTGTGCAGTGTTTGCCTGTCGGTAACTTGTAACTATTATATGTTACCGGTTTCGTTCGCGGCCGATTCGGATATATAATTTAATATTATATTATTAGCTCACCTGGCCTGAAAGGCCAAGTGAACTTATGTCGTGGCGACTGTCCGTCGTGTGTCCGTCGTCCGTCCGTCAACTTTTCCTTTAAAACAACTTCTCAAGAACCATTGGGCCGATTTCAATTATTATTGGCAGGAAGCATCCCTAGGGCATAGAGATTCAAGTTTGTTCAAATGAAGTCGATCGGCAGAATCCAATATGGCCGCCGGCCAAAATAGCCAATTTTTAGAAACCCTTTAAAAAATCTCTGAAACTGCTGAAGGAATTGATTCAAACATCATAACACATCATCTGAGGCAACGGTAGACCCAAGTTTGTTCAAGGCAACCTGATTGGCCGATTTGCTTGGCGGCCATCTTGGATGACCTAGTTTTCGCAAAAACGACTTCATCTCCCGAACCGCTGAAGCGATAGAGCTGAAATTTTGTAATTTTTTCTTAGGGTCCCAAGCACCTTTCAAGTTTGTTCAAGGGAAGTTTGTTCGTTAAAAAACATGGCCGCCATCAACCAATCAAAATTCAGCGTTTCTTGGTCATATTGGCTTTTTTGTATTTGATGTATTTTGATGGCAAAAATTGCTTTATATATGCTTATCAGTGTGGCGGGTTCAAATATGCCAATTTCGAGACTGTCGGATAAACGGTTTGGCTGCCATCTTGGTTTGTTTTCCCACCATAGGCTCCCATAGTAAAGCAATGGGCACATAGTAAAGCAATGGGCCCATAGTAAAGCAATGGGGAATTCTTTAAACGACTTCTTTCAAGAACCACTAGGCCGATTTCAATTATATCTGGAAGGAAGCATTCATAGGGCATAGAGATCTAAGTTTGTTCAAATGAACCCGATCGGCCAATTTGGCCGGTAGCCATCTTGAACTTAGGCCGATTTTAGGAAACGTCTTTAAAAATCTTCTCCGAAACCGCTTGGGGGATTGATGCAAACCTCATGAAATATGATTTTTTGGCAAGGGAACTTGATTTGTCAAATGGTTCGGCGGCCATCTTGGTTGACCTAGTTGTAGCGAAATTGACTTATTCTCCAGAAGCGCGCTGAAGGGATCGGGCCGAAATTTGGCAGATATGATTAGGACCTAAGGGCCATTAAAGTTTCTTCAAGAGAAGTTGATCCATCAAAAAACATGGCCGCCGTAGGCCAATCAAAATATAGCATGTTTGGTGGCCATATTGGATTTTTTAGTTGATGGATTTTGAGGCCGAAATTGGTTTTATGTGTGTTTTTGAGTATTCTGATCTCAAATTTGCAATTTTCGAAACTGTCGGATAAACGGTTTGGTGGCCATCTTGTTGATAAAGAGCATTCTAGTTGAAATGCCTATTGTCCAGGTGAGCGATACAGGCCCCTTGGGCCTCTTGTTCTTGAGTAATGAATGTATTTAGTCACTAGGTTTTTCTCGCATTCATTTTCTGATGTCCCCTCTCCTTGAAGGAGCTGTTGCATTGAGGTTTTGATGTCATAATCAACCAGAGATTTTTCTCTTTCCCTTGATGTCATAATCTTAGTTTAGAGAAATCTAATTGATGTTAGTTAGTATCATCCTTTATTATGAATGTGGAGAGATATTTAGATAGTCATAATCTTTCTCTCTCGTCCTTAACATTCTTAATACGGTTTCCATGGTTGTTATTGTTATTGTTTAACAAGAGAAGACATCTGTCCCTTCAGGGTTGTCAGTAATAAAAGTGGGTGTCTTCTCTCTCGAGTTCTTGTATTTACTAAAAAGAAATAACAAAGTTTACAAACTATAATACTCATTGTCTTCGTATGCATACCTTTCAGAAGTCATCATGTCCAACTTGTCTCAAGTACCTGAAGGCTAGATTCTTCCCCCACCCTTGCCCATCTTGTACAGTTTGTAGTCTGTCCAACAAATGTGTCATTTGTAAAGAGTGTGGGGGATCTAACCTCTGAATTCTTTGCTTTGCAGGCAAGACTGATGGTCGAGGATGGCAAGAAGGCGAAGTAGGAGGGTAAGAAGAAGGCCTCTGAGAAGGGTGAGCTCGAGGCCTTCAAGGTAGAATTAGTGAGTGACTTTGAAAGACCTGATGCCTGACATGCTTCGCAGCATGCTGCCGGGCACAGGTGTTTCAACTTCCTGCGCATCGACCTCAGTGCTGGTAGCCCCCGTCCCTGGATCATGCCCTACTAGGTCGGACAAGGTTTTCAGTGATCCATGGGCGGCCATTTTGGACCTAGGCTTGATGTTCGCATCGCCTGGGGATCAACCGGCGCGAGCAGCATCAGGCGGGACCGGACCAGCGGGCCTGACCACGATCACTCGCGGAGTACCCTCGGGCATTCTCCTGATCAGTCTGGGTTAGTCTGGGTTAGCTCTGCTAACCCAAGTCTGGGTTAGCAGAGCTAACCCAGAGTCTAACTTTCCTGACCAGGAAGATGATGAAAACTACCTGCTTGGCCCACAGGAGGTTCATGAAGACATGGAGGCGAGTGTTTACACTCCTCTCATGGGGAGTGCGGCCACTCGCACCTATGGCACTTCCCTTGGGGGCAGGTTTCATGATTCAGCCTGTGGGCCGATGTGAAGTGGACGGCCGCCCGTACAAGATACCACGCTTAGACGTGGTATCTTGTACGGATGACCCGGACCGCGCTAGTGTGCTTTATACCCCTCACCCGAGCGCAGCCCCGGTACGCGGCCTGCCTGTGGAGAATGTCATGCCCGCTCTCGCGGGCCCATATGTATTCCCTGGGCAGCCAGGTACGTCTATAGCCTCCTCCACGGCCCTACCTGCGAATGCCATTGATGATGACGAGGGCCCGCTGCTGGTCGGCAATTCGCAGGTAGCTACAGATGAAGACCGGTCTGACGCGTGCGCTTGGCTCCTCGCAGTCAGACCAGAGCTCTCCGTGGAGAAAACAGCCGCCAGTAACCCATGGGCATGGTTACAGGCAAAGCCGTTGGCCACCACGACTCAGTCTCTCCCGTATGCTGAACATATCTTAGATATATTCACTGCGGCAGAGGAGTCGATCAGACCGAAAGGTCGCCTTGCGAAGCCCCCCGCCACGAGGTTGCTAGGCAATGTCGAGTTACTGCTAGTCAGTACACTCGATATGGTCTAGCGCCCAGACCGAGTGCAGACAACCGCGCCGCTCTGGGCTCTAATGCCGCCTTGCGTGACACCGAGGAGAGCTCGCGAGCAACGATTAGTGCGCTGTCTCATGTGTCTGAGCTGCTATCAGGGGAGTAGCCGCCTCGGTGCACCAACCGCCTAGTCCGGTGACAGTGCAACGAGCCATCCAGGATGGGATCAACCTGGCATTGGACTGTCTGACTAGGTGAGTCACCAAATCGCTGAGGACGAGGCGCACTTTTGCCGTAGACAATTTGTGCCCATCTCAGGAGCTCAAGTCGTGCTTGTTGCAAGCGCTGATGGTGGGCCCTGGTGTTTTGGAGGTGAGAGTTGTCGGCACCTCCAAGAGACAGTTAACTTGGTAAATAAGCAGAGGGTGCTGCACACACAATTTGAAGTGCTGCGCAGAGAACATGTGCGTGTTCAGCCCTCGGCTGCTCGACAGCAGTACGCTCGTGGCGGTGCTGGCATTGTCAGAGGCCAGCAGGCCGGCGCGGTTCAGAGACATCAGCCAGCTCCTCAAGCGCTGGCAGCAGCCCGCACACCAAGGTTCACGTGGCGCTTGGCGAGGCACACGAGGAGCAGCGCATGGTAACCGGGCCTGATGGGCTAAAAGAATTTTCTGTTACCACAGGTACCACTCTGGTGTTGTCACACGTACCAGAGACACACCCACTTCTAAAATTCATGTGCACCCCGTTAACCCTAGGTGCACCAGTGGGAGGTTGTTTGACTTTCCACATTCAGGAGTGGGAGTGGTTAATTCAGGACGGCTTAGTCTTGCAATGGCTTTCGCGCAGATACAGTCCAGAGTGGATAATAGGTCCGCCATTGCATCTGTCTCTGGTACCGGTCTGGACTCAAATTCCAAGAGATCTAGACAAGCAGTTGTGCATAGAAGAGGAGATAGAATCTCTAATTCTAAAAGAAGCAATTCAACCGGCGCAAGATTGCCCGGGCTTCTATTCAACCATGTTTCTTGTGACAAAGAACACCGAGGGGTGGAGACCAATTCTCAACCTCTAAACAAGTTTATAGATATACTGAGTTTCAAAATGGAAACAATAAAATCGGTGTTGTTGGGGTTAGAGAAGGGGATGTGGACAGCATCAATAGATCTCAAAATGCTTATTTCCACATTCCCATTGTAAGGAGTTTTCATCAGTTCCTGAGATCTGTTTTTCAGGGACGCCATGGGAATTCAAAGTGCTCCCATTCGGCATTTCGACCGCTCCAAGGGTCTTCACTCGAGTGGTGCTTGCTATCACAGCATACCTCCGCAGGAGAAATATAGCAGTCCACACTTACATGTACATAGATGACTGGTTGCTAAAAGCAGACAACCCAGAAGGTTTTACAGCAAATCTGGAGATAGTTTTGAAAATTCTCACAGATTTAGGCTGGATAATCAACTTTCAGAAATCAAAGCTGACTCCATCCCAGAAGTTTGTTTACCTGGGTGTATGTTCTTCGATCTGAAGATAGGGTATGTTTATCCATCCCAGGAGAGAGTGGAGAATCTCTCGTGCATTCAACTGGTTTGCAGTAGTCGTTATATTCTAGCACGAGTCTATCTGAGGATGCTAGGTTTCAATGGAACCAGTCATTCCTTGGCGGCCTTGCGCAGGCGGCCGATTCAGTTGTTTCTCATGACTCAGTGGACGCAGAGTTCAGGATCATTGGACTCGTGCATTCAAGTGTTGGACCCTCTCATTCATCACCTTCATTGGTGGATGGAGAGAGGGAATCTCCTGGCGGGGGTCATGCTGACCCCCTCCCCACCCTCAAGTAATGATGTTTACAGATGCATCGATGGAGGGATGGGGAGCTTGCCTGGAAGAAGCCACAATATCAGGGCTTTGGAATCTGGATCAATCAAAGGAACATATCAACATGCTAGAGTTACGGGCTGTAATTCTAGGCCTGGAACACTTCTTAAAAGAAGTGGAGGGAAAATTTGTGATGATACGTTCAGAAAACTCAACAGTAGTGAGTTACATAAACCGCCAGGGCGGAACAAAATCGCCCCCTGCCCCAGTCTGTATGATAACATGGAAACTGCTTTGCTGGTGCATGGATCATATGATCACCTTGAAAGCCGTTCATATTCCTGGAAGGCTGAATCTGTTAACAGACTCATTGAGCCGAAGGATGAGCATTCTGCCTACGGAACGACAACTAAATCAATGTGTGGCGGATCATCATTCAATCATTGGGGAAAACCTAACAGATTTATTCGCAATGAAGAAGAATGCGAAGATGACGACGTACGTTTCTCCGATTCCAGATCCAAGCGCTATCGCAATAGATGCACTGGCTAACAGTTGGAAGGGAATGTATGCATACGCATACCCTCCAACAATCCTGATTCCAAGGATTCTTCAGAAGATCAACCAGGAGGAATGCCAAGTACTTCTGATTGCCCCAAATTGGCCACGCCAATCATGGTTTACAGATCTGCTGGACCTTCTGGTCTACAATCTGGTTCCTCTGCCTCTGATGGACAATAGTATCTTCCAGGGCAAGAGCCTTCACAACAATCCATCAATGTTTCAATTGACTGCATGGATGTTGTCAAAAAATCTGTGATTAAGGGGAGCTTTTATGAGCAAGCAGCCAATTTCATGGCCAGAGCCAGAAGGGGGTCAACCTCCAGACCATATAATTATAAAATCACCAGATTTGCAGAATGGTGCTCAAAGAGATGTATCAATCCAATGGATGCATCTATTCAGGTAGTAGCTGATTTTCTCTGTCACCTGTATGATGCCTGTAGTCTTAAGCCTAATTCTATTGCTGGATATAAGTCAGCATTGATGACTGTTATCCCTTGCTTGGCAAAGAGGGGAAGTGATGAAGTATGTGTTTTAAATACTCTTATTAAAGGTATGGGCAATCTCAGACCGAGAAATCCTCCACTGACACCGTCATGGAATCTTTCTCTGGTTCTTCAAGTTTTGAGTGATAACCCTTTTGAACCACTTAGTGCTATTTCTATTAAATTATTGACACTTAAAGCTGTATTTTGAGTTGCGGCAGCATCAGCCAGACGCAGAATTGAAATTCACGCCTTGTCTGCTGAGCCTGACCGTTATATAGTTACAGGTGAACGCCTTAAGCTTCTACCGAAATTGAATTTCTTGGCTAAGAATCAATCTTTAAAATATCGGAGTCAACCTATTATTTTACCTGCCTTAACCAGATATGATCCTGGTGCTAAAGCATGGTGTCCTGTCCGCACTTTATAATATAAGTACAAGAGAAGAACTCGGGTTTGGCAGACAGACCCATGCTCCCTATGATTATGGTTGTCATATATTGAACCCCATGGTAGGGCGTCAGACACTATTTCCAGATGGATAGTAGAATGCATTCAATTCTGTCATAAGACAGCCACTGAAATACAAGTAGATAGAGCCAAGGCTTATAGTGTCCATGGTGTGGTAACTTCCACGGCATTATTTAATGGTGTTTCTATTGAAGACATTATGTCAGTAGCCCAGTCGCACTGTGAATCAAGTTTTACCGACCATTACCTCCGTGACACTTCTAACCCGCTCGCCGTCTCAGTCCTCAGAAAATAAATAAATGTAGAGGTATATATTTGTAATTAGTTTTCCTCCTCTGCTATTTACAAATGTCACATTTGTTGGTAGAGTATCCCTACTATTATCTGGTACCATTCTCTTCATCCGGTGGGGGAAGAAGATGAGTTCCGCGCCCAAGACATCAGAGGTCAGTATATGTGACCATTTAGTTTTTTGTCTTGGTGATGGTGTCATATTTTTTATTTAATATGGTGATGGTTAATGTCTCTTAATTGTGGTTCTTTCAGAGTTTTTTTAAAATGAAGCAACTCTTCTTTTTCCAATGTCTAGTAATACTTTTCATCAAGTATTAGAGAATGTGCTAGTCATTTGGAGCAGCGTTTTTCCTCAGAAAGAGGTTTGGGGGGCGGCGTGGAGCGCATTTGCTTTTTAATCAGTCTCTCTTCATTGGTCGATTATCCGATGCAAAATTTTATTCCTGGTTGTGTTTTCAGACACAATTTCAGATGTTTTAAATCTCTTGAAAATTCAAAGAGCAGGGTGTGCTGGTTTTCAGGACTTTGCCTCCCTCCCACCAAATTTACTTTCAAATTCTGGCTTTTATCATGAGTGTTAGGGAGGTAAGTATGTTCTCATGATGTGAAATAAGAAAATTTACCAAATTTCCTTTTCACGAGTGAGATGACATAGTTACCTCCCTAACAGGATCCCAGCCTCTCCACCCCACGGAGGCCTGGTCCTTTGGTTATTTGAATAGTTGCTTTTATGTCAGCCAATGTTTAGTAACGGAAGTACCAGTATATGCATGCGCAGTAGGTGGTGTCTGTCATGTGCATGACTGTGTACATCCCCCTGCCCATTAGGGGCACCTAACTTTTTATAATTCTGAATATTATTGAACTTAGAGCCGACATACTAGTATATCAAGAGTGTTAGGGAGGTAAGTATATCATCTCACTCGTGTAAAAGAAATTTGGTAAATTTTCTTAATTTGTGTACTCTCCGAATCTCAATTGCCAGAAAACTATAGATGTAAGCTGTTGACTATTTTGAAACTAATTTGGCTTGGTGCTGTTGCTGCCTTAGGCAGTAGTAGTAAAGACATACAATTCGTACAACAACGCTTAGTCCATCATCAATTAAGCATTTGTGACAAACCTAGCTATGGCATTCATAATGTAATTGATTAGGGCATCAGCCTACACGTCATGTAGATGATTATGTTGTCATGATTGACCGAGAAACTTGATTTAAAGAATTATGTCAATTGCATAATGAATGACCTATCTAAGTCTGTCGTGAACGCTTAATAGTCTGTCAGTTATATGAATTGTATCTCTACTAATTAAGAAACATGCTGTTGAATATTTTGAAACTAATTTGACTGTACGACGTTGCTGCCTATTCAACAGCTTACCTGTATGATTTTCTGGAAAATGAGATTCAGGTTCGATTGATCGGGCAAAGCGTGGGCGGAGCTTAGCTATGGATGGGTCGGGCATGGCTAAAAGTGGATTCATCCATTCTCTTGTTCTCTAGTAGATTAAAGATTACCTAGTTACCTCTTTATGGGTCAAATTTGGTCAAGGGGACATATCCATTGCAAAGAATGTTTTATCTATGTCTATCATGTGTCAATACAAGATAGAAAATAATTGTATTTGCATAGCATACCTAGCAAAGATTATATTTATGATACATGAGTGTGTTCAGCCTAGGGTAGGAATTCCTACCCTGTAATTAAACCTTTGTAAAATGATCTCTATTCGATCTGAAACATTCAAATCTGCATTAATTTAAATTGAACAAGGGGGTTGTGATTTAATTTCATACCCTGCTTGATGAAGTCACTCTCATGTATGATTTATATTGAGATTTTGAAATTAATATGACACCAATAGCTCCCAGTCAAATTAATTTCAAAATGTTCAACAAAGTGTTTAGTACATTGTAAATTCATTTAAACATACAATTTAACACTTTCGTAATGGACCTTTCCCCTTTCCTGACAGATCCAAGTCATTTTGATTATGATGTCATCTAACATGGGACATATTTTAACCCCTCTTGTGTCAACAGCACCTCAAAGCACTCAATATACTACTTAGATAGGCCTATTAATTAACCATTTAACGGTCAAGATTTGTATAAAAAAAAGAAGAAAAGTGTTGCTCATTGAAAGCAATCCATTTGCAGGCCAAGAGAAGACAAATTTTAAGTGTTCCAATGGAATTTACAAAAAAGGCTATTTGAATATTATATGGTCCAGAAAAATCAGATTTGTGCATAATCAGTATTCATTTGCAGGCCAAGAGGAGAATATTTTTGAACATTTATAACTGGCAGTCATTCCAGTGGTAAATCTTTAATAAATAGTCTTCTTGGCCTGCAAATGGACATTCCTCATTACCACTGAAGAGACAGCGTTGGCCAGTTTTACCATGAAATGTTTGAGTTGACACAAGATGGTTTAATTATGACATAGATACCTAAGTGGCAGATCAGATCCCTCTTGTATGCTGTGACTTTGTATGATCGTTTAGTGTTTTAATGGTTAACTGTGGTCAAGAAAATCAAATTATTTGCTTATTGAATGTCCATTTGCAAGCCAAAAGAGGACTGTCTTTTAACATTGACCACTGAAATGATTGACTCGTTTATCAACTCGGACATTCCAGTAGTAAATTTACAAAAATAGTCTTTCTCTTGTCTTGCAAATGGACATTCCTCAAGACCATTGCAGAGGCCGACTTAGGCCGGTTTGACCATTAAAGGGTTAATTTGATATCTGTTTATTTTAGGTCATGGATAAATTACTGGACAAAGAAGTACACCAAATGTTCAAAGCACCGAGTCTGATCAAATACTTACCAGCCGTCCGTTCTAGTTCATCGTCATCAACAGCAACAGGCCAGTCTAGTCAAAGAACATTATCCTCATCAGCCTCATCCACAGTAACTAGCTCTCCTCTGCGCTCAGCACCTTCATCATCATCATCATCGTCTACACTAGCCACTACTCAGCCATCCAGTACAAGCGACGAGGGAATGCTTACATATCAGAATTCAGCATCATCATCATCTTCAATGGCTACTGCTGGTTCCCTCGGTCCTGGAGGATTATCATCACTGAGTGCTCCGGAGTCATCCGATCTGATGTCTGATGTGCGCAATAAGATGTTGATCGGTACATGGCCGGATGGTCACGATTTGTCCACGCAGGGTCTGGATTATTTGAACTTAGAATCGACACGAAACATTCATCCAACAGGGGCGATGGGCACACCTCATGGAATAGGATCATTTGGAGCACGGCCTAAGGTTTATCCTACTCATTATAACAGGTAGGTCTTGCGAAGGGCAAATTTTTTTACAGACATTTTATACACATTTTTACACATTCTTCAACAACTCTTGTTTCACTTCAAGAGTATGCTTACCTCCCTAACACTTTGATATTCCCAAATATCGACTCACTCAATAAACACTCAGATTAAAAAAGTAAGGTGCCCCTATTGGGCAGGTAGTCAGATGACAGTCCGGCAGATGCCAGCCCCAACCTCCACGCATGTGCAAGACTAGTACTTCCTCTTTTCCAATTTATTGGCAAAAGCGTCACATGCATACTTTTTTCTAAAAGTTTTCTGCTGTTTCTAATCCCTTTCTAAACTTATTAATCATCTGAAAATCATGTCTGAACGTGGGAAGTCGCCAGAGGAGGGCCCAGGACCAAGTCATCAGGTGATTTCTAATACATATTTGTCTAATTTAGCTTTTTACTTCCGATCTAATGTGTTTCCGGGACTCACGATTAGACGTGATAAGCATCCATAAAACTGGTTTATTTCTATATGGCGCTATGAAATACTAATCTCACTGTGTTTGCGTCCACAGGTATCTATCTATGAGTGAAAAGGACAGCACATCATCAGAGGGTTTGTTTTTCTCCACCAAGGTTCCATTTCCTTCTAACAATGTTAGAATGAACTAATATAAAATCTGTGCCCAGTCAGTTGGAGGCCTCATAAGGTCTTCTCACTTTGCCCTCTTGGTCCACTTCCTTCCCTTAATAGTAGAGAGAGTTAAGAGGGCATAGAGTTTGGTGGAGCTTCCTGTGCATCAGATCGGATGGTTTGTCTATGCTAAAGACGCAGGTATTCTAGTTATGATATTAGGCACTACAATTATTTTTGAAAATATTTCTGAAATCTGCTGCCATTTTATCATTGTATAGCTGATGTTTGCAGAGTCTGTCTCTACTATCCTTTCCAGTTAGATGTTCTGGATATGAATATAATTCGTCCTTACACCTGGATATTGTCTTCGGGTCAGATTAACTTCTTATTTTTGAAGTTATGACGTCATTATCAGCCTTGCACTTTACTAACTATTATAAAGTTTTGTCCAACGCTGGTTTACTTATTAGTTAGTGGTCTTTATGGCCACCTTCCCTCTCTTATTTTGGTTTTGACTAATTCATTAACTAAAATTCTCATTGTTTTCATCTTCTGGCCTTTTTCAGAAGCCTGGTTGCCCTTCTTGTGGAAGGCTTTTGAAAGAACGGGTCACCCCACATTTATGCTTCCAATGCAGTCCATGTGGACCATTGCTTAACTGTGACATCTGTAAACAGTGGGGGGTGGGGTTTGAGATAATGTCTGAATTTTTATCATTACAGACCAAGGAGGAGGATTGAGGAGGAGAGAAGAACAAGGAAAGAGGTTCTTGGTAAGAAGGCTAAGAGGAAGGCCTCATCCACCATGGATATGGTGGCCTTCCGTCTTGAGATGATGGGAGAGATGAAGAGGACAATTAAGGATTTGGTACCAGAGTTGCTCCGTGGCATGCTTCCTGGACCAAATCCTTTATTGTCGTCTTTTCCTGCTCCGGAGCAGATAATCCCCACCTCTGAATCGGTACTCTGTAGGGACTTGCCAGTTTTCGTCCAAGATTCAGAGGTGGCCCCATTAGAGGGGGCAGTCCACTATGAGGACACTGGCAGCAGGCTTGCCGGGCCGGTTATTCGTGGACAGGTGTCGCTGGAACCTGGTGCCTGCTTATCAGGCCAGGATTATCCGCACCCTATAGGTACCACTTCCTCCTATGGTACTTTTCGTGGCCAGTCCAGGTTAGCATTCTTCTAATCTCTCTGGCCAGGAAGAAGAGGATTATCTGCTGGGTTCTCCTTCTGGCGCCGTGGCCATGGACATTGACGTACGTGCACCCGTCACGGGGAGCACGGGCGACATTATCCATGGAACTACTCAACGCAGGAGTAGCGTTCACAGCGCAGAAGGTAGCCTGGGCTGGATCTGATGGCCAGCATTACCGCATACCTCGACTTGCTGATGGTGTAGTAGGTTCTGGCCAGGGCCGTGGTGTGGCAAAAATTTTCCCAAAGTAATACCATGGCACTGCTCCTGGTCAAGCCAGTCAGATTAGCATGCCTGTTCTTTCAGGCCCGCATGCTTTCTCAGGCTTGCCAGGAGTATCAGTTCCTCCAGCCACGTACACGCGTGCGATTGCTCAGGAGGATGAAGAAGCCCGCGCCTTGTCGAGCATTCGCAGGTAGCCACAGAGGAAGACTGGTCTGACGCTTGTCATTGGCTAATAAACGTCAGGCCCGGTCTTGCTGTGAAACAGTCGGCCAGCCAACGTGACCAGCGCCTGTGGCTGGCAGGTAAGCCGACTACTGCCATTATGCCATCTCTGCCGCTGGCGGAACATATTGTAGATATGTTTACAGCGGCAGAGACGTCCATGAAAGCGCATGGACATCTCGTGCAGGCCCCTCGGAAGGTGGCGAAACGATGTCGCATCGTACCTGAGGAGTATCAGAGGTACGGTGTGGTGCCTAAGCCAAACGTGGATGGCTGCGCTGCGCTGGGCGAGGATATGTGGCCAGGTTCCCAGTCTGACACGGGAGCGCTGTGCTCGAACGTTTTGCATTCGGCAAATACCGCATTGCGCGATGCAGAGGAGAGTTCGAGAGCGTCTATTGCAGTGCTTTCGCACGTCTCCCAGCGGTTACAGGGAGTAGTAACAGCATCCGCATCACACCAGCCTAGTCCGGTAACAGTCCAGAGAGCCATCCAGGATGGAATTAACCTGGCTCTGGATTGTTTAACCCGGTCTGTGACCAGGAGTGTGCGGCCGTGGCGCACATTTGCTTTAGACAACTTGTGCCCGTCCCAGGACCTGTATGTAGGCTGCTGCATACGCCTATGACAGGTCCAGGTCTTTTTGAAGGTGAGGGATGTAAGCACCTCCCGGAGACGGTCACCCTTGTCAATAACCAGAGGGCGTTGCGCGAGCAATTTGAAGTGCTCCGCAGAGTGCTCGTTCGCGCAGCTCCCCCTGCAGGCTCGAGGTGGCGGTGGACCGGTCAGAGGCCAGCGACCAGCACAGTGCCGGCCACGGCCACCCATGCTTCGGCCAGCTGCGAGGGAAGCGCAGGCTCCTCCAGCGCAGCCAGCCAAGCAGGGTCGGTTACCACGGTAAGAACCACTGCAGTGCTTCTGGACCAGGAGACAGTGCCACTCTTGCGCTACTTATTTCCACCTCTCTCCCTAGTTCGTCCAGTGGGAGGCCGGATGGCCCACCACAAGCAAGAGTGGGAACGGTTAACTCAAGACCGTTTAGTCTTGCGATGGCTTTCAGTCGGGTATCATCCCAATTGGATAGCAGGCCCGCCATTGCGGCTGTCTCTGGTGCCTATCTGGACTCAAAATCCAAGAGATCTAGATCAACGGTTGTGTATAGAGGAGGAAATAAATTCCCTCATACTAAAAGGAGCAATTCAACCGGCACAAGAGTGCCCGGGCTTCTATTGAACCGTGTTCCTAGTGACAAAGAGCACTGGAGGGTGGAGACCAATTATCAACCTCAAGCCGTTGAACAAGTTCATAGACAGACCCAGTTTCAAAATGAAGACAGTGAAAACGGTGTTTGCAGGGTTGGAGAAGGGAATGTGGACAGCACCAATAGACCTGAAGGATGCTTATTTCCACATTCCAATAGCGAGGAGTTTTCGTCAGTTCCGGAGGTTCGCATTCTAGGGCAGACAGTGGGAATTCAGGGTTTTACCCTTTGGAATTTCAACAGCTCCTCGGGTCTTCACGAGGGAGATTCTTGCTATAACAGCATACCTCTGCAGGAGAAGCATAGCAGTCCACATGTACATAGACGACTGGCTGTTAAAAGCACACAATCAGGAAAGTCTATCAGCAAATCTGGAGATAGTTCTGAAAATTCTCACAGACTTAGCCTGGATAATCAACTTTCAAAAATCAGAGCTGACTCCATCCCAGAAGTTTGTTTACCTGGGAATGTTCTTCGATCTAGAGATAGGATATGTTTATCCTACTCAGGAGAGGGTACAAGTACTCATCTCATGAATACAGTCAGTGTGCAACAGTTGTCATGTCCTGGTACGGGTTTACTTGGGAATGCTGGGGTTGATGGTTTTTCTGGAACTAGTCATTCTTCAGGTGGCTTTACGCAGGCGGCCTATCCAGTTATTTCTCATGGCTCAGTGGGCTCAGAGTACAGGATCACTGGACTCGAACGTGTTGGAGCCTCTTATTCACCACCTTCAGTGGTGGATGAAGACAGAAAATCTCCTGGCAGGGCCCGATGCTAACGGTTCCCCACCCTCAGTTAACAATGTATACAGATGCATCGATGGAGGGGTGGGGAGCTTGCCTGGAAGAAGCCACAGTATCACGGCTTTGGAATCTGGATCAGTCACAAGAACATATCAATCTACTGGAATTGCGAGCAGTAGTCCTGGGCCTGGAACATTTCATAGAGTAAGTTCAGGGCAAGATTGTTCTAGTTCGATCACACAACTCAACAGTAGTGACTTACATAAATCACCAGGGAGGAACGAAGTCGCCCAGTCTCTGTATGATGACATGGAAACTGCTTTGCAGTTGGTACCTGGATCACAGGATTACCTTGAAAGCAGTTCATATTCCAGGAAGGTTAAATCTGCTAGCAGACTCATTGAGCCGAAGGATGAGTGTTTTACCTACGGAATGGCAACTAAATCAATGTGTGGCGGATCGTCTGTTCAACCACTGGGGGAAACCCAACATAGATTTATTCGGAACGAATAAGAATACGCAGATGACGACGTACGTCTCTCCGATTCCAGATCCGAGCGCTATCGCAACAGATGCATTCCCTCCAGCAATCCTGATTCCAAAAATTCTTCAGAAAGTCAGACAGGAGGAGTGCCAAGTGCTTCTGATCGCCCCGAATTGGCCAAGCCGATCATCATATACGGCTCTGCTGGACCTTCTGGTCTGCAATCCGGTTCCTCTGCCTCTGATGGACAATATTATCTTCCACTGCAAGGCCCTTCACAACATTCCATCAATGTTCAGATTGACTGCGTGGATGTTGTCAAGGAATCTAGAATTAAGGAGGGCTTTTCTGAGGAAGCAGCCATGTTCATGGCAAAAGCCAGAAGGGGATCAACCTCCAGAGCATATAATTATAAAATCAATAGATTTGCAGGCTGGTGCTCAAAAAGATGTATTAATCCAATGGATTCATCTATTCAGGTAGGATTTCCTCTGTCACCTGTATGATGCCTATAGCCTCGAGCCTAACTCTGTTGCTCGCTATAAGTCAGCTATAATGACAGTTATCTAGGGGTGCACGATTATTCACTTCATAATCGCGATCATTTAAAAAATATACTCGCGATCATACGATTAATCATGAAGTATATTAACTACGTCAATGCTGCTTAGAGGACGTTATTATGCTACTGCAGATTCCAAGATTATGGGTTAGGCACATGGGTATACATACATGGACAGAATACTCCAGTTGCTGATTGCAAACAAAGGAATGTATCAAGATTTTTTTAGACGGAAAACGGAAGGTACTGTATTTCGCTTAATTGTAGCCTAAGCTCTAATAGAAGCCCACCCCCTAACTTTGACATATGAGCTCCAATGATTTCTTAGCAGTTTCAAAACGGCAAAACTCTGTATTAGAAGCCCACCCCCTAACTCAGCAGATTGTAATGGAAAATTTGTAAGAATAGCGTGTATAATAATAACAATTGTGTCACAGGGTGTGTCTACTTCAGACCGATCTATGCCCTGATACATTTCCGGCCCCTCTCGAAGTTAATACAGGCCTCGGATTTGTAAATCTCGACCACCTATTAGATTAATACTAATAGTAGGCCACCTATGTTCAAGATATAATAAGGTTTATTCCACACTTTTGTAGTCAAAATGCGCTTAAACAGTCTTGGCGTGATTAAATAGCTTCCTTATTATAAATATATTTTAAATGTGCATCAATTTTTTAATGCCGATCAACATTAAATGATCCAAATTGAATTATTACGAACGACAATATAGCCGGCTTCTTAAGTTGGCGAGCCAGCGGCTCTTTTGCGATGGGAGGTGTGTGTTCTCGCGAGATATTATACGCTAACGGGAGTTTATCAAACGGGTACCCATTATTCAGATCAGTATAATATTTAGTTCCTATCGCGCAATGATAATATATAGAAATTCCCGAGTTCCGAGTCCCCGATTCCAGAATGTTTATATCCGAGAACTTGCTCTAAAATAAACTCTTCAATTGGGGGCGAATCACGTGATATGTATTTTTTTCGCGATGCCATTTTATATCAAATTGTGGATCAATTTTGATGTAATAAACGACCTCCTTTATTAAAGGATACGCAATATTTAGGCGCTCAAATCAAATAATTTCACTTCCCCGGTGATGTGTTGAGGTATACATTAAACATAGGCATAGGCGTTGAATTTCCGTGGTATCAGTTTTAGAACTTTTTTTGGGAAAACCGTTAGCGCATAACTATTCAGAGAATGGGGAACGCGGGATAAGCGTGTGTAATTACAACAACAATGACAAATAGCGACCAAGTGAACAATCTTTATTCATCTAAAACTAATCATGAGTCAATACAAACAAATCAGTTATTTATTTAGTTTATTTAATCATTCACACATTCGGCTGATAGCCGGATGTTTGTTTCCATGATTGGTAACACGAGCAGGGTTTCACAAGCGTAAAAGTGTCTTGACAAAAATTTCAACATGGTGATTATATGATTATTTCATTTTATAATCGTCCACAATCATTTTGAATTATATAATCGCGATTAATCGAAAAATCGTGCAATCCTACAGTTATCCCTTGCTTGGCTAATAGGGGATGTGATGAAGTAAGTACATTAAATACTTTAATTAAAGGCATGGCTAATCTAAGACCAAGGAATCCCTCAGTGAGTCTGTCTTGGAGTTTATCTCTAATGCTCCAGGTACTAGCTGATAAGCCATTTGAACCACTAAGGTCCATTTCTATGAAAATGTTGACACTTAAAACTATTTGTAATTGCTGCAGCCTCGGCAAGGCGGAGGAGCGAAATTCATGCCTTATCAGCCATGGCAGTCCGTTTTGTGGTTACAGGGGAAGGCCTTAAGCTTCTACCTAGGATAAATTTCATGGCTAAAAATCAGTCTTTAAAATATCCAGGTCAACCCATATTTTTACCTGCTTTGACTAGATATGATCCTAATTTAAAAGCATGGTGTCCAGTCCGAGCATTAAATGGTACAAATAACTTACTCAGGAATGGCAGACGGTCCCAACGGCATTATGGTTGTCATATATTGAACCCCATGGCAGGGCGTCTAAGGACACCATTTCCAGGTGGATTATGGAGTGCATTCAATTTTGTCATAAATCTGCCACAGGTAAACAAGTTGACTTAGCTCATTCTCACAGTGTTCGCGGCGTAGTGGCTTCTACTGCCCTGTTTAATTGGGTTCCTGTGGATGACATTATGTCAGTAGACCAGTGGCACTGTAAGTCAAGTTTTACCGACCATTACCTCTGTGACACATTCGAATCCTCTCGCCTTATCGATTTTGAAAAGATAATCTAGGCGTACATATTTTTATGAGGTTTTCTCATTTTTTACATATTTCACAATTTATCAAAGGTAACAACCACTTATTTGGACTGCATCAGCCTTCACCATTGTTGATTGTTGTCACGTGACCCTTCGTTAGTAATATGGTGATGGTACATGTTTTATGTGGTTCATTATTGAGAGTATACAAAAATGAAGCCTTTTCGTTTAATGTCCTATAGTACATGGCACTTGTACGTATAGAGCGTATGGGACATTGAATTCATTCTGCCTTCCTCCCAAGAAAAGGGTGAGGGGGGTGTTGGGGTGGGGGAAGGCATATGACATATGCTCTTCTCTCAGCCATCGTTTGTGTTATCCGATGTTCAAATCTATCCCTGGTCTTTTCACACAATTTCAGAAGTTTAAGTGCCTTAAATGCAGAAAAGCGCATAAGGAAGAGCTGGTCTTTTGACCTTGCCTCCCTCCCGCCGAATTCTCTGATGAATTCTGGCAATATCAAAGAGTGTTAGGGAGGTAAGTATACTCTTGAAGTGAAATAAACGAAATCACGGATTTCTTTTTTCACGAGAGTTGATACTTACCTCCCTAACACGGACCCGGCCTATCCGCCCCACAGAGGCTTGGTCTTCAGGCTTTCTTAAAGTTGCATAGTGTCAGCCAATAAATTAGTCAGAGGAAGTACTAGTCTACGCATGCGCGGAAGTTGGGGCTGGCATCCGCCGGACTGTCATCTGACTACCTGCCCAATAGGGGCACATAACTTTTTTAATCTGAGTGTTAGGGAGGTAAGTATCAACTCTCTCGTGAAAAAAGAAATCTGTGATTTCGTTTATTCTATTGGTGCAATCTACTCCAAACTTAGCTGTGCCAATGTTGTGGTCTAAAATGCAACAGCAACAACTTTTAGTACCATTTTATAAAAAAAAATCTGGTTCTACTGGTGCAATCTTTCCAGATTTGGGTGGAAACTTGCCCATGTGGTCCCGACCACGTATGCCAATTTTGTAGCTAAAGGCTAAAACGCAACAGCTTTCAGCAACACTGTTTTCAAAATAGTCACTTTTTAAGCATTTTTCAATAATAGAGCGATCTTTTCCAAACTTGTCTTGATGCTTGTCTGTGGGGTCCCAAAGACGTATGCCAATTTTATTGTCAAAATTTAAAGCGCAACAGCAACAGATTTCAGCAACATTGTTTGCAAAATAGACACTTGACCTTACGGCATCCCTTCTGAAAAATATATCAACGACACAGGTATTGGACAAATTACTTCTTGTTATACCTGTTGTGTTCTGACCATGTGAAAAGTCGCTAAGGATATAGGAGCTGAAATGTAGGTTTTGGCTCACCTGGTGTAAATGACCAAGTAAGTAAATGTTGTGATGAGTGGCGCCAATCCATCCATCTATCATTGTTTTCCTTTAAATGACTACAAAAGAACCTCGGATGATTTCAAACAAATGTAGCATAAAGCATCGTTGGGCCATGCAATTCCAAAGTTGTACAAATGTGATTGGTCAATTTGTTAGTCTGTCATTTGGGATACTATCTTTAGAAACAACTTTAAGCTTTCCAAAACACCAGCACGCATCTCAAACATAACGGATTTAGGTTATATATCATATGGAATCAACTTTCTTTGATGAAAGTTGATTGGTTGATTGAGTCAGCCATGTTGATGACATCAATAAATAATGACAGCATTTGGAACACTTAACTGACCATATCAGATTAAAGATTTGCAGGCTGCTAAAGGTTGTTCAAGTAATGACGTGTTATAGAAATACAGCTGTCTAGGGCAAATTAAATATGGGCTTTTGTTGTCTATATTGAAACTTTGTATTGTAACAGTGAAAAGGGTTTTAGATATGGTGATGTCAAATTTTACCCTTCCATACATGACGGCTAAAGGCGTAGGTGGCCATGATTTTTGTAACGCTGCAACGATCCTACAAAAAAAATGAATAAAAATGTTTAATCCTTTAGTGATCAAAATTGGCCTAAAAATCAAACATTTTGCTTTGCCTAGTCAGCATTCATTATGCAAACTAAGAGAGGCGTATTGTTTTACAATTTACCTCTGGTTTGTCAAGTACAGATATCGATCCAGCTATTCTAGTGATAAATTTACAAAAGAACTCCTGGTCTGTACGTTGACATTTCTCAGGACCACTGCAGAAGCTATTTTTGTCCACCATGACCATTAACATGTTATGTCTGAATAGCTGTGCCATAAATATAGCTGTACCAACTACTAAAGGGTGCTCCAATATAGGATAATAATAATAGTAATAATAATAATAATAATAATAATAATAATAATAATAGCAGCATTTAAAGGTGATACCTTTGACTAGATCTCTAACTATGTACTTATTTTGACAGTGGTAAAGAGGCGGGTGACAGCTCTGCTTTGGAAGAGGAGGGAGAGGATTTCAAAGCCCTGGATGCTAAACTGAGATGCATGAGCATTAAGAAGAAGCCATCACAGGGTATGAGACTCACTATAATATATATTGCAAATAGACTGCTGCATAAAGCTGTGATCTCATCTTTTAAGAAACAATTAATATGGAAAATAAAAAAAGATTAAGTGATATTGTGTACTGTAGTTAGGCGAGTCCAAGGTAGTATTATGTAAACATCCATTATTTTGAATCCTGTCAACTGCCTCCATTTTGGATCTCTAACGCTCTAGTATATAACCATTTTCGTAATACATGGGAGTTAAACTTATCTATCAAAGCATCAACACCAGCTACATTTTGTCGCTTCAGAGCTAAATTATTCAAGAGTTATACCTTATATAACTGATGTGGCCATAAGCTCTGTAAGTCACATTTTATTGTCATGTGAGAGAATGGAAAGTATGATGCATGAATTCTCCATTTAACAGATCAAATCTGCAGATGTTTATAATTGTCTTACTCAATTATGCGCGCAGAATCTATCCAAGAATCGAATAAATTGTTCAGGAACTCTTCCGAGTCCTGGAATCATGTAATTGTAAGTAATAATCAAATACCCCGTCTGTGGGTGGTGAGGAAGGGCATTGTACTAAAGTAACTGTGTTATTTAAAAGATCAATATCGCCATGATAAATATATATGTATTTAGCAGCAGTTGAGCTGGAGTGGTGGTCAAAGCACCCCCTAAATTAACCCACCATATGTTGAAATCGCTTAGTAATTCATCATCATCATTGTATAAGAAAAGTGTTTTAAAAATATTTTGAAACAAATTTTACCTGTAGCCATAGGATGCAACAGTTCCAAGTCAAATTAGTTGTAAAGTATTAAACATAATATTCCTTACATAGGCAAGAATTTGTTTCTTCTGGTTGGTAATGGTTAAAGGGTTAATTGCCTCAATTAAGTTATTTATATGTACTGTATGAGAAACATGTTATGATTCTGCAGGTATGGCCAGTATAGACAGCAGTGCACCAGAAACCACGTCCAGTGACAATTCACCAACGCTTGTTCGCCGCCATTTTGCCAAGCACCAAGGACCGGGCAGTGACAGTGGTTCAAGCGGAAAAAGTAGCGATTCATTTGGGTCAAGCAGCTCTGAGGGCACTGGCGCTCGTACTAAAATGCACGAACAAGAAAGGTCAGATTCATATTCAAATTCTTATTGTGATTATGTATGTTGATTCATTTTCCCATGCATCTGCTTCTTTGTCCCATATTTTCTCCAGCAATTTCTCAAATTTGTGACTCAATTGATCATGACCCCGGGAGAATCACCGTTGAAAATGGTCCAGATGCGCAACCCAATTTGCCTGCCATCTTGAAGATCAGGTTCCATGCGATAACTCTTCTAATTTAACTTGGAGCTGTTGTTACTTTAAACAGCAACAAATTACAGCATAAAATTAGTTTCAGAATATTTAGCAGCTGCCTTGTGTGGCTGGTTTTAAATTTATATATTGAGCTTTCAAGTCTCAACGGGTTGCAACGTAATATAAGTATTATCTCTTTTCAGTGTCTTAGAGTACTGGACTACTGGTCAGAATAACTTTACCATGTTTCCAAAACAAAATGTACCGGTAATGTTGAATATTTTTTATATAAGTGGACTGGAAGTAATCGCTGCCTAATGCAGCACTGTCTTCCAATCCGATTATGTTCAAAATAGTCAGAAAGCCATTTCTTACTCATTTTTAGTACATTTCTTTTAGTACATATCTTACTAATCTTTCTGTTAGGTTTTTTGTTTGTTTGGGTTGTTTCGGGTGGGTGGGGGATGGGAGCGGGTTAGGGGTGTGTGAAGAAAGATTCTTACTTATTTATGAGCTGTGCTGTAATTTCAAGACAATAATACAGGAAAGCTGGAGAATATTTTGAAACTAATTCGACTGGAACCCTACACAGCAGCACCTCGCAGTCAGATTAGTTTGAAAATTTCCAACAAATTATTCTTTCACAAGAAATTGGTTGTTTCTAGGGCCGTATTTACAGAGTGCCTAACTTACATATCTGTCTAACTACCCGCACTTATTTAGAGACCTGAAAAGCCTTGTCAGTATGCATCTACTTGCTTAACCCTTCAACTCTCATATCAGCCAAAAACTGGTTCTGCAGTGGTCATGCGTCATATCCATTTGCAGACCAAGGGAAGACTATTTTTGAAAATTTACCATTGAAATGACTGGCTCGATAACTGACCCAGTCATTCCAGTGGTAAATTTTCAAAAATAGTCATCTCTTGGTCTCTAAATGGACATTTTCTATGTTAAAATTAAATTTTTCTTGAACATATTCGAGGGTTTAAGACCCTTGGTGAATACGGCCCATGGTCTGTAATGGTTAAAGAGTGCTGCTGAATACATGTACTTTGATTCCAGGCAAATTATTTTCAAAATAATCAGAAGAAAATTTCCAACATCATAATGAATTTGTTGTATCTGGTACATAGTGTTGAAACAGTAATGAAAAAAAAAGGAATCTAGTTTTAGCTATGCCCCGCCCATCTCAGCTAAGCTCCACCCACACTTCGCCATTTTGGAATTGATTGTTCCCTGAACTGCCTGACTATCAATTTCCAAAAATCTATACAGGTAAGTTGTTGACTAGACAGCAACTGCACCCAGTCAAATTAGTTTCAAAATATTCAACAGCATATAGTAAATACATACAGTTCGTACAACAACCGCTTAGTTTGCCATCAATTACATGTTCGTGATGAAATTATCTATGTCATTCGTGACGTCATTGATTATGACATCATCCTATATGTTGCATAGTTGATTATGACTTATGGATAAACTGTTCTTATTCTATTTTCAGCCCGCCGCCAATGGTTAGTCGTGCTATCGCTGCTCAAATTCTTCTTGACTCAAGAAGCTCCACACCAAATTTGAAGGCCATTAGATTTATACAGAATCCAAGCTCAGAGATGTACTATTCAAGGTATAAATTTAAGTGTTTCTTACTATTAAATTGTCTTCATCTTTCACTTCATCGATATACTACATGTATGTTCAATGCTTGAAATAGAGGAATCCATTTCGAGCTAAGCTCTGCCCACTTTGTACATGCGTTTAATTGGCAGCAACAGCTCCCAGTCAAATTAGTTTCAAAATATCCAATAGTTTATTGAACTTTAAATCCACCAAAGGCATGTAATTATAATAATTGACTCAAAACTCAAAGCAGGACTCTGTACACTCAAGTCAAGAATGGCAAAAGCAGAGAAGGACTGATTTCAGCTGTAGGATGTTTCTACTACTACAGCCGCAGAATACAGTAATCATACATACTAAAAAAATTGGACATTCATTTGATGTGGTATTGGTAGGATTTCTACTTGGCGGCCATCTTGAAAATTAGTTTTCGTGCACTAACTTTTTAGGCTTAAATAGTAAAACTTTGTAAATCAATTGGGCATGCTATGGGGAGCATCACATATGTATGATTACTGTATTCTGCGACTAGTAGTAGAAACATCCTACAGCTGCAATCAGTCCTTCGCTTTTGCCCACTGTGTCTTGTCCTCAGCTGAAATCCTTAGCTTCCTCAGGTCCATTCTTGACTTGAGTGTACCGAGTCCTGCTTTCTTGAGGTCACCTCGTAGCATGCTTAGCAGATTTATGCAATGACGTCCTCTCCTGGCTTTGTATGTGCTGGCTCCGAGTAGGGCGAATTCCAAGGCTCTCTGTGCTGGTGTCTTCTGGCATCCTTAGCACATGGCCAAATATGGACCATCTTTGCTGGGCGACTTTTACAGACAGTGGCGACGTATATTACACATCTTGTATAGTGCATCGTTGGAAATTATGCTGTCTGGCCATCAGTGTCCAGTGATGGTGCATAGGTGTTTGCTGTGGCAGGCATCGAGTTTGTCTAGAACTGCCTTTGGAGCTGCCCAGCTGTTACAGTTATACAGCATCAAGGATACCCAGGTTGCATTGTTGGAGCTGCCCAGCTGTTACAGTTATACAGCGTCAAGGATACGCAGGTTGCATTGTATAAACGTAGCCTGTTTATCAAGGGCATCTTTGATCTACGAATCCATAGCTTCCAGAAAGGCTGGAAAGCTATGTTCCCCATGACGCAGCATGCAGAAATGTTAGCAGTACTGCAAAGCAGTCAGCCCAGGATTTTACTTTTCCTCCATGGTTCGCCGCCATGAAGTGGGTCATCATTTTCTATAGTGTCATGCTTTGTCGATAGGTATATGTGGGTGAACTCTGTTTTGGATTCATTCATAGAGATTCTCAATTTTTAGTTTGCTTGCAGCTATTGGGAGAAGTTCGTCGAGGGGTTCCTTTGCCTCGTCTATGAAGTCCGCATCAACGGCATATTCCATCTCTAGCGGCATGGCCAGTATTGACACTGGGGGGTTTTGTCTTGTGGAACTTTCCCGCACAGATTTCAATGCGGCAGCAAAGTAGCAGGTGAAAAGCACCGGAGATAGACCATCTCCCTGTGGGGAGCCGATTGATGTAGTTCTAACACTCTACAGACTTCACTGACTTGACTCGTACTCTCAGCTTGGTGTCTGCAAGCAGTAGTCTCACTAGTCGTTTCTCATCTTCATTGCAACTGGCCTGGCGTAGTACATCTAGGATCTTTGAGCATTTAATTGTGTCGAAGGCTCGTGACATGTCAATGCCCATTTTGTGGAAATCCCAGTGTTTGGACATGACTACCAACACAAGCATTCATTGAGCCCATATAATGTATGCGCAGCTGCGTCCACGTTTGAAGCCACTTTGACATGATCCGGTGTAGTAATCGATCTTGTCTCGGATACAGCATAGAGTAACATTGGATAGGATTTTCCATATGCTGTTGAGGAGCACAATGGGCCGCAGATTGGCTGGGTGGCCAGGTGGCTTCTTGAGCTTGGGTAGTGCGATAAGGGTGCCTTGGCCTACAGCGTCGATGGGAAGGTGATGCATAAAAGCTGAATTGATTAGGTGCGTGATCGGTTTTGAGATGATGTCACTTGCATATTTGAATAGTTCATTGCTCATGCCATCAGGTCCAGATGCACGTCCATTTTTCAGGGCTTTAAGTGCCTTCTCAACTTCTGCTGTTTTAATTGGTGTTAGTAATGGCCTGGGTTCTCCTGAGAATGGGTGCAAGGGCTCATCATCGTTGTCAGTGAACTGTTCCTTGAACCATTCTCGGATCGCCTCGCCTTTTCCCTGGTCAGTTCCGATAAAGTGTCCTTCAGAGTTATGTACAGTGAGTGGTGGTGTGTGGTCAGTAACTCTCAGGGCTCGGGATACCCGAAACATTTTGTGACAGTCATCCGTGGCAGTGATTTCATCAGCTAGGGAGTCTGCCTGTTGAATAGCAAGATCTTTTAAGTGTTCGCTAATGTGGCGCAGAATAATATTGCGCTCCCGGCGTAGTTTGGTGTGGTCTTCACTTTGGCCACTTTGATAGATGCGCAGATGTAACGTTTTCTGCTCTGCTGACAGTTTTACTACTACAGGGTCATCAGGATACCTAGTTCGGTTGTTTTTAAGAACACCTATGGTGCTGGATCATTCCATAGATTTCAGTATTTTGGTTAGGGCTTCGTTTGAATCGGAGCTGACATCGATGTTAACTATCTGCTCCCCGGAGGGCTTTTTTGTATGACATTTGAGTGTCAGTGTCGCTGATGAGCTTGGGTAGGTTGTAGGTGACTACCCTCTTTCCTGGTATGGTGTTTATATATTAGGTAGAGGTCGTTCATCTGAAGGTATGTAATGACTAGCTTATGGTCAGAATTGAGGTCTGTGCCTCCATACGAACGAGCATCCGGAGTAAGGGTTTTGCTTCTGTCTTGCACAGTATGAAGTCTATTTGGTTGAAGACAGCTGTTGTAGCCTTGGAACCTTTTGGGGCTTTGCGATCAGTAATGTGCCCAGTCCATGTTGTCCGGTGACGGCATGGGTGTTTGAAAGCTGTATTTGTGACAAATAGGCCATTGGAACTAAGGAATGCCACCAGTGCATCTCCTTTGCTGTTGCGTGTGCCCTCTCCATAGGATCCCATGCATAAGCCACGTCCTGAACTTTTGTCCGCAATTCCGAGTTTACACAGCTTGGAATTGAAATCTCCACACCCGAACGGGTGCCATCTAGCTGGTATTGTAATGGCGGAGCTCAGTTCTGAGTAGAAGAAATCTAATATTGCTGGATTCTTTGGCTTTTTCGGTAGTTGGGCCGTATGCGTTGACAATTCGACACTTAATGGTGATGTGTGTTCGTGTAGGTATAGCCAGGTAGATGAATGCAACGCGATCACTGACGTATCCAAAACTAATGACATGAGCCTAAGCCCCGGTATGTGGGCTGTTTTTGCTTCACATAGGATAGTATTATATAATCACAGTACAATCCAATCCAGGTGAGCATTATGCCCCTTGGAATGATGTATGGCCAAGTTGTTTATAAAGTTATATGTTAATTTTATCAACTTATGAGGAAATTCAAAACATCCTAGTCTGTTGATTCCTAATTTAATTCAGCTGGAAATTAATGGTTTCTTCTAATTTAGTTATATTAAATCACTATTTCTATAGCATGATAACATAAAATATGCATATTTATTTTAGCAGGTATAAGGGAAAGACACGAATTATGCCCACTGTGCCAAATCAACCAAGTGAAGCTTCTGCACACTTTATGTTTGAGCTTGCAAAAACTGTACTTACAAAAGCAGGTGGAAACAGCTCCACATCACTGTTTACGCAGCCGTCGGCTAACAACACGCACACGGGTCCACATCGGGCATTGCATATATGCGCATTTCAGATTGGCCTCTATGCGCTTGGCTTGCATAACTGTGTGTCACCAAAATGGCTTTCACGAACATATTCATCAAATGTGTCCTGGATTACAGGTAATTTAATAGGGCCATGTATTAATCCTGTCACTGACAAAAAAAGTTTATTCTTTACGATATAAAAGTTATTCTGTTGAAAATTTAGAAATTAATTTTGACTGGAAGCCATTGCTGCCTTGGGCAGCAATGGATTCCAGTCAACTTAATTTCACAATATTCAACCGTTTTCCTTTATGGTTGCTGTGAAAATGAGATATAGGGAATTAATCAGTGAAAGGGTTAGTCCTTTAATAGTCTAGCTGCCTTGGTCTTCAGGAATGTCGATCTGCTGGCCAAGGAAAGTTTTTAATATTAGCATTAAAATAACTGGCTCTATATCGAGCTAGTCATCCTAGTTGTACATTCAAATATGGTAGTCACTTGGCCTGCAAATGGATATTCTTTAAGACCATTGCAGAGGCATTCTTTGGCCGACTTGACCACTAGAGGGTAGGACAATATCATGCCTATCTAGGTTCGTGTATTTAATGTAAAACATAGTAAATATTTTGAAAGTTTTTGAATGTCGCTGATTAGTCACTGCTGCCTTAGGTAAATGATAGGAAAAAATAAGGTAACCCACCTTTAATCAGTCATATTTATTATAATGGGAAATAATTTCTAACTTATGTTATAGTAATTTGTTAGGGACCTGGATTAAATGTTGGTAGCATACATAACATAACAGAAAGTGGAACAAAGTGATATAGACATTGTGAATTATACAGTCATGTCCAAATTATCAAAGTGTGTAGCGCATTTTTGGGTAACCAATTTTGTTTTATGTACAAAATATAACTACATGAAACTGATGGTACTAAAAACTGGTTGCGCCAGAAATATTTGTGTAACGTCTTCATGCCAATTTCTCTTGATATGCTAATCATATTCATCATCGCCAGTCAAAAATACTAAATACCCTCATTTTTTTATAAACACACACAAACTCCTGGTGATTTATAGGATAGCAATTTCAGATTTTGAAGAAAGCAGATTTCAATAAAGACAAGTATGTAATGTAATTTAGGGTGAAATACTGTTAAATATTCTCAAGAGACCCGAACTACCTTTATTTTTTGTCCAAAAACTGATCAGTTCTTTAACCCTTTTAACCCTGAATTCTCAGAAAACCTATTTCAATGTTATTATACAAGTAATTTGTTGACTATTTTGAAATTAATTTGGCAGGAACCTATGGCAGTAACAGCTTCCAGTCCAATTGCTTTCAATAGATTCAACAGAAAAATTTTTAAATCGTGAACGGTTTTGGTATTTTGGTTTTTCGGGTTCAAGGGGTTAAGACAATAGATCAAATGATCACTTGTCTTTAGGAAACCACTCTTGGCTCCACAAAGCCATTTCATGTCAGGTGTTAGTGATTACCTGTCTATAATAGACAGGTAATCACTAACACCTGACATGAAATGGCTTTGTGGAGCCAAGAGTGGTTTCCTGAAGACATTTGATCTATTGTCTTAACCCCTTGAACCCGAAAAACCAAAATACCAAAACCGTTCACGATTTAAAAAATTTTCTGTTGAATCTATTGAAAGCAATTGGACTGGAAGCTGGACTTACTATTAGGTGGGTATTTGAAAGATGTTATACTTTGACGTTGAGCAGATGGTGTTGCGTGCGTGTGTTTGTGTATGTATTAGGGCTGGGCACGTGTACACGTTCAGGTGAGTGTACACGTTCAGGTGACGTGTACACGTTCAGGTGACGTGTACACGGTTACAAAACTTGTAAACAGGTACTCATGAAAAATCTATAAAATATACATATTTATGTGAAATATGTTAGATAGCCCTCAGACAAAATTATATATATTTTTGACAAATTAATTCTCCGAATTTACCGCCACGCTCTCTATCTGTCAATGCTGATTTCCGAATTAACCCTTTAACGATCAAGCCTGCCAAAAACGCCTCGTACAGTGGTCTTGAGAAATGTCAATTTGCAGACCAAGAGGATTTGTTTTTAAATGTTACCACTGCAAGTCTTTGCTATGGTAAATTTTCAAAAACAAACATCTCTTGGTCTGCTCATGGGGATTTTTATAAGAAAATTGAAATTTTCTTGAACAAACTTAGGAGAGTCAACGGGGTTAACTAATTACCCGTGCGTAGCATTGATGGCAGCACGCAGGTATTCTACTTCGAATAATACTTACCAGATGTACTATTATGATAATGTCTATTATCTAGTCTAGCTCAAAATAAACAAATTAAAACTCTGCACTCTCCATGGTCCTGCCCATACTGTTTCCCGGGATTACCATAGCTTCCAGATACCGAGTCAATTCCCAACAACAGTCAGATTCGTCTATTTTGCTCGACTTTGCAGTCGCGTTTTTTAGTCAGCTTAATTTAGTCTAAATTTTGTGCTTAGAGTGTATTATTAGAGTTGCGAACGCTATCTTCATGGAAGGAAAAGGGAAATCATCATGGGCAGGTTGGATCAATCTAGAATTAATACATTCTTACCATAATGACTTTAAAATCTCCTTAAATTGGCACATTGTTTTAAAATGGTAACCATTGTTGGAATCGCTCCATTGCCCGTTAACTTTTTAATCTTATCCGGGTACTCGTTAATTTCTTATGCGACTCAGTTCCTTCCAAGATGGATGCGCCCATAGCCAAGATGGCGGCGACATGATTAACGTTTTGTTTTGGCTTGGTGTGTCTATGCACTCTGTTTTAAGCCGATCTTTAACTCTCGCTTCACTGTTGAGGGTGTTTGTAGCGATCGGTCTTATTTTCTTGCTATTTTAACGTTAGTTAATTACCAAGTTGTGTTTATAAAATTTTCACTCTAAAAATTTTCAAATATTTCCTGCATAAAACTTGGTTATCATTAATTTGAGAGAAAGTTAATGATTTTTAAGTAATTTTAAATTACAATGAAGTAAATTGTGTGTATTGCTCGTCATCATATCATGTGCAGCGTTTTAATTCTTATTCTGTGTTCGGAGAAAGTGAAGGGGCAAGGCAAGGCCCCACCTGATAAGCTTTGCTCGCGCTGTACCCGCTTCATGAAGCGGAGGTTCTCGGGACATCACTGTGTTGCCTGCGCGAAGTGCAAAGTTGGAAGCCCTTGCGATGTATGCGCGAAGTGGTCGTCGGAAATGGTGGTGAAATTTGATCGCGATCGGCGTGCACGTTTGGAGAGAATCGCGAGGGACAAGGCAGCCAAAGTGGATCAGGCGTCAGTCAAAGGCCTGGAAGAGCGCCTGAATGAGCGGATGGACTCGGCCGGGGGTGTTTTGGCGGCCCAATTCAAAGCGATGTTTGAGTCCTTTCAGTCCACGATCCTGTTGATGCAGGCTGGTGCAGGATTACCTATCGGTGGTCCGGCTAGTTCTGCGGAGGGACATGCACCTGTCCGGCTCAAGAGCCGACGGCGGAGGAAGAAGATATCCTCCTGATGGAAGACCCTGGCATGCCAGAGCTTTCACAGGTGACAGAATCAGGTACCTCCTGTGGGTCACCCACGGGTTTTGTACAGGTTTGTCAACCGGGTAGAGATGTCGACGTTCCGTCGAGCATTTTTCACCCGGATTTCGCTCAGTCCAGAGTGCCGTCAGAGCCATGTTGTATGGCGCCCATCGGCATCATGGACGCGGTTATGATGGCTCCTCTTGGAGTCCCATCTCCTACCGTAGTAGCGGCCGTAGTCTCAGCCCCCATGCTGGAGCCGATGGATTGCGGTGATTCCGTATCTGGCGATTCGCTAGATACTGGAGCCGCAAGTAGTTGAGCCACGGACCCGCTTCGAGTGGGAGGTTTGGTCCGTAGCTCTCAGCATGGATCGTCGGTGGCCTTTTCACCCAAGGATGAGAAGGAAGATGAGAATGGTAGTCCATTAATGGATGAATCATCTTTTTGCACCAAAGCTTAATGGGTGCAGGTCCTTGGCTGGGTTGACATCGGTTCAGGGATCTCAGCGCGATCCGGTAATGAAGCGGATGTCAGAGCGTGCGGCTAGCACTCTGTCGAGTGCTCTTCGGCCATGCCGACTTCCCTTGGACACTCAGACTTCTGACATGTTAGAAGTCGCCGCTTACCGTCTGGTTCAGCCCGAGTATTCATTTCCCAAGGCCCCTAAGGGGATAAGGAGTAGGGTCCACTTTCCAGAGCAGGCCTACCATCAGTATGCTCATGTTCCTCGGCTTTTAGTCGGGGAAAGAGAAGCGCTGAATAGGCCATTAGCTGGGAAAGCCAAAGGTCGTTCTCGACCCCTGGTTTCCCAAGCTAACAAGGATCTCTTCAATGAGTTAACTCTCATTGAGGATGCGGCAAGAGGGGCTATGGCTACTCTTTCGCACGGATACACCATCCTGCAGGGTATGCTGACCTGTGCGGTGGAAGGTGGGGAAGTGTGCCAGGGTGATCACCAGATCATTGGCGGAGCGGAGGAGAATGGTTCTTGATTGTGTAGAACCAGGACCGGTAATGAGGGATGCGTTATCTTCCACACCCTTCATTAGTCCGGGCTTGTTTGGTGGCTCGGCACGACAAGCCCTCTCCAAAGTGGCGTCTATGGTGGCAGAGCAGGAGGTTGTCGGCAAGTCGTGGAAGTCGACGAAGAGGACTCGGCCGCAACAGTCGTACAAGCAGCATCGACATGAGCAGCAGAGGCAGCGTCAAAGATCGCCCATCTGTCCTTCTGGCAGTGATGCCCATCGGGCATCCAGTTCACAGGGACCTGGCCGTTCGTCTTCATACAAGTCCTCTAATAACAGGCCGTATGAAGATGATAGGAAGGGTGGTGGCTCGGGTCGCGGCGGCTACCGTAAGGATAGCCATGGTGGTTGTCCCGGGCCATCATATTCCAAGAAACTGCGAGGTGGCCGTGGGGGATGGCCCTGATGGGCTTCTGTTGAGACCCGTACCGGTAGCACCAGGAATGTAGGGAGTCGACGATCTTCACCCAAGCGAATTAATGTCATATTGCGCAATATCGACTGCGAGTTGTGTGCAGATTCCTTCCGTCGGAGGCAGACTCCAACTGTTCTCAAACCAGTGGGAACAGGTCATGCAAGATTGTTTAGTCATTGGCTAAGAAACGGCTACGAACCGGACTGGCTCATCCGTCAATCGTTAGTTCCGTTGACATTGACTCCAGTATGGACTCCCGGTCCAAGGGAATCTGATCGTCTAGATGCCATTTGCTCAGACATCATAGATCTTCAGCAGAAGAATGCGATTCATTTAGTCCGCAATCAGTCCTCCCTGGGCTTCTATTCGATAATTTTCCTCGTTCCAATATGCACCGGAGGTTGGGGACCGATTCTCAACCTCAAACCACTGAACAAATTCATTCTTTCACCAAAATTTCAGATGGAGACTGGCAGCGGTGATGACAGGGCTGAGAAAAGATCTGAAGGATGCATATTTTCATATTCCAATGTCAATTCCTTTTCAGAAATACCTTCGCTTTGCGTTCCAAGACAATGTTTGTGAATTCAATGCGCTTCCTTTCGGTCTGACCACAGCCCACGGGTCTTCACCAAAGTTGTTTTTGCCATGACTTCTTACCTTCGTAGGAGAAACAAAGCTGTTCGTACTTACATAGACGACTGGCTGCTGAAGGCGGGGAATCCAGTCACTGCGCAACAATCTTCAGGTAGTCCTGGCCTTACTAAAGGACAGAATTGATTCCATCCCAGGAATTTGTGTATCTGTGAATATTTTTCAATCTCCGGGACGGTGTAGCTTTTCCGGCGGAGAGCTGAGTCAAGAGCTTGATTGCAGTTCTGGAGTCAGTTTCTCTAGGAGTCTTTCTGACGGCGCGTCAATTTCTCAGAATACTGGGTTTACTAGTATCTCTGGAGATGGTGGTTCCTTATGCGGCACTCAGGCGCAGGCCGATTCAGATGTATTTAATGTCATTCTGGTCTCAGAGAATGGATCCGTTGTCTCTGAGGATACATTGTACCAGTAAAAGAGCCGTTGATATTCCATCTTCAGTGGTGGTTATCAGAACAGAATCTCCTGCGAGGTGTTCCTCTACAAACTCCTCAACCGCAGATGTCCATCTTTACAGATGCATCGACGACGGGTTGGGGAGCAGTACTGGACAATGTGTCAGTGTCACGAGAATGGGATCAGACCAATGCGCAGAAACACATAAATGTTCTCGAATTATTAGCGGTGGCATTAGCACTTCGAAAATTTGAGAACTTAATCCGAGACAAGATTGTCCTAGTAAGGACAAACAACTCAACAGTGGTGTCTTATTTGAACCACCAAGGCAGGATGAGATCACCAGAGTTGTGCATGATGATATGGAACCTTCTTCTGTGGTGCCAAGAGAGGAATATTATTCCTCAGGCAGCACACATTCCTGGAAGATTGAACATCCTAGCAGATGCTCTCAGTCGAAGGACGGTTTGTCATCCGACGGAATGGCAGCTCAACCAGTCGGTAGCGGAGGTTCTCTTCAAACATTGGGGCAAGCCATATGTGGATCTATTTCGATGAAAGGAAACGCAAAGATGGTCACATACGTGTCACCGATCCCGGACCGGCTAGCTCTAGCAGTAGACGCACTGGCGATAAGTTGGAAGGTAGTGTACGCGTATGCGTATCCACCAACAATTCTCATCCCAAAAGTTCTGGCAAAGATAAGAGGGCATATGCCAAGTACTACTGATCGCCCCTCATTGGCCAGGCCGATCATGGTTTACGGTTCTGTTGGACCTGCTGGTCTGCAATCCTATCCCTCTTCCAGACAGAAGTCGGAACAAAGATCTGTATCTTCACGACAGACTGGAGATGTTCCATTTGATTGCATGGATGTTATCAAGCAGCGAGCTATTGAGGGTTGCTTTTCGGAGCAAGCAGCGAAATTTGTCGCTTCAGCCAGAAGAGGGTCAACCACCAAGACATATAATTATAGAATCAACAAATTTGCAGAGTGGTGTAAGAAAAGAGATATTAATCCCTTTTCTGCATCTGTTCAACACGTAGCAGATTTTATCTGTCATTTATACGAGGTTGACAAGGTTGTACCTTCAAGCCTAGCAGCATATAAGTCTGCATTAGCTTCAGTTGTTCCCAGTCTGGCCACTGTAGGAGTGGAGAACAACACTTTGAATGAAGTTATTAAAGGAATGAGTAATTTGCGACCTAGACAGCCAATTCCTATCCCAGCATTGAATCTATCTTGTTCTCCAGGTTTTAGGACATGCTCCCTTTGAACCAGTTAGTCACTTAAATATCCAGGACAGCCGATCAATTTGCCAAGTTTAATTAGGCATGACCCAAACTCTTCTGCTTGGTGTCCTGTCAGATGTCTGACAATGTATAAGAAACATCCTGAGGAGTGGAGAGATGACCCGAAATCTCTGTGGTTATGTCTCAAAGCTCCACATCTTCATGCCTTGAAAGATATCATTTCTCGATGGATAGTCGATGTTATTCAGATGTCGCACAAAATCACAACGGGAAAGCAGATTGATCGTGTGAACGCCCATCAAGTCCGAGCACTAGCAGCAGCATCGGCCCTTTATAAGGGTGTCTCTTAAGAGGAGGTGATGTCTATAGCACAATGGCATGCTGAGTCGTCATTCACTGATTTCTACCTTCACGATATCTCCAGCACACTTAATCCGGTAGCCGTCGCCAATTTGTCGAGTCTTAACTAAAGCCACTATTTTCGCATACATCATAGGGTTCTTCCACATGCACTGAGCAATGGTGATGCACATGATCTGTGAACGACTGTAGATTGGGCGGAGCTCCTGTGATGATCAAGAAAGACCAAGCATTCAGAAAATGGTGAGTGTTTTCTTAATTTAAGTGACTAATAGTAATTTACTTAGTCGAATTCCCAGACTGATTAAGTAAAAGGTCTGGTTCAAGAGTATCTTATTCATTGCAACAGACATTAGACTCATTCAAATTTGAAAATCTAATCGATATACTGATAGTTTTTCAAAATTAGAAGTTGTAGTACAGTACAGATCATAGTTAGCTTTACTTAAACGCATCCTAAAGCTCATTTAAAATGCATCTATATGGCGTCATTTTCTCGTCATTTTCTCGTCATTTTCTCGTAGTGATCTACTTAGGCATAGCGTGTTTGGTAAAATCTCAAGACGCATCTTGAATTTTATCTTGACGGGTTGAAATTTTGATACTACGGGTTTGACATTTTGAATAATTGGTTTAACTTTTTGCCCTACGCTTTTGGTAGCGTTGGAAAATTTTACGATAAATTAAACGCGCCATCAATTCCAACGGCGGATCTCCAGTTCTTTCGACGAGTCCTATGGCTAGAAACAAACGGGTACTCGGTTCCTAGTCTAGGCAGACCCGGTTATCAGTACAGGTTTCCTTCGTACATGTATCTCACGTGCTTTGCAAACTTTGAGCGATTCGTACAGCAGATTTTAACTTATTTACGTCAATTTGTGGCTGGATTTATCTGAAGATGTATTTAATTTAGTGTTTCCTTGCGGGATTCGTCTAATTTCTGCATTTTTATAGTGAAAATCTCGATATATCTAATGCCGAATGGACAATCGTCTTGAACTGGAACACCATTCCATTCTGATGACGTCATCGCATATATATTTAACCTCGTTATCTTTGATTGGCAGAGATATTGTTGGAAAAGCCATCAATAATATTGCTCATGCTGGTAATCAGTGGTGGTTTGCGCTACTGTCTGTGTTGGTGATTGTTTGAGCAAACTCTGCATTATATCAATATGGCAGCATTCAATAACAATGACATTAAACTTTTTTAAGTGAATGAATAAACAATTTAATCAAATCCAAAATGACCTGGTTTGACTTATTTACTGTATGTAAGTAAAGGTTGTATGGTGTTTTCGTCATTTCTTTGATCTTCAGTGGAACAAGGATTGAGAATTTTTCCCCACTGTGAACAGCAGAACAAGGTAGTTAAAGGTAAGTAAAGCTCCAGCTTTACAACCCTTTACTGTCCAATATTTGTCAAGAAAATGTAAATTTCTGCTGAACCCTTTAATGGGTAAATTTGGTCAAGAAAATTCCAATTGTCTCATAAAATGTCAATTTGTTGACCAAGAGTATTCTGGGAGCCAGTCATTCCAGTGATAAATTTTCAAAAATAGTATTCTCTTAGTCAGCAAAAGGGCATTTCTCAGGAACACGCCAGAGGCTGGTTATGGCTGATTTGACCTTTAAAGGTTTAATAAATGCCCATTTGCAAGCCAAGGCAATTTTTTAACATTTAGAACTGTAATGACTAGCTTGGTTATCAAGCCAGTTATTCCAGTGGTAAAATCTTAAAATAGTCTTCTCTTGGCCTGCAAATGGTCATTTCTCAAGACAATTTGATTTCAGAGGCCAGTTTTGACCACTCACTGAGTCACGGTAAAAAAATAATTCTTGTTCTGCATATGGACATTTCTCAAGGTCACCACAGAACATGTTTTCACCAGCTGGAGTGTTAAAGGGTCAATTGCTAAAATGTACAATTCTTATAACAGTGACTAACTACTAACTCTTGGTATGTTATTGGTATATCTAATCATGTTAGTTAGAGATAATTCAATATAACAAACTTTAACAGTTAATTAAATTCAAACGACACAAATGATCATGGTGAATGCACAAAAATAGCTCAAACTTCAGGGCAAACTCTTTGTCACTGATTGGAGAAGTTCACTCAATCTGTAGTGTACCAGCTTCAAGTTCATCTTCAAGTCTTTCCAGTAGTGGTAGCTTCCTCATCGGCAAACATGTCATCATCAGAAGATTTACTGTCCCAGACATTAGCCGTCTCACCATTACTATCAGTGTCTGATTCCACGCTTACAACGCCACGATGAGTGATATTTGGTTTAAAATATACGGCACAATATATAGCCAGTAATATACTATATACATGTACTGTTAGGCCCTATGACCTGACAGCGGCTATTATGATCATACACCGCCCTCAGACTTTAGTGCAGAAATCAAACACATTATTCATAGTTTCGCACATCCGGGCATCTTGAGATCGGCTGCCATTAAAGTTTGGGCAAACTTACTACATGCTAAAGAGGACTGCCCATACAAACGCATTATTTACATTTTCCATGAAGTTCAAACCATTAAATCCTGTGTCTGAGAATCTGTAATTACCCCACCAGGTATCAGAAAACATCAAATCATGATTGAATTTTGCAATATATTAAAGAAAATGTAATTAAGGTTCAATGGCCCATTGCTCGTAATGTTAAATTAACCCCTCTGAAAATGACTTATCTCCCATGGTATTATGGGAAATTTGATTGTGATGACGTCATCGCGATTCTATGAATATAATGCAGGGTGGAAATATCGCCTCCAACAAGAGATTACTTCTACTATTGCATTAACAATTTCAACCGACATGAGAAAATAATAAATTTGTTACAAATGCGTCAAACTCCTGGTGAATATTTTGAAACTAATTTGATTGAAAGCCAGCTTCCAGTCAAATTGCTGTCAAAATATTCAACATCATACTTATATAGTGACTGTAAAAGTGGGATTTCGGGTTCAAATGAGTAAAATGTGATAATTCATTGGTTTAGATTTGGGACCTACTTCCCTGATAATGCAGGTTACTAGGCCAATATTGGCCCAGTAACCTGCATTATCATTCTTGTTTTAGTAAATGACAAATATATAGGCATCACACTTTCTGATTGGCAGTTTCGTTATTTCGTGTTATCTGTCTATTTTTTAGTCTGTGGCGTACACGAAATGTGCATAGATTGATGGACTGCACACAAAAATGTGATTTTCTAAACAGTTGACGCCATCTTTGCTAAATGTCCTTAAATATGCGTGTATTCTCGACCAATCAGACGGTGATACCCATTGCCCAAAACGGGTAATAACGTTACGTACTCGGATACTCCTGGAGTGAGTTCAGGGAGGCGAATGTTCGGCGAACGTTCGCGTTCTACACGTTACCGTGTTCAGTTAATAACGGAAAATGTTTTTCGCGGTCCTGAACGCACCCCAGGCACGGGTAAAACAACTATGTACACATGTGCATGTCTATGTAAAAGCGGAGATTTTTGGTTACATATTATGTATGAAATAGCGAAATCGAAGACAACCGAATGTCAGGTTTGCAGATTTTGTAAATCGCTTCCCTTTCCGTCATAAGACAAATTTGGCATAACACTGTAGCCGCAACGGGTGCATATATTGTTCTAAAAGGTTATGCCTATTACGTCGGCTCATATTAGACTGTATTGTAATAAACCCATTTCAGAGAATATCTTTGTTTATTCATCCAGATTTCAAAAGAAATTGTGGATTGAAAATTTATTAAAATATACGCACAGTCATCACACTAGCTTCATACACAGTAAAGAATACCCAGGTGCGGAGTTCACACACGTCCATTTTATACAAAATTATGATTGATGATTATGATGATGACATTTCGACAATTATCATTTACAGCCACAAAAAAAGCTAAAGGCGATGCATGTACTTAACATATATACGGCTCCAATTGCAATTTAAATTTACATGTACGGGTCCTTGACAGACTATGGACCGATTCCACTTTAATGTTTAATGACGCGTAGTAAGAATCTTTGTAGCGTTACTGAATACATTTGATTGCGCGTTTGACACTGTGACGGGTTTAAAATATTTCATGATACGTTTAACATATTGTATGATGGGGTAGACTTTCCGTTAGACGCGCCTATAAAATAAATTAAATGCGTTTGGTGCTTGGCCATGCCTGGAAACGCTACGAGATTTTGACACTAAAAAGACGCATTTTTGTTTCGTTTTTGCTTCGTCAAACAGTAAAGCTAACTATGATTTGTACTGTAGCTTCTTTGCACTTTCCTGGACTGCCCTAGCTGAGACTTGAGGCTGCCTCCCCTTTTGACAGCCCTCTGGAATCTGTGCGGACAAATGAAGGGGGTGAAGCGCAGTTTAGACCATGGAAGTTTAGCACTCTCAGTCAGATTGCGGAACCTAAAGCATATGCTGGGGTTCTAGTCTCTTCACAAGCTTCTGTGTCAGATGGTAGATGAGAGCTGTTTCAAGCCTCACGTCTTACAACTGGAGTTTCTTGGCTGTCAAAATCCAGAGTTTAGCATAATAGTACATCTGATAAGTATTATTCGAAGTAGAATCAAAAAAGCATCCGCTTTTGTTTCTACGAGAATTGTTAATACCAGATGTACTATGGCCTGTCTCAGCCACCCCACTGAGGTGAGGCTGAGCTGCTTTCGCTGTTTGTCAAGACAAATATAAGACAAATCTGACTGTTGTTGGGAATTGACTCGGTACCTGGAGGCTATGGTAATTCCCGGACACAGTATGGGCAGGACCATGGAGAGTGCGGAGTTGTAATTGTTTATTTTGAGCTAGACTAGATAATAGACATTATCATAATAGTACATCTGGTAAGTATTAACAATTCTCGTAGAGACAAAAAGCGGATGCTTTTTTGATTCCTCTCAATAACCTGCACTCCTTGTCAGATCACATAGGTGTGAGTTACTGTTGAGCGTTCAAGCGTGATCTTATAAAACACAGATTTTCACTATATGAATGCTGTTGCGCGAGGAACTTATCTAAGCTCACAGTGGACTGATCGCCGCCAGTGGTTGGTCAATTCATTAATGGTCAAGCCGGCAAAAATGGTGTCTATAGTGGTCTTGAGGAATATGTCATTATTAGCTCACCTGGCCATAATGGCCAAGTGAGCTTATGCGATGGCGATCGTCTGTATGTCGTCTGTTGTCCATCAACCTTTTCTTTAAACGACTTCTTCTCAAGAATCACGGGGCCGATTTAAATTATATTTGGCAGGAAGCATCCCTAGGGCATAGAGATTCAAGTTTGTTCAAACGAAGCCGATCGGCCAAAATCCAAGATGGCCGCCTGCCAAAATGACTGATTTTTAGAAACACTTTAAAAAATCTCCGAAACCGCTGGAGGAATTGGTTCAAAACTCATAACACATCATTTATTGCAACGGTAGACCTAAGTTTGTTCAAGGCAACCTGATTGGCCGATTTGCCTGGCGGCCATCTTGGATGACCTAGTTTTCGCGAAAACGACTTCTCCCGAACCGCTGAAAGGATAGACCTGAAATTTGGTAAATATGCTTAGGGACCAAGGTCCATTCAAGTTTGTTCAAGGGAAGTTTGTACGTTAAAAAACATGGCCGCCATCAACCAATCAAAATGTAGCGTTTGTTGGTCATATTGGCCTTTTTGTATTTGATGTATTTTGATGGCGAAAATTGCTTTATATATGCTTATCAGTGTGGCGAGTTCAAATATGCCACTTTCGAGACTTTCGGATAAATGGTTTGGTGGCCATCTTTGTTTGTTTTCCCGCCATAGGCTCCCATATTAAAGCAATTGGCCCATAGTAAAGCAATGGGGAATTCTTTAAACGATTTCTTCTCAAGAACTGCTGGCCCAATTTCAATTATATTTTGGAGGAAGCATTCATAGGGCATAGAGATCTAAGTTTGTTCAAAAGAAGCAGAGCAGTCATAATCTAAGATGGTCACCGGCCAAAATGGCTGATTTTTAAAAACACTTTAAAAAATCTTCTGAAACCGCTGGAGGAATTGATTCAAAACTCATAACACATCATCTGTGGCAACGGTAGACCCAAGTTTGTTCAAGGCAACCTTATTGGCCTATTTGCTTGGTGGCCATCTTGGATGACATAGTTTTCCCGAGAACGACTTCTTCTCCCGAACCGCTGAAGGGATAGAGTTGAAATTTATTAAATATGCTTAGGGACCAAGGGCCATTCAAATTTGTTCAAAAAAATTTTGTACGTTAAAAAACATGGCCGGCATAAACCAAGCAAAATTTAGCATTTGTTGATCATATTCGAGACTGTCGGATAAATGGTTTGGCTACCATCTTGGTTTGTTTTCCCGCCATAGGCTCCCATAGTAAAGCAATGGGCCCGTAGTAAAACAATGGGGAATTCTTTAAACGACTTCTTCTCAAGAACCACTTGGCCGATTTCAATTATGTTTGGCAGGAACAATCCTTAGGACATAGATATTCAAGTTTGATCAAATAAAGCCGGTCGGACAATTTGGGCGGCGGCCATCTTGGATGTTGGTCGATTTTTAGAAAACTCATTAAATATGATCTAGGGCAACAGCTTAAACAAGTTTGTTCAAGAGAACTGGATTGGCCAAATAGTTCGGTGGCCATCTTGGATGACCTAGTTTTTTCGAAAATGACTTCTCCAGAGCTGCTGGAAGGATCAGGCTGAAATTTGGGAGATTTGATTAGGGCCGAAGGGCCATTAAAATTTGTTCAAGGGTTTGAAGGGAAGTTGATCCATCAAAAAATATGGCTGCCATGGCCCAATCAAAATGTAGCATGTTTTGTGGCCATATTGAATTGTTTTATTTTGACGAATCTTGAAGCCGAAATTAGTTTTATATATGTGTTTGGACATTCTGATTTCAGATTTGCCATTTTCGAAACTGTCGGATAAATGTTTTAGCAGCCATCATGGATCATTTTCCAACCAGAAACTCCCATAAAGCAATAGAAAATTTCAAGTGTATTTGGCAGAAAACATACTTCGGGCATAGAGATACACGTTTGTTCAAATGAAGCTGGTCTGTAATTAGCCTGGCGGCCATCCTGGATTTTTGAAATGCCTTTAAAAATCTTTACCGAATCCGCATTGGGGATTGATTCAAAACTCATGACAGGTTATTTACGGAAACAGCTGAATCCAGTTAGTTCAATGGAACTTGATTGCCTAATGCTTTAGCAGTCATCTTGGATGACCTGGTTTTCATGAAAACAACTTCATATCCAGAATCGCTGAATGGATTGGGCCGAAATTTGGGAGATATGATAAGGGACTAAGGGCCGTTAAGTTTTGTTCAAAAGTAGTTGATACATAAAGAAACATGGCTTCTGTTTTCTTGTTATAATTCTGCTCAACTCTGTAGGGTTCTACTTATTGTTGATGGCCTTTCTGGTTGAAATGCCTATGATGCAGGTGAGCGGTACAGGTACATTTATTGCTGCAATGACTGACTCACTGAGCAAGCAAGTCATTCTAGTGGTACATTTTCAAATAGTTGTCTTGCCTTTGCCCGCAAATGGACATTCAGTAATGATAAAACTAAATTTTTCTTAGCCAATCTTGACTATCAAAGGGTGAATCACTGTTGCTTGCCATTGATCTGTCCCAGACAGGGGTCAAATTGGAATTTTTAGAATAGTCGATAAACAAGTTGCTCAAGCTTGTGTCAAATTAACCCTATTATGGTCAGGCCGGCCAAGGCGGCCTCTGCAATGGTCTCTAAGAATTTCCAAATGCAGGCAAAGAGAAGATTAGTTTTGTAAATTTACCAATGCAATGAGTGGCTCGGTAACCAAGCCAGTCATTTCACTGGTAATGCTAAAAAATATTTGCAAATGGACCCTGATCAATCAAAAGTAGTATTTTTCATTTTCGTTTTAATGTTAAAGCCACCCTAAGCTTCATCTACGGTGATCTTGAGAAATATCCATTTGAATGACATCAAAATGCTCTTTCTGTAAATTCCAGTGATAATTTTACAAAATAGTCTTCTTATGATCTGCAAATAGACATTAACGGAGCCCAAAAATTTCATATTTAGTATTCGGTTAATGAAAATGAGTAGCATTTTGAGAGCTTTGAAGCGCTGTTGACACAAGGGGTGGAGTGTTAATAAATTGTTATTTTATTTTCCAGTCCCACCATATTCCACCACTCTAGACTTAATAATAAGCTAAATATATATCATATTATTACTACATTTTTGCAGCAGAAATGCAAAAACGTGTACACGTTAGCTTTAACACGTGTACACGTTCATCTCTCTCTCTCTCTCTCTCTCTCTCTCTCTCTCTCTCTCTCTCTCTCTCTCTCTCTCTCTCTCTCTCTCTCTCTCTCTCTCTCTCTCTCTCTCTCTCCCTCTCTCTGTCAGAATCTACTGATCCATTTTGGCCTCAATTTTAACAAATGGCGTGTTGCAGGCATATACTAGGATTCTACAATGTTGATCATGATTGATAGGTAAATATAGAAAATCTGGAAAATCGTTTTCAATGCCACAAAAACAGGAGGGTAAGGATTGCAATCTGTGATTACTCTTGCTATACCTGTTGAGTGACCTCGGCTAACCCTTTACCATCCAAGCCTGCCAAAAACAGCTACAGCTGTGACTGGCTTGATATCTGAGCCAGTCATTCCAGTGGTAAATTGTCAAAAATAGTCTGTCTGCAAATGAAGTTTCTATGAGAAAATTTACATTTTCTTATGTTAATATTCTGCTTGTTAGCTGGCTGGAACTGACCATTTATTCTCTCTCTTACTCTGCAGGACAGGCAATGGAGATTGGCGCCCCGGCTATCAACATCCTGATTGATACATGGGAGGGACATCTTACACCACCAGAAATTGCTCTGCTCGCGGATAAGGCCTCTCGAGGACGTGACCCCAATATGGTTCGCGCTGCTGCTGAGTTGGCATTATCGTGTCTGCCACACGCTCATGCTTTGAATCCTACAGAGATCCAACGAGCCCTAATCCAGTGCAAGGAGCAAAGTCGCGATATGTTAGAGCGAGCATGTTTAGCAGTGGAGAGCGCTGCTAAAGACGGCGGTGTTTGTCCAGAGGTTTTGTTTGATGTGGCTCGTAGGTGGTATGAACTCGCGGAAGGAATACATGAAAATGATTTGGACTTAACAGTCCGAAGAAGTCCTACAAATCAAAACTCTCTTAATGCTCATCTACGAGCCGACAATATTCATGCAATGGGGATTCAATCTCCTGTTGTTATGGGTCATGTATCTGGTCACATAGCAAACAACTCGCCGGCTAATGTGGTTATTGCGCCAGATCAGCGTCATCATCAGCAGTCAAGTCCACCAGCTCTTCCTCCGTCAAATGTGCCACACCCACAAGAACAAGTAGTGTCCGTGTACAACCAACAAGCTGCTCATAACCAACAGGCACACATGGCTAACCAGGCACAAGTTATGCAACAGCAAGTTGCTACAGCTGCACCATCGCAGACAGTTGTTATGCCATATAACATGCAGCAGCAGCAGCAGCAGCAGCAGCAGCAGCAGCAACAGCAGCAGCAGCAGCAACAGCAGCAATCAACGCCAGTAACAAACCATGCACAGATGCACCATCATCAACCAGCCGCATATGTTAATACACCATACAGCTATATGCAGCCAGTCCCCAACTATGCTCCATCAGCAACACATTACACACATCATTCACATATTCCAGTGCATTCACATACACATGCAACCATTCACCATCCCGCCTACGTAATGACGTACCACCAATACCAAAGTCAAACAACGTCTGCGTATAATAACTTGCAACCACACCATCACCACCATCATCATCACCAAGCTACAAACAATCCAATTGTTGTGTATCATCATCATCATACGACAACGACGACCATGCAGCCTGGCGCAGCACAAAGTGTTAGTACTACAGGTCAGCCTGTCGCTGTGTATCAACAACAAATCGCTGGTCTAGTGCCCCAACCACCGCAACAAGCACCACCTCCGCAACAGCATCAACAACAACAGCAGCAACCACCCCAAACACATATAGGTGGAAGTGGATCTATAACAATGCTCCCTATGCCTGATATAGAACCAGCCATGAACACTGTTCCACAAGAACCACTCGGTGGCAATAATAACATTGGTATTTCACAAGCTGCAGAAAGTCGACATGTGTTAGCTGCATTCCGTGTTGGTATGCTAGCAATGGAAATACTAGCCCGTCGTGTCCATGACGATCGTCCACAGACAAAATATGCTAGAAACCCTACATATGGTGAAGATGTGAAGTGGTTGCTGCGAGTAGCTATTAAACTAGGTGAGTCGACTGTAATAGAACTTATTTAGATAAGAGATCTCTTCTCTCCTCACTCTCCCTTTCTCTCCCTGCCTCTTCGCTCCCTGCCCCTACCCTCCCTCCCTCCCTCCCTCCCTCCCTCCCTCCCTCCCTTTCTAGTATTCAAATTTTGAACATAATGTAAGAGTTGAATATTTTGAACATAACTTGCTTGAAAGCCATTGCAATGGCTTCCAATCAACTTCTATTCGAAATATTCAACAGTATATTTTATTTTGTTTTGGAAACATTTAAAGTTATTTCTAAACTGTAGCGTAGTTAGGTAATCTGTCATCAAAAATACAAAAAAAAAACCAAAAAAAAACCCCAAACCATTAGTTGATGTAATATGTCTGCAAAAGCAGTGGGGAGAAAACATGTCAATACAAAGTTAAAATCATTATATAAGCAAAAAGCTTGCAAACTCTGCTTACATATATATAATATAATAATGGATCTTTGATCATATCTCTTTCCAAATTCACCTTTCCAGAGTATTCATCGATGATTTGACATCATATGATGTCATGCTCAGCTAAGCGACGTGTAGGATGATGTCATAATCATTACGTCATAAATGATTCTATACGGACCGTCTTTAACTCTCAGAGGTCTGACACTTAAGAATTGGATATCTCTACTATTTAATAAACAAGCTGTTGAATATTTTGAAACTAATTTGACTGGGTGCTGTTTATAGCAGCAACAGCATCCAGTCAAATTAGTTTCAAAATATGCAACAGCTTACCTGTATTCTTTTCTGGAAATTGATAGTCAGGCAGCTGAGAGATCGATCGATCCCAACATGGGCGAGGTGTGGGTGTGGCTTAGCTAGAGATGGGCAGGGGATAGCTAAAAATGGAAAGGTCCATTCTCAATAGGATTTACTTACTGTGAGACCTCATTTAGTTTACCAACCAACATGACTGATACATACTGTAGCTGACAGTGAATTCGCGTCTTCTGGTAATGGATTACATTGATCTAACACAAAGATATCTTCTCTTGTGAGTAAGGGTTATAACAGTAGGAGAAAATGTTGAAGTAACATTAGGATTACCATAGGAACTTTAACCTGTATATCTGTATCTTGCATTATACTCAATAGCTATTTGTCTGTAGGTCTGTCTGTCCAGCAACAATTGTGGCACATGTTACCATTTGTTGATGGATTAAAACCAATTTTGGCAGATGGTTCATTTCATGACAAGGTGGTGTTATCTATGGACTAAAAATTGTCTTCTTATTTTCATCTTTAAAATAATAATTATCAAGAGATGTGCTTAAATGTATATGAACTACATATGTGGATAAAATAAAATAATGATATATATGTAAATGATTTGTTACATATTGTTGATCAATTCACCTTTCCAGTATAGCCATCCATGATCTGATGTCATAGTCAGCCAAGCGACGTGTCAGATGACGTCACAATCATTACATCATAAATGATTCCATATTCGCCGGTCTTTAACGCTTAATAGTCTGACACATTGTACAAATTGTATATCTGCTATTTAATAAACATGCTGCTAAATATTTTGAAACTAATTTCACTGGACGCTGTTGCCGCCATAGGCAGCAACAGCACCCGGTCAAATTAATTTCAAAAATTCAACAGCTTACATGTATAGTTTTCTGGAAATTGATGGTCTGGGAGTTCAGAGATTGATCGATCCCAACACGGATGTGTTGTAGGTGGAGCTTATATTGAGATGGGCGGGGCATGGCTAAAAGTCGAAAGGTCCATTGTACGTTCAGGATACCATAAAACGTGACATTTAAAAAAAAGATTAGTTTTTTGTCACAAGAGTTTCTATGACAGATTTGTTGAATATTTTGACAATTATTTGACTGGATGTAGTTATTGCCCAAGTCAACCACGGCTGCTACCTTAAGCAGTAACAGCTTCCACTCAGAATTAATTTCAAAATATTAGTTAGTATACTTATGCCATGGACATTCTCTTGATGTGAGCATTGAAAGTTTTAATGACAGAATAAGTTAATGAATCGCTAAGCCTAAAGGTGAGGTTGGAATGGTGGATGGACTTATGTTCTGTAAGAATAGTTAGGCTGGCTGTTTGCTTTGTGAGACAATAATTCAGAAGTGGGAATAATGGTGATAGGTTTGGTGGGTGGTTAGATAAGCAAATCACCAGGCGATAAGCCAGTCTTAGTCTACCCATGAAAACAAACATCCGCACACGCATGCACAGATGTACACACGCATGCACATACGTACAGTACAACACACTGTTTTATAATTTACCAAACCCCAGCCCTTCGTTATTATTGTCTTTATTGTCTCATGGCACACCTGTGTGCGACTGTGGGTAAGAAATAGCTAGGATTTGGTAAATAAAAATTGTAATTCTGTAATCTATTAATTAAACCCTTTAACACTCATATCATCCAAAAACGGCTTTTGCAGTGGTCTTGAGAAATGTCCATTTACAGACCAAGAGAAGACTATTTTTGAAAATTTACCAATGGAATGACTGGCTCGATAATCTTCTCTTGGACTGAAAATGTGCAGTTTCTGAGAAAATTATAAATTTCTTGAACAAATGTGTGGGTTAAATGGTTACGGGCATATCTGTTGCTGACTCATGACTAAAACTCTCATATTTACAGGTTCAAGTTACTTACAACAGTTCTGTGCAAGTGCCATGAATGCGGTCGGATCTCCATTCGTTCTATATAGTATCGCGCTGGAGGCGGCACAGGTTCTTGGTAGGAATAACCCAGCACATGTCGCATCACATTTACGATCTGGAGTACTGACAAACCTTATACAGAGGTGTCAGCAAATGTAAGTTATTGAAGTATAAATAGATTAAAGGGATCCATTTCTATCTATGCCTGCCCATTTCTAACTAAGCTCCGCCCACTTTGGACACATGTTTGAATCGATTTTAACACGTTGAACCATGAATACTGAGAATCTCAATTTCAATTGAGCTATACAGGTAAGTTGTTACATATTTTTCACACTAATTGCCACCCTCCAGTAATCGGAATATGGTATTGCACTCAGGTCTGTCTGGCTGTCTCTCAAAAACTACTTAAAGGAAGGGAAAAAGGAAATAGCAAATGATGTTTATTGGTAATTTCATAACAATATTAAATAAAATACCATCGTTAAAAAACGGATATGAATCGGGATTATTTGAGAAAAAGCATTTACTAAATCTAGGAGCACATAACTTGGAGCCAATTAGTGATGTCGCTGGTGTTAGACTCCGCCATGTGTCAGGTATACCGCATAGGCCTACATGAACATAACGAAAACACACCTGAATATAGTTTTGTAAGCGGTATGAATAGTATTCTCTATAGGTGCCGATGTATAGCGATTAACTCCGTACTGCTAATTCACTATTGATCCTTTTGAAAACGTTATATTTGAAAGTCACTTTTTCTGGTGACAGTAACAAGTTTCGGTCAAAATGATTTCAAAATACACTGCTGGTTTCCAAGGTCGCAAAATTAATGCCCACTGAATAGTTTGAAATTTGTGTGACTGAATATAGACCCTGTCTCTGGAAACAACGGCCTTCAGTCAAATTGTTTTAAAACTAGACAGTATTTTATCTTCAGGAAGTAGTGGCTAATCAGCATAACATGAATATAACTGAGCTTATATGACCGGCTATAGCGGGTATTATTTATCGCTCAGCATACACCAGAGTGCATAGGTCCTTTTCCCATATCTTTACTTGACTATGACATCAACTACCAAGTAACTTATTAGGGCCCCACACCGGAAGGTGCAGAAGCCCTATAGTATGTAGCATGCCCCACTTATTAAGTTGCAGCTTGCTACTAGTATTTAAGTATGTCTGTCTGCCTGCCTGACATTCTTGTTTGTCAGTCAGCCAGTTGGTTGATCAAATGTTGTCAAAGGCAAAAAAGGAAAATGTCACAACTATAGAGTATCACAATTGTTCCATTATATATCGACTATTCGGTTATAAGTTCAGTTAAGATCATTGATTTTAATAAATGCAGCTTGATAATGGCCAGAAGAATAGGAAAAGCGACACTGAGAGCCTCATAACAATGTGTACTATTGTTAAATGGCAGTTAGTTGTATTGCTTTTTGCAAATAAAGTGACACACTTGCAGGAGACCCATACACATCATTCCTGTGACCATCTCGGTCAGCTGCACCAACACTTGTTGTACATAGAATTTATCCTTTCATGGTCAGCATGATCAAGATGATCAAAATATTTTCTAATTGAATGTCCATTTGCAGACCAAGAGAAGGCTATTTTTGAAAATTTACCACTTGAATGACTGACTGTTATCGAGTCACGCATTCCAGTGATATATTTGCAAAAATAGTTTTCTCTTTGTTTGCAAATGGAGATTCATCATTTAAAGGGTTAATGGTCAAGATTGTCAAGGAGCTTTTACTTAGTGAATGTCCATTTGAAGACCAAGAGAATAGTTTAGAAAATTGACCAGAGGGGAATGGCTCGGTTATTCTTAATTGGTATTGCAAATCTCAGTCTAGGATCTGTAAATGTTGGTGCCTACTCGGACAAAATGTTTGGATATTCAATTAACATGAGAGATCCACTATGGCTATCAATTAACCTTCTACTTAGGAGAAACATGAATTTTGAAAAATATATCAGAGAAATAGGTGTAAAAACCTTTCAATATTCACATGCAATATTTTGGTAACGAGTGACACCCATCTGGTAAATATCATGAACACTAAAATCACAATCTCTCAATTTCAATTGAATATTTTGAAACTAATTTTGGGGAAAACTTAGACAGTAAACAGCTTCCAGACAAATTAGTTTCATGAATGCACGCATGCACGCATGGACAGACACATGCGCTTTGCATGGATTGTAGACACTCCATCATGTGAAACAGTAAATTAATGAATAATTAAACTGTTTGATTTGTTTCAGGTTTGTACAGTGTGCTCATCAGAGAATACACCATATTAATCAGAGCGAGTACGATGATTTTGTTGGCGTTATTTGTAGTGCGCGAAACGCTTTCTTCCTTACTCCAACCGGAATGGTATCATTTAATGAATTTCTACAAAATTTAAGACGTTTCAAATCGTGTAGGAAAGAACTTTGGTCTCGTATTGTTAGCGGACTTACGACAGGAAATATGTGACGAAGCGAGGCCATATAGTCTTATTTATTGGCAATTAATTAATTTAATAACTATGAATTAATATTAGATATTTTTGATTTTTTATATTTAAAAAAGCCCTGAAGAGTTTAACATTATATATTTTGCATTTTGATGTTATTGTCATCATTCATGATCATTATATAGTAATATACACGTAATAATAGTAATATTAACTAATAAAAACCAAAATAATAATAATAATAATAATTAGGCTTTCAACTGGGAATTCCCAGTATCTCAATTTCAACGCAACCATACAGATATTGAATATTTTGAAACTAGTTTCATTGGAAAATGTTGCTGCTATCATCAGTAACAACTTCCAGTCAAGTTAGTTTTGAAATATACAGCAGAATATTTCTGGGATCGTTAAGGACCTATGGTAATATATTCTATGGGTTTTAGTGTTAGCATTGTGAGTAATTTAACTATGAAGATGATATATAAACTATAAAATATGAAAAATATCGAATACATTATTCTTACTAAGATTATATTCATACAATGTATTGATAGTTATATATATATATATATATATATATATATATATATATATATATATATATATATATATATAATATATATATAAATATATATATATATATATTATTATCATGTGTATGATATGTCTATTTAACTATGTCGCTGCTTAATATGTTAATTGTTTTGTATAGTAGTAATGTGTGTGTGTGGGTGTGGGTGTGTGTGTGTGCGTGTGCGTGTGTGTGTGCATGTGCGTGTGCGTGCGTGTGTGTGTGTGTGCATGCGTGCGTCGTGCGTGCGTGCGTGTGCGTGCATGCATGGTTTCACAGGCATGTGTACGTTTATGTATGTGTGAGTGTGTGTGGCAGTCATCTGCATGAGTGTACATAAATGTGTGTGTGTGTATGTATTTATGTTAGAAAAATTTGAAAAAAATAGTCGAGCTACTTTTAAAAATTGAAGCAAACTCCATTTCCATATTAAATTAAAATACATAATATCTGGCAATGATAAGTGTCACAAATAGCTACTATCTAGCAATCGTGATGCAATAACCTGTAACACTACAGAGACATTAGTATTGTCTTATTGATAAACTTAATTTGTCAATGGCTATCACGGTCATGCATAAATTATACTCGAGCTCAGAAATAACATATTTGCAAATCTAAATAAAGCATCCTGTTGAATGTTTTGGATGTAATTTGATTGGAAGCAATGGCTCTTGATTGGAAGCAATGGCTCTTGGTTTCCAATCAAATTACATCCAGAATAATCAACAGAGGTTTTCTTACATCCTATTCAAAATTTTACTAAGTAACATGTTTCTATTTTTGCTTTGGAAAAATTAACTTATTTAATAGCTGTACTGTACATGTAGTTAGCAGAAAATGACTAGTACACACGGAGTATAGATGCTCCGGCTAAAATGATTCCTCTCTTATCCCTTTAACCCGCATAGCAACCAAAAATGGCTTAGGCAGTGTTCTTGAGAAATGCCCATTTTGCAGACCAAGAGAAGACTATTTTTGAAAATTTAGCACTGGAATGATAGGCTCGATAAATGAGCCAGTCATTCTAGTGGTAAATTTTCAAAAACATCTGTTGGTCTGCAAGTGGAGATTTTCTATGAGAAAATTGATATTTTCTTGAACAAATGCGAGTGTTAAAGGGTTAAATAAAACGGCTTATGCGGTAATATATGAAGAAATACTTGTACTGACTACTGTGTAGTGATAAGTATCACTGATGTTGTACAACTGTAACAACTGGGCCGCTCCGAAGGCAGTTCTAGATAACCTCGATGCCCGTTACCGCAGACACCATACTATCACCCAACATCTCTGACCAGACAGTATAATCTCTCATGACGCGCTACACACTATCTGCAATACAGTCAGTGAAGGCGGTCAACAAAGATGGTCTATGATTGGCCATGTTCTGCGAATGTCACAAGACACCCTTGCACAGGGAGCCGTGGAATCTGTTGTACTCAGTGCCAACATCTGCAAAGCTTGTAGAGGATGCCACTACACAAAACTGTTACAAGTTCTCCGTACCGATTTAAAAGAAGTTAGAATGGGTACACTGACATTCAAGAAAAACCTGAGGGAGCTAAGCACTCTTGCTGAGAGCAAGGAACAGTGGCCAAAGAAGAAGGACTGTTTTCAAACTACTAAAGCTACAGAATACAGTACACATACATAGTTATACTTTTACAGCTAATCTATGTATGATATAATTGTCAGTATCTACTGGGGAATCTGATTTTTATAGAACATTAATATGCGCTCATTCTGCGGTAAAGTTAGGCGTCATAAACCATTCCAGCACCGACACCAAAAAAGATGGAAAAGATTGAAATGTAAAATAAATAAAAAAAACAGGGACATGGAAAAGGTTTAAAACACAAACCTTGGACTACTTATATTTTAAACATGGACTAGTAGTTTTGTATATATAAGTGACTTTGAGAAATAATTTTAAAATGGAAACTTAGCATTAGAATTAAGATATTAATCTAGTATTTTAAGTTTGGTAAAAATGTAGCATTTCTATCAAGTATAGGGTATTTATTAACTAATTTATTGTAAATGTACATATTAACCTAATATGAGTATTAAGCACTCGGCGAATTTGGCCCATAGATTTTAAATTAAATTAATTGAACTTTATTTACTTCATGATAAATTATTAATTAAAAATTACTCTTCATTCTGTTCATTACAGTGCATTGATATAGGAGACATAGGACAGGTATTATAAACCATATAAATTACTTCATTAAATAGTAGAACTTGACGATATCCGTGATGATAATGATGTCAAAGAAAATACTGCAATTCACGATTAATTGTCAGTTGGATGAGGTTTGAGGAGGATGAGTATTTTGAAAACGATGATAACTGCCAGGAAAATCAACCAAACTCTAACATGATTACCGGCCCATGCAACAAACAACACATCTGCCACAATACTGTATATCAATTTGATCATGAATGGAGGAATCCAGTTTTAGCTATGCCTTGGCCATCTCTAGCTAAGCTCCACCAACACTTCACCCATGTTGGGATCAGTCGATCCTTATACTCCCTTGACTCAATTTCCAGAAAACTATACAGGTAAGTTGTTGAATATTTTGAAACTAATTTGACTGGGTTCTAGGCAGCAACAGTTTGATTAGTTTCGAAATATTGAACAGCATGTTTATTAAATATAAAGATATACAATGCTTAGTCTGTCATCAATTAAGCATTCATGACGAACATAGCAACGTCATTCATGACGTAATTGATTATGACGTCATCCTACACATCATGTTTTCTGATTATGACATCATATGATTGATGGATAAACTGGAATCCTCCATTCCCATGGAACATATGAACAAAGTATAAACTCTATAATATATGGCTTTCTTAGAGTTTTATTCAACCCGGTAACAGATTTTTGCTGTTTTGCTGCAAAATGAAAATTCCACAGGCATGACATTTCGAATCTAATCGCGTAAGATGAATCTGAATTCAACACCGAGTACTTGATAGAGTCGTTTAGACATGGAACTAAGAAATAACTGTTTATAATGATTATTGCATGATGGTGACTGACTGCAGTACTAGATCTGAACACACATGATGGGTACCTGGTTGAGAAGTTATTGTGGTTTGATAGGAATAGTTTATTTTATTCAGCACGCAGTCAAAAATGATAATAATTGCCATTGAAAGCCAAACGCTAATAAGAATCATGGCTCATACCACAAACAAAGCATTTGTACCAATACTAAGGATAAATTTCCAATAAAAATTTCTCAGGAAGTTCCACAGGACAATTGAACAAAGAATAAGATTTATATTACATGTTTTTCTTAAGAATTTTATTCAACCGTCTAACATACCTTTCGCTGTAAAGCGAAAATTTTCCATTTGCAAAATGGGGATCGCACAGGTCGACTCTAATTAGCTAAAATAGAACTGAATTCAACACTTTAACTGAGTATTTGAGAGAGTGAAATTTCAATATATTCCTCAGTTTATGAAGCGGACATCGCATGACTTTTCAACCAATTGGTATTGCTAAGATGTCGTTCAGGCTCATATGCAAGAGTACATATTATATTCTCAACATAGGATATGAAGATGTCCAGCCCGATGAGCTTTACAGCTGTAGTATGATTGCATGTCAATTTCACTTAGACCCTATGTTGAAGTCCCACATTGACTCAGAACATTAAAATTCTATCTGAGCATGCTGAAAAAATGTTGAATATTGTGGGATTAAACTTAGGCAGCAACAGCGTTTTGCACATATAATTTTAAAATATATAATATATTAGTTTTTATATTGCTACAAATATAAACTACAGTCTTACCTGTCTGTAAATGGCACTATGTGTGCAATCAATGATTTGTAAAGACAGACAGATACTTGAATGACAGCACATAACATGGTGCAAGGAGGCAAGATGGCTAAATTCTCATGGACAAAATAATGCTATCGCCAAAGTTTAATTGAAAGCTTCTAAAAACGTAGTGTGTCTGAAAGTTGTTGATATCGAATAAGCATGTCACAATATATTATAATATTAAATTGCTGAAATATTTAGGATTCTGTTATCATATTTAATGGGTGAGGTTCTTGGAGATAATTGGATCTTTATCAAGTGAGTTTCCATTTGCAAGCCATGAGATTATTTTTGAAAATTTACCACTGGAAGAAAGGTTTGTTTATAATTTCTTAAGGCCAATGCGGAAACCATTTTTGGCTGACTTGACCGGTAAAATGTTAATCGCTTAGCAAGAAAGGAGACCCATATAAGTTGTTATCTTTTATTAAGTGAAAGCTAAATCTTTTACAAAAAGAGGTAGCAGACATATCATACTGCATGATAACTTTAACCAAAAATATACACGAAACAATAAAATGTTAACTATACATCCAATCAAACTTCATATGATATTTGTAATAAGAGTGCATACATTTACTGGTAATAATCATTGTGAATGTGTTGTGATTAATGCAAGATTAGAACCATTGTTTAAACAAAGTGTCATCAGCATAGAAGTACTAAGGTCTGGATGATTGAAGTCAGGACTCTAAAAATAAGGACATTGGTATAAAGACAATGGAACAAATGTGTAGCAGAAGAATTCATATATCCGTTGTCAAAATACTGTTGTTGAAACCTGTTGCTGTCAAAGACAACAACAGCTTTCAGCAACACTATTTTGACAATGACCACATGTTATCATGGTGTATGGGGCTCATTAAGGAATGGTTAAGATTTAATTAATTTAATTAAAAATTTAATGTTGATAAATTTTAGCTTAGATATTTGTACAGGAATTACTGCTGTTATTGCATGTGTCGTGAACTCTCATCCTGCTGGATGCTAAAACCATCCATTATTTTATACAAGCTGCTGGAACCATTACATATTTTAATCATTTTGTTTCTGTAAGCTATAGCTAATTATGTCACCTACCACCTTAAGCAGAATGATGTTCCAAGCGACTATCGGTTAGATGAATTTACACGGAACTGAATAGACCTTGTAGATATGATGTTTATTTGTCATGCCAATATTGTTTTTGTGTCCATGACCCAAAACACAGACATTAGACTAGATTATCACACGCATGCACTTACACACATGCATGCATGCACAAACACGCACGCACACACTAATTTATCTTTCCCATCTAAAAAACTAAACTAATTATTATTATTATTATTATTATTATTATTATTATTATTATTATTATTATTATTATTAGCTGTCATATATAGGAAGCAGGATGATAATGATAAAAACGATTTCCCCAAGTCTTATATTTAGGGTGCAGTGAAAATATAAAATTTAAATGAAAGCCCCTAACAAGCAAATGATTAGTATGGATAATAACCCATGGGGTTTGGGGGTTACCAATCAGCATGATTAATATCCACTGGATCCATGGTATGTAGTTGGTGGATCCAGTAAGATTCACGATCCTTATGCGGGGCAGTGGCCTCGCGGGTTGTCAGGATCGTGACGAAGAACTTGTATGGCTCTGTATAGTATGCAGTTTGCATTGTGATCTGGGAGGTTAAAGTGCTGAGCGACCGGTGTGTCTGTGTTGTACTTAACATCTCTAAGATGTTCTTTAATGCATATTTGGAACTCACGTTTAGTTTCTCCAACATAGTGTTTTTTGCATAAGGAGCAAGTTAAGAGATGATGTTTCTGGTAGAGCAGTATGTGTTCACACAATTGTTGTATTTCAGACGTGTGTGTGTACTTTGGAAGGTTTTCCTGTTTGTTGTTTATTGCAGAAAACACATGTTTTTGGCATTTTTCAATTTTGTTTGGGATGATGCTACTCTGCTATCCCCTGGTGTTGGGGTACGTGAACTGCGCTTTGACCAGTTGGTCCTTCAGCGTGGGGTACCTTCTATAGCCATATAGAGGCTTCTCTGTGAAGGTGTCTCTACATTTGGCGCTGGTGTTCAAAAGACTCCAGTGTCTATTGATGATTTTCTTGAGTTGGATGCTGTGTTTGTGATAGTCTGTGATTAAAGGGATTCTCTTGTTTGGAATCCTTGTGTTTCTCGGTGCTAGGAGATCCATCCGTTCCTGTGTAAGCGCTTTGTTGTAGCTGTCAATTAGGATATCCTGCTAAGAACAACAGGAAGCGGCTAAGCTACAGTCAAAGCGGGGAACACTATAAAATGCGGGAAATTGCAGACAATGCGGCTAATACTCGCACACCGCATTTGCCGCATCTGTGACCAATGTAGCATTGTTACCCGCATCGGGAACATATAAAAGTTGGCCACAACTAGCAATTGGCATCCAGACTCGTCTCAAACTAGAGAAAGCGTCAGGCATATAACTTAGCAGAGGTTTTTTTAATTAAGCAAATGATTAGTACCTGCAAGGTGTTTTTACATTTTAATCCTTTTTCTGCTGTCAAATTATAACAATAGAGGAATCCAGTCTGTCAGTGAAATATATGTTGTCATAATGAATTATGTCACACATAGGTTAATGTCACAATCTATTACGTCATGAATGATGTATCTAAGTCTGTCATAAACACTTAATGGTCCGTCAAGTCGTATGAATTGTATGACTACTATTTAATAACCATTCTGTTGAACATTTCGAAACTAAAACCCAGTCATAATTTGTTTCACAGTATTCAACCGCCTACCTGGATAGTTTTCTGGAAACAGATTCTCGGAGTTTAGGGTTCGATTGATCCCAACACAGACAAAGCATGGGCGGAGCTTAGCTTGAAAGGGTGGGGGCATAGTAAAACTGGATTCTTCAGTTGCTTTGATTTGTGCACAAGAATTTTTATCTAAATTGAATAACATCTATGATAGATATTTCTTGAAACATTATTGGAAGCAAGAGGCTGCTGGCATTCTAACATAGATTTATATAATCATGGATGCACATCTCAATGCAAGAACCTTCTGGGGCGCTTTTGAATATATGATTTTATGGATATCGTCGGCCTACATGTGATGTGATTGATTGTGATGTCATATATTTGAGTGACAGATCAGACCAACCCATTATAATACAACATTTACTGTGAATATTTACGATGCGATGGCTTGGCGGAGAGATCAGTGCGCTGGGTCTTTTTAACCGGCAAACCTCAGTAATGGACTGTCTCACATTGGGTTGAAACAGGGACAATCTTCTTCATTCTCTCTTTCCACCTAGCAGTAAAATGGGGAAAAAACTGGAAATTAACCGTAATTGATTGAATAAAACCTGAAACTCTTTTAGCTCGGGTAAATTAAATTTAAAAGTGTGTACTACAGTATCTTCTTATAATAATAATACGGTAATAATAGTAATACGGTAATAATAATAATAATAATAATAATAATAATAATAATAATAACATACTTAGGTATACTCAAGAGACTAATCACCCTTTGGAGCCAAAGAGGGTGGTTCCTTGCGACAGGTGGTTGACATCAAGGAGCCACCCTCTTTGGCTCCAAAAGACATATCTTATAATCTCTTGTATTGAGAGACTGCTTGTCGACGCTCTTCTGGCTAACACTATCTATTAAAGTTCCAGTGTAACTGGAAATATTTTTCTAGAAATTTGTAAACAATAAAATCTAATTCTTAATTTTATGTATTAAAACTAAAATTGTTTCACCCATCTATTATGAATGGATTCAGCCAATAGAATGTCATCCCGTTTGATAGTAATGGTTTGTACTGTAAATTTTCTGGAGTGAATGTTGAATCCACGCTCCCACCCCACCCCCAGCCACGGTTATATTGTGTATCATAGCTACCGGTATATTAATATCGTAAGACATGCTCCAAAAATACTGTTTTCAAGGATAGGTTGCTTGGAAGATTTCTATATGGGTTATTGTAGAAATTGATATACATATTTCCTTAAAAAATTAATTTTCATTGACCAGTAGTTGTTATCACCTGTGCGATAGGTATACACACTAGACATATGAATATTAATTTCTTCAACATATTATACGATATTCTTAAGATCTGAGCTATTCTGTTGAATATTTTGAAATTAATTTGACTGGAAGCAGTTGCTTGATACTGGTCATTTAAAGATGAATGTGCTAACAAATAAATCTAGCTTCATTAAGGGTTTAATGCTAGACAGACGCGTTCTCATTTAAAATTACTCTTAACCCGTAACACACTGGTGTCAAAATTTAAGTTTTCAAATTAAATTAAAAGATGAACTGATGTTCATTTTTCAAGAAATTTTGTGGGAGATGGTTCTGTTGTAGAAAGTAATATTGTCCACCAAATTTGTTGAAAAATGTACACCAGTTTCTTTGATATTGACACAATAAAAGATAGAATATTGACATCAGAGTGCTATGGGTTAATACTGAACTCTGGTGTTTTCTTAGATGATAATAATAAATGTGTGTTTAACAAGAGAATGTTCAAAATAAATAACATGTGCAGTCGATTGTATTCTGTCGCAAATCCCCATAATTTCGCCATCTTTGACATTCGGCAACACACTCCACCCCACACACTGGAGGCGGATCCTATTGTAAATGTTGCCGTGCAGTCAGCAATCATATGATTAACTCACATAACAAATTTGATTGCATTCCACCAAACGGTTTCTGAGGTGGGGTGGGAGCTTAGTATAAACATTGTCTCGCAATCCACAATCATATATGTAACTGACATACCAAATATGGTTGAATTCCATCAACTTTGGCTTCCAGGTGTTGGGGAGAAGGGGGTGGGGGTGCAGAGTTTAATATAAACATTGTCTCGCAATCATGTGGCTAACTAACATACCAAATTTGGTTGATGGACATTTTCTATGAGAAGATTAAGATTTTCTAAGATTTCTCTTTAAAGTTTACGGGTAAAGTTGCATATTCACACCAGGATGCTTGAAAAAAAAAGTTTTAAATTGTATATTTTTATGGACTTAGGTGGAGTATTCCAGATTTAGCTATGCCTCACCCACCTCTAGCTAAGCTCCACCCACGCTTTGACCGTGTTGGGATCAATCGATCTTGGATCCTGGCACTCTGAATCTCAATTTACAGAAAACTATACAGGTAAGCTGTTGAATATTTTGAAACTAATTTGCGGCAACAGTGGGCAGGCAAATTAGTTTCAAAATAATCAGCAGCATGTTTATTAAATGGTAAAGACATACAATTCGTACAACAATGCGTAGTCCATCATCAATTATCTATTCGGGACAAATTTATCGACATCATTCATGATGTAATTGATTATGACATCAGCCTACACATTTAAGTGATTATGACGTCATGATTGATGGATAAACTGGAATCCTCCATTGTGTACCTCGATGCAGTAAAATGAAATAAATCGTAGCATATGATGGATTCATTCAGTATAAATTAATATTTTTTTAGTTCTGAAGTTAAATTAGGTATTTATATATTACATTATTAATTTATGCTGAATGAAATCATTATATGTTAAGATTTATTTAGTTTCATTACATTGAGGTACACAATTTATGCCTATAAACATACGGGATGCAATTTTATTTGTTTTATTTTCAGGCATTTGTGAATGTACTTCTTTAGATATTTTTCCTAACACTGCTGACTACGTTTGTCACCCCATAGCATGGTTATTTAAGGTTTTCGTGTTGACATTTGTGCGATCGTTGAATTAATTTACAGTATTCTTATGTATATTAACCTTTTAATCATCAATATGCTCCAGGGGAGATAACTCATGATTACAATAATACAAAATTTTACAGAAAATACAAGGAAAATATATTTCTTAGACCGAATTGTCAAGCCAGCCAAAAGCGGGCAGTTTTTACTCTGGTCTTGTGAAATATCCATTTGCTGACTATTTTCTAAAATTCATCACTGAATGAATGGTTCAATAACTGAGCCTGTAATTCCAGGGGTAAATTTTCAAATATAGTCTTGTTTGGGCTGCAAATTGACACTCAGTGACCAAAAAACTAAATTTTTTGGACAAATCAATCCAAACCGTGACCAATTACTGTCTGACTGCTGAATTTCTGCAGACTACATTTCTCATGGGGTTTAACTCTGGAACTGCTGAATTATTGCCCTTTGAAATTATTGTCTGGTGGCTTGCAGGAGTTAAATTGTTACATCTTTCCAGTTATACGGCGGGTCTCTTTATAAGATTATTATAAGCCAACCATATCAATCACAACCTTTCCAAAATACATTTTCCAAAACCTACATCTGTTTATTTAGAGAGCATAAGAGGTTTTTTCCTTAGAAGCTGTGACGGTTGAAGGGTTGCTTTGTTAGTTTAATTTCTTTACTATTTCTTCTTTTGTTGTTATTTTTTCCTTTGTTATTATAATGTGGCAATTCTAAATTTATTTACACATGCTGTCACCAAGTTTTCCTGTTAGATTATTATTATTATTGCAATTACACTATAATTTTATTGTTGTTGTTGTTATATTATTACTACTACTACTACTACTACTACTACTACTACTACTACTACTACGACTATAACTATTACTAATTATTCTTATATTAAACCTTGTGTTCCCTGTCATTCTTTATCTGAGCTCCTCTGCCATTTCCTGTACAATACAATTCACTATATATACATATTAAAATAAACCTTAAACAGAATGATGAAGAGTTTCTTAAGACAGTGTCCAGACTTTGTTTTTCTTCTCTCGCCGCATTCCCCCCCCCCCCCCCCCCCCCCCCCCCCCCCTCTGCAACACCATTCAGAGATGTTGACAGCATAAGTGGAAAATCGGCTGTTTCGCTGAATGTGTGTACTGAACCACGGAGCGCTGTATGAAGTTCGCTTTTTTGTCAGCTTTGAGGAAAGTGTGTGTGTGTGTGTGCGTGCGTGCGTGTGCAACCCTAATATTCCGACTCATCGTTATCGTATCAATGAGTCCCTCAGTTAGCAGCCTCCATCACTGAAATTACTGTATCTCAATTGCAAACCACATGTATGGGTAAAATGTTAAACTAATCTGCTAAAAGCTGTTGGCATCATCTTCCAGTACTAGTCTTATACAGAATTACATGGAAATTAGTAAGATTAACTGGAACCATTAGTAAAACAAATTAGTAGATCCATTAGTAAATTGTAAAAATGAAAGGACGTAATCTGTAATCATAATAACTGCTAAAGTAACATGATACAATGATGTTGGGGTGAAAAGGGCAACGGTTAAGGTTATTGTAACATTGGTAATAATGGGAGTGGGGGGGTTTTCATCATTAAAATTTTGTGTTTGTCTCAACTTAGCAGGTCATATCTCATGTTTGCTTAATCTTTCTTGACCCAAACTCATACACATACTTCCTTATAAGGAGAAGGCAATGACCTTTGCTCTAAAAGAGCAATATTATTGTGATATTGGTACATGACTGTTTTGTCAGCATTAACATTTTGTGCTTAGCTCAACTTAGGTCATAGCTCATGTTTGGTTAATCATACTGGACCCAAGCTTAAACACATTCTTCCTTATCACGAGAGCGCATGACACAATGGCATTCGTGGTCAAATGTCATTGTTCTGTTGGGGCCAAAGTTGGAAACATGCTTCTTTAAGGTGAGTGGAAATGACACATGACTGAATGTAGTCAAAATGTCAAAGGTCAAGGTCACTGTGTCCTTGCTAAAACCTAGGATGTTTTTTGTTATCAAAACAAACATTTTGCATTTAGCTCAACAGTTAATATCTCTTTTTTGGTTAAGCATACAGGGCCCAGATTCGGACACATCCTTCCTCATTAGATGGTATGACACAATCACCTTGGCATCAGAAGATCAAGGTCAGTCTGCTAATGACAAAATTCAAGGGTTTTTTCACCAATAACATTTTGCATTTACCTCAACTTCACAGTTCTTATCTAATATTCTGGTAGTCATACTGCACCCAAACTTCGGCTCTTGCTAATGAGAGGGTTTGAGGCAATTACTTTTGGGTGGACAGGGCAAAGGTCATGGCCATTAACAAGTGTATTGATAAGGCCTTCTATATTTATTTTATGTTTTGCGTCAAGTTTGATAGTTCATTGCAAAGTCGTAAAGTCGAGCTTCATGTCTGCATTGCAACCACATTTCTGGTTGGCTATAGCGAGAGACACATAGGCTGATTGGCTGAAGCGATAGATGCTCATTAATTTTAGCCAGCTGTTACTGGAATATTGATTTTTAGCTCAATCATACGAAGTGAAATGAGCTATTGTCATACCCTGGCCATTGTCCGGCGGCAGCTGTGGGGGTGTCATCATACAATTTGTTTTAGCTCAACTTTTCGGCTTATAACTCATGCTTGCTTAATCATACTGGACCCAAACTTGGACACCTGCTTCCTTATAATGACATGGCATCACACAATGAGCATGGACTCAAAAGGCCAAAGGTCACGGTGACTGTGACCTTGCTAAAGACCATGTTTTTTCATCATTAACATTTCCTGTTTAGTTCAGCCTATTAGTTTATATCTGGTGTTTGGTTAATCTTTCTGTACCCGAAGTTGGACACATTCTTCCTTATAACGGCATGGCATCACACAATGACCTGGTGTCCAATGGTCACGGTCACTTTGACTTTGGTAAAACCCGTGCGTTTTCAACATTACCGTTTTCTGTTTAGCGAGCTTCATGTCTGCATTGCTACCACATTTCTGGTTGGCTATAGCGATAGATACATAAGCTGATTGGCTGAAGCAAGAGAGCTAAAAATTATGTTTGGCTCAACTTAGCAGCTTATATCACATCTTTGGTTAATTATACTGGACCCAACCTTGGACACATGCTTCTTTATAATGACACAGCATCACTCAAAAGGTCAAAGGGCAAGGTCACTGTAACCTAGGTAAAAACATTGGTTTTTTAACATTAGCTTTTCCGGTTGTCTCAACTTAGCCGGTCATATCTCAACTTCATACGGACCCAAACCTGGGCACATGCTTCCGTGTGAGAGGGGATCACATAATGACCTTAGGGTCAAAAGGTCATAGTCACGATGACATTGATAAAAACTGTGTTTTTTGTTAACTATGCAAGACCCACCCTTGGACACATACTTCCTTATAATTGGAGGGCATGATACAATAAATGTTGGGGTCAAAAGGGCAAAGGTTACGGTTATTGTGACATTGATAATAGACATTTGTGTATTTTCATCATAAAAATTATGTGTTTGGCTCAACTTAGCAGTTCATATCTCGTGTTTGCTTACTCTTCCTTGACCTAAACTTGTACACACACTTCCTTATAAGGAGAAGGCAGGACACAATGACCTTTGCACTAAAAGATCAATATTATTGTGATATTGGTACATGACTGTTTTATCAGCATTAACATGTTGTGCTTAGTTCAACTTAGTAAGTCATAGCTTATGTTTGGTTAATCATACTGGACCCAAGCTTAAACACATTCTTCCTTATCACGAGAGCGCATGACACAATGGCATTCGTGGTCAAATGTCATTGTTCTGTTGGGGCCAAAGTTGGAAACATGCTTCTTTAAGGTGAGTGGAAATGACACATGACTGAATGTAGTCAAAATGTCAAAGGTCAAGGTCACTGTGTCCTTGCTAAAACCTAGGATGTTTTTTGTTATCAAAACAAACATTTTGCATTTAGCTCAACAGTTAATATCTCTTTTTTGGTTAAGCATACAGGGCCCAGATTCGGACACATCCTTCCTCATTAGATGGTATGACACAATCACCTTGGCATCAGAAGATCAAGGTCAGTCTGCTAATGACAAAATTCAAGGGTTTTTTCACCAATAACATTTTGCATTTACCTCAACTTCACAGTTCTTATCTAATATTCTGGTAGTCATACTGCACCCAAACTTCGGCTCTTGCTAATGAGAGGGTTTGAGGCAATTACTTTTGGGTGGACAGGGCAAAGGTCATGGCCATTAACAAGTGTATTGATAAGGCCTTCTATATTTATTTTATGTTTTGCGTCAAGTTTGATAGTTCATTGCAAAGTCGTAAAGTCGAGCTTCATGTCTGCATTGCAACCACATTTCTGGTTGGCTATAGCGAGAGACACATAGGCTGATTGGCTGAAGCGATAGATGCTCATTAATTTTAGCCAGCTGTTACTGGAATATTGATTTTTAGCTCAATCATACGAAGTGAAATGAGCTATTGTCATACCCTGGCCATTGTCCGGCGGCAGCTGTGGGGGTGTCATCATACAATTTGTTTTAGCTCAACTTTTCGGCTTATAACTCATGCTTGCTTAATCATACTGGACCCAAACTTGGACACCTGCTTCCTTATAATGACATGGCATCACACAATGAGCATGGACTCAAAAGGCCAAAGGTCACGGTGACTGTGAACTTGCTAAAGACCGTGTTTTTTCATCATTAACATTTCCTGTTTAGTTCAGCCTATTAGTTTATATCTGGTGTTTGGTTAATCTTTCTGTACCCAAAGTTGGACACATTCTTCCTTATAAAGGCATGGCATCACACAATGACCTGGTGTCCAATGGTCACGGTCACTTTGACTTTGGTAAAACCCTTGCGTTTTCAACATTACCGTTTTCTGTTTAGCGAGCTTCATGTCTGCATTGCTACCACATTTCTGGTTGGCTATAGCGATAGATACATAAGCTGATTGGCTGAAGCAAGAGAGCTAAAAATTATGTTTGGCTCAACTTAGCAGCTTATATCACATCTTTGGTTAATTATACTGGACCCAACCTTGGACACATGCTTCTTTATAATGACACAGCATCACTCAAAAGGTCAAAGGGCAAGGTCACTGTAACCTAGGTAAAAACATTGGTTTTTTAACATTAGCTTTTCCGGTTGTCTCAACTTAGCCGGTCATATCTCAACTTCATACGGACCCAAACCTGGGCACATGCTTCCGTGTGAGAGGGGATCACATAATGACCTTAGGGTCAAAAGGTCATAGTCACGATGACATTGATAAAAACTGTGTTTTTTGTTAACTATGCAAGACCCACCCTTGGACACATACTTCCTTATAATTGGAGGGCATGATACAATAAATGTTGGGGTCAAAAGGGCAAAGGTTACGGTTATTGTGACATTGATAATAATGACATTTGTGTATTTTCATCATAAAAATTATGTGTTTGGCTCAACTTAGCAGTTCATATCTCGTGTTTGCTTACTCTTCCTTGACCTAAACTTGTACACACACTTCCTTATAAGGAGAAGGCAGGACACAATGACCTTTGCACTAAAAGATCAATATTATTGTGATATTGGTACATGACTGTTTTATCAGCATTAACATGTTGTGCTTAGTTCAACTTAGTAAGTCATAGCTTATGTTTGGTTAATCATACTGGACCCAAGCTTAAACACATTCTTCCTTATCACGAGAGCGCATGACACAATGGCATTCGTGGTCAAATGTCATTGTTCTGTTGGGGCCAAAGTTGGAAACATGCTTCTTTAAGGTGAGTGGAAATGACACATGACTGAATGTAGTCAAAATGTCAAAGGTCAAGGTCACTGTGTCCTTGCTAAAACCTAGGATGTTTTTTGTTATCAAAACAAACATTTTGCATTTAGCTCAACAGTTAATATCTCTTTTTTGGTTAAGCATACAGGGCCCAGATTCGGACACATCCTTCCTCATTAGATGGTATGACACAATCACCTTGGCATCAGAAGATCAAGGTCAGTCTGCTAATGACAAAATTCAAGGGTTTTTTCACCAATAACATTTTGCATTTACCTCAACTTCACAGTTCTTATCTAATATTCTGGTAGTCATACTGCACCCAAACTTCGGCTCTTGCTAATGAGAGGGTTTGAGGCAATTACTTTTGGGTGGACAGGGCAAAGGTCATGGCCATTAACAAGTGTATTGATAAGGCCTTCTATATTTATTTTATGTTTTGCGTCAAGTTTGATAGTTCATTGCAAAGTCGTAAAGTCGAGCTTCATGTCTGCATTGCAACCACATTTCTGGTTGGCTATAGCGAGAGACACATAGGCTGATTGGCTGAAGCGATAGATGCTCATTAATTTTAGCCAGCTGTTACTGGAATATTGATTTTTAGCTCAATCATACGAAGTGAAATGAGCTATTGTCATACCCTGGCCATTGTCCGGCGGCAGCTGTGGGGGTGTCATCATACAATTTGTTTTAGCTCAACTTTTCGGCTTATAACTCATGCTTGCTTAATCATACTGGACCCAAACTTGGACACCTGCTTCCTTATAATGACATGGCATCACACAATGAGCATGGACTCAAAAGGCCAAAGGTCACGGTGACTGTGACCTTGCTAAAGACCGTGTTTTTTCATCATTAACATTTCCTGTTTAGTTCAGCCTATTAGTTTATATCTGGTGTTTGGTTAATCTTTCTGTACCCAAAGTTGGACACATTCTTCCTTATAAAGGCATGGCATCACACAATGACCTGGTGTCCAATGGTCAAGGTCACTTTGACTTTGGTAAAACCCTTGCGTTTTCAACATTACCGTTTTCTGTTTAGCGAGCTTCATGTCTGCATTGCTACCACATTTCTGGTTGGCTATAGCGATAGATACATAAGCTGATTGGCTGAAGCAAGAGAGCTAAAAATTATGTTTGGCTCAACTTAGCAGCTTATATCACATCTTTGGTTAATTATACTGGACCCAACCTTGGACACATGCTTCTTTATAATGACACAGCATCACTCAAAAGGTCAAAGGGCAAGGTCACTGTAACCTAGGTAAAAACATTGGTTTTTTAACATTAGCTTTTCCGGTTGTCTCAACTTAGCCGGTCATATCTCAACTTCATACGGACCCAAACCTGGGCACATGCTTCCGTGTGAGAGGGGATCACATAATGACCTTAGGGTCAAAAGGTCATAGTCACGATGACATTGATACAAACTGTGTTTTTTGTTAACTATGCAAGACCCACCCTTGGACACATACTTCCTTATAATTGGAGGGCATGATACAATAAATGTTGGGGTCAAAAGGGCAAAGGTTACGGTTATTGTGACATTGATAATAATGACATTTGTGTATTTTCATCATAAAAATTATGTGTTTGGCTCAACTTAGCAGTTCATATCTCGTGTTTGCTTACTCTTCCTTGACCTAAACTTGTACACACACTTCCTTATAAGGAGAATGCAGGACACAATGACCTTTGCACTAAAAGATCAATATTATTGTGATATTGGTACATGACTGTTTTATCAGCATTAACATGTTGTGCTTAGTTCAACTTAGTAAGTCATAGCTTATGTTTGGTTAATCATACTGGACCCAAACATGCTTCCTTATAATGAGAGCGCATGACACAATGGCCTTCGGTGTCAAACGTCATTGCGCTCTTGGAAAAAATTGGTTTTTTGTTAACAGTAATGTTTTGTGTTTAGCTAAACTTCACTGTTCATATCTCATGTTTGCTAAGTCATACTGGAGCCAAAGTTGGACACCTGCTTCTTTAGCGTGAGTGGGAATGACACATGACTCAATGTAGTCAAAGGTCAAGATCACTATGTCCTTGCCAAACCTAGTTTTTGTTTCACCTGCGAAGTAGAAAGCGAGACATATGTGTCACTTTTCCGGCGACGGTGTCAACAATGTTCAGTTTTTGCGTTTAGCAAAACTTATCAGGTTATGTTTCAGGATTCGTTAATCTGATTGAAACTAAACTTAGATACATTGAAATTGTGACCTCTAATGTTAGGAAGCAGCATGTTGACATTGAAATCATAAAGTCGAAGGTCAATGTCATTCTGACCTCTAAAAACTTATTTTTCAATGTTAAGTTTTTAGGCTTAGCAAATCTTATTATGTTATATTTTGGAGACAATAATTGAAGACATGTGCAGCAAATGCCCTTCCAAAATGAAGCATAGACCAATAATTGAGGATCAGTTAAGAAGCATAGTCACTGGACTTAAGAACAACAAAGCAGCCGATCATCAAGGTCTCACTGCAGAACACCTAACACATGCTCCCCCTGTAGTCTTTCTCCACCTGACTATGTTAATGAATCAGATTATCGTTACGTGACATATTCCACTTGATATGAAACAGGGAGTGATAACCCCAGTACAGAAGAAATACAAAGACAGCAAACAAGTAACAAATTATAGAGGAATCACTGTTCTGTCAATTATAGGAAAGATACTGAAGAGAGTGATTCTAAGTCGAACTAAATCCATGCATGATAGTATTGAGTCAAAGATGCAGAGAGGCTTAACAGAAAGGTCTTCCTCAACAAACACGAGCTCTGATCATCTCGGAGACGACAACGGCACCAAAGACAACCATGAGCAGCTTACTTTGGTAACACTAGATGCTTGTAAAGCCTTTGATGTCGTATGGCATGCCTCATTACTACGCAAAATATACAACAATGGAGTTAATTGTTCACTCTGGTGCATGATCAAGGAGCTCTACTCCGAGGCTCAATCTTCCATTAAACTGAGTATAAGTCTGTCAGACACGTTTACAATACACCAAGGTGCTCGCCATGGAGGAATCCTATCTACAATTCACTACAAAATCTTCATCAACAAACTTGCTGGAGGGAATAAATATTGGTGCCAAAATCGGACAGCTGCTGTGCGCCAACTTGTGCTGATGATATTGCCCTGCTTGCATGTGACACCAACCATCTACAGGAACTGCTCAACATTGTTAACCACTATACGTGTCAAGAGCGGTATACCATCAATCCAACAAAAAGTGCCCTAGTCTCTCAATAAGTGCCCCCAAGGAGACACCAAGTATCCATCGAGGGGAGTCCCAAATTGACCAGTCATGTTGTGAGACACATCTGAGAATAGAATGTTCGACCAACTGTATAGAAAATGTCAAAAAATGCATAGTCAACTCGAAGAACCATCTACTCACTAATGGGGGCAGGTCTGCATGGAGACGGTGGTATGTCCCCTGTGGTCGCCACAAAAATATGGAAGATCTATTGTGTATCAAGACTCCTGTATGGTCTGGAAATCATCAGGTTGTCACAAACTGATCTAAATTACATCGAACAATTTCAGTATACTGTCCTCAAGCGACTGCAGTCCCTCTCAAAAACACTGCCACAACAGCCTCTCTCTGCTTATTGGGGATTCGTCCAGTCCAAACGGAACTAGACTGCAGAAAGCTCACATTGCTAGCAAACATCCTAAAAGATAGCAACACTCGAATTTCAAATAGCTGCCAGACAACTTGCAGTAAAGTCCAGCAAGAGCAACAGCTGGTTTGTGTCATGTCAATCTTTACTAGATTAGCAACATGCCTACCAACACAGTGCGGAAATCTCTGGTTGACACTCAAATAAACAGCGCCATACACTCCTCATGGGAATCTGATAGATCCAGCTTCAAGTACTTGAACATTGCAGCGTGTGCAGTGAACACCATCCATCACTGCTGGGCCGCTGCTGACAACACTACCAGAGATTCTACAAGGGCCGCAATCAAAGCAAGACTACTAACAGGTGCCTACATACTGAAGACAAACCATGCATGCTTCAATCAGCACTCGGTCTCGGAGGAAAGTCCACTCTGCCATGCTGCTCCAGAAGACACAACTCACTTCATCGTCTCTTGTGTAAGATTGGAGGAGTTCAGAAGTCTGCATCTGGAAAGAATCCTCTCTATACTCTACCGGGAAAATGATTTAGATCTCATCAGCAAGCTAACAACCGAGCATGAAAATACCACTCAACTGATCCTTGACCATGCAACAATTCTTGTCGAGCCAATGTATAAGCTCCACAAACTCACTTGAAATAGCAACGGTCACATGCGTTCTTTGCTATTCTCTGCATCTGGTCCTGATAGAACAAGCCACATCAACAACAAAATGTTGCTTTTACCTCAACTTAGGAGTTCTTATCATGTTCTGGCAATCATACTGCACCCAAACTTGGGCTCTTGCTCATGAGAGGGTATGAGGCAATTACTTTGGGGACGACAGGGCAAAGGTCATGGCCATTGACAAGTGTATTGATAAGCCTTCTATCATCATCTTATGTTTGACGTCAAGCTTCATAGTTCATTGCAAACTCGTAAAGTCGAGTTTCATGGTTGCATTGCAACCACATTTCTGGTTGGCTATGGTGATAGACGCGTGATCTGATTGTTTAAAGTAATAGACGCACATAAATTATAGCTAGATGTTACCCAATGTTGATGATTAGTTATAGTCAATTATGCGCAATCTGATTGGCTGAAGCGATAGATGTGCATAAATTATAGCCAGCTGTTATCCAATATTGATTATTTGTGCAAGGGATAGTGCTACTTTTTGGACATCTGTGGTCTCAATTATTATAACAGTCAAAAGCAATAGACGCATGAAAAGACTGGCTGAAGCAACAGATAGTCAATTACTAAATATTTGCGCAAGTGATAGTATCATTCAGGGCTGGAGTAACTGTAGCTTGTAACTGTAACTGACTGTAACTTAGTTACATTTTTCATGTAACTGAAATAACTTGTAACTGAAGAATTTTTTAGTTACAGTAACTGAAATCTAACAAGTTACATTACAGAAGTATCTGAAATTTCAGTTACTTTTCAGTTACATTTCAAACGTTTTTACCAAATTTATTACAATTTTCTTAATTTGCTGCAAAGCTGCTATTATACACGTGACACTCCAATATCACAATTTCAATGTAATCATTCAGGTAAGCTGTTGAATATATTGAAGCTAATTTTACTGGAAGATGTTGATGTCATGGGCAACAATTTTATTTCCAAACATCAATGATATTTATTTTAGAAATTTGTCATTGGAATGACTGGCTTGATTATTGGAATAGTCATTCCAGTGGTAAATTTGCATCTTGTAGCCTAGAAAATAGACATTTCTTGACCAATCTTGACCATTAAAGGGTTAACCCACTCTACCTGTATATGTGATATTTTAGCAATAATAATCTGATTGTTATTGCTACATCAGACAACAACAACCTTTAATCAAAATCGTATACAGTTTTTACATTAATCTACAATGTAGTTTAGAAATCTACCACAGTGTGATTAACAGCATGTCCTGTTCTTTTCTTTATATACTATTGATTAGGCCAGCTTAGGACATCATTGCTCAGCAATTATGTTCAAGTTAAATTCAATTCAAATAGGTGTGGTGATAAAGATCAAAGGACAATGCCATTGATAAAAGTCAAGCCATCAACCATTTTAGTATAGCAGACAAAACTAATTTTACTGGAAACTGTTATATTGCCCCATGGTAGATGGCGGATTATCTTATCATAGAAAGTCAATGCGCTAAGGAAATCTGTTGAACAGTTTGAAACTAATTTCACTGAAAGATGTTGATACCTATGGTAGCAAAGCTTTCAGTCAAATTAGTTTCAAAATATTCAACAAGATCATTATTACATAATAAATAATGTGAAGCATTGGCACGTACATGACATCACACACTATTACTTGAGGAGACAAAATGGCGCCGATCACTGTTCTACGTTCACATGATATTACTAAGCATAATTCTGATGCAGATAAGTGAATGTGACATATGAATAAAATGTATTCTAATGGTCTCCCAATTGTCAGCCGATGTTGATTTTTGGCTATAGCGAGGAACGTGTGATCTGATTTGCTGACGCACCAGACACAGAATTATTGATTATTGCCAATAGTGATAGACGCACACAAATTATAATTACAGTTCAAAGTTCAAAGTTGTTTATTTCATACCATATTTTACATATATAAAAATCGAAAATGGGCAGTCCATCAAAGGCACAGCCTTTGAGTCGATGGACACCCTGACATACAAAACGAGACAGTGTACATTCCATAGGGGATGACAGCTGCTATGATGCTGATGCTATGACATGTAGTATATAGCATGTAGCTTATACTTATGCACACACACACACACGCACGCACGCGCGCACACACAGTAGTAGTAGTAGTAGTAGTAGTAGTAGTAGTAGTGGTGGTGGTGGTGGTGGTGGTGGTGGTGGTGGTAGTGGTAGTGGTAGTAGTAGTAGTAGTAGTAGTAGTAGTAGTAGTAGCAGTAGCAGTAGTAGTAGTAGTAATGGCGGTGATTGCAGTTTGATTTGTCTCATGTTTGTATTAAATATTATAAATTAACAGATAATCTATATCAATCAGATGCAAAATTTGCATTGCTTTAATACCTGTCCAATATAGATTCTCTGGCAATTTTTTTAAAGGATTTCTGATTTAGGATTTTTTCGCGTATTTTTGTACTGGTGCTGTTCCATAGTTTTGTGGCTGCTACTGTGATTCGTCGTTTTCCCGTTTCTGTTCTCATAAATTGGGTGTGTAGATTATGTTTGGCCCTAGTGTTGTCTTTATGGATATCAGTGCTGTGTGTGAAGTTGCAGGCGATGGATTGTGGCAATGTTTTGTGGTGATAATCTTTAACAATGGTTTACATCTGTAGTTTGCCTATGTCAGCGAGTTTTAAAAAAATTTCTGATTTGAATATATTCTGGGCCCCTGCTGGTTTTGAAAAAGAATTTTACTCCCTTTTTTTTTAAGGCTGTTAAGCTTTGCTAGATTGCTCTTGTGCGTATTGGTCCAGATAGAGTTGCAGTTGACGTGGGAGAACAAGGTTGCAGTATAGTGTTTTAATAGTATTTGGTGTCATGTATGGTTTTAGTGTTTGTATGACACCTATGCCCCTTGCTACTTTTGCTGTTACTATCTCAATTTGTTTAGCCCAGGTCAGATGTTTGTAGACTCCCCAGAATTTTGCAAATGTGGATTCCTCAATTTCTTTTTTGTTTATATAGATTTTATGAGTGTCCTCTTTCTTTAATTTCAAATTTGTAAATAACATATAATTTGTTTTATCAACATTTAGTGATAATTTGTTAATTGCAATTATGGGTTAATTGCAAACCAGTTGGTAATTTCTTCCATTTCCTTGTTTACCTTTCTATATAAGGTATCTATGTTGTCCTCACAGCAAAAGGCATTGGTATCATCGGCGAACAGTATCAGTGACATGTGTTTGCAGATATTGGGTAAGTCATTGATATATAAGAGGAACAGCAGGGGGCCAAGAATAGATCCCTGAGGAACACCACATGTCAATTGCCTGTTTTCAGAGCATACCTCATTACATTAAACACATTGAGTTCTTTCACTTAGATAACTCTGAAACCAAGTGAGTGCACTACCTCTTATGCCATAATAGGCATGTTTGTCTAATAGAATTCGGTGATTAATGGGGTCAAAGGCTTTTGAAAGGTCCAAAAAGATGCCTGCTATGCTTTGTTTCTTTTCCAGTGATTCAATAATTTTTTCAGTCATTTCGATTATTGCATGCATTGTTGAGTGTTTTTCGCGAAATCAATATTGTAATCTGTACAGAATTGACTTTTTGTCTAGGTAGCTTGTCAGCCGATTGTACATTAGGCGCTCTAGGAGTTTGGAGAAGAGTGGAAGTATGGATACTGGCCTGCAGTTTGAGAAATTAGTCGAATCCTTGGCTTTGTAAATGGATGTAACACGTGCAATTTTTAATTTTGCTGGGAAAGTGCCTTGTGTTAAAGAAAGATTGCAAATGTGGCTTAGTGGGTTGAGAATACCGACAGCACAGTTTTTGTAAATACGCCACTTAAAGCCATCGATGCACTTTTTGATGGGTTAAATGTGCTTAGTATAGTGGAAATTTCTTCCGTGTTAGTAGGATTACAAAAGAACGATGATTGATAGCTGCCTGCAAGGAAATCAGTAAACAAATTTATTGGAATTTGCTTGGATTTTGTTCGAAAGTTGTGGTCCCATATTTACGAAATAATTGTTGAATCCATTGGCAATTTCAAATTTATCCGTGAGGACTGTTGTCACAAAGAAATTGTGTCTTTTGTGCCCTGTTGGTCTTATTTAGAAGCGATTTAATAATTTTCCTTTATATCATTTTTTGACTGTTCGAATTTACTCTGATAGTATGTTTTCGTGGCTGTTTTGATAATTTGGTCTAATTTGTTTCTAAATTTCTTTTAATGGATATCATTGTGTTTAGTTTGACACTTAATAAATGTTAAGTAGAGTTTGTGTTTCTTGTGGCAGGCAGCTATTAGTCCGTTCGTAAGCCATGGTTTAGTTGGGTTGTGCTTAAATCTTTTATTTTCTTTCATTGGGAAGCTTTGATCAAAAATAGATGTGCATATGTCATGAAATTTGTTGTAGGCATGCTCACAAGAGTGTATGTTTATTATTGAGCTCCAGTCAGTCTCAGCCATGGACCTTTTGAATTTTTCAATGTTGACCTGGCAGTAATCTCTGCATTTAAATCTTTCCTGCTCAAATTTTTTTTATATGTTTGTTGTTTTTCTAGAAGAAATATAGGTAAGTGGTCTGAGATATCAGTTACGAAAATTCCGACTTGATTTTTACTAATATTGTGGTTAATGTTATTGCAGAATATGTTGTCAATGACGGTTGCTGTAGATTCAGTTATTCTGGTTGGCTTGGTTATTGTCGGATAACAGAAGCAGGTATTTAGTAGATTGATAAACTCTTTTGTATGACAACATTTTTGTTGCTGCAGGTCAATGTTGAAATCACCCATCAGGTAGGCTATCTTGTTTTCTCCTTGAATAATATCGAGACTTTTGCTTAAAGATTCGATGAATTGTTTGTTATCACTGTTAGGAGGCCTATAGATTGTACCAATAATTTAGTTTTTACCTTTTTGAATTGGAATTTCAATGAATATCGTCTCAATGTAGTCTTCGATTACAGAAAGATTTTGACTTTCGGTGAACTGGATGCTGTCTTTTATGTACATGCCTACACCACCACCACCGCCCTTGTTAATTTTTTCATCTCTGTGCTTTTCAATAAAGGTATAGTTGTTCTTGTTAACTAGGGGAGTAGGTGAGTTTAGTTATAGCCATGTATCTGTAATTCCAATAATCCCAAACTCATGTGCACTCATGTCTAAAAAATTATTTAACTTGTCATTGTTCTTCAGTATCGACCGGGTGTTTGCGTGCATGAGTGAGAGGGCAATGCTTTCCTTGCTATTTATTATTTTATCATTAAATGTACTTAGAAGTGTGTAGTTACAGGTTTGTGGAGGTATATTTAGGTCACTTCTAGCATCTTTTGGATTGATGTCTCTATATGCGTCTGTGTTTAGTTTGAAGGAGTTTAGTATGAGATCTTGTATATGCTCTGTGTAGTTGAATTCGACATGTGGATTCCTGATTGCATGTGTGTAGTCAGTGTCGTCATTAATGTGGTTATATTGGAATAGTGATTTGTTGCAGTTTAGACACCACCAAGGTTTGTCATCTGACTCAAGTTGAGAATAATCGGTAGAGGTTAGGTTAGAACATCTTAGGTGAACCCACATGCTACACAAATCACATAATAAGGCTTTTTGATTATTTTTAACAGGTTTCATGCAGGATGAGCAAGGGAATTTGGTTGGCATGGTAAGGGAAAACTACAGGAGGACAAATTACTAGGGTGGGGATAAGATTGGGTGAATGAGCTACCAGAAGTAATTTCCTCGTCTTGGCATTTACAGAATTTATGTATGGCTGTAATGGATGCGTTGGTGGAATCTTAATTCTGGGTTTGTAGGTGGATAAGTGGTGGTGATTGTGGGATTTTAACGGCATAATTGCAAAAGTAGACAGGTAGTAGATAAGCTATGGATCGCACCAGTACGGTGAGCAATAATATCTGAATATATGTAAAGTATAATGCATAATGTTATCAGAATAAAAATAAATAATCATACAAAAGGAACAAAGTAAAAAAGTAGCCTCTTGAGGCTAAGTTAAGGCAATTATGTAAGTATGACAAGCAGGTTTATGCTATATCCCTGTAGCCCCCGACCACTCGTCGGTCGAGACCAGCTGGCCGGGGATTGAGTCCATTTGAAGACAGGAAGGAGACTATTTCCGAGAATTTACCACTTGGATTACTGGCTTGATAAACTAGTCATTCCAGTGGTAAATCCCCGTTCAGTGAGAAGTTTGAAATTTTCACGACAGATTTGGGGGTTAAAGGGTTAGATGAAGATGAACGCAAGCCGGCCAATGCTTGCAAACATAGGATGGGAGAAACAAGAGAATGACAGGGGACATAAATAGTCCCATACATATACTAGGCTCTTGTGGTTGATGAATATCCACAGAGCACTAATTTACTCAAAGCCATTTCTGGTATCAGCAGCAACAGCTTCCAGTTAGAGTAATCCAGAAGAATACCTCATAAACCTGTCCGTGAGTATTTGTATATGACTATTTCAGGTTAATTTTCCAGAGTGAAGGGCAGATAGGCGTGGCAAATGAAAAACAACTTGTTTAACATGTTAACAGGCAATAGCAAAAGCTGGAACAAAATCATAGAAGCTAAGGATGCTAACTTCATGCAGGCAAGTTCAGGTCATGCAGGATCGGTTAACGCATACGTTTTAACAACTAAATTACCATCTCTGATATGGCTTGGGTCTGTCAGGATAAGTTATCTTCTTGACCAGATCACAATTGCTATTATATATATTTATAAATCTGAAAATAAAATGACAATAGTAATATGGAGAATGGTAGTATGAGATGATTATTGGAATATAACTTGATACTGATATGGTGGTGACATAAGATATTCCATGGTCTAGATGTTGTGATTATGACAGGCACACAGACAGTGTGAGTAATGGGGGAGGTTCATATTTATGGAAATTGGAACGCATTTGAGGACTGTATATGAGTGGACACCCACATCCCCCCACCCCTCCCACACACACAACCCACGGAGGAAAATTAAAAAATTAGATGCTCTGAGAAGCCATCAGACACATTATGCTTCATAAATAGAATCGCCAACTTGTTTGCAAATTGTTCCTTTAATTTACATGGAATTTAGAATTGCAGGTTGGCCCACAGCTGACATCTGATCTGGAGGGCCTGACCGCCATTCTAGTGATAATATTTGAATACAGACCTATTTGATCTATGATGAACAGTTTTATGTAATTAGATATTTTATAGGCCCATCATCATTCGAAACAGTAAGTGAGACATATGTATCACTTTTCCGACGGAGTTGACGACGGCATCAACAATGTTAAGTTTTTACACTTAGCAAACTTTTCAGCATATATTTCAGGATTTGTTATTCCTATTGCAACTAAACTTCGTTACCTAATTGCCGAGGGCACAAGGTCAAAGGTCAAGGTCATTGTGGCCTTGATACAAAACTGGGTTTTCTTTCAATTTTAAGTTTGTGCGTTTAGCAAAACTTCTCAGCTTGGATGCATTGTTACCTATAATGTTAAGAAGCAGCATGATAACATGGAGGTCACAAGGTCAAAGGTTATGGTCACTGTGACAAACTTGAGACAGGCGAGACATTTCAGGAGACAGACGAGACATTTGATTCTGGGGAATTATTGTTATTGGTGAGGAACTTTCGTGTGATAATTAGCTAAAACGTTATTTTGGTAACCACGCCAGTTGTGAAGAACAAAAACAACAACTGCAATACAATTAACTCTTTTAACCTGAGAAACGAAATATGAAAATTTATTGGAAACATAGAAAATATGTGTTGTCACCAATTTTTCGTATTTATCGTTGACTATTTTGAAAGAAATATGATGTATTCCTTTGTGGTTGAAGGTAGAAATGGTGTCCAGTCAATTTGTTTCAAAATATTAAACAACTTATCAGTGCGGTTGTTTATGGTTTAAAGAGATAAAACAATTCAATTGATGGGTGGGATGGTTGATGGAGACATGAAAAATGTAATTTGTGTTAGCTATGTACATCACAAATTTCTCTAATACGTTTTTGTCTATCTCTATGACTGTAAAGAGTGACTTCAATAGTTAGAGAATTGGCCTTAGAAAGGGTCAGTTATCTTACGGCAGTGGGTGATGGGCTTTCACCGTGACAACTTCAAAACTAGTTTTCAAAACATTTAGGCATTTAGACAAGAGTCATTAAACACATCATAATACTAAATTGGACAAAAAGTATAACTATGTAGCTCTGGATCCACGAAATCTAATTCTGAACATTCGACTGGTGATGTGGGTTTGGGGAAAGGGAGCCCACCCCCTATCCACCCACCCCTCTCCACTCCAACCCCCTCCTCCACTCCAGAATCCACTCCAAAGCCGGGAGAACTACGACACAGGCATAAATGGGGAAATTCATTAAGACCATGTTAAACCTTAGTGAAAGCCATGTATCACAACTTCAAAACAATAAACTGTTGAATATTTTGAAAAGCCTGAAAGCTGTTGCTGCCGTACCAATGATGGTCAGTCAAATTATTTTAAAATATCAACAGAAAATTAGTAATGTGTTGTAATTTGTCACTGGCCTTGAAGATCTCGTGCGATTATAATATGATGACAGCGCATGTTCTAAAATGTGTATGGCGAAATGACAGAACTCTGGTTGTGCGGGTGGGTTCGTCCAAACGACCCCAACCCTGAACCCCTCTCACTAGCTGTCACCCAATATAGATTGTTAGCTATAGAGATGGATGCACTATCTGATTGGCTGAAGCGATAGACACAGAATTTTTGATTATTGCAATAGCGATAGATAACCATAAATTATAACTAGCTGTTACCCAATATTGATTTTTGTCCATTGCGATGGATGCATGACCTGATTGGCTGAACTGATAGATTTGCATAAATTATCGTGAGTTGTTATCAATATTGAGCATTGGCGCAAGTGATGGTACTTGTGGCCTATATGTGGTCTCAATTATTGTAACAATCAGAAGTGGCAGATGCGCAAGTTGACTGATTGAAGAATTCGACAGTCAATTATTGAATTTTGGCGCCAGTTATAGTGTCACTTCTGTCATCTATGGTCTCAATTATTGATCATTGTAATAGTCAAAAGTAGGACGTTGATTAATTAGTAATACGATTAGATATCACGTTTGTACACAAATCTGTATAAATTTAGCAAAATATTTGGAGAATGTGCTGTTTTAGATGTAATAGCTTTGCAACGACACTAGCAACTCCAGTATGTTGCAGCAGGCGTGTTGAGGACATATTAAATACTATAATAACAAACTTGTGTGTTGGTATTACTAAGGGTTAATCAATTATTAATATGATTCCATAAACCATTTACATGCATAACTTGTATGAACTTCAGAAAAAGTGTAGAAAGTATCCTATGTTTCAGATTGAATAACTTTGCAACAGCTACTATCAATGCGACTATGTTGCAAAAGTTCTGTTTAGCGCATAGTAAATACTATAATATCAAAGTTGCGTGTTGGTATTACTAAGGGTTAATGAATTAGTCGTACAATTCCATAGACCATTTAGATGCGTAATTTGTATAGATTTCGAAAACAATTTGAAAATAGGCTATGTTTAAGATTTAATAACTTTGCAACAGCTACTAGCAATGCAAGTATGTTGCAACAGCGGTATACAGCACATTAAATACTGTAATATTGTTGCGTGTTTATATTACTAAGGATTAATAAATTAGTAATACGATTGCATAGACCATTTACACGCATAACTTGAATAAATTTCAGAAAATATGTAGAAAATATGTAGAAAATATGCTATGTTTCCAAATTTAATAACTTTCCACCGACCAGCCATCCAGCCAGCTACTACTACTACTACTACTACTACTACTACTACTACTACTACTACTACTACTACTACTACTACTACTACTACTGCCTGAGAGAACTAAATACTTGAATTTGGGACTACCATGACTTATCCCACTCGATGTGCAATTATTAATGACGCTGAGTATTTTAAGAACAATTTGGTTGACAGTTTCAGATGTTCAGTTAAGTAGTTTTCAAAACGTTAGATAGCGGCAGCATTTTCTGCTGATTATTTCATAACGAATTTAATGGAAAGTTGTTGCTGCTCTAGTCAGCCAAAATTTTCAGTTATATTGTTATAAAAATATTTAGCAGAGCATGCTTCACGTCATTCATAGGAAATATACAATTAGAATCGAACTACCATATGCTGACTACACGTTATCCAGGTAGATCTACTCACCTCGGAGGCCAACAGTACACTAATTATCATTAGCATTAAAGCGATTCTAAATGAAGCCAGACTTTTGTATTGAAATAATAGAGTATGACATGACCATACGATATAACTGACTTTCAGACACATTCGTTTATTGACAACCTTTCAGTTACCCTTTGGACATAGCATTGTTTTGTCATTGAGTGTGTTCATCTTGTCTCTGTGCATTGGTATCTGACGTCATTCGCACTCAAATGAGCCGATTTAGTGGCGACTGCGGCTCTTCGGTGACAGCTTGTTCATTGTGCACACGCCGTCAGTTATATACTGCTTTGATTAGAGTTCATAGTCAATTCTTAGCCCATAATCGCTGTGATGTAAAAACTAATATGTTAAATATTTTAAAATTAAATTTGCTAAACGTTGTTGCTGTTCAGGATAGCAACACTTTTCATCAAGTGTAGTCTCCAAATATTCAACAGTTTTCCAACAGGCTCGCATAGGATTTTCACCTTTCTGAGTTTAATGGGATTTCAACGCAGGGCATAAGTAAAATTGACACGCAATCATAGTATGGCCATAAAGCATATTGGCCTATAGATGGCTTTATCGCTATGACGAGAATATAATTTACTAGCCTGCTTTTACACCTGAGCCAGAATGATATCTTGGATATTGGGTGAAATGGCATGCAATGGCGGCTTCGTAAACTTGGGGAAAATATTGCAATTTCACAATAAAACAGCAAATATCTTTCTTGGATGACTACGTATACACAAGAAAACTGTGTCTCTTGCTTGCATACGTCACACTATATTATTTAATACAAAATTCTTGCTTCATTTAGAATTGCTTTCAGAGAATGGTTTTATACTGGTCTTTGTAAGACAGTGAGAACAAAAGAATCCCAAATAATGGTTGCTGCAAATATCAAAATAAAATAGCCGTTCAGAAGAAGACAATCGCCACTGAAATTTTCAAATATTTTCCTGATCTTATACTACTACTACTACTACTACTACTACTACTACTACTACTACTACTACTACTACTACTACTACTACTACTACTACTACTACTACTACTACTACTACTACTACTACTACTACTACTACTACTACTACTAGTCCTACTACTCCTACTACTACTACTACTACTACTACTACTACTACTACTACTACTACTGCTGCTGCTACTACTACTACTACTACTACTACTACTGCTACTACTACTACTACTACTACTACCACCACTACTACTACTATTGCAAAAACAACTACAACAGCAGCAGCAGCAGCAGCAACAACAACAACAACAACAACAACAACAACAACAAGATCAACAACAACAGCTGAAGGGCTTCGCTTATGTGATAACTTTGCAATGACTCCTAGATTCTGCCTATAGGGAGAGAAAATGGGAAAACATTGCAGACCACTGTGAGCTTCGCAGAGCAGAAAAAAGTTTCTCCTTTGGAATGATACATTTTGTTGGAGTACTCTGCTATTTTGCAAAACATGTTTGGATGTGACTCACGAAAACAAAAGAGTGTCTTTAGTCTGTGATAATGGTATACATCACATATATTATGTCATAAGCATATTGTGCAAAGGATGGTGGGAAAGCGCTTTTTTAACATTTTCATTGTGAATTCTAAAAGCATGACCTTTTGAAACTATTTTTTCACCTTTGGAACATGGGACTGGATAGTCTATAACTGAAAAAAAGAAGAATGGAAAATTGACCACTTCTGCGGATCTGGTGCTGGCACAAACATGTGACAGACACATTGACTGACATACACAATGGCATATTAGTTGTGAGCAGCAACTGTCTGACAATATCTTGATCTTGATCTTGATTAGTTATGGTGAAACATCCAAAGGACAGTGTTTTTGCTGTGCATTCGTCAAGTAGCTGATTTAGATTTGTTTTTGCCCTCTGATTAATTCTATAAATTTATTTGCAGGATTTGCAGAGTTTTCTGAATTGCTTAGAAGATCATGTGAAAGGTTGTTCAAATCCCTTATCTTACTGAGATTAAAGCTGAATTTAAAGACGAGGGTTCTTGCGTAAATCTGCTTGACGTGGCTGTTGGGCTGTTGTGCATGTTCTTGGCTTTCCGAATTGGAGTCTGTAGACTCGTTAATGATTTCTCCACTTGTTGCTGTAGACCTTTGTAAAATAAAATAAGGCGGTTCTGTTTCCTTCTTTCTGACAATGGTTGGAGTTTTAGGATTTCCATTATATTTGTCATACTGTTCAAGTTCAAGTTCGAAGTTGCTTTATTTCATGGTTTTTCTATACATGTAAATAGAATCTAAACAGGCAGTCCATCAAAGGGATGGCCTATTGAGTGATGGACTCCTTACACACATCACAAAACATTTATACATTAACATATATATGACACACAAGACAGTGGCACAGTGACAGAATGCTAAAACGCTACCTTGATATGAAAACTTATACAGGGACTTGACTACCTTTCTGGGATTATTTGCCAGTAAATTAACCTATTTGGGGATTTTATTAGCCGTACAGATTTTCGGTTAGAAAGTATATGAGTCTCACCTCAGACTTATAATGTACAATACATACATACACGCATACAAACATACACATACATATACATACACACATACCAGGGTTTCAACAAACTTCTAAATACAGGAAGTCTGGGACTTTTTGGGTAATGCTATTGGGAGTCTAAGCTAGAAACATGAAGGTCTAAAATAGTTCAATTACATATAATTTGGTTAAAATCATTGTTTTTAGAGATATCAGGGCCAATAATAGGAAGTCCAGGACTATTTTGGTATGTTTTGTGGAGTCCAGACATAAACTTTGATATATATGTCATATATACATGTATTTAATATATATGTCTTCCATTAAGCGGTGGGTGGGTAGGGCTGTCCCTTCTTTGATGTTTACATAGATATATGCCACTATGTGCACAAACATAAAACACACGACATTCAAACACATATTTTGGCATTAATATTTACATACCCACATACATATTTACTGACTTAAATAAACATATATTATACATATACTCCCTAATGACATCATTATCTCATTTTATTTAAATTTAGCTTGGAGTGGTTTATTATTATATAGGACTTGTGTATGCTACTGAGGGTGGGTGGGGTGGGTGGGGTAGGGAAGAGCTCATCACTGTAATATAAAGTTAAGATAGTTGGAGTTGTTAAGATTCGATAGATGCGTTGATCATATGTGGGATATTTAAGTGTAGTAGTAGTGAAAGTAAACTGTGATGTATGTTTGTGTTTAGACTTATAACTTCAATTATTAGGTTATGTTAGTTTATCTATAGTGGTGGTGGTGGTGGTGGTGGTGGTGGTGGTGGTGGTGGAATGTCTTAGGCTTGTATTATTATTAATTAGCAGAGAATCTGTGACCATCAGGTATAAATATATTAATTTAGTATTTGTCGATCATAGATTCTCTGGCAATCTTCTTAAAGGATTTCAGATTTAATATACTATCGCGTATTTTAGTACTGGTGCTGTTCCATAGTTTTGTGGCTGCTATTGTAATTCGTCATTTTCCTATTTCTGTTCATGTAAATTGAGTGTGTAAATTGTGTTTTGTCCTAGTGTTGTGTTTGTGGATGTCGGTGCTTAGTGTGTAATTGGAGGCAATGGATTGTGGTAATGTATTGTGGTGAAACTCCGTTACAATGGTGTACATCTGTAGTTTGCCTATGTCCTTTAGTTTTAATAGCTTTTCTGACTTGAATATATTCTGGCCCTTTGCTGGTTTAGAAAAGAGTTTTGGTGCCTTTTTCTGTAGACTTTGTAGTTTTGTTAGGTTGCTTTTGTGTGTATTCATCAAGATAGCGTTACAGTAGGTGAGATGCGGAAGAACAAGGGTGCAGTATAGAGTTTTAATTGTAGCTGGTGTCATGTAAGGTTTTAGTCTTTGTATGACACCTATGCCTCTTGCCACCTTTGCTGTTACCGTCTTGATTTGTTTGGCCCAGGTCAAATGTTTATTCAAATATACTCCCAAGAATTTGGCAAATAGGGCCTCCTCAATTTCTTTTTTGTTTATGTAGATATTTAGAATTTCATCTTTTTTTAGTTTGAGATCTGTAAATAACATATGATTTGTTTTGTCAACATTCAATGGTAATTTGTTTATTGAAAACCAGTCAGTAATTTCTTCCATTTCCTTATTTGTTTTTCTGTATAAGGTGTCTATGTTGTCATCGCAGCAAAAAGCATTTGTGTCATCAGCGAACAGTAGTAATGGCATGTGCTTGTATATGTTAGGTAGATCATTCATGTAAAGAAGGAACAGCAGTGGGCCAAGAATAGATCCTCGAGGAACACCACAAGTTAATTTCCTGTTTTCAGAGGATATCTCATTATATTGTACGCATTGTGTTCTTTTACTTAGGTAGTTCTGAAACCAGGTGAGTGCACTGCCTCTTATACCATAATAGGCAAGTTTTTCTAGTAGGATCTGGTGGTTGATAGTGTCGAAAGCTTTTGAAAGGTCCAAGAAGATGCCTATTATACTTTGGGTTTTTTCCAGCGATTCAATAATTTTTTGTGTCATTTCGGCTATTGCATGCATTGTTGAATGTTTCTTATGAAATCCATATTGCGATTTGTATAAAATGGACTTTTTGTCCAGGTAATTTGTAAATCGATTATACATAAGGTGCTCTAGTAACTTGGAGAAAAGTGGAAGTATGGAGACTGGTCTGTAGTTTGAGAAGTTAGTAGAATCCTTGGCTTTATAAATTGGTGCAACACGTGCTATTTTTAGTTTTGATGGGAAAATGCATTGTGCTAGGGATAAGTTGCAAATGTGACTAAGTGGGATAAGGATATCCATAACACAGGTTTTATAAATGCGCCACTTAAAACCATCGATTCTGGCACTTTTGGCTGGGTTGAGTTTGTTTAGAACATTAAAGATCTCTTCAGTGTTAGTAGGGTTAACGAAGAATGATGATTGATAGCTGCCTGTAAGGTAATCAGAAAAAATTTTCTTGGATGTTGATTGGATTTTGTTCCAAAGTTCTGGTCCTATATTTACGAAATAATCATTGAATCCATTGGCAATTTCGAATTTATCGGTAATGATCTTATTCTTGTGAAGAAATTGTGTCTGGTGTGCCATATTGGTCTTGTTTAAAAGTGGTTTTCCATGTCTCTTATGTAATTTCTAGACTGTTCAAATTTCTTGTGATAATATGCTTTCTTAGCCGTTTTTATTATTTGGTCTAATTTATTTCTATATATTTTAAACTGAATTTCATTGTAGTTAGTTACTGCCTTGTAAATAGCAATAGTTTGAGTTGATATCAAGATGCACATGTTTGCACGTTTTCTAGTTTGCCCTGAATAGTTATTTGATGTGTACTTGCAACTGTGCATTAGAGCTGGGCGGTATTTATATTTACATGACGGTATCGGTACCATGAAAAAATACCGCGGTACCACAGTATACCATCATCTGAGCTTGAGGCATGCCGCGAAATTAGAAAATTTTTTTCCATTTCCTTTTCACTTCCATCTCCAATCAATGGTAAATATAGGTAAAATAAATAAATCGGCTTCCTGATTTAGAGAAGAAAAACATGGCTATTTCTACTGTTTAGTTTCACGATTTTATTAGGTCACTATTTTTATTGACGTAATATCATTCATGGGAATATCGGTCAAAGGGTGTGGTTGACTCGCTAACTATAACCCGCTGTTTGAGACATTGGGTGCACCATTTTCAATCTGGATTGTTCTTGCTATTAATGTGTGCGCCCAACAAACCGTAGATTTTATTTTGGCAGTCGAGCGCTTTGCTAAACAGAGTCCAGACAAAATCTGCGAGTATTTAAACGGGGCAAGTGTTGTACTCTTTTATTTCTGTTGGAGTCGTATATTCTGTTACTCGCGAAAACAGGCCTGTACACTGAACATAGCCAATTCCAAAGCTTCTGATAATTACCGAGTACCCGATGTACAGACTCGTTACTCGCCATGCTTCACGTGAACAATGCGTCTAAAAAGCTATTTCCGTGAACTTCCGACGTGTAGCCAGTTAAAAAATGAATTACTAAAACTAAAACACTATAATTTTTAGGTGTCGTTACTTAAACTGGATTTAATCCTTAAAGAAATTTCGTAAAACAAGCCAGAAAAAAAAAAAAATAAGGACTTCAACGCTGCTCATTGTTAATAAATTAGCACGTGCTCAAAACGGCGCGAGCAAATACTACGTTTTAGTAAATTTTCATTGACAAATTCAGCATAGTAATGTATTTTCCCACGGTCTAGTTCTTGAACAACCAATCAGATACGTCTTTCCGAGATTGCTGTTGTGCTTGAATAGCACGCAGTTTGTATGTTATTTTGTTATTCTTTGCGTGTTTGTTCGGTGATAAAATGCTTGGAATAATAAATTGCAAATAATAGAAACGGGAATAGGGAATATATTATAGTGTAATTACTACCGGCGGATGGCCAGAGAATGAGTTTAGATGTTTTAAATAAAGCAATTTTACCGTGAAACTTTCAAGACGTACGTTTAACATACAGTTCTGCCTGTCATTATTTTGTAATTGATATCTTGATGTTTGTTTTTACAACGACCCTTTCACCTCAACTCGTCTAATAGTTAGGGATGCCTGTATTTTTGGCACTATTAGCACCTATTTACCCTTGGTCAAGTCAGATTTTATGAATATATTTCGCAAATATTGCGCAAACATTATGGACGGTATTCACTGTATTTGGAAATGTCAACGGTCATGGTATCGGTTCACGGTATACCGCGGTCCTCACGGTACTACCGTCAGACCGCCCAGCTCTACTGTGCATGCATATTCCAAAACTGGTCTAATCAGTACCATATATTCCAGATACCGCAGTATACTGGGCCGATTCCGGGCCGATTCCGGGCCGATACCGTGCCGATAGGCCCGGTATCGGCCCAGTAAGCTGCGTTATCAGGGATGCTTGTCTGATTTCTTTGGAACAGAATGATAAATTTCTCCGCAGTAGTCCTAAAGTTCTGTACGATTTGTTGCACATCTCAGTGATGGGTTTTCTCCAGCTTAGATAATTGGCGACATTGTCGCCCAAGTACTTTAGTGATGAAACAAAACTTAAACTCTTAAACGTCACCAAATCCGCCATTCTATCAGTTCCGTGAAATACGAGAAATGCGCCTTTCAGGACCACCGTAATATTATTTTGTTACCTAAATCCGTGAATGTAATTTTCAAGTAAAGATTTAAATGGCAAAACATCACCCAGATTTAATTTTCTGTCGTAAACAAGCAGGAGTTGGTGGGTTACGTTACGCATTAAACTAGCACTTCATTGTTCTTTTTAGAATAGCACCATAGAGGTTAATATCAGTATACCAGTTTTCGTATAGCTTTGTCAGTTTGTGGCTCGATTAAAAATTAATTAGGGTAGTGGAGGGTATTTTCACTCAGAGGTAGTTTTCATTCGGGTTATTTTAGACACTAGAATTTAACACTAAAATTATAAAAGAACTATATCACACTACACTTGAGTATTACTATTACATGGAAATCGCTGTAATAGCCTATTTCTATTACTACTTAATACTTATCTACTTATCATATACTACCTTGATAGGCCACTTAGCCTGTAGGTAGATAATACAGTAAATGCATTGCACCTTATAAGTTTCTAAGATAGGCAATGTTTACTGCAGAGCACCTGTTGTGCATAGGTTCATGTATATACCAGGCGAAAGGTAGTCCAATATATATCTAATTGGTTTTTAAAGCTATTTAAGCTTGGGGAATTTACGACAGTTTCAGGTAACCCATTCCAGTTGTTGGTGATACGAGTTGAAAAGTAATGCTGTCTTATGGTTTTATTTGCCTGCTTTTTGGATAATTTCAGGCTATGACCACAGGTTTTGGCTTTGTTATCTAATTCAAGATACTGGCTGAATATTATAAATATTATGTAGATGTTTGTATGATTCAATCATATCCCCCCTTGCACGTCGATAGTAAAATGATTGGAGCTTCAAATGTTTAAGTCTATCAGGATAGCTGCGAGATCTTAAATAAGGCACCATTTTTGTTGCTCTTCTTTGTACAGATTCGAGGGTTTCACAATCTTTAATGAACATGGGGCACCATGCACCATTGCCATATTCCAGGACTGGCCTTACAAGCGAAGTGTACAATTTTACTAACGTTGGTGCATCCAAATAGGTATAAGATCGTCTGATTAATCCTAAAATTTTGTTAGCCTTATTTGCCTGTGTCTTACAATGTTCACTAAATTTCAGCTGATTATCAATATTAATACCGAGATCCTTAACGACAATATCTTCATTTAGTTTGACTTGTGTACCCCCTTTGTTTGCATAATATGGATACTTCTTGTTATTTGATCCTAAATGCATTACACTACACTTTTCTGGATTTAAAAGAATTTGCCATGTGCAACACCAATCTTCTATATTGTTCAGATCATCTTGAAGTTCTTATGCATCTGTTATGGAGCGTATTTCTCTATGAATTTTTGTATCATCTGCAAACATGTGAATGGGTGAGTTTATATTTTCATGCAGGTCATTTACATAACAATTTATGAAAAGAAGTGGGCCCAGAACACTACCCTGATGGACCCCACTGAGAACTTGCGCTACTTTAGAGTGTGTACCATTTACTACCACTAGTTGTTTTCTATTACATAAGAACCCTCTTATCCAATTTAAGACCATTCCATGAATACCATATTTCTCAAGTTTGAGTAGAAGTCGCTCATGTGGTACAGTGTCGAATGCCTTAGCAAAATCTAAATAGAGAGCATCAATCTGCCCGTTATGATACTACAGTGGTGTAACCACGGGCATTTGAAGTTTACCCTCCTATTTCATATTATTAGCATATTTCATTTTAGTACTATATATAATATACACAAGGTGGTCAACGGCGATCATGGAAATACAATACGCATGAACAAAAACAAAGCAAAAATCATAGTTCTATAACTCTGTTTGGGATTATAGTGTCTTGTTCGTTATATCTGTCTAACACTGGTTTTGCATCGCAAGGTAGGTTTGATGTAATAAGTGATATTTATTAAAGAATAAGCAATATTTAGGCGCCCAATTTAATAATTTCACTTCCACATGATGATGATGTTTTTGGAGTGTACATGAAACATAGTCGGTGAGAATTTTCTAGCGCAAAATTTTGTTAAACTTCTGGTATCAGAGGTGCCAACCATTACGATTTTGGTGTAATCATTATGATTTTATCATTCGTATTACGATGTTATAAGCATTTATAGTCCGAGTCTGCTCTGACTCAACCCGCCCCTGTGACAGATATTTGGACAGACTGACGGGCCGGAGAGAGTCAGAGCAATTTGTATGTTCAAGAGTTGGACAACTCTGCCACTGCTTGGTAGCGCGCCTCTTAATCAACCTTAGCTACTATATTCAACACAAATCCCTGTTATTGCTTCGTATAGTTCACTTATCCATTCGCTCGCACCTTAAATCCTGTTAAATATATCATATATCTCGCGTTATTTAACTTTTTAGCTCATTGTTGACGAATTTAATCAAAAAGTGTGATGTCAAATTCAAAAGTGAATGGTGATGCCTCCACACCTTCAAGCAGCAGCTCACGTATCACGGCAAAATCAAAACAGCCACACAGACAGTAGTTATCTACAAGCTACAAAGGGAACTCATGATGAGCATTGCTAAACCCAAACCCAGTCCTGTTAAATCATTTGACATTTCTAGGTATATTTTCAAACAGACTGATTTAGCAGTGCAGAAAGCAGAAAATGACGCAAAAGCCAAGCAAATTCAAATCGAAAAGAAAGAGTTCTATATATGGTTTTGGGTATTCTGAGCTCAGATTTGCCAATTTTGAAACTGTCGGATAAACGGTTTGGTGGCCATCTTGGATTATTTTCCCACCAAAGGCGCCCATACTAAAGCAATGGGAAATTTAAAATGTCTTCTTCTGGAGAACTACTAGGCCGATTTCAATTGTATTAGGCAGGAAGCATCCTTAGGGCATAGGGATCCAAGTTTGTTCAAATGAAGCCGATCGGCTAATTTGGCCGGTGGCCATCTTGGATTTCGGCCAATTTTAGGAAATGTCTAAAAAAATTCTCCGAAATTGCTTGGGGAATCGATTCAAAACTTATGAAACCTCATCTAGGGAAAGACATAAGTCAAGTTTGCTGAAGACGACTTGATTGAGAGAATGGTTCGGCGGCCATCTTGGATGACCTATTTTCCCCGAAAACAACTTCTCCAGAACCGCTGAAGGGATCAGGCCGAAATTTGCGAGATATGATCAGGGACTGAGGGCCATTAAAGTTTGTTCAAGGGAAGTTGCTCCATCAAAAAACATGGCCGCCGTGGGCCAATCAAAATGTAGCCTGTTTGGTGGCCATGTTGGATTTTTTTATTTAAGGGGTTTTGAGGCCAAAATTGGTTCTATATATGTTTTTGGGTATTCTGAGCTTAAATTTGCAATTTTTGAAATTGTCGAATAAACAGTTTGATGGCCATCATGGATAATTCTCTCGTCAAAAGCTCCCATGCTAAAGCAATGGGAAATTTTAAATGTCTTCTCGAGAACTACTAGGCCGATTTCAATTATGTATGGCAGGAAGCATCCTTAGGGCATAGGGATCCAAGTTTGTTCAAATGAACCTGATTGGTCAATTTGCCCGGCAGCCATTCTGGATTTTGGCCGATTTTAGGAAATGTCTTTAAAAATCTCCGAAACCGCTTGGGGAATCTTCATCTAGGCCAAGAGGTAAGCCAAGTTTGTTCAAGAAGACTTGATTGACCAAAGGTTCATGGCCATCTTGGATGACCTAGTTTTCCCAAAAACGACTTCTCCAGAACCGCTGAAGGGATCAGGCGGAACTTTAATAGATATGATCAGGGACTAAGGACCATTAAAGTTTGTTCATGGAAAGTTGATCCGTCAAAAAACATGGCCACCGTGGGCCAATCATAATGTTGCGTGTTTGGCGGCCATATTGGATTTTTTTATTTGATCGATTTGAGGCAGAAATTGGTTCTGTATATGGTTTTGGGGTATTCTGAGCTCAAATTCGCCATTTTCGAAACTGTCGAATGCACGGTTTGGTGGCCATCTTGGATTATTTTCCCGCCAAAAGTGCCCATACTAAAGCAATGGGAAATTTAAAATGTCTTCTTCTGGAGAACTACTGGGCCGATTTCAATTATATTTGGCAGGAAGCATCCTTAGGGCGTATGGATCCAAGTTTGTTCAAATGAAGCTGATCGGCTAATTTGGCCGGCGGCCATCTTGGATTTCGTCCAATTTTAGGAAATGTCTAAAAAAAATTTCTCCGAAATTGCTTGGGGAATCGATTCAAAACTTATGAAACCTCATCTAGGGAAAGACATAAGCCAAGTTTGCTGAAGATGACTTGATTGACAGAATGGTTCAGCGGCCATCTTGGATGACCTATTTTTCCTGAAAACAACCTCCAGAACCGCTGAAGGGATCATGCCAAAATTTGGGAGATGTGATCAGGGACTGAGGGCCATTAATGTTTGTTCAAGGAATGTTGCTCCATCAAAAAACATGGCCGCCGTGGGCCAATCAAAATGTAGCCTGTTTGGTGGCCATATTGGATTTTTTTATTTAAGGGGTTTTGAGGCCAAAATTGGTTCTATATATGTTTTTGGGTATTCTGAGCTTAAATTTGCAATTTTGGAAATTGTCGAATAAACAGTTTGATGGCCATCATGGATAATTCTCTCGTCAAAAGCTCCCATGCTAAAGCAATGGGAAATTTAAAATGTCTTCAAGAACTACTAGGCCGATTTCAATTATGTGTGGCAGGAAGCATCCTTAGGGCATAGGGATCCAAGTTTGTTCAAATGAACCTGATCGGCCAATTTGCCCGGTGGCCATTTTGGATTTTGGCCGATTTTAGGAAATGTCTTTAAAAATCTTTTCCTAAACCGCTTTGGGAATCTTCATCTATGCCAAGAGGTAAGCCAAATTTCTCCAAGAGGACTTGATTGACCAAATGGTTGGGCGACCATCTTGGATGACCTAGTTTTCCAGAAAACGTCTCCTCCAGAACCGCTGAAGGTATCAGGCCGAAATTTGGGCGGTATGGTTAAGGACCAAGGGCCATTAAAGTTTGTTCAAGGGAAGTTGATCTGTCAAAATAAACCTGGGCGTCGTGGGCCAATCAAAATGTAGCATGTTTGGTGGCCATAGTGCACTTGCAAAAATGTCCATAAACTCATTTAAACGATTATTAAACCACCTACCAACAATTTGGACAAAAATTGATGGTGCTCCAGGTGAGTGACACAGGCCCCTTGTGTCTCTTATATTATGGCCCATTGGAATCAGTCTGTAGATTCTCTGGATCTGTCTCTGGCATGACTCATTGCCGGTATTGGAAAGCCCATCAGTCCCTTTTATTAGGGGTTCCTCTACATCTTCCAACCCCTCAAGCAATTATCTTCACAGATGCATCCGTGGAGGGGTGGGAAGGCATTTGGGATTACAAGAAGATTTCGGGAACCGTGTCCCTCACAGAACCTTCCTACTGTGTCAACCTTTTAGAACTGTGGGCTGTTTTTCATGCCCTAGTTCATTGGGAACCTTTGATTCTCGGAATGTCAATTGTTATCAGATCAATTTCACAGTGGACTTGTTCATCAATCATCAATGGGGGAACCAGGTCAGTCACTCTGTCTAGAGTCCATGATCATGCTTCAGTGGTGCAAGTCCCACAACATTTCTCTTCGAGCATCCCATGTCCCAGGCAAACTGATTTTTCTCGCCGACCAGTTATCTCATTCTTCCAGGATCTCAGAAACAGAATGGGAGTTGAAGGAGGTAGTAGCCCAGTTGATTTTTCTTCAGTTCGGTAGACTTGTTTGCTACCCTCAAGAACAGAAAGATATCCACCTTCATATCTCCCTTTCTGGAACCCACGGCTCTTTCAATAGATGCTCTAGCTCAGTCTTGGGACAACATGTTCGCTTATGCCTTTCCCCTGACGATTCTCATTCTTCTGGTTCTCAGAAAGATCAGACAACATCGTTGTGTAGTCCTATTGATAGATCCATTTTGGCCGACAAAATTGTGGTTTCCGGATCTCCTGGACCTTCTTGTAGATCTCCCTCTGCTTCTTCCTGTCTCCCACAATCTATTGTCCCAGAACAGAGGCAGGATTCTCCATCAAAATCCAGAAATCTTTCGCCTGTCAGTCTGGAAGTTGTTGAGCTGCCCCCTTCTTCGTCAATCTTTTCAGTCAGATCTCAATAACATTTGGAGAAATCCCTCAGATCTTCCACTCGAAACATTTATAAAGCTCGATTTGAGTTTTTCAAAAAATGGTGCTCAAACCATTCTATCCTGCCCTCTGAGGCCTCTGTAACTCAAGTAGAGCTGGGCGGTCTGACGGTAGTACCGTGAGGACAGCGGTATACCGTGGACCATTGACATTTCCAAATACCGTGAATACCGTCCATAATGTTTGAGCAATATTTGAGAAATATATTCATAAAATCTGACTTGACCAAGGGTAAATAAGTGCTAATAGTGCCAAAAATACAGGCATCCCTAACTATTAGCCGAGTTGAGGTGAAAGGGTCGTTGTAAAAACAAACATCAAGACGTCAATTACAAAATAATAACAGGCAGAATTGTATGTCAAATATACGTCTTGAAAGTCTCATGGTAAAATTGCTTTATTTAAAACATCTAAACTCATTCTCTGGCCGTCCGCCGATAGTAATTACACTATAATATATTCCCTATTCCCGTTTCTATTATTTGTAATTTATTACTCCAAGCATTTTGTCACCGAACAAACACGCTAGAATAACAAAATAACATACAAACTGCGTGCTATTCAAACACAACAGCAATCTCGCAAAGATGTATCTGATTGGTTGTTCATGAACTTGACTGTGGGAAAATACATTACTATGCTGAAATTATCAATGAAAATTTACTAAAACGTATTTGCTCGCGCCGTTTTTATCTTGTGCTAATTTATTAACAACGAGCAGCGTTGAAGTCGTTATTTTCTATTTTTCTGGCTTGTTTTAAGAAATTTCTTTAAGGATTAAATCCAGTTTAAGTAACGACACCTAAAAATTATAGTGTTTTAGTTTTTGTAATTCATTTTTCAACTGGCTACACGTCGGAAGTTCGCGGAAATAGCTTTTTACACGCATTGTTCACGTGAAGCATGGCGAGTAACGAGTCTGCACATCGGGTACTCGGTAATTATCAGAAGTTCTGGAATCGGCTATATTCAATGTCATGTTATATGTATGTGTATAGGCCTGTTTTCGCGAGTAACAGAAATGTACGACTCCAACAGAAATAAAAGAGTACAACACTCGCCCCGTTTAAATACTCACGGATTTTGTCTGGACTCTGTTTATCAAAGCGCTCGACTGCCAAAATAAAATTTACCATTTGCTGGTCGCACGCATTAATAGCAAGAACAATCCAGATTGAAAATAGTGCGCCCCAATGTCTCAAACAGCGGGTTATAGTTAGCGAGTCGACCACACCCTTTGACCGATATTCCCGTGAATGATATTACGTCAATAAAAATAGTGACCTAATAAAATTGTGAAACTAAACAGTAGCAATAGCCATGTTTTTCTTCTCTAAATAAGGAAGCCGATTTATTTATTTTACCTATATTTACCGTTGATTGGGGATGGAAGTGAAAAGGAAATGGAAAAAATTGTTCTAATTTCATGGCATGCCTCAAGCTCAGATGACGGTATACTGTGGTACCATGGTATTTTTTCATAGTACCAATACCGTCATGTAAATATCAATACCACCCAGCTCTAAACTCAAGTCACTGATTTTCTGGTTTTCCTCTTTGACCAGAAGAAACTTTCTGTTAATGCTATCAGATCCTATCGTTTTGATCTGAACTCCTTTGTTCAGTGTCTTATTGATCCGTCGGTACAAGTTCAGATTCATTTTCACGACTTCATTAGAGGTATGGGTAATTCTCGACCCCCCCCCCCCCCCCATTTAAGAAATCCCTTCCTACTTGGAACCTTTCACTTGTTGTACAGGTTCTGGCGGGGAAACACTTTGAACCTTTGGGTTCTGTTTGCATGAAACATCTTACCCTTAAAGCAGTGTTCCTGTTAGCGGTAGCTTCAACCAGCCGTCGTTCTGAAATTCATGCTCTCTCTGCTGAATTGGATAGGCTTCAGATTACTTGGAATAGTATTATTCTCTATCCCAGGGCAGAATTTCTGTCCATACCTCAGTCAGTTAAATTCTAGGGTAAACCTATTATAATTCATAAACTTTCTTCCCTTTCACCTGATGATTCTGTCTGGTGCCCAGTTAGGGCCCTTAATATGTATACGCTTCGCGCTGAATCCAAACGATCTGACAATAGACATCTTTGGGTTACATTTGCTGAAGGTGTGGATCATCCTTCCTCCTTAACAACTATTTCTCGTTGGGTAGTCGATACTATTAAAACTAGCCATAATTTGGCCTCCCCTGGGGACAATGCTATAGTGGGTGTTAAGGCTCATGATGTTAGGGGCCTTGCCACCTCTTGCGCCCTTTTTAGTGGATCTTTTCTAGATGACATTATGCAAGTTGCTAACTGGAAATCAGAAAATACCTTTATTAGTTTCTATCTTAAAGATTCTGAACCCTCTTCCTTTTTCTATGAGAACATTCATAAGGTAGCTTCAGGGACCATAACTCATATTCCTCTTTCATCATCATCATCATCTTCTCGTCCTTCATCATCTTCTTTCGTATAATAAGAGTTATATTAGGGATGAGTGCGAGTTCATTACTTCTTTCTCATGCGTGTATTTCACTTCTATCATATCATCACTTTCATCACCCTTATTTATTCTTCTCCTTTTGCATGATCTTTCTCTTCCTGGTCTTCTTGGGGTCGTTTATGATCCCCCTTCTTATCTTCCCTTTTTTCTTCTGTTTCTTTCTATTAAGATGCTTTGAGAGTAATTCTGAGGAATTACTATCTTCATAGTATCTTCATCTACTTGTTATTACTAACTTCGTACTCGTCTCTATTTTTACATCAATGTTGAGCAAAATTTGCCTCTCCGGGATTTGTTCAATGTTGAAATCTGTATTTGAGCAATAGTAATGCAAGGAGGTAGGGTTGGGGTTTTTTTTGGGGGGGGGGGGCTTGAGGCTTCATTGTAATGGTCATATCTTGTTAGTTTAGTTATACTCAACATAAGATATTCATTATATCATTCAGCCCTTGGGTATACCCGGATAGGTCAGATTTTGACATATTTAGGTGTTCTGAAAGAAATTTCCTGTCATATAATGTAGAATATTTAGGTTAGTTTTTAATTTCAGCTTTAGTCAGATGTTCAGAGTCGAGTAGTGATAGGATCATCTTCCTCTTCATGGATTTGCTTAAAGCTGGATTATATGACTGGATTCGTCAAAGGAATGAAGTCTTGGTTGCTACAACAAGGTCATGTGATAGCTATCAGCCAATGAGGTTGTCATTGTGCTTAATGACCTACTCAGTGGCTCTGGGTATTGGATTAACCCTCTTCTTGCCTCATACTGAGATATAGCATTCAAGCGAATTACTATGGATCTCATCATTAAAGAGAGTATGCAGGGAATATTTCGAGCGGGATCGCATCGCAAAACGCGATGCAAATGAGTACCTGTTGCTACACATTCACAACTTCGCATAGCTATTTGCTGCGATACATAATTTTGATGTAAAATTCAGTCAATTCACTTAATTTTGAAATATTTTTTTATAAAAAGTCGCTACAAGTTGCAAAACGCTTGTCAAATGCGCATTCGTTGGAGACTGATTTCCGATATAGTCCATAGACATATATAGCTATAGAGCGCATATCTTCATACCTTCCTTCACTATGGGACAAATGACTGCCGGTGACGCAAGTTCAGTAAGCGCTCTATAGATCAAAATTCTAAAAGCTAGCGATGTGTGCATGCGTTAGTGGCTTCCTTCTTCTGGTATAATAATAAACTGTTACAGACTTCAGTTTTGAGTATGGACACCAGTCGGAAACTCGCAATATGTATCATGGGGTTTTCACGGTCGTCGACATATTGCTCGTAACAGACTGTCTTGTAAATCTAAATTCTCCTAAGGGGGGGTATGGCTATTGATCATTGCCTCGTCATTAGTTAGCATTATGATAAACTTTAAAAATACAAGTTTATCTAGGCTGATTCTGGTCGATTTAGACAATGTTTGTCACGGAAACAGTTATATCATCGGGAATGCTAGACTCCTGTTAGCGCATCCCCAAATCAAGGCCGACACAGTATAGTTAGCCATGCTACGGCGGCGTATCGCTCTTGATTCGCGCAAGCAACAGATTTAGAATGGCATGTCGCCAAGATCGACGCATACGCGAGTGTTCTCGAGTACTCTTCTCCAAAGTCGGGAACATACTTTCTCGCAAGATTATTTGTTAATAAATATAACTATATAGAAAATAACCAATGAATCGCAAGGAAACTACCGACAGTAAAGAAAATAAACAATGTTTAGCACGTAATCGCTACAATATCCGATGCTCGAATTCTTTCACCCCAGTTAGATGTCGAACGGATCTCTATCGCGAGTCGTTTTTCCCAGCAACAGTACGTGCCTGGAACACCCTTCCAGCCCCTGTCACTATGTCTAATACCCTACCGGAATTCAAGACCAAACTAAGAGCAATGTCCCGTATTCCCAGTCCCCCTCCATGGTATTACATTGGCTCAAGAGTGGCTAATATATGTTTAAGCAGGCTTCGTAATGGCTGTAGTGGATTAAATAGACATCTATTTGATAACTTCCTCTCTGACTCTGCCAGCTGTGCCTGCGGCCATCCTGATGAATCTTAAACATATTTTGAAATTAATTTGACTGGAAGCAGTTGCTGCCGAGACGGCGACGACTTCCAGTCAAATTAATTTCAAAATATTCAATAGAATAAGTTTTATATTGTGTCAAACTTTAAGAAAATGTTAATTAACCCTTTCAGTGACTAATTCCCACATTTTTAAGGCAACCGTACAAAACTTAAAATACTTTGAAATTAATTTGACTGGACGCAGTTGCTGCCTCAGTTTTATACCTTGTCAAACCCAAAAAAAATTATTTTAAATTAAATATTATTTATGATTATACAAAATAGTTTTTTTTTGGTTTTTTCACCCACACCAGTCACCCACCCAATAGCCTACAAAATCTGGTGCTATCCACTCTTGATACTTATCATTTGATTGCTCTATAGAAGAATATTTGCACTTTCCCATGATCACGACATTTGTTTAACTCAATCTACCATACAAACATTATATAATTATAATTGCGCGGACGTTACTTTCTTGATGGCTATCGATCAGACGACCCGGAGGGTCTGGTCTTATGCTTTACTAATTACATATACCTACCTCCTTGCATTACTATTGCTCTTTCCTTCTCTGCATGGATGCGTAGTAGGATGAATTTTTTACAGCCAATGTTTGCTGGGTATTGTGGTTATAGAGTGTAATATATTTGTATGTAAGTTGGAGACATGCTCATAAGACATGTCTTGTTGTGCTCCCACATAGACTAAAAAATAAACTTTGTTTAAATCAATTTCAAAATATTAAGTTTTGTATGATTGCCGTGAACATTTTTCTATTTTCCATTTAGTATTAACTATTAGTATGACCAGGCAATGCTTACACACTGCGTATGGAAATTATAAAATTTAGTATGGAAAAAGTATGGAAATTTATTCTGCTCAAGGGGTATGAACCCTGTATTATGTATTTAAATGCAAATGGTTCAAATGTTAATGGTCCAGGTGAGTGTCACAGTCCCTTGTGCCACATGTTTTAAAGGGTTAATCCATTGTATGTATGATTACTGTATTCTGCGGCTGTAGTAGGAGAAACAGTCCTTCTTCACTTTTGCACACTGTGTCTTATCCTCGGCCAAAATCCTTCGCTTCCTCGGGTCCATTTTTGACTGGAGTGTACCAAGTCCTGCTTTCTTGAGGTCACCTCAGGCAACCTCATAGCATGCGTAGCAGATTTATGCAATGATGTCCTCTCCTGGCTTTGTTTTTGCTGGTTCCGAGTAGGGCGAATTCCAAGGCTCTGTGCTGGTGTCTCTTCTGGCATCCTTAGCACATGGCCAAACATGGACCATCTTTGCTGGGCGACTTTTACAGACAGCGGCGACATATTACACATCTTGTGTAGTGCATCGTTGGAAATTATACTGTCTGGCCCAGTGATGGTGCATAGGTGTTTGCGCTGGCAGGCATTGAGTTTGTCTGGAGCTGCCCAGCTGTTACAGTTATACAGCATCAAGGATACGAGGTTGCATTGTATAAACGTAGCCTTTTTTATCAAGGGCATCTTTGATCTACAAATCCATACTAGCTTCCAGAAGGACTGGAAAGCTATGTTCCCCATGATGCAGCAATGTCAGCAGTGCGCCCAGGATTTTACTTTTCCTCCATGCTTCGCCACCACGAAGTGGATCGTCATTTTCTTTAGTTTCATGCTTTGTAGATAGGTATATGCGGGTGAACTCTGTTTTGGTTTCGTTCATAAAGAGATTCTCAATTTTGAGTTTGCTTGCAGCTATTGGGAGAAGTTTGTCAACCTAGGGGTTTCTTTTCCTAATCTGTGAAGTCTACATCGTCAGCCATCGTTAACCCATTCTATATCTGTATATGTGATATTTACTGCATGCTTTTATTAGTTCACCTGGCCTAAAAGGCCAAATGAGCTTATGTCATGGCGACCATCTGTCCGTCCATCCGTCAAATCTCTTCTTCTCCTTAACGTTTTGACTGATTTCAACCAAATTTGGCTACAATGATCCTAACCTGGTACCCTCCAGATGCTTTTTTCAGAATTTTGATTGATCAATTTTTAGCTCGCCTGGCCTGAAAGGCCAAGTGAGCTTATGCCGTGGCGACCATCCGTCCGTTGTCCATCAACTTTTTCTTTAAACGACTTCTTCTCAAGAACCACTGGTCCGATTTCAATTGTATTTGGCAGGAAGCATCCCTAGGGCATAGAGATTCAAGTTTGTTCAAACGAAGCTGATCGGCCAAAATCCAAGATGGCCACCTGCCAAAATAGCCAATTTTTAGAAACAGTTTAAAAAATCTTCTCCGAAACCGCTAGAGGAATTGGTTCAAAACTCATAACACATCATCCAGTGCAATGGTAGACCCAAGTCTGTTCAATGCAACATGATTGAACGATTTGGCTGGCGGCCATCTTGGATGACCTAGTTTTCGCGAAAATGACTTCTCCCGAACCGCTGAAGGGATAGACCTGAAATTTGGTAAATATGCTTGGGACCAAGGTCCATTCAAGTTTGTTCGTTAAAAAATATGGCCGCCATCAACCAATCAAAATTTAGCATTTGTTGGTCATATTGGCTTTTTTGTATTTGATGTATTTTGATGGCGAAAATTGCTTTATATATGCTTATCAGTGTGGCCAGTTCAAATATCCCACTTTCGAGACTGTCGGATAAACGATTTTCCTGCCATCTTGGTTTGTTTTCCCGCCATAGTCTCCTATAGTAAAGCAATGGGTCCATAGTAAAGCAATGGGGAATTCTTTAAACGACTTCTTCTCAAGAACCACTGGACCGATTTCAATTATATTTTGGAGAAAGCATTCATAGGGCATAGAGATTCTAAGTTTGTTCAAACGAAGCAGATCGGTCAAATCCAAGATGGCCGCCAGCCAAAATGACCAATTTTTAGACACTTTAAAGGATAACTAATCCCATCTCTTGATAGCTGTTCAGGTGATCTAACACGCCGACCATAAACTAACCAGGTAATTTTAAGCTTTGTATCACGCCGCTAAGGAAAGATATTCAGGATTTAGTAGTTAAATGTTGGTACATTTCTACACCCTATGATGGCTGTCATGATTTACTTTTCAACCAATCAGAAAAACACTAGTGTGTCTGCCTCGGTATATACGCTCAGTCATAGAGGCTCCAGCTATAGTTTGGCAATGTGGTATAAAAGCAATCCTACAGGTAAGCTGTTGAATATTTTGAAACCAATTTGATTGGAAGTTCCAGTCAAATTAGTTTCAAAATATTCAATGGGATGAGCATTACATAATAAAGAATGTGATGCATTGGAGCTTACATGACATCACACACACTAGCTTGAGGAGACAAAATGGTGTCGATCACTGTTCAACATTTAATCGATATTACAAAACAGATAATTGCGATACAGATCAGGGAATCTGACAGGATATGAATGATATGGAATCTATAAACCATATTCTATCGGTGCAGTACAACATTTGAGATGAGATTGGCATCGCTTTAAAAAATCTTCTCTGAAACCGAAAGAGGAATTGATTCAATACTCATAACACATCATCTATAGCGAAAATTGCTTTATATATGCTTATCAGTGTGGAGAGTTCAAATATGTCACTTTCGAGACATTCGGATAAACGGTTTTCCTGCCATCTTGGTTTGTTTTCCCGCCATAGTCTCCCATAGTAAAGCAATGGGCCCATAGTAAAGCAATGGAGAATTCTTTAAATGACTTCTTCTCAAGAACCACTGCGCCGATTTCAATTATATTTGGGAGGAAGCATTCATAGGGCATAGAGATCTAAGTTTGTTCAAACGAAGCTGATCGGTCAAAATCCAAGATGGCCGCCGGCCAAAATGGCCAATTTTTAGACACTAAAAAATCTTCTCCGAAACCACAAGAGGAATTGATTCAATACTCATAACACATCGTCTATGGCAAGGTTAGACCCAAATTTATTCAAGCCAACCTTATTGGCCTATTTGCTTGGTGGCCATCTTGGATGACATAGTTTTCGCGAAAACGACTTCTCCCAAAGCGCTGAAGGGATAGTGCTGAAATTTGGTAAATATGCTTAGGGACCAAGGGCCATTCAAATTTGTTAAAAAGAGGTTCGTACGTTAAAAAACATGGCCGGCATCAACCAATCAAAATCTAGCTTTTTGTCATATTGTTTTTTTTGTATTTGATGTATTTTGATAGCGAAAATAGCTGTATATATGCTTATCAGGGTGGCGAGTTCAGATATGCCACTTTCGAGACTGTTGGATAAACGGTTTGACTGCCATCTTGGTTTGCTTTCCTGCCATAGGCTCCCATAGTAAAGCAATGGGCCCATAGTAAAGCAATGGGGAATTCTTTAAACGACTTCTCAAGAACCACTGGGCCGATTTCAATTATATTTGGCAGAATGCAGCCTTAGGGCATAGGGGTCTAAGTTTGTTCAAACGAAGCTGATCGCCCAAAATCCATGATGGCCACCGGTTAAACCAGCCAATTTTTAGAAATGTCTTTAAAAATCTCCGAAATGGCTTGGGGGTTGATTCAAAACTCATGAAACATCATCTAATGCAGGAGGAGAACCAATTTGTTCAAGAGAACCTGATTGGTCCATTGACTTGGCGGCCATCTTGAATGACCTAGTTTTCGCGAAAACAACTTTGTATCCAGAATCGTTGAATGGATTGGGCCAAAATTTGGGAGATGTGATAAGGGACTAAGGGCCGTTAAGTTTTGTTCAAAAGTAGTTGATACATAAAGAAACATGGCTTCTGTTTTCTTGTTATAATTCTGCTCAACTCTGTATGGTTCTACTTATTGTTGATGGCCTTTCTGGTTGAAATGCCTATGATGCAGGTGAGCGATACAGGCCCCTTGGGCCTCTTGTGTTCAAAACCCTAACCCTACATCGTGTTCAAAATTGTACTAACTAACATGTTTCTGTTTTTGTCTTGGAAACATGTTGACTTATTTATGATCTGTATTACATATAACTCTCAGTATGAAGAACCTTGGGTGAGCTGTACTATATATAACTCAGTATGAAGAACCTTGGGCGAATAAAAAGTCATGGATAGTCTTATATTGACTACAGTAGGCTTACGCGATTATTGCTTTGAGTGATCACGATAAATTATTAGCTCACCTGGCATGAAAGGTCAAGTAATCTTATGTTGTGGCAACCATCCGTCGTGTCTCCATCCGTCCATCGTCCGTCAACTTTTCCTTTAAATGACTTCTCAAGAACCGCTGGGTCGATTTCAATTATATTTGGCATGAAGCATCCTTAGGGCATATGGATCCAAGTTTGTTCAAGCGAAGTCAATCGGCCAATTTGGCCGGCAGCCATCGTGGATTTTGACCAATTTGTAGAAACATCTTTAAAGATCTCCGAAACTGCTTGGGGGATTGAAGCAAACCTCATGAAATATGATCGAGAGCAAAAGCTGAACCAAGCTTGTTCAAGGGAACTTGATTGGTCAAATGGTTCGCCAGCCATCTTGGTTGACCTAGTTTTAGCGAAAACGGCTTCTCCAAAACCGCTGATGGAATCAGGCCGAAATTTGGTAGATACGATTAGGGACTAAGGGCCATTAAAGATTGTTCAACGGAAGTTGATCTGTCGAAAAACATGGCTTCCGTGGGCCAATCAAAATATAGCATGATTGGCAGCCATATTGGATTTTTTTATTTGATGGATTTTGAGGCAGAAATTGGTTTTAAATATGTTTTTTGCCTGCCAAAAGCTCCCATACTAAAGCAATGGGAAATTAAAATGTCTTCTCGAGAACTACTGGGTCAATTTCAATTATATTTGGCAGGAAACATCCTTAGGGCATAGGGATCCAAGTTTGTTCAAACGAAGCCGATCGGCCAATTTGGCAGTGGCCATCTTGGATTTTAGCCGATTTTAGGAAACTTCTTTAAAAATCTTCTCCGAAACTGCTTGGGGAATCAATTCAAAACTCATAAAATATATATTTAGGACAATACTTGAAACAAGCTTGTTCAAGAAAACTTATTGGCCAAATACTTTGGGCGGCCATCTTGGATGACCTAGGTTTCCCAAAAACGACTTCCAGAACCGCTGAAGGGATCGAGTCAAAATTTGGCAGATATTGTATGGGGGTAAGAGCCATTAAGGCCTGTTCAAGAGAAGTTGATATGTAAAAACCATATCCGCCCAGGGCCAATCAAAATGTAGCGTGTTTGGCTGCCATTTTGGATTTTTTTATTTGATGGATTTTGAAGCTGAAATTAGTTTTATATACATGTATGTTTTTGGGTATGTTGATTTCAAATTTGCTGCTTTCGAAACTATCAGATAAGCGGTTTGTCAGCCATCTTGGATCTTTTTCCTACCCAAAACTCCCATACTAAAGCAATGGGAAATTTAAAACGTCCTCTTGAGAACCACTGTGCCGATTTCAAGCATATTTGACAGGAGGAAGATGATCATCTTGGATTTTGGCCGAGTTTTAGAAACGTCTTGGAAAATCTTCTGAATCTACTCGGTTGATTGATGCAGACCTCATGAAATATGATCTAGGGCAAGAGCTGAACCAAGTTTGTTCAAGGAACTTAATGGTTCGGCGGCCATCTTGGATGACCTAGTTTTCGCGAAAATGGCTTCCAGAATCGCTGAACGGATCGGGCCGAAATTTAGCTGATATGATTAGGGCCATAGCGCCATTAAAATTTGTCCATGGGAAATTGATATGTCAAAAAAACATGTCTGCCATGAATAAATCAAAATACAACGTTTTTGGCGGACATCTTGTATTTTCTGCAAATTTCTGAGAAAAACATAAAAAGACAATTATTAACCACTGGGCCAATTTTAAGAAAACTTGGAATGACACAGGCCCCTTGGGCCTCTTGTTAGCTCACCTGGCCGAGTGAGCTTATGCCGTGGTAACTGTCCATCAACTTATCCTATAAATCACGGGGCCGATTTCAATTATATTTGGCAAAAAGCATCCTTAGGGCATAGGGATCCAAGTTTGTTCAAATAGAGCCGATCGGCCAATTTGGCCAGTGGCTATCTTGGATTTCGGCCGATTTTAGGAAGCGTCTTTAAAAAATTTCTCCGAAACAGTTTGCGGAATCGATTCAAAACTCATGAAACATCATCTAAGGAAAGAGGTAAGCCAAGTTTGTTCAAGAAGACTTGATTGACCAAATGGTTCGGTGGCCATCCTGGATGACAAAGTTTTCCTGAAAACGGCTTCTCCAGAACCACTGAAGGGAGCGGGCCTAAATTTGGGAGATATGATTAGGGACTAACGGCCATTAAAGTTTGTACACGGTAAGTTGATCCATCAAAAAACATGGCCGCCGTGGTCCAATCAAAATGTAGCGTGTTTGGCGGTCATATTGGATTTTTTTATTTGATGGGTTTTGAGGCCGATATTGGTTCTGTATATGTTTTTGGGTATTCTGAGCTCAAATTTGCCATTTTCGAAACTGTCGGATAAATGGTTTGGCGGCCATTTTGGATTATTTTCCCGCTAAAGGCACCCATACCTAAAGCAATGGGAAATTTCAAATGTCTTCTTCTGGAGAACTACTAGGCTGATTTCAATTATATTTGGCAGGAATCATCATTATGGCATACGGATCCAAGTTTGTTCAAATAAAATCGGCTAATTTGGCCAGCAGCCGTCTTGGATTTTGGCCGATTTTAGGAAATGTCTTTAAAAATCTCCGAAAACGCTTGGGGAATCGATTCAAAACATATGAAACCTCATCTAGAAAAAGACGTAAGCCAACTTTGTTCAAGGCGACTTGATTGACCAAATGGTTCGGCGGCCATCTTGGATGACCTAGTTTTCCCGAAAACGACTTCTCCAGAACCGTCGAAGGGATCAGGCCGAAATTTGGGAGATATGATTATGGACTAAGGGCCATTAAAGTTTGTTCAAGGGAAGTTTCTCTGTCAAAAAACATGGCTGCTGTGGGCCAATCAAAATGTCGCATGTTTTGCGGCCATATTGGATTTTTGTATTTGATGGATTTTGAGGCCAAAATTGGTTCTGTATATGTTTTTTGGGTATTCTGAGCTCAAATTTGCAATTTTCGAAACTGTTGGATAAACAGTTTGGCGGCCATCTTGGATAATTTTGTCATCATAAGCTCTCTTGCTAAAGCAATGTGAAATTTAAAATGTCTTCTCGAGAACAGATAGGCTGATTTCAATTATATTTGGCAGGAAACATCCTTACAGCATAGGGATCCAAGTTTGTTCAAATGAACCCGATCGGCCAATTTGCCCGGTGGCCATTTTGGATTTTGGCTGATTTTAGGAAATGTCTTTAAAAATCTTCTCCGAAACTGCTTGGGGAATCTTCATCTACATCTAGGCCAAGAGGTAAGCCAAGTTTCTTCAAGAGGACTTGATTGACCAAATGGTTCAGTGATCATTTTGGATGACCTAGTTTTCCTGAAAACGACTCCTCCAGGACCGCTGAAGGGATCAGGCTGAAATTTGGGCAGTTTGATTAAGGCCTTAGGGCCATTAAAGCGTGTTCAAGGGAAGTTGATCCATCAAAAACACAGGGGTGCCATGGTCCAATAAAAATGTAGCGTGTTTGGCGGCCATATTGCACTTGCAAAAATGTCCACAAACTCATTTAAAAAACTATTAAACCACCCACCAACAATTTTGACAAAAATTGATCGTGCTCCAGGTGAGCCTCTTGTTTAGGTGAAAATCTGAGATCTTATGAAAAATCTACTGTAAATGGTCAAAATGCTACTCCTTAGTTGCTTGACATATTTAACAAAATTTGACTAGATGCATTCTATGGTGGTAGGCTCTAGAATATCTTTTTAGAATTTTGATTGATAAATTTTTCGGGTCAAAATCTGGGATTTTATTTTAAATCTACTGGAAATGGTCGAAATGCTACTCCCCCTTAGCTGCTTGACATACATGTATTTTAACCAAATTTTACTAGATGCGTTCTATGGTGGTAGCCTCTAGAATTTGCTTTTAAGAATTTTGATTGATCAATTTTTGGGGTGAAAATCTGAAATTTTATGAAAAATCTACCAGAAATGGTCAAAATGCTACGCCTCCTTAGCTGTTTGACATATTTAAACCAAATTTGACTAAATAGATTCTATGGTGGTAGGCTTTGGATCTTCTTTTTAGAATCTTGATTGATCAATTTTTTTGGTGAAAATCTTAGATTTTATGAAAAATCAACCGAAAATGGTCAAAATGCTACTCCTCCTTAGCTGCTTGACATATTTCAACCAAATTTGGCTAGATGGATTCTGTGGAGGTAGGCTCTAGAAAACCTTTTCAGAATTTTGATTGATCATTGTTTTGGGTGAAAAGTCTTAGATTTTATTTTAAATCTACCAGAATTGGTCAAAATGCTATTACTCCTTAACTTCCTGACATATTTCAACCAAATTTGACTAGCAGAATTTTGATTGATTACCGTAATTTTTTGGATGAAAATCTGAGATTTTGTACAAAATTACCGGAAATTGTCAAGACGCTACTCATTAACTGCTTGGCGGACTTCAAACTAGTTTGGCTGGAAGGACCCTATGGGTGTAGGTTTCAGAACTTGTTTTAAAATATGCTTTTTAGCAATGATAACCTGACTGAAAGTTTTGGCTTCCTCAGATAGCATCAACCTTTAGTCAAAATGCTATACAACTTTTACATTTATCTACGTGTGTACCTTAGAAACAGGATGTTTACTAAATCAATATAAAGTTAACCTTTTAATGCTCAATTTCAATAAGATTTCAATAATATTTAAATTTTCACATAGAAAGTCGATGGGTCTATCATGTCTGTAGCATATATACTGTATGTTTATAAATGGGTTTATCAACTTTACAGCTTCAAGACAAATGCATCACTATATAAATTCTTCATCTTAAATGAAATTAATTTTACATTATTTATGTTTCAGCCATTGGTCGCTTATGTGAAAAATGTGAGTTATTAACGCATACACATACATGTATCTATAATTATTTTGCATCGGCTGTTACTCAGTTCATTTTAGTAAAATAATAACAGACTTCATGGGTCATTTTCTGTACTTTCCACTAATAGATGGAAATAACTATTATGACATTATCCCGGCTGGATGTCTTAATTGCATAATTAGGGTCCTGAACAGCGTTCAGATTAGGATTTTGGGGGCAAGAGTTAAGGTCATAGGAACAGGTCGTATTGCGAGTCTCATAGTTCTCTGAATACTTATTAGGTCAGCTGATCTTAGAATTGTGTAAATGTTAGTGTTTTTCAAAATGCCCTATTGACTTGACATGCTCAGATCCAAGTCTCTAGTTCTTTAAATAACTTCTCATGAACAAGCATGTTGATTTGAACCAAATTTGACAGGGCACATCCTTATATTTAAAGAGCATTGACTGCAGAGGCAGGGACCATTATGAATTCTTTTGCTTACATGTAGGACCTAAGCTTTTGCATTTTGTATGCTTATTTCATGTTCATATGTCTTGAGCTCTACATTTCACATTTAGAATGTACATGTATATTGTATAAGATTGGAAAGATTTCTATGCATCATACACCAATACTTGTTTCTGTTTCAAATATTGATGTTGCACATGAGCACTAAAGGCCTCTTGGAATAGGCTTGTGCTATTTACATGATTTATGCTTTGGAAGATTATGAATATCGCAGTTATTAAAAGATGTGTCAAAAGTATCCATCTTGAAAACAATGTTACTGAAAGCTGTTGCAGTTGTCATTCATGTTTGACCCTATAATTGGCATGCATTTTTGTGACCCCACGGGCAAAGCTTCCAACCAAGTTTGTAGAATTTCCCTCTAGTAGAGTTATTAAAAAATGCCTTAAGAGCAAGAAGACACAGTCCACACTGCATTAATCCTTGTGTCTTGCAACGCGGGTAACGATTAGTCTTCTCTAGGCCTGCAAATGGACATAAAGTTCTCAAGACGACTGCAGAGTCCAGTTTTGACTGGCTTAACCATTAAAATATTAATGTGTTGTGCATTCAGCTTAACTCTTAAACCTCGAATTTGTTCAAGAAAATTTTAATTTAACCATAGAAAATGCCCATTTGCAGACCAAGAGAAGACTATTTTTGAAAATTTACCACTGGGAATGAGTGGCTTTGTTATCGAGCCAGTCATTTCAGTGGTAAATTTTCAAAAATAGTCTTCTTTGATCAATACTTACCATTACATTACTCATTGATAACGAGCTATCCTGATAGCTGGCTCTAGGAATCTAGATTTAGTAAGCTTTACCGGCTCCTGGAACCAGGTACCCAGCTCCCAACAAACGGGTAACCGCCTGCCACAGACACTCATTCTTGTTTGCATATTGTTTTTTGCGTGGAGAAATCTCAGAGTTTTCTTTGTTTTTCTGTGTGCCTATTTGCTGTTTCGTTTCTGGAATTACTGGATTTACTATGGAAGGAGCCTCTGATTCTCAGGTCGTATTCTTTCTTGTTATTTATCTAGCTATATGGAGACTTACGTCTCTGAAATTTCGTCTGTGTTGCATGTCCCATTTTCTGACCCCGGAACTGGGACGTGTGGTTACAACGAAATATGCCAGAGATAAGATTGCCTCCTTTAAATGCCAATGGTGATCGGGATGTAATATGCTTACGGTTTTTTAACACTAAAAATCGGCTTACGTCATTCAACCGTATGGTCCGAGCGGGTGACGTCACACCCTTTTATTTCTCGGATTATTTTGGTGAAGGAAATGTTTCATTCGTGCATCTTATTCTGGGTGCTGCGTTCTTTTTTTGCCAGAAACCTTAGAATTATGTCAAGTTTTGCGGGTAATCACGATCTGTTTGCATTGATCGATGATTTCAAAATTCTTGATTAAGATGTGTGTTCTGTGGTATTACCTTGTTCTACAGCAGTATGATAATTCATTTTGTTGTTCCTTCATTTATCGTTTTGGTCTTCGTTTGATTAGTATAATTTTGAAATTAATTCTTAAATATACTGCAAATGCATTCGATATGATCCTTCAGGATCAATTTATGGGTGTATTATTGACCCGCTATCATTCTTGTCGCCGGCTTACGCGATCTTGGTTAGCTTTTAATTTATTGTCAAAATATTTAAAAATTATTTGTCTGCCTTCCATTCCTGTTTCGTTCCCCTTGCTTATTTTAGGTTTGTACTTGTTTTCAGGCCAAGCCTACCCCGCCATCTTGCTCAGAGTGTCACAAATTCGTCAAGGTCACGTTTAAGGACCATGTCTGTTTTCGATGTTCATCATTTAATGTTGATAATAGGTGTAATGTCTGTTCAGTGTGGCCTGTCAAGTTTTTGGTCGAGTTTCTTGCCCAGAAGGACTTGGCTGGGTCTGACGCGGGGTCAGGCATTGCGAAAAGAAATCAAGGAGCATCCGTTTCGGCCCCTGGGGGCATTCCTCGTCTGCAGTTGGATGGTTCAGAGATGGCACACCTGGCGTGGTTTGGGCCCGCTATGCAAGGCTTCTTGCATAGTGTCCTGCCCACGCTGGTATCGTCTCTGATATCAAAGACTGTAGGGCAATCTCTCTGTGTCCGGTATGGACCCTGTCCTTGGTCATGGTTCTGGACTGGTTACCGAGGGGGGCATCTCGTATGGCACCCTGGCGGGCTCCGACCTGGCATGTACTGCTTCTCTGCAGCCACCTTCAGGTGGTCCAGTAATGGTAGCCGGTCCGTCGGGCATGGGAGCCATTCGCCAGGACAGCTCCGGTGACGATGCTTCAGGGTCGGAGGATGAGGAGGCTGAAGAGGAGAGGTTGTTGCGGCCTGAGATACCGCGGGTGGAGAGCATGGAGGTCGATTCCGTCCTGGACGGAACCGCCCGCCATCTGTCTGGCTTGGTGCAAGCCATGGTAGCTGCTCCACCCGTGGTTGAGGCCACACTGGTACCGGGCACCCGTCCAGTGCTGGTTGGTTTGCCACCAGCTGACACGGTGATGGGTGTTGCTTGACAGGCTTGGTACTCACCTATCTCGCCAGGTCCAGCGGCCATACGTAGGGTGCAGTTGGTGCCTGTGTATGGCCACGATTCCATAGCCGCTACGGGTCCGCATGGTTTTCCATGCGGGCCTACTCCATTGAACTTGTTTCATGGGGTGGCGGCGGAACTGTGCGGTACCGGTGTTGCTGGCTTTCCAGCAGTGGCTCCTTGTCGGGCGGCCGCTGCTGGTAGACCCGTGAACACATCAACAGGTGATGTGTTCACTGGGGTGTCTTCTTCGGAGATGGACTGGTCCAATGCTCTGGCTTGGCTAGCCAGGGTGGACCCGTCCGTGGTTTCGGCCACGACCGAGGAAGACATGCCTCATCCATCGGTTGCGTTGATTGGACGGGGGTCTTGCCCGTGGCTCGGATTCAGTCCATTGGACTGGATCCACAGTTCAAGGAATTGCTTGAAGCTATTTATAGCAAGCAACTCTTGACCACGAGGAAGCTGTGGCCTCTAGGGAGGTGTGGGCAAGATGCCTTATCCCCAAAGGGGAGTACGAGCCGTATGGTGTGGTCCCGACGGTCACTGAGGATGACCGTTGGGTTCTTGGGGTCCAGAGTCTGTTAACGACGGCCTTGTGCTGTCGATGGACGCGTTGGCCATGGTGCAGGCGCGTGTTACGAAGTCCAGGAGGCAGATGGTCCTTGTCTAGCTACGACTGTCAGGGAGCATTTGCTTGGAACGCCCTGAATGGACCTAGTATCTTCGGTGGTCAAGCGCGGGCCATCCTAGAGGACACAGCTAACATTGCGCAGTCGGTTAATGGGTAACCTTCAGCGGGCGCTTGCACTAGGGCAGTTGGCGAAACCACTAACTGGTCAACCTGCCTCCAAGAAGCAGAATCATAAGAACACGACGAAAGCCAAGCCAGCTACTTCTGCTCTTGCTGGACCTTCTCAGCCGCCTGCAGCTAAGAAGGTGAGGAAGGTTGTGGAGGCTCCTGCCCAGCCCATTGGTTCTGATTGCCCGAGGGGCAGGAAGGGCATGGGTAAGTCTTCCAAGGGCGCCCCTCCCATTCGGCCTGTCAACAGCCCAAAGGGTTTTCACCAGAGTGGTCCTAGCGGCGACAGCATTTCTCAGAAAGAGAACGTGGCGCTTCTCACCTACATGGATGATTGACTTTTCAAGGCGGACACGCCAGCCACCTTAGGAGTGATACTGCTCTGACTCTGAAATTGCTATCAGATCTAGGCTGAATAGTCAACAGGGAGAAATCCGAGTTGACGCCCACTCAACACTTCGTTTATTTGGGGATGCTATTCGATCTCGAGGAAAGCAGGGTTTACCTGTCAGAGCCTAGAGTGGTGTCTGTTAGCCATCCTCAAGAGTTTTCAATTGGGAAACCACATTCAGGCGAGTAGGTTTCTTCAGATGCTGGGCATAATGGTCTCCAGGGAGCAGGTAATCCCGTCCGCTGCTCTAATGCGAAGGCCTATCCAGTTGTGGAAGCAGAGAACAGAACCCCTCTCAAAGCTGATACCAGTTTTGGAGCCAATAATGTTGCATCTTGTATGGTGGAAGGAGCGTCAGAATCTCCTAGTAGGAGTTTCGCTTCACCTAACCCACCCCCAGCTGTCCGTATACACGGATGCATCGCTGGAGGGGTGCGGGCGCCTTCCTGGGAGCACACCAGGTTTCGGGCACTTGGACTCTCCAAGAGAGTCAACTGCATATCAATCTGTTGGAAATGATGGCAGTGGAACTGGCATTGGAAAAGTGACAGTAGTATTATACATAAATCGCCAAGGCGGGACCAGGTCACCCACACTGTGTATGAAGGTGTGGCACTTGATTCAATGGTGCAGGAATTACTCAGTTGTTTTGAAAGCAGCTCACATTCCTTGGCGATTGAATATTCTGGCGGATGCTTTGTCTCGCACACAGAGAATTCTGCCAACAGAATAGTCTCTCAACCCTCCAGTTCTACAAAGGATCTTCGAGCATTGGGGCAAACCAAACGGGGACTTGTTCGCCACAAAGGAAAATGCTGAAATCATGACTTATGTCTCGCCGATTCCAGATCCAAATGCCGTCAATACAGACGCTCTGGCGATAAGCTGGAGAGGGATGCACGCTTACGCGTATCCGCCCACCATTCTTCTACCGAAGGTTTTGGTGAAGATCAGGGAGGAGCCATGCCTGGTCCTGCTAATAGCGCCATTTTGGCCCAGCAGGACGTGGTTCACGGATCTCCTGGATCTGCTGGTGGACAATCCAGTGCAGCTGTCGGGGATTCCGAACATAATCTCCCAGGCCACGGGCCACTTCCTACACGAGTGGCCTAAAATATTCAAATTGACTGAGTGGATGTTATCAAACAATGTTCCACGTCAGAAGGGTTTTCTCAACAGGCAATTTCATCGCAGCCGTGAGGAGGTCAACCTTCAAGTCATATAACCACAAGGTTAACAAATTTGCAGAGTGGTGTGAAGGAAAGGGTATTGATACCTTTGATAGTAGGGTCGGAGTCAAAATGATACCACCTCCCTCAACTGGCAGCCATTCAGCGATCTGTGGCCCCCACCACCCTCTCAATCTCTGGGGCATAGGGTTGTTGAGACATGTGGTATGCCTCTAGATGGGGATGGGAGCTATGCCCCAGGGATTGAGAGGGCGGTGGGGGCCACCACGAAGTGCCGAACAGCTGCCAGTTGAGGGAGGTAGTATCATTTTGACTCCGACCCTACTACTAGTCAAAATGATACCACCTCCCTCAACTGGCAGCCATCCATGGCCCCCACCACCCTCTCAATCCCTGGGGCATAGGGAGACATGTGGTATGCCTCTAGATGGAGATGGGAGCTGCGGTTCTCACGGACATGGAAGGCTGTGGCGAATATAAAACTCCCGTGCGGACCCCCACTGTCCGGGAGAACCTCTCTCTATTCTGACCGGTATCCTGAGGAGGTTTTTCTATCTGTGGGACACTTTTGTACCTATCCTACCTATCCTACCCCACCTATGTCCTACCCTACCCTGTTGCTATTCCAGCCGGCTGGTGTGTGTGTCTGTGGTGCTTTGACCCTGCACTGGGGGGTGTCGCCATGGGTCTTTATCTAACCTGGTCATATTAACCCGGCCCTAGTGTCTTACCTAGTTTCGAAATTTCAGGTAAGTTCTAGCGAGGTCTTTTGAGCGGATTTGAACCCCAGTCTGCAGCCTGGGAACACTATGCAAACTTTATCAACTCTATTGATAGACCTACCGCAACACCATTAAAATCTCGACTCTTATTATTTTTTATCTCTGAGCGTTGGGAAATCGCTGTTACTGCATTATCTCGAAGTGACGTCAAGATCTAGAGTGAGTCGATCCTGATAGTGCTGTTACTGCGTTATCTCGAAGTGACGTCAAGATCTAGAGTGAGTCGAGCCTGATAGCGCAGCAGCACAGCAACGTGTGAACACATAACTTATCAGCTATTGCATACATGGTCGAGATAGTTAATGCGTTGTATTATAAATCTCGTTATGTGTTATTAGCAAATGGTAAACTTTAAAATCATAGGTTCAAATCTCGCTATGTGTTATTAGCAAATGGTAAACATGTCTACAATTACTCTTTACCCGTTACCCGAGAAGCATGACATCACGTCAAGACCAACTCGCACAGTCACATAAAACCCATAATTGCAGACCACAGACCCTCGACTGGGCCAAAGTCAAGAATAGAAATTTATTTAGCTCACCTGCTATGCGTTAACACCCAATTAGACACAGCATCGATAATGGTATACCACGTGGGAACACACAACCATACATTACGTGTAAACACTCACCTACGTGTAAACGCTCATCTACAAACAATATTACACACAATGGGATGGCGTGAAGAGGCATGCATGATGTAGGCTGTGCGGCGCGACGAGAAAAAGTACCCGGGCCATTGCGTGATATGGGCAACTATGCAGATCGAAATCTTGAGAAATGGAGAAGCTCAGGGATCCCAACATTCCGCTCGTCAGTTCTACTAATATGCCTTATGTGTCACGGACATTATCCGATGACTGTGATAGCGATGGACAAACTCTTCAAGTATATGGATTAACGTGATGTGGATGCTGCTATCGAGTTGGGACAAGAGTGGGAGCAAGAAATGCAGTGATCCCTCGCCCCACCAACCTCTCAATGCGCGCACTACCACGTATCACATCAGCTCGACCACATCTCACACAAACACATAGTCTCCGTCGGTATCACATCGACAGACGGACCACCCACAGGTTTTTCCAGGTACTGAGCACCTTGTGATCAACCACACATAATAGGGTCGGAACGCCCATTTAGAGACACGCATCCACTATCACATCGACACGACAGTCCACCCACAGGTTCCAGGTACTGATCGCCTTGTGATCAACCACACATAATAGGGTCTGAACACCCATTTAGAAACAGGCATCCACAGTGATATACACCATGATTACTGTTGCACAGCTTCACGATGGTACTGATCGCCTTGTGATCAACCACACATAATAGGGTCTGAACGCCCATTTAGAGGCACGCATCCACAGCGATATACACCATGATTACTGTTGTACAGCTTCGCGATGTTGCAAAGCAATTCGGTCTTAGAGTAGCCTCTAAGGCCAAGAAAGCCGACCTGCTCCAGATGATCAGACAGGCCCGTGCCGAGGAGTGGCAGAAGCGACTCTCCCGAGCAATGAAGACGGGAAGGTTTCCAGCGCTTACCAAAGATGATCCTTGGAATCCCCACAAGAAAGCTCAGCGGATCCGTGAGCTTTGTCAGTTGGATGAGGAGGTGACTGCGAGCCAAGACTGTAGCGAGACGGATGGCGGACGATCCACTGGAGCGCTTACCTCCCCTACGCAGGATCACTAAGCGAGTAATGAGGGGGCCTAGGTCTGAACCCTTAACCCGGAGCATAAGGCGAGAAAGCGAACACATTCTCGACCAGCGTCTCGGCGAAAGGGGACAGAGGATAGAGGACGCCGGTCAGTACGCTGGGCATTCTTCAGAGGTCGAGAAGGAGACCTCATAGGGCAGGTCATGCAAAAGATCCAGCAGACTGTCCAGAACACCTTCTACCTCCGCTACACCCATACCTATCGCATCCGTCACATCGAAGACGGTAGGGTGATGCTTGTCCACAAGAATGCTCCAGGGAGCCCGTGGCTGAACACGATAGGAGCAGCTCAGGACTGGGTGGCATCAAGAGATCAAGCACGCCTCGACACAGACAATATCGATCGACCCAACACCAGGTCAGGGCTGTCATCGACCGTCAACCTCTGCTTGGGACAGGCCCCCTCCCAGACTGGCTATGACAGAAGAAGAGTATGACTGCCCGTGACACCTACAGGGACAACATGTGTCTCTGGAGATGTCTAGCAGTCCACTGAGGAGCGAGAGCTGATAGAAGTACAGCTCCTGCACGAGAGCTTGCCACACAGTTCTACGGCAAGACAGTGACAGTACCTGATGTCAGCAAGACCTCGCTGGATCAGCTGGACAAGGTAGAGTTCTTCGCCAAGATCGGGATTCGTGTGTATGAACCAACCAAAGAGGGCATCTGGCACTTGATCAGGCATGCGGCTCACTACCGTGACACCATGACCATTTGGAGTGTGGGACCACCACGCCTTCTACATCAAGAACATCTCCAAGCTGGCACATACACTAGTCTGAAGTCACTGTCAGCAGAGGTTTACAAAGGCATGCAATCTTCAACGCCACACTGAGCACTGTACAGGCGGCAAAACAACAATCGTGTGTCCTGGCGAGAAGGTTGAGGCATCACAGTCTACGTATGAGAAAGCCTTCTATCCCAACCATCCAGTTCAGCGGCTACTCGTTGGATCGAGTATGAGTCGAGAAACGGAGGCGTACACATACACCATGTAGAGTGTGGGCACGGTGGCGAGCGTTGGATCGAGGGTGCTTCTGTAGATGGTTATGATCCGACCACCAACGCCGTTTACCTGTTCCATGGCTGTTACTGGCACAGGTGTCCGCAACACCAGCGAGGTGAGGATGCCGAATAAAGATACCGCAAGACAGTCCTGAGAGAGGAGAAGCTGAGAGCATCTGGATGCACGCTTGTGGTACAGTGGGAGTGCTGTATAAAACGCTGTCCAAGTGTCCCTAAACGAGTTCGGACTGTCCCATATCCACACTTCACAGTTTACGACTTCGAAGCACTCCTAGATGGTATCAAGACTCATCCTACGGAGACTCACGATCGAGAGTACTCACATACCTATCTCTGTGTCAGTTGGCTGCTCCTTAGATAGCGCCACGAGTGAGCCCACTCACCTCTGCAATCCTGACCCCAAAGAACTGATCAGAGAGTTCATGCTGGTGATCCAACGGCGAGCATATCTAATCCAGACAAGGGTTAGGGCACAGTACATACCAACAGACCTGGACAAGCTCCCAAAGTGACAGCAGCGACTGATCAACGAGTGGTGTGACCAAGTGCCTGTACTGGGGTTCAACTCTGGGCGGTATGACCTGAACCTCATCAAGAAGTACTTTGTCGATGAGCTGACTGACAGTACAGGTACAGTGAAAGTCGCCAAGAAGGCTAGTCAGACCATGTTCCTCATAACACCTGAGCTACGGTTTCTTGATGTGCTGAACTACCTCGGCCCAGGAGTCTCGTACGAGGTATGGGTCAAAGCTTACGGGTGTACACAGCAGAAGAGCTGGTTCCCGTATGAATGGTTTGACACACATGAGAAGCTCAACTATCCAGGGCTTCCTGACTACTCAGCATGGACATCTAAGCTCAAGGGTGGCTACCTCTTGACACGATCAGAGTGGGAACAGTGTAACCAGACATTCAGCGAGCATGGAATGCGGACATTCGCCGACTGGCTGCGATACTACAACAACCTGGACGTCAGTCCATTCATCGAAGCCCTGGAGCGGATGCAGGAGTTTTACACAGAACGAGAAATATACATCCTCAAAGACACAGTGTCTCTCCCAGGTGTGTCACTGCAGTACCTCCTACGTGGATCCGCTCGACACATGCCAGATGTTAGCCTCTATTCACCGGGCAAGGAAGCCTACGAGATGCTGAAGGGTGCTGTTGTTGGAGGTCCCAGCATCGTGTTCACCAGATACCACGAGGCCGGCGTGACTCGAATCCGCCAGAGTGAGCGTGTCTGCCAATGTCTACTCGGCTACGACGCAAATGCTCTATACCTGTCAACGATGGCCAAAGAGATGCCATGTGGTAAGGAGACAGTGCGCCATTGGTCCTGTGCTAATGGTGTAGCTAGCTTTAAGGAGGCTCTCCTAGCAGACAGCTGGTTTGGGTTTGCTGAGGTGGATATAGAGGTCCCCAAGGATCTGTGGGCAAAGTTCGAGGAAATGCCTCCTCTCTTCTATAACCCTGGGATCCCGGTAGAGGCAATCTCTTCTGAGATGCTGGCATATCTAGGGTGAACAGGGAGGAAGCGTCCCACCACCCAGAAGCTGGTCAGTGCCCTCTCTGGCACGAAGCGGCTGCTGTACACACCGACACTCAAGTGGTATATAACCCATGGCCTGGAGATCACTGCTGTATACCGCATCATAGACTATGAGGTCAAGCGCCCATTTGAGTGGTTCGTGGAGAATGTTACGGAGGCCCGCCGCTCGGGAGATGTACGATAAGAGCAAAGCGCTCTTGGCAGATCTCTTCAAACTCCTCGGCAACAGTGCCTACGGGAAGCTCATCGAGGCCCTAGAACGTCATAGCAACACCAGCTTCACGAAGGATGAACGCGTGGTAGACAAGGCCCTGCGTAGTGCATGGTTCGAAGATCTCTAGGAGATCGGTGAGTCATACGAGCTCCAGAGTCGCAAGCCGAGAATCACTATTCGAAGGCCCTTCCAGGTGGGGATAGCCGTTTATGAGCTCGCGAAGCTGCGAATGCTGGAGTTCTACTACGACTTCCTCGATCGCTACATAGCTCGTGACAGCTTTGAGTACCTGCAGATGGACACTGACTCCGCGTATATCGCTATAGCAGGCTCCAACCTTGATGACGTCATTCGCCCTGAGATGCGAGCAGAGTACCAGACTCATAAGCGGGACTGGCTAGCTTGGGACAAATGGTCTGGACGGACTCCGGGACTGTTCAAGCTTGAGTTCGAAGGCTCTCGTCGCATCGCTCTCTGCTCCAAATGCTACTATGTGGAGAGCACAGCTGCAAGTAAGTGCTCGGCTAATGGAATGTCAAAGTGGCAGAATGAGGTCTCTTGGCAGAGGTTCTACAGCGCCCTACATGGCGGGGTGGACAGAGCTAAAAACCGAGGCCTACGCATGCGCAACCAGGGTATGGTGACGTATGAGCAGGAAAAACTCGGACTCTCCGCTTACTATGATAAGCGCCATGTGCTGCCAGATGGTGTCCATACCGAGCCCATCGAGTATCATGTTAGCACCCTAGGTGGTGGTAGCTGTGTGTCTGCAGGGACTAGCTGAAGCTCTTCTACGACAAATGGTCACCTAGGGACTCCGTGTTGGCATGCCATGTAGTACAGTGTAGGCCACCCCTCCGCCTCAACATACCTGTCAAGCCTGTGATCATCTATCGACCAGTTAGGATCTGTTGTGCTCCGTCGACCACCTTCCAGCTCACCAGGCTCATACAGGTACCGAACCAGAGCATCAGGTGGTAGGCACTCCTCTCCCTTGTTCACTCCTCTAGAGCTGTGACTGGCAACAGCAGAGTGTCTGATAGCCTCTACCGGCTTCTTCCCGATTAGCCTAGTAACCTCGGCATTGGATCTCCACGACAGCAGGCATCCCTCTCACCCATACTCTAGAACGTTCACTCGGCGCGGCCATTTCCTGGGCAAATTTGGTGTGGGAACAGTCTCTCTGCCAGTGTCCGATTCCACCGCTCAACGATAGCCTGGGCACGGTGATGCACTACCTCGCCTCGCCTAACTGCCACACCGTGTTTCCGCATGAGGGTTGCAGTCTCACCTCTGAACGCCTTACCCTCATCCACCTGCAACAATTCTGGCCACTGGAGGGGATTTTCCGAAGCCTCGTAGACACCCTGGAATGCCTGGGACACCTGGCCAGCTGACTTGTCTGTGAGCGGTACTGCTGCCTTGTACCTGCTGGCGACATCGACGATGGTGAGGGCATACTTGTAGGTCTTACGACCAACCAAGTCGTGTGGAAGGAATAGAACATCTGCCTGGTGAACTCTGTTTGGGACAGTTTCATCGAAATGGGCATGCCTGATGTGCCGTGGACGAGGTCTGTATATCTGCCACATCACCTGATGGCTGAGCCACTGGCTAACTGTCTCCAATGTGAAGTTGTGGCCCTTGCGACATGCAGCCTCGAGTAGTTGAGGGGGCTCACAGTAATATCCACCAGGCTGATAGTAGAGTTCCTCAAGAAAGACGGTTGATAAACTCCCGGATTTCATCACTGACGTCCACTCCCGTCCTGTCACGCATGGCCTGGGTGAACTGTAAACAGACAAACAGACGGCCGTCATTCATTCGACCATCACTAAAGACCTCCTCAAACACCTCCGTGCACTGGCGTCTAATCTCTGCTGGATCCTCACTGAACTGTAGTTTATCGACCAACCATCGGAAGTTAAGGGAGTTGACCAGGTCATACAGAGATGCCATCCTTATATAGTACAGCTTAAATGTTTGGCGGCCCAGATGGCCACGAGCGCTATGGCAACGTACGGTAGCCAAGGGCCTGCGACTCCGAAGAACGTACCTACTCCTGAGGCGATGGCTGGTATGGCTTCAGAAATCTTCTCCACACCATGAAAAGAATTGTTGGCGATCTTGCGGACCGTCTCGCCAGCCTTCATTGTGAACAGAGCGATCAGAGCCCCAACTGCTGCCAACGGACCGATAGAACCTTTTACGTAAGTGCGATAGATTCCTTTCGCTCGGTGTACTAGCTTGCGGGTTTCTACATCATCATACTCACCACCGACATCGTAGTCTGCATCATAATCCTCCTCATCATAGTCCTCCTCATGGTCCTCGTCATCTATATCCTCGACTGGATCTTCATAAGCCTCTGGTTCATACATCGCTGTGGGGATCCGTAACTGGGGGACAGCTATATAGTAGCTTTAGACTGTACTCTATAGCATGGCATCCGCAATCTTGAATGCGGGCGTGTTTGCCTTAGCGAACTGGGGACAAGAAGGCAGCAGAGGTCGAGTGTGAGCGTCATAACCAGGCGATGGAGAAGCTGTCTAAGGAGAAGTTTGAGTACAGCAAAGCACTCGAGCATATGTGCCAGAGGGAGGCATGCCGACGACAACTCCGAGCTCAGGCCAAGCAGAGCATCAAAGAGGCAGATGAGAGTCTCAATGAGTACTACGAGGCTGTAAAAATATCTGAGCCAACGCTCGACTATGAGGCATCGACAGGTCAGAAGACAGCAGAGCTTATAGTAGTGGTGGCAGCTGCAGCTGTGACGACAGGAGTCGTGCTCTACGCACACTCAAGCTGAATACCTGATGTGTTCGACACGCATACCTTAGCATAGCCAAAGTAAAGTACCGTCACACCTAATGGGTGCGTCCCAGCTATGAGGTTTCCGATGTTGAAGCTGAGCCGGTTGCTATGATTAGGTGGGATGTCCCTGCCCCCGAGGTGGTGATGGTCCTCGAGTGCGACTCGAGGTCGTGCTTCTGCTGGTTAGTCGCAGAAGCGCATATGACTTAGTTCTCTGGCTGGAGTTGGCAATCAGCCAGCTCGCGTACCTCACCAAGAACATTGGTCCCAGCAACCACAAGCTTGAAGTCGTCTAGCGTATCCACCTGCTGGATGACTCCTCCCTTCTGAACCAGGACCGCAACAGCGACACAGTCCGATACACCACGATGCAATGTCAGCTTTACCCGTTGGTTAGCTGTGGCTTGGACCTGCTGGTGTTTCGCTCCACATGCACGATCCGCTGTTTAGAACCCGTTTGCTTCAGCTCCTGGTCTTTCTCGTCATGCCAGACATGAAGTCTTGGAGCATTCATCGTCACATCTGTGAGCCGCTCAGTGTACACCTGGAGGAACAGCCTATCCTGCATGGCAGCCGGATTCACGTGTGTGTGCTCGAGGAGGGTTAAGAGTGGAACTGCCACGGTCAAGTCGACACCTACCTGTAGTGCGAATTCCGTGAGCCTATCATTGCACCCCACAGCGTAGTACCCCTTTCCCTTCGCATAGAAGGTTGGTTCACGAGCCAGCGGACCTAGGACTCGGTACTCATCGTTCACATAGGTGATGTGTATCCACGGTGCTGTTGCTCTGCATGATTTCCCACCTGTTCAGAACCTGCAGGAGCGCTACCGTCCGTTCTGTTGTGCTCTGAAGCTTGAACTTGAGTGTCATGCTCTTAATCTTGTGGATCTGTGCCGAGATTTCAAAGGCGATGTACTTCCCAGCAGTGGACAAGGGATTCTCATCTTGTATACTGGGTCGAATGACCGTCAGGCGGTCCTTCTGAGGATCAGTGCGGTGCGATGTCGTGGGTTCAATGGCCCCATCTGGATGTTGCAAATACTGCAGCATGTTTAAGGTCTGGGTATATAGAGGCTTTAAACGGCTGCCATGTTCGGTAAAGTTCTCCAGCAGATTGTCTATAGGCAGCAGGACAAGTCGGCACGACAGGCAGCACGACAGCCATGGCGTGCACTGTGACAGGGTCCGAGGACTGCTTCGTGACATCAACATTATCCACGAGCGAGCCAAGGTCACACCTCCGTCTGATGCGGAGATACTGGTCGCCATAGAGGAAGGAGCACCAGCTCATAGTACAAAAGAACTCCTGACTCGGATACTCTACTGGAAGCTTTGCAGCACCCAGCGCAGGGCACTCAACCTACCTGTGGCCCAAACCAACAGTCATGTTATTCTAGCTCTCCAAAGGGCGAGGGTCAAACCCAAAGATCTACTAGAGGTCGGGAAGTGGGCTGCCGTATTTAGCCTCCATAGCCAGGAAGAGTGAGATATGCTGGATAGCCTCCAGTCTGGAGCAGATAACTACTTCAGGGAGGAGGTCAGTGCCGCTGTAGCGGAGAGCCATGACACCGGTCATGCAGAATGTACTCAGGAGGGGTTCACTGTTGACCGCATGGAGGGGATCACTGTTGGCCGCAAGGAGGGGGTTACTGTTGACCACAAGGAGGCTGTTGACTACATCTTCAACGAAAGAGGGCGCAGGAGATTGGCCAGTAATCTGCCAGCATTTATGAAATTGCCAGATAACTACCAGGACTACCTCATCAAATCCACTCGCTGGTACGATGCTAGTCAAGCATGGCTAAAGTGGGTCTTCCGTGAGAAGTTCCAGAAGAAGAGAGTCCCAGACTCTGACCCTCAGTGGGTAGAGTTTAAGCGACAGGCTTCTGACGAAACTGACAAAGTTCCTCAAGCTTCTGACGACGTTCCTCAAGCTTTTGACGAAGCATCTGACGAAGTTCCTCAAGCTTCTGACGAAGTAGCGGAGACCACGGACGAAGTTCCTCAGCCTTCTGATGAATGAAAACAAAGTTGCGGCAGCTGCGATAGTCTGTCAGCGATGACACGTAGAGCAGGCTAGTTTCCTGGCTGGATTCAGCTTGTAGGTGAAGGTCTGCGCCTTTTCCAGAGATGGCTTGAAGTGTGACAGCTCATCGGTCTCCTTGTTGCTGAAGATGAAGCGGTACAGATCAGCTGCCCTCTGTACACCTGCGATAAAGTCCCCTTTGGTCTCCTTGAGGGTTAGGCTGTCGTATATGGTCTCGAGCAGGGCACATCCACACTTGGAGCTGAAGTATAGCAAACGGGCATTGTGGCGGATGTCCGGTCAGATCTCGCGGGTGTTCTGAAAGAGGATGAAGACAGTTATCTTTGTGTGCCGGATGCACCTGGTGATGTTGCTGAGGTAGGTGACTGTCTTCTGGTCCATTGCAGGGTCATCGATAACTCGAACAAATGGTTCTGTCAGTCGGGCTGCCAGCAGCTTATCCAGCAGTGCTTGCAGGTTCTGCGTCTTGGTGATTGGGCCATTGTACCATTGATCATTACTGTCAACCGCCTCATCGGCGGAGTCAGACACCAGAAGGATGTATTGAGAGTGTAGATGCTCGGCCAGGAGAGCCCGCAGCAAGATGTTTTTCCCATGTCCTGACAGGGCAATGATCAGCACCACCTGGCCAGCATCGGCCGGCCTACTGTCGAGTGGTACAGACATGCGTGCGGAGGATGGTTAGCACTTGGTCGGCGGTAGCCTCATCTATATCTGGGAGACTAAGCGGCAGTACTTTCTGCACCAACTCTTTCGCCTGAAGAGCGGGGAATCCTGCACCTCCAGCGGATATGAAGGCTGCGATGGAGGCCTATCTTGAGATTCTCTCCATCCTGTTGGAATGAGCTCCGCGATTTCAGGAGATCCTTAACCAGGTCCTGTGCAAAGGACTCGGCCATAACCTTGATGGCTCCAGCCTCATCGACTCCGAGCATACCTCGCATCTGCGCCCTCTCCTTGATGCCCATCCCCTTGTATACAGTCGTGGCCTTGTTAATGGCAGATTGTCCTACCATACCAGTGTTCCCGATGAGATCTCGGCTGGGATGGTACCTCGGATCTCCCGCGGGTCTCCCTTCTCATCGAAGTCTAGGAAGGAGATAGGGGCAACAGTGTCCTCTGAACCGAGGCGTGCCTTGCCCAAGTGAGCAAGATCACCTAGCTCTTTGCTTTCTAGGTCTGTGAGTGACAGAGTCATAGTGCTATATACAGATGGCTTAAACCTACTAGTCATACCCCCAGTGAAATAGTTGGGCATAGGAGGACCACGCAGTCGGCCAAGGGAATAGGTAGCAGTGCTCAGGGTACTGGCCCTCTCTGCAGGGGCACACCTTGTGGGCGGTCCCCCATTCCCGGGCATTGGCAATCCTCAGTCCGCGTGCTCGACTATGGGCTACACACCGCCCTCTGGCACGCCATGCCTCATATGCTGCAGGGGTCTCGTGATCCATCTCTCACTATTCAGAGGTTTTAAACGTAGGCGACGATGATCTCAGCCATTGCACTCGTTGCTAGCCCTAGAACCGCGGCCTCCATTAGTGTAACACGTTCACCCATGATCTTGGTGGCAGCAGTTTAGGAGGCACCACTGAGGGCGATCTTTGGGATGGGGTGAGTTATTCCGAGACAGTGCCTGGCCACCCCACTCACCACTGTAGCGAGGACAGCTGCAGTGGCAGCAGGAAGAACCTCATTTCCACCTGTCATCTTCACCACGGCTACATTCACCACCACGTTATGGGCAACATGGACTGCCAGAGGTTTTGCTTTGGTCAGTAACGTCTGTGTCTTGGTTCGCAGCAGGTTCTCCACCTTCTGAAGACTCGCCTGGCTCTCGGGCAGTTGCTTCACGATCTGTACCGTTGACGTCATTGTTTAAGCACTGAGTATACAACGCGGTTAAACGTCTGCGTTCCGTGTCGAGAGAGCTAATAAGATCTTCCCAGTCTGCATCTGCCTGGTGTCCAGGTTGGTACTCAGTAATATTCATCTCTCTATTGAGACATCTTAAACATGTCCGGGCTCACGCTATGCGAGAAGTACTATGATGTCTTCCGGAGGGAGTAAAAGGACTACAAGAAGAAGACACCACATGAGCTCGCTCAGCTCTCCGGTGCTGAGCTGACAGAGGAGCTGACAGTTGTGAAGCTCTATCTAGGATTTGGTAAGGGACAGATCTGCTTCCTCGAATACCTTATCATGGGCGGGAGTATCATCGAGCAGCTCCTGTGAGCTAAAAGTTTCTACAAGGATCGGGAGTATCTGTCAGATGTGTTCCAGCAGTTGCAGACCGCCATGGCCTCGCCTGACTCAGAGCTGAACAAGGCTCTGCGATACTACAAGCTGGAAAAGGGATGCACTGCGGAACCATCCAGTCTTTGGATGTGCATGTTGGCAGCGTGTATAGGGGCTGTAGGGTATGCCAAGCTGGTTCAGTGTCTCACCGTGGTCCCCACTGCTACTGTAGAGAGTCAGGATAGTCTTATAGATGATTCCCTAGCGGCGGAGTAGGCTGATCCCGAGCGCCACGATAGCTAGGCCTGACACCACACGTAGAGCTGCCACAGGAAGCAGTGTCATCAACTGGCTGCAATGTCGGGGTCGGAACGCCTTCATGTGGAGCTGCCATGGGAAGCGTCGTGTCGACTGGCTGCAGTGTCAGGGTCGGAACGACTATGTGCTGCCATGCCCGTACTACACGTAGGTCCGTTGATATCAGTGTTGAAGCTGAAGTGGACACCGGGGGAACTCCCCTCGACTATCATGTTGTTATAGCCCCTGAATTGGAGGTCCTCGATGTTCATGATCATGTTCCTCAGAATCAACCGTAGGTGTGGTGAAATAGCAAAGTCAAGTTTGCGACGGGCCTTCTGCAACCCCTGCTGGAACTTAGCAATAAGACTACTGGGGTCTGCCACGATGATCATATCCTCAACGAGACTGATGAACATGACCTGGACCTCTGCTCCGCTGACACCATCTATGGAATGACGCAGCTTGGTCTGTGCTGTAAGGAGGCGGTAGCACAGTGCTTCCAGGGACTGGGTGATCCGAACGATCCCTACTGGTGTGAGGCCTAAGGTGGTATGTGGGACAGAGTACTTCCACACATCTTGATAGTCCTGCCGCAAGCCAGTGATGTGCATATTTTGCACCAGCGCTCCAGGGTCGGAGACTGGATCGAACGAAACTGTCGCTGTCTTCCGACGGCCTACTCGTTGGGGTGTTCGATAGGGGAATCCTGAGTAGTCATGTCTCGGGTCACCATACATAACCCCTAGACCGCTGTTGTCACCACCATGCCACCAATAGTCTGGGTGAGCGCTGAACTCTGTAGTCTGCTGGCCGCTGAGACGCTATGACTGTTGAGCTGTGGGTCGAGGTCGTTTGTATCAGGGAGGCTTGCACCCAGCTCATGGAGGACTCGTCGTACCGTGAGGTACATGTGGAATCTGAGACAGCTGGCGATGAGCACAGCTTCAGGAGTACCAGAATAGGAGTGAAGCAGGGTGGAACTTACTCCACATCCTGCCGTGGCACACCACACGGCAAAGTTCAGCTGCTGATTCCAGTATGAGAGGCTTGGAGCAGCCATCCAAGTATGAGCTTGCTTTGCATTCTTGATGGTTCGGGACTGTCCATCCACTGTGATGGAGAACGGTGTTAGCTCTGGTATATCAAACAACAGACCTCTCAGGCCAGTCAAGGGTGTACCCAGTAGGAGCGGTTGGCTCCGGATGACTGTCGTGAGGTTCAGTGGGAAGGCCATCTATACTGGTGTTCTTAAAGCTACCGTACAGGCAGCACACTATTTGTAGTCGTCTCGACTCCAGAGCCCAACGAGGCGACCTCGCCGTAACATCTTGTTTTTTAGCTCCTCCATATCAACCCGCCCGCTGGAACCTTTGAGGTATTGCTGGCGCACTTTAGGTTTCTCCGTGCGGTACAGGGCTTTGACCTTCAATATATGGTGGTACTCTTCATCGGTGACCCTGTCCATCCTCGAGAGCTTTGCTGACAGACTCGTCGATAGTCCGTAGCATACTCTGTGCCAGTGTCACGTACTTAGCATGCTTCTCCAGCCTTCTTGTGATCTGCCGCTGTCCCACCACCAAGCCAGTGGCCAAGACAGTGGTAGCTAGTGTCGCGCCACCCAGCGGGTTGGCGACGATGGCCCCCGCCCCTGTAGCGAGAGTGGCCACACCAGCACTGGCTCCAATCACACCCGCAGCAGTGGTTGTACGTACGAGGACGTTGTAGGCTGTCTTATATCGCCTGCGCATTCTGCTGTAATTTTCTGCCTCATGGACGAGATTCTGCCTGATGGCATCTATCTGCTGGAGTCGCCAGCCGTGTACTGTACTACCCTCGTCAGTCAGGGAGGGGTATAGTTCTGGTTGCTTCCGCCACTGATTTTGCCATAGTATACCTGGAGATTAAACCTGCATCACCTGCAGAATCTGCTCATGAGTCATAGAAGGGTTCATTTTGGAGAGCCTGGCGAACCGTGCCAGCTTTTTAGTGTCGAGACAGACGTCTCTTAGAAAGTGGTCATCCAGCACTATGTCGGGTGCCAGTAGCTTTCTGAGACGTGACATCTGGAACAACACCTTATGACCAAGATAGTAGGTCCGCCGCTGGATGGCTTTCTTGGTCTTACACTTGTGCGCCATCTCCTCTTCCCACTGTATGACTTCTGGCCCATCATCGTCTGCGAAGACACCTGGCTCATCGTCGTATGTGAAGACATCTGGCTCATCGTCGTATGTGAAGACATCTGGCTCATCATCGTCTGTCAAGACTCCTGCATCCCGCTTACTCTCCTCCAGGGGGGCCTGCCAGTATCGGGAACCTTCACTGTTCCTTCGCCTCCTTGCCTTGCTGGCAGCCTGTTGATACCAGCTCTCCCGCTGTAGTCGCTCTCCTTCTTGTTGACAGATCTGTTGCTGTGCGAGCAACTGTTCGTCTAAGGCCTTTGAACAACACTATCGGGTTCATCATCTCGGCAAAGGTCAGATATTCCTGGTGTGATATCATTTTGTCGTCAGGTCAATGAGTAATAAGAGTGTAAACTCTAAATGGGTGTCCAATATCCCATCCGTGCTGGCATATATGTTAATGGAGGGGCTGTCAAACAGGTGAACAGGCTAGGACTGATAGCTTTCCATAGGTTGCTGTTGGCACCTGGGAGATACTCTATCACGTCCCGGCCGACTTCTACCAGTAAGCTGCTGTCTGCACTGCCCGGAGGTTGATGTAGCACATCGGCGTGTATGTATGTTGTGCCACATTGGGGCACCTCGAAGAGGACCCATTCTACACAGTACTGTACCACCCGTCTCCCCTCTAGAGAGGGTGAGATTACGTTCTCACCACCGGAGAGCAGCAATCGGACAATCGGCACGGTTATATCTCCTGTTTAAACCCCTCCTATAGCGTGCTATGGAACCCATATTTGCTCACTCGACTGGTCTTGCTGACCTGGCAGATGTGTACGCAGTTGATGCTGCCAAGGTAGAAGAGAGCGATGGCAAGTCATACGAAGCAAACTCAAAGGCATTCTCCCTCCACCCCATTGGTGGTGATGGGGTGGAGCTGCTCACAGACCTCAAGGATGTGTCGAAGGAACGCCTGGGTCGCAACATAGATGGCCACAAGATCGTGTTTCCGTGTGATTTCCTGAAGAGGAAGTACATCCTCGAGCCGTTGATTGAGGTCTCGGATACAGAGGTGGCAGACATCAACACCCTAAATGACGACCTCAGCTTTCATCTGGTCAAACCCTATTCAAGCAATGCCCCGCCGATGACACATGACGGTCTGCTATTGACCCTGGCAAAAAACCTGCAGTTCATGTATGAGAAGAATGAGGTGTGGTACCCCGCTGGACCTGGTGGTGACTGGCAAACATGGTTGCCACTATATAGACCTCCCGCAGTCATTGACATAGCGGTTACTCCCCTCTCCACTGTTGTGAAAAGGGATGGGATAGTTCGAAAGCTCTGTAATCGGGGATCATCCTTCCTCACCTACATAGGTGAAGGTGTCTCCCTGACGAGGGTGGGTCACCGGATCTGGGTTACAGGTGGAAAGCTCCTCCTGCGTCGTCCATTCGATGGACCAGAAGAAGCCGTTAACCTCCAGGAGGGCATCCTATGGGTAGATGGTGTGTCACATGTCTCCAAAGCCAAGGGTGCTGTTAAACTGCTTCTGCGAGTCAGACTCACTAGCCCGCAAACGACTCATATAGTCCTAGAGCTATGTTTCTTAGCCGGCGGCAGGGTGAAGCATCTAGCCCCTGCCCCTGAGGGGATCAAGATCACTATCGATCCGGATGGAACAGGGCTTGATCTGGCACAGATATTTCTCAAGGGGGTCACTCTGTTCAGTTTAACTCTTCATGTATAGCCATGATTCTCATCATACTGCTCGTGCTGGCGTCTACAGCAGTGGCACAGTGCGCTGACACTGCCATGATATTTGATGCCAAGTGGGCCCACTTCCAGGATGACCCCCAGTACAATCCTTGGGTCGACCCCATGCAAAGAAACATTTACGACCGCTTTCACCCACGTGAAGAGATCGAGTCTGTCTGCCACTTCTATGGTGTGAAGAGGGTAGGACGTGGTTGTCTGCTGGAGACACCTGCTCAGCACCAGAATCTCTGCGTAACATGTGTACATGCCAGAGTCTGCCGTGTTGCAAATGCTAAGCACTTCAGCATCCTACCAAGTGAGCGTTGTCAAGGTAGATGGAAGACACTATGGGTTGTCGCATCATGCCGATGCGACTCTGGCAAAGACTACGTGTTTGTCTGAGCCTACACAGTCCCATCTCCATCTAGACGCATACACCAACCACATGTCTCAACAACCCTATGCCCCAGGAATTGAAAGGGTGGTGGGGGCCACGGACGGCTGCCAGTTGAGGGAGGTGGTATCATTTTGACTAGTAGTAGGGTCAGAGTCAAAATGATGCTACCTCCCTCAACTGGCAGCTGTTCAACGCTCCGTGGTGGCCCTGACCGCCCTCTCAATCCCTGGGGCATAGCTCCCATCTCCATCTGGAGGCATACCACATGTCTCAACAACCCTATGCCCCAGGGATTGAGAGGACGGTGGGGGCCACGGAGGAGGTAGCATTTGGACTCCGGCCCTACTACTTTCAATCCACTATTCAGCAAATAGCAGACTGTCTCTGTGAGCTGTTCTTTACAGGACTGGCTCCTGTCACAATTGCTGGATACAAGTCAGCTTTGACATCAGTTATCCCTTGTTTAGCGAACAGGGATAGTCCAGAGGTGGCCCAGTTGAATGTGATGGTGAAGGGAATGAGCAATCTCTGACTGAAACAACCGGTAGTCATTCCAGCCTGGAGTCTTTCTTTGGTGCTTAATGTGCTGGCCAAGCACCCTTTCGAACCTTTGGGTTCGGCTAGTCTAAAGCATCTGACTCTGAAGGCAGTTTTTCTATTGGCAGCTTCCTCAGCATGAAGGCGCAGTGAGATCCATGTGCTTTCAGCAGAGAGCGACCCCCATTTATTGTCTCCGGAGAGGGTCGGAAAGAATCAATCTTTGAAATATCCCGCCTAACCGATCATTATACCAAAGCTAACAAGGTTTGATCGTGATGCCAGTGCCTGGTGTCCAGTCCGTGCTTTGACCAAGTACAAAAAACGGATGGACTCTACGGTCAAATGATAGACATCTGTGGATCTGCCATAAGAAGCCATATGGATTCTATCTCTCGTTGGGTGATCGAATGTATTCAGACTACGCATGACTGGGCACCAGGTGCAATGTGCTAGGACTCGCGATGTTAGAGGAATAGCCACCTCGACAGCCCTATTCAATGGTTTCCCGTTAGAGGACATCATGGCCCTTGCACAATGGCACTGTGAGTCCTCTTTCACGGATTACTATATGAGGGACATGTCAGACTCCGCCAATCCAGTTTTGAAATGATAGTCTAATGGTCACACTGTTCATCTCCCTTTAGATAACTTTGAAAAGCAAAAGTAGTAAGAACAGACATGGTCAAGCGAGAGGAATTGAACCGTATGGGACACGTCTGGTCAAAAGTGTGTTGGTTGATGGCTCCACGCCTGAAATTCATAATTCATGAGGTAATTCAAGTTTGACAGTTTTTTGTATTATGTTTATATATCATGATCATTCATCTTATATATTCATGCTCATTCCCAGGCTGATATGTGTAAAGAGCTGTTAACCCTCTTCGCACGTTTGTGTTTCAGGCGAGATGCATGTTCGTGAGTTCTCTCCCTTTTTTAGGAGACAAGGGGTGGGAGCAGTGATGCGAATGTGATTCAGTCCCAGAACTTGTCATTCATTTTAGGTCTCTGTATGTCAAGTTTAGGTCTACAAGTAAGTTCTTTCTCCAGGGGCAAAAGAGGCTTTGTATGGCTTTCCCCTTCCCACCAGGTTGCTGAGTAAATCGGGTGTTATCAATGAGTAATGTAATGGTAAGTATTGATCGAAGGAGAATGAAGGAAATTTTAATTTCCCTTTCTCCAAGATCTAACAGTACTTACCATTACATTACGGACCCTGCTTCCCAGCCCCACTGAGTCAAGCCATGGGTATTCTCTAGTAAGCGGGTACCCAGTTCCAGGAGCCGGTAAAGCTTACTAAATCTAGATTGCTAGAGCCAGGTATCAGGGTAGCTTGTTATCAATGAGTAATGTAATGGTAAGTATTGTTAGATCTCGGAGAAAGGGAAATTGAAATTTCCTTCATTCTCTTGGTCTGCAAATGGACAGTTCTTAAGACCACTGTAAAAGCCATTTTTGGCTGATATTAGGGTTAAAGGGTTAAGCAATGGTCAAGCTGGCCACCACAGTGGGCTTGATAAATGTCCATTTACAGACCAAGGGAAGACTATTTTTTAAATTTACCACTGAGATGACTGGCTCGGTTATCGAGCCGGTCATTCCAGTGGTAAGTTTTCAAAAATAGTCTCTTCCGCAAATGGACATTTTCTGAGAAAATTTGAGAAAATAACATTTTTCTTTGCCAAATCTGACTATTAAAGTATTAAATGCATTAGTCAAGATCTGGAAATAGCCTCAGAGTTATAGAATAAAGTATATGGAGCCGGTTTAGGTTTAAAGTTTAGAATGCCCTCAGCCTGTGAATAAATATTGAATCTTTTTGCATACTCCTGCTTCATGCTTTGTTTCAGGTGAGGGCAAATGTGTAATATGTGACTCATATGTTCGGCCATGTACTTTAGTTCGAATCTGTGATGAATGTAACTATGGATCTTACCAGGGACGTTGTGTTATCTGTGGTGGGCCTGGTGTATCAGATGCATACTACTGCAAGGAATGTACCATTAAAGAAAAAGATGTGAGTATAATTACTGACCATTATTGTGAAGGAGGGTGTCAGCGGGAATTTTTTTCACACACGCATAGGGAGAAGATACACATAGATGTGGTACTGGTATACTTGGGATGGTTGTGGTAGTATGTGTTGCATGTAAGTCCTGCAATCCTTGGAATCCAACAGGCCAAATTCAAAAATTATAAAGATTTTAATAAACATCCTGTTGCATATTTTGATATGAATTTGACCGGGAGCTGTTGTTAATTATTTGCAAAATCTTCAGCAGCTTATTTGGAGAGTTGCCTTGAAATTGAGATTCTGGGAATTCATGGTTTAGAGAATTAATGGGCAAGATGAAGATTAAACATTTTGCATACTGATAGTCTAGCGTATTTACAGACCAGGCAGAGGTAGATTTTAAGGATTTTTTTACTAGCCCAGATGGAATAGTGCATCATTGATTTTACTATCCAGCAGCAGATTTCACTAACCCAATGTTTGTAAGCTCAGAGCTGATCACTTCTTTAATCCATTCATCGATGGATCCCTATAAAACTCATTTCCAAGGCAACTATATCAGAGAAGCTGTTGAATATTTTGAAATTAATTTGTCCGGAAAGCCGTTGCTGCTAACAGCAACGGCTTTCCGGACAAATTAATTTCAATATTTTTCGATAAAGCATTGATGGTAAAAGAAAATTTGTTCTTTTGCCAATTCTTTGGTGGGTACTGAGCATAATGACATTATAACAGTGTTCATCTTTTGAGAGTATTACTAACCCCCATGGGTTAGTGCAGGTGTAGTTTTACTAATCCTTTTGAAATTCTACTCTCCTCGGGTTAACGGGTTAGTGTTAAAATCTAGCCCAGCCAGGTGAAGACTGTTTTAGCAAATGTATCACTGAAATTCCTGGCTTGTTTATTGAGATAGCTATTCCATTGATAAATTTAAAAAAATTAATCTTATCTTGGCCTGCAAATGCCCATTTCCCAAGACCAATACAGAAAGATCACTAAATGGTTAAGAGAGCTGAAGTTATCTTAATGGTGCCAGAAGTGGGGCATACGCCTTTCAATGACAAACCCTTAAAAAGTAACTTCTTTAGGATATAAAACTAATTTTGTTGATTATTTTGAAAGTAATTTAACTGGAAGTCATTCCTGCCTAAGGCAGCAATGGCTTCCAGTCAGATTAAGTTCAAAATATTTCACAGTTTTCCTGTCTGGTTGCCTTGAAAATGAGATACATGGAATTCATCAGTGAAATGGTTAAGCATTAGCTCCTGCATCAATGTATGTTCACCCGCTGTACTTGTAACCAGAAAATATCTACCGTTATGTAGATAATAAGCCTGCATGAATTTTCCTTATGTGAAATGGGGAAGTTAGTATGTGAAAAAAATATGATTTTTGTTGGTCAATTTTGACACTCAAGATAGCCAAAAATGCCATCTGCACTCGTTTTGAGAAATGTCCATTTACAGACCAAGCGAAGACTATTGAAAATTTACCACTGTGGCTATGAATGACTGGCTTGATAACAAAGGCAGTGATAAATTTAAAGAAGAATAGCCTCTTGATCTACAAATGGACATTTTTTATAAGAAAATTGTTGAACAAATTTCTCGATTGACGGGTTAAATAGTTAAGAATCACAAAATAAGAGTTAAAATAATACTACATTGCCCTATTTTGTCCCTTCCTTATCCTGTCATATCACACGTTACCTTACCATAACCTCTCCTACCACATCATATTATTTTCTACACATGACTAGCCTTAGTTATGACTAGCATATATTCATAGGACTTGCCATGCAAACCAGTCACCTTATCCCTTTAATGGTCATTCCGGCCAAAACCGGCCTCTACAGCGGTCTTGAGGAATGTCCATTTGCAGGCCAAGAGAAGACTAATTTTGAAAATTGACACTGGAATGCCTGGCTCGATAACCGAGCTAGTCATTCCAGTTGTAAATTTTCAATAATTGTCTTCTCTTGGTCTTCAAATGGATATTCAATAAGAAAATATTTGAATTTTCTTTACCAAATTTGAGCATTAAAGGATTAAAGTGTATCATAGCTTTGGCCATGTGACACGTATTTACATTGCAGTAAACACTCAAACCACTATTTTGAATGTTAGCCCTATAGCTGTTTATATGGTTCACATGTAAATGTATGGAAAGAGGTTCAAGTTCAAGTTCAGGATTATTTATTTTGATATAGAATGTACATTTACAGTTTCACAACAGGTAGTCCACCAAAGGCAGAGCCTATGTGGTGGTGGACCCCTACATATAACATATAACAATAATATAGGACATAAGAATACTGAATACATAAGGTTAACATGTTATAGTCCTATATATACATATAGTTAACTGTCTTGCTGCCAAGCCTCTGCAGTCTACATTTTCCATGGAGCCTAACTCAGGGTATGCTGAGTACCTTTAAAACAATTTGACCGAAAGTTGTTGGTGGCTAAGCCACCAGCAACTTTCAGTCAAATTGTTTCCAAAACACTCGGCCAATCCAGAGTCATTGCCAATTGGAATTATTGTCCGGTGGCTTGCAGCAGTCGAACAGTTAATAGACGTTATGACAATTTACAACATATTTACAGGGAAAGACATGACAGAGGGATGTGTGCTTACCTTGCTTAAGTTAAAAATTCTATATTACATATTCTTATTGTCATTGACAAAGTATTAGAATTTTTTATGCTCCCCTAAAAACATTTCGTGGGAGTATATAGTCGCCGCTTTGTCCGTCCGTCCATGCGTTCACCATATATAAGTTTGTCCAGGGCATAGTTTCGAGACTTTTTCACATATGGTCACCAAACTTGGTGTGTGGATGCATCTTAGGGAGAAGGTGTGCGGATTATGAAAAGCAGGTAAAAAGTAGGTCATGCTGACCTACTTTTCATGGTCGACTGAATATAACAGAAAATGTTTGTCCGGGGCATAGTTTCAAGACTTTTGCACATGTGCTCACCAAACTTGGTATGTCGATGCATCTTAGGGAGAAGGTGTGCAGAGTAGAAAAGTAGGTCAAAAGTAGGTTATGCTGACCTACTTTTCATGGTCGACTGATATCACAGAAAATGTTTGTCCGTGCCATAGTTTCAAGACTTTTGCGCATATGGTCACCAAACTTGGTATGTGGATGCATCTTAGGGAAAAGGTGTGCACAGTATTTAGAGAAACTGATTTTGCTTTTATTAAGCTATCCGTAACAAATTGTTCGTTAGGGCAAATCTCGCCAGAACAAAAGAATGATGGCCCACCGAATCATTCCTACTCCCCAAATTGTGGATTTAACATCATTACCCCAAACCAACAATATTTTAAGGATGGCCTAATATGGTGATATCTCATTGACAATTTCAAGGTCGTTTCTCTGTGTCTGAGCCATAGTTCCAAACCTTTCCCTGAAGCATATGCCTTCGGGGTTATCCATTCAGTTTCTCTACAGAGTATGCCTTCGGGAAGCATACATCAATTTATTGATTTGCCTTGTTTTAGGCTGTGATGGTAGAGGTAGTAGTTTTGTAGTTACCATTATGACAGATATTATTATTTATTTTTTTTATTATTATTATTATTATCATTTGTTCTGGTGACTGGGTGCAAGTATGAGAATAGCATGCGATGATGGCGAGTGTTTTCCAGAGTCTAGTAGGTTTCTATAATCTTCTTTTTGATTTTCTGCTTAAAGTACTGTAGCTGTATTATGTCTGTGCGTGTGCTTGTGTCTGTATTATTCCATAACTGAATTGCTTTGTATGAGGGTTTTTGTTGTGCTGCTTTTGTTTGGTGGTGTGTTTAGTGGAGGTTATTTCTATTGTGTTGTGAGGATGCAAATGTGTATTGAGCATAAAGATGTTAGATAAGGATGAGGGTAAGTTGCCATTGTGGAAGTCCCTTAAGATTGTGTATAATTGGAGCCTTCCAATGTCCTCAAGTTTTAAGACCTTTTCTGATTTAAAGATATCCTGGCCATCTGCGGTTTGTGAATATAGTTTAATAGATTGCTTTTGCAGAGATTTTAGTTTTTTTAGTCTAACTTGAGATGTATTAGTCCAGATAGCATTACAGTAGGTGATGTGAGGAAGTACCATTGTGCAGTACAGGTTTTTAATAATATTAGGTGTTAGATTCAGTCTGCGAATAATGCCAATGCTTTTTGCTACCCTGGTGGTAATAATTTCAATATGCTTCTCCCATGTTAAATTTTTGTCCAGATAGACTCCTAATAACTTAGCATATTGTGCTTCTTGAATTATCTGGTTGTCGATATAGAGGTTTGAGAGAGCTATTTCTTTTAGTTTCTTAGATTTTGTGAATAGTATATAATTAGTTTTTGATACATTTAAGGACAATTTGTGTACTTTAAACCAGTCTATTAATTTCGCCATTTCATTATTGATATTTTTATATAGAATTTCTATATCCTTGTGGCTGCAGAAAGCATTTGTGTTGTCTGCAAAAAGTATTAGTGAGAGATGTTTGCAGACTTTGGGTATGTCATTCATATATAGGAGAAACAGCAGGGGCCCAAGAACTGAACCTTGAAGAACACCACAAACTATATTTTTGTATTCAGAGATAGCCCCATTGAATTGTACACACTGTTCCCTGTTTGACAGGTAACTCTGTATCCAGTACAATGCAGTACCTCTTATTCCATAGTATGCAAGCTTTTGCAGTAAAATTGTATGATCAATTGTATCGAAGGCTTTGGAAAGATCCAAAAATACACCTAGCGTATGTTCATTATTCTCAAGTGAGGGTTGATTGATTAATTGATTCATTGATTAACACTTTAATGTTTAAGCTGGTTAAATCCAGACTTTGCAGTGGTCTTTACCACTGGAATGACTGGCTCAATAATCGAGCCAGTCATTCTACTGGTCAGATTTCTAAAATACTTGCTTGAAAATGGACATTTGCTAAGTAAGGCTCTCCATGTTCTTTACCAGTAAAACATTAAATTTTATCTGATTTTGTCTGCTTGTTTCAGAGAGATGGCTGTCCAAAGATTGTGAATCTAGGAAGTGCAAAGACAGATCTGTTCTATGAAAGAAAGAAATATGGATTCAAAAAGAGATAGCATGCAGTCACCCGGAGTGACCTTCACTTCCTGTTTCTCTGTCAATTTGATGCATTGTAGATAATCATTGAATGTCCTTGTCAAATAAATATCATGTATTTGTATAGCCAGAAATCTAGTCTGTCTGGCCTATGACACGTCCATCCCTTGAAATGCTCAACATTGATATCACTTCTCTGTTTCCCTCTCTATTTGACAGTCTACCACATGGCATACACAACATTGAAATCATATCTTTCTTTCCCTCCCTCCCTCTCCTTTCCATCCTTGCCTCCATCTCTCGCCATCCCTCCGTCTCCCCTCTCTATCTCTATCTCTCTCTCTTTCCCTCCCCCTCTCCCCCCCCCCTCTATCCCTCTCCATCCCCCCCCCCATCTATCCCTCTCCATTCCTCATCCTCCCCCCCCTCTCCCTCTCCTCTCGCACTCCTGTCCCTCCTTACCTCTATCTCTCCCTCTCTTTCCATCCTCATCCTCTCCCTCTCCCTCTCTTAATATGGAACTAGGCATTGCAAAGAGTGATTTCAGTCTTGACCATGCCGTGTAGCAGAGTAATTTTAGTATTGCGCATGTTAAGAAGCAGTGAGAAATGAGAGAGAATTTCTAGCTATCCCCTCCGATTTCTAGCTAAGTTCCTAACACTATGCATGCTAGAATTGATTTGAAACTTTGAAACCTAAATTCACACAATCTATGTTTCAACTATACAGGTAAACTGTTGAATGTGTTGAAACTAATTTCACTGAGGGTGTTGGTGGCTGCGGCAGCAACATCTCCCGGTCAGATTAGTCTCAAAATATTCAACGGAAGATCTATTGAATTGTAAATTCTTTAAAGGCATACAATTTGTTCAATTTAGTGACAGACTTCAATTTTTGTGACAGAGCTATGTCATTTTGAATATCATATCATGTGATGCATTTGATATGACATCAGATACCAGATACTTGAGTGACAGATCGGATCCCTCTAGTATGGCGAGATACAGCTGGTCCCATCGCCAAAACCACTCCTAGTGCTTTGCATACGGTAGGTCAGAATAATCAGGTGTTCATAAGCTTATGGGATGACATTTTCAAGAGGGGCCAAAATGATTTGCCCTAAAATTATTACTTATTATTATGGTACCCAGATTTCTACAAGCATTATTAGCTCACGGGGTGTAAAAGACCAAGTGAGCTTATGCCATGGCGGCCATCCATCCATCGTCTGTCCATCCATCAAGTTGTGTTTTCTCCTTAATGGTTTGACCGATTTCAACCAAATTTGGATGGAAAGATCCTAAGCTGATACCCTCCAAACGCCTTTTTCAGAATTCTGATTTATCAATTTTCTGGTGAAAATCTACCGGAAATGGTACAAAAACTACTCCTTAGCTGCTTGCCATATTTCAACCAAATTTTACTAGATGGATTCTATGGTGGTAGGATCTAGAACTTCTTTTCAGAATTTTGATTGATCAATTTTTTGGGTGAAAATCCTAGATTTTATTAAAAATCAACCGGAAATGGTCAAAATGCTACTCTTCCTTAGCGGCTTGACATATTTCAACGAAATTTGACTAGATGCAGTCTATGGTGGTAGGCTCTAGAATATCTTTTCACAATTTTGATTGATCAATTTTTTTTGGTGAAAACCTGAGATTTTATGAAAAATCTACCGGAAATGGTCAAAATGCTACTCCTCTAGCTGCTTGACATATTTCAAACAAATGTGACTAGATGCAGTCTATGGTGGTAGGCTCTAGAACTTCTATTCAGAATTCTAATTGATAAATTTTTTGGGTGAAAATCTTAGATTTTATTAAAAATCAACCGGAAATGGTAAAAAAAAACTACTCCTTAGCTGCTTGCCATATTTCAACCAAATTTCACTAGATGGATTCTATGGTGGTAGGATCTAGAACTACTTTTCAGACTTGATTGATCAATTTTTTGGTTGAAAATCTGAGATTTTATGAAAAATCTACCGGAAATGGTAAAAAAAATACTCCTTAACCAAATTTCACTAGATGGATTCTATGGTGGTAGGATCTAGAACATCTTTTCAGAAATTTGATTGATCAATTTTTTGGTGAAAATCTGAGATTTTATGAAAAATATACCGGAAATGGTCAAAATGCAACTCTTCCTTAGCTACTTGACATATTTCAAGCAAATGTGACTAGATGCACTCTATGGTGGTAGGCTCTAGAACTTCTATGCAGAATTTTGATTGATCAATTTTTTGGGTGAAAATCTGAGATTTTATGAAAAATATACCGGAAATGGTCAAAATGCTACTCTTCCTTAGCGGCTTGAGATATTTCAATCAAATTTGACTAGATGCATTCTGTGGTGGTAGGCTCTAGAATATCTTTTCACAATTTTGATTGATCAATTTGTTTGGTGAAAACCTGAGATTTTATTAAAAATCAACCGGATATGGTCAAAATGCTACTCTTCCTTAGCTACTTGACATATTTAAAGCAAATGTGACTAGATGCAGTCTATGGTGGTAAGCTCTAGAACTGTATTCAGAATTTTGATTGATCAATCTTTTTGGTAAAAATCTGAGATTTTATGAAAAATCTAATGATAATGGTCAAAATGCTACTCTTCCTTAGCGGCTTGACATCTTTCAACCAAATTTTACTTGATGGATTCTGTGATGGTAGGCTCTAGAACATCTTTTCAAAATTTTGATTGATCATTTATTTGGGTGAAAATCTGAGATTTTATGAAAAATTTACCGGAAATGGTAAAAATCTACTCCTTAGCTGCTTGCCATATTTCAACCAAATTTCACTAGATGGATTCTATGGTGGTAGGATCTAGAACTTCTTTTCAGAATTTTGATTGATCAATGTTTTGTGTGAAAATCTTAGATTTTATTAAAAATCAACCGGAAATGGTCAAAATGCTACTCTTCCTTAGCTACTTGACATATTTCAAGCAAATGTGACAAGATGCAGTCTATGGTAGTAGGCTCTAGAACTTCTATGCAGACTTTTGATTGATCAATTTTTTGGGTGAAAATCTGAGATTTTGTGAAAAATATACCGGAAATGGTCAAAATGCTACTCTTCCTTAGCGGCTTGAGATATTTCAACCAAATTTGACTAGATGCATTCTATGGTGGTAGGCTCTAGAATATCTTTTCACAATTTTGATTGATCAATTTTTTTGGTGCTGGGTACGTCAGCCAAATCTGAAGACGCACCTGGCAGAGTTTACTTGCTGCAGACGAAAGTCGAAAGAACTGACACGATATGTGCGGTGGCGATTGAAATACCACTTTTAGGCGTGGCCGGCAGATCCGGCGAGTCATCCATCAAAGAACATCCTGCCTCTACATCTGTAGACTCACAAATTCAGACCGTAAAGGCCCCACCGCAAATTTGTGTTCCGAATGTAGCTGTTAGTATTCGTGAACAATTATCAGAAGTTCCAAATTACTCCCGTAAATGGGCAGTTACAAAATTGTTTTAGTGCGGTGGGTTGGAGAACTGCATGCTATGGGATAAAAACCGACACATAGCGAAGGAAAACGCGTAGAATGTCTAATGAGCAGTCAGTAAAAGATACGATAGTACTATGTGGTGAAGAAAGTTCCCGTACACCGATGGCACGGATGGAAGGTGTAAACAACCTGTCACAAGCGGGGGTTGTCAGAGCAAACGAAGATACAAAGCAAAGCTTCACGGTGCTGGGTACGTCAGCCAGCTCTGAAGACCGATAATTCTCAACTGATTTTGAAATGGTTTACAGATTTGAAAAGCCCGTTAAATTCTGGTCTTGACTAATGCCAGATTTAACGGGAACAGGCAATCAATAAGAATTACAGGGTACCATCTCGGTACACTAAAAGCGCCATCCTATCTAGGTCGTTTTAACGAACTTAGTCGGGTTTTTTCGACACGCTATCTCTCCCATAGACCTATATACACTTATGGCTCTACCCAGAGGGGCATGTTCAGAAAACGATTCCAGGACGGGCGGCGCGTGCCCAGCTCAGCTGGTATGGCCGGTATCCGACCGGTCGATCCGAACTACAACCCCCCCCCCTCCTAGTTTGACATCCGTGGCAAACGATCGGGCATGGTGGATCGATGCACGGATGTACACTAGGTGGGAATTATAGACTTCCCGGGTAGGCATGTGGCCGGAGAGGAGTAGTGACACATTAGACGCGTATTCAAGAGACAGAGCACATAGGGGTGCCAAGAGGAGGAGGAGGCATACTTTTAGTTTTTAATTTTGACCTGGAATTATTTTTCCAGGCCTTTCTTCTTTTCTTTGTTTTATTACTAATATTAGGGTGCGTGCTATAACTTTATTTAGTAGATGATTCTAAACAATAGCTCGCATGGGTGGATGTTCTCCTTGATTGTGGATAATCATGATCTCCGCAAAGAACACCCACGCTCCAACGTACCACAATTTAAGTTTGTAAATATATATAAAAATATAATAAGAAAAAGACAAGGTATCTAGACCATGTAACATACCCTTATGAGGTATTTATTCATTAATCACACTGTATTACTTGCGCACCCCAGGTAAATAAAGGGGTACCATCGAACGAGCTATTCAATGCATCTCGTCTTGTGATCCACCAGAATGCATTCGCACTATTAACTTTTCATCCATAGCCCTTCAAGAACTACATGGCAGCTTTCAATTTCCGCAGAAGAACGGAACTTTCAAAATACTGCTTAAATTATTAACTCTGTGCATAGACGTGACTAACTACTAGCCATCCGCAGCCGCAAACGTTCTTTTTCACTGTTCCTGAGAATGAGCCGCATCAGACAATTCGCCTGCAGCTTTTCCTAGCAGCTAACTTCCACATCATGTCATCTTGCATTCCAAATGTGTTACGCTTCAACTACAGTAATTCCTAAACTTTTTCTGTACCCATGACTAATAGGTACTCCGTCATTGTCATATTATTATTGTATTTATATATTACTTTTGTGTAATAGGTACTGATGACCACTAGGTACCTGCCGGTCGTTTGAGACCACATTTTTATAGTTTATTATCATAATGTATATATTATTCTTATTTTTGTGCCCAGAAGCACTATCAAGGTCGTGTGAACTTCTATTTCATTGTTTTATGATAAGTTATGGCAGTTGCCATCCTAGTTATATGTTTTGCTTATTTTATATAAAAACATTGGAACCGCAGTTCGCTAGGCTACACAAACCAGCAAGAACAACCACACCACCTTGTTTCCCCACAGCATCACTTTTTCACTGAGATCGCTTATCATGTTGTCATTGCACGGACATGACATGTGGTTGACTAAACCTGGACTATTTTAGCTCAGGTTTATAGTAGTAGGGACGATTACTCTGTAGGAGTCATTTTGTGTTAGTCTCTTTTCCGGGAGTAACCAATATGTAACACCGCACACCGGCTAGATTGTTTAAATTGGCCATATACCTTAAGGCCCCCATTATATGAGTGATTGTCTCTGTCTATGCTCCTCCAGCCTCTGGGCTTATTGATTGTTTGGACCTCCCTCCGTCACATTGTTTAGAGCTGACTATGGAACTACTGGAGTTTCAGGGCGGTTAAAACAGTGACGTTGACCGCATACACCTCCCATTGTATCTTCAGATACTAGTTAGTTAGAAAACCCCGCCAAAGTAGGAAGCACTGCGAAAATATTACAGTTACTGGCCTGAAGTGCATCTCTGGGCGAAATTACATAGCTCTAACGACAGGTAAAATGTTAGTTCCCCGGGTGCGGATCTCATATGATCCGCCCCCAACACACTGGTGACGGACATGACTCAGCTCTCCATATTTAACTCTACAAGTGACTGGGTGCGGTCTTAGAACCCACCACGGCCTCATAGGAAAGTTGCTAAAGTTGGATAGCTGCCTCTTTGTCCACACAATAAACTTATATGTGTTTTTCAATGCTTATGTACTTTGACTTGTTACTGTGCTGTTATATGTAATCGTGATGCGACGGTGACAGTGTAGCACGAAACGACTGGACGGGTATGCACCGTCCCAGCTAAGCTGGGTACGGGATGACCATTGTGGGTGCGCTCCAAGCATGCCCCCCTGAGTGTGATAGTATGCATGTATAGAGCCCTATGAGAGAGGTTTCACTAAAATGGCTAAGTCCGTAAGAACGTGTAGCGCACGTCAGAGCTTCCCTGGCAACACGTGTCAGGATTAGGAGAGAGTGTAGGCTTATAGTGTACCGAGATGGTACTGGTGATTTCTTCAAATCACACTATTCTCGTCATTCTTGGTAACGATCGGGACCGGAATGAGATGAGGAGTCTGGTGGGACTCTGCTCGGTGCGTCGCAAGAGCTATGCGATGTATCCCGCTCCGTGTACCCGGTTATTTTACATGCATATGTAATTACAACTGTAGCCCTCCTTGTTAATGGGCAACTTTAAAACCACCGTCGCCGGACGGAAACTTTACAACAAACTGTGTAAAATCATGTATCAGTTATTCTGACTGTCTAGTGGACATCTTTCTCTAACTGTTCTTCTTCACCATCTTGAGAGTGAGCCACATGAACAGTATGCTTGCAGAAATCTTCCCTGCATTCAGGATCATGCCATCTCGCGCTACTCAATTGTAGCGTATCAATTTCCGTGATTTACGAACTCTTACTGTACTGATGACCAATAGGTACTCAAGTGACTATACTATTGTGCATTTTATTATTTCCGTAAATGATACTGATGACTAATAGGTACCTACCAGGTCCTTCCGACTGCATTTTTATACTTTCTGTTTCATAATGTATATATTATCCTTATTTCCGTGTGCACTCGAAATAGCACAGTAAGGTCCTATGATCTGATATGTCGTTAGCACTATATTAGTTAGTTATGTATATGACAAGTAGCCATCCTAGTTATTATGTGTTGTTTCTATATAAAATCTCTAGGACGCAGTACGCTAGGTAGTACTATACAGCAACATTATATCCACATCACTATATTCTCCCAGCATCAATTTTACACTGAGGTCACTGATTATGCTCACCATGCTCGAGCCTGACATGTGACCGACTAAACCTGGCTATTTTACCTCGATAGGTTAGGTTTAAAGTAGTTAGGGACAATCTCTCCGTAAGAGACACATTGTGTACGCCTCTTTTCCAGCTGTAGTGGATATGTGACACCACACACCAGCTAGGTTGTGTAAAACTGGCCAATTACCTTAGGGCCTCTTGTTAATATCGAGTGATTGTCTCTTTCTGCACTCCTCAAGCCGCAAGACTTAATAATTGTCTGGACTCCCAATCGACACGGCAGGATCCAACTCTGGGAAACAATTGGGGTTTCAGAAAGGTGATAACTAAAGTGTCGATTTACACACACTTCCCCCAGTATCTTCGGATACCAGTTAATTTAGATTCCACCATGAATGCAGGAAGCACTGCAGAAAGGAATTATATAATATATTAGACTGGCCTGCAGTGCATCTCTGGGCATTCTGGAACATAACCCTAATGACAGGTAACATATTAATTCCGTAACACATGGGTGACGGACGAGATGCAGATCTCCATCCAACTCGTTGTAGTGTCTGGGTGAGGTCTTAGAACCCACCACGCCCTCAGGGGAAGGTCACTAGCGATGGATATCTGTCTCTTACTCCCCACCATAAATACTATTGCGCTTTCTAAATCGCTTTTCTGAACTGTGACCCATCCTAGTGATACTATATGTGGTTGCGGGACGATGGTAACCAGATCGTCATATGATTTGGGAGCTATTGCTCCATAAAATGTACGCACACTGTCTTTCTGAGGAGGATGCTATCCGGGGCGACCTTCGGGAAACTGGGTATCTTCGCCAGATAGATGTATGTGTCTAAAGATAGGTAGGAATCCCCGCCATTTGCGGCCAAAGCTTGGAATCGTATCTAACAACTAAATGGTAGGTTAGAACATAGCAGAAGGCCCGCATAAATAAATGGAAACTACCAATACAGTTTCTTGGAACCTACATAAGACGGTGACCTATGAATTCTTTGAAAACCTTCCATCCCGTCTTCACGTAAACTAGTGTGCATCACATTAATTATGGCTTCAATAGGATTGACCTGCACTTAGCTTTTTGTTTGAACAAAAGCGTGCCCCTTTTTGCTAGCTCTTTTCCTCCGCTTCGGCGTTGAAGGCATTTTTCTGTGACTGAGGCCCGCGCGAGGCACTTCCTCTCGCAACAATAATATTTTGTGCATGTTAGGGGTATAATTGGTTTATATTAAACTACTCCCTTGCGGTGATACCTCTGCAGATTTACGAATCTGTGTGGTACCTTCGGCGAGACCACGTAGAAAGAACACCATGTAGCTCTATGTACTGTATTATTTTGCTCATTTACTGTCAAACGAGTAGCATTGTTTGTATAGTTATTATTCTGACTTTTTAATCATATCATCATGTCCAGACTTTTTTAGTTAATGGACCGACATACTGGTGAAACGAACAGCTGGGACGAGACTGTGAGGTTCAATCTCGGTGGCAATGGTCGCACGGCCCCACTCGAACGTGAACGTTCCACCGGCTCTAGATGTCGGTCTTTGTACCTTCCGGGGAGACGTGATACGGGATCCATAACCCCGAGAACCATAGCTAACGAGCCCTCCGACACATCCTGTACATGCGGTGCAATGGAGTCGAGCAACATGACGGGCCAGTGGATACCTCCACGAGCTACAACGGGATTGATATATGATTTCAGAGCTTTCACCTCATGGTACTTCTGCACGCTGTCTAACTGAGGGGGGTGGTCCGTAGGATGACCATGCGGTCCCCCAGCATTCTCGCCCATCAGACTTATATGCTAAAGATGGTTGGCTTACACTGCCATTCGTGGCTTAACCTATATCTGGACACCAAAAAACTAAATGTTACGATATGATCTAGCAGAAGAACCGCATAAGTAAAGTGGCAATTACCAAGTCTGTATCTTTGAACTTACATAAGATGACGGTGTTGAATTCTGCGGGAATCATCATTCATCTAAATGGAGCTGGGGGACCATCACACCGTTGACACCAACAGCGAGGATGAGACCATGAGGTTCAACTTCCACGGCGATGGTCGCACGGCCCCACTGGAATGTGAATGTTCCACCGGCTCTAGAAGTCAGTCTTTGTATAATCCGGCAACGCACAACACCGGATCCACAACCCCGAGATCCGCCGCTAACCAGCAGCCTCTCCCCAACGTACCGCATACTGGCGGTACCGTGGAACGAGAGTATCCGGCGGACCAGCATGCATGCCTGGAGGCTACAATAACTAAACCGGATGTGATCCAGCTGGCTGACATTCCGATGCTTGCCAACTTATTCAAATGTTGTAATAGAGTATAATTCGAAGGATTAATATACAATGCGATCATATTCTAGCCATATTTACTGATTTTCATCTATCAAACTGATTTATTCATCTTGTATAAGTTGTATAGATTCGTCTAATTTATCATCGTAATTTATTCATGATCTCACCCCCCCCCAAATCTGATAAATAGCACCTAGCAGTCAAGAGTGGGGGAGTTGGCTTGTTCTCAGCAATCACCCATCTTCGATCTAGCATTCCGCCACAATCTGATGTTTATTTCCACACACGTCCTGAAGTACAATTACTACACTTCAGGTACGGTAATGTATTGAGAGTGTATTCACCTCAAGGTGCTCGGTGGTAATAGGCACATTGCAAGCGCTGTGGCTGCGGTATGCATATTATTATTGTGGTACAATTTATATTATGTTGTAGGATTCCATCTGCCATCACCACAGTGTACCGAACTGGTATGCGGTGACAGGGGTCTTGATCTAGCCACAAATATTGTGATAAACTGGTTCCTAATATTTGACTCTTCTAATTGTTAATTAATCAGCACCTTATATATATATATATATATATATATATATATATATATATATATATATATATATATATATATATACAATTATCGATGCACCCATAATTCGAGAATATTAGTTTCTGAACCTGGTAATGGAGGACACTGAAAGGCCATCATATGGACCACAACGAGGCGATGGTCAACTGTAACATGCGCTATGCTTTATACTTTATTTAATATCATCAGAACATGTACAGTACAAATGTGTGTTATACATAGAGTAATGTATGGAATTTAATAATACTTTAACTACGATTAATTAAATATAACTATGTAACTATAAACATTTATATATTGCTATTTACGTCATAAAAACTAGGAGGGAGACTGATATGGAAGCCGTGCAGCCTAAATAGTGTGAGTTAATCTTGAATGTCTCCTTTGTAGGCCGCTTATCATTATTCATGTTGGGATGGCCGTGGTGGAGGGGGTATTCAGGATCATGTCTCTGTTTTGGGTCATTTCGTATATAAACTGCCCGACGAGTGGTGAGAGTTTTGGAGAACAGTCTAAGATGAAAAATAATTTCTCTAAGTTTGTCAGATTAGGGAAGGTGGGTAGAGTTAGTGTAAGTTTGTTACATAGCAGATCTCGGTACTTTTTGTTTACTGACCATACGGCCATAAAATGTAGTTCATCTTCTACTTCCAGGTGGCATAATCTGCATTTTCTGTCCTTTCTCTCAACCTTCCTGTATTTACCGCTTTCTATTTCTAAGCGATGGGCACAGATGCGTATCTTGGTCAATGATCTCCGAAAGTTTGAGTGGGTTATATGAGTGAGATATGGAGCCATGGTGTACGGTCGTTTAATATGTTTATGATACTTTAATTTTTCACATGACATTAGTTCCTGATGGTAGTGTTCGAGATATTTCTGTTCTAGGATACTCTTCACCACATTCCCAATCTGTTTCCTATGGCGTGGTCCTGAATCTAGGGATGTGGTATTTATGTTATGTTGTTCTGTACGAACATTGTATTGATGTAAGTGTGCCAGGTTTGATTTTTTGCGAGGTCTAGTGTCTTGCTGCACAGGACAGCATCTGCTAGAATTGTGCGATTGGATGGTATGTTTTCCAAATGTGCCGGTATTTAGATGCAAGGGTGTTTATGTCATTAATAAGTGGGTATCTACCAAGCTCAGATTTACATGCTAAGTTGGTTGTGTTTCTACCTACTTGTAAGTTAAATTTACAGAATTTGGTATGAACTTTCTCAAATAATTCCGACACCAATATGTCCATGTATTTGTGATACTTGTTGTTTGTCTGTTTCCCTTTGAGCTCAGCTGCCCATATTTCAGAGTTGTATAATATAATAGGTTTTATTAGGGCGCCAAAAGCTTAATCTATAGCTTAGGTGGTAGAGGCGAGCCGGAAAAGGTTCTCTGGAGTTTGAAGAGTACTTTCAGGCCCTTTGCATAGAGGTTTTCTTTGGCTTTGGTGAGGTTACCATTTGAATTGATAGTGCATCCAAGGTATGTATATTCATTCGCTTGAGGAATTTCTTCAGCACCTATTTTGAATTTGTAGCAGCTGGTTGGTTTACCCCGTTTGAGTATCGTATAATTGGACTTGTTCACATTTATTGTCAGCTTTCATCTCTTACAATATTTATCTAGTATGTCAAGAGATTTTTGTAGGCCGCCCAGGCTTTCTGAGAGGACTACATGGTCATCAGCCCAAAGCAAGTGATTTAGGGTCTCATTTTGGAGAGTAACCGGGTCAGAGGGGCTAGAAGAAATGTAAGGTCGTCTAAGTAAATATTAAATAGGGTGGGCTGATGTTATCTCCTTGTTTAACCCCCGTGTTGGATGAAAATGCTTCTGTGAGTTTGTTGTTTATTTTGAGGGAGGTATTATTATTATTATTATTATTATTATTATTATTATTGTACATTGCTTTTATCGTCCGGTAAATTTTTCCACATATTCCCATGTGCAACAGTTTCAGGAGCATTCCTTCTGCAATACATGCATAATCACGTCATAATCGAGGCATATTTTTGTGCTTAATTGCCATTTCAGCTTTAAATTAACAACACCATTTCAATCATTTCAGTTAATTCGGCTCAAAGTGAATGTATTACTGACCTTTATGAAGTTAATTGCCGCCTCGGCTTAAGATTAAATTGAAGGCCGGCTAATTACCAATCATTGCCATTTCTTTGCACAAACCATGCACCTAGTACCTGTGTGATTAATTGCCGTTTCGGTTTAAGATTAATCATCATGTTCAGTGCCGAATCGGCTTAACTGGACTGTATTTCTGACCTCGTTGCAATTAATTTAGTTTAAGTAATTGACAATTAGGTTGGAGAGAACAGATTATTTCTGTTTCGGCTTTCTACTCAGACTAATCAGTATCACACTATCTCCACCTACGTCACAGTCAAATCTGATGTTTTCCATCTGAAGCAGCCCTTGGCTAGGTTGAGAAAGGTCAAGATCGGTACATATCTATCTATGTGATTGCCAAATTGACCAGTCGAGTTGCGAGACAAATTTGGGAATATGCCAGGAAAGATTCAACAGCATTGCCATAATAAAAGTTATAAATTAACAATAATCGTGGACAAGACATGGGTAAGTTAATAGATATGTTTGCTAAGAGGAAAGACAGACATGTCTATTTCTTTTGAGCTTTGATTAAATATTTAAAGTATCACTTTGCGGTAGCATACCATTTTAAAGTCATGCTTTAATTGTATGCTTGCCAGTGCTGTAGTGGTCCTAGTTGCTAGTATTTAAATCAGGGACTTGTAAATTTGCATCTGACTTTGCTTCCAAATGGCTATGGATCTATTCTATTATAGATTAAGCTTTTGGCGCCCTAATAAAACCTATTATATTATACAACTCTGAAATATGGGCAGCTGAGCTCAAAGGGAAACAGACAAACAACAAGTATCACAAATACATGGACATATTGGTGTCGGAATTATTTGAGAAAGTTCATACCAAATTCTGTAAATTTAACTTACAAGTAGGTAGAAACACAACCAACTTAGCATGTAAATCTGAGCTTGGTAGATACCCACTTATTAATGACATAAACACCCTTGCATCTAAATATATATATTAATAGAATAGATCCATAGCCATTTGGAAGCAAAGCAACTTGGTTAATTATGATAGAAAATATAGGTAAAAGAAAATGTAAAATAATAATTTACATGTTATCAGGGAAATGATGTGGGTTCCAGACTGGACAGCTATACTCTAAGATGGGCCGGACCATTGTTGTATATGCCCTGCCTTTGATAATATTTGTGCAGGGCCTTAAATTTCTCGATATGAAACCCAGAACTGCGGCCTAGGAATTTGTAAATCTTGAATCTTTAGCCTTTCATAACCAAGCAATGGAGACGTATGGTCCTGCGCTGGTCCCGGACTCTAGGAAGATTATTAGGGATGTAAGGTAGCCATGTCCTCTCTAGCCCAAGTTTTTTTAATACTCAAAGCAACTTGGTTAATTATGATAGAAAATATAGGTAAAAGAAAATGTAAAATAATATATATTATTATTAGTTGCTAGTATTTATATATATATATGATTTAAATACTAGCAACTAATAATAATATATATTATTTTACATTTTCTTTTACCTATATTTTCTATCATAATTAACCAAGTTGCTTTGAGTATTAAAAAAACTTGGGCTAGAGAGGACATGGCTACCTTACATCCCTAATAATCTTCCTAGAGTCCGGGACCAGCGCAGGACCATACGTCTCCATTGCTTGGTTATGAAAGGCTAAAGATTCAAGATTTACAAATTCCTAGGCCGCAGTTCTGGGTTTCATATCGAGAAATTTAAGGCCCTGCACAAATATTATCAAAGGCAGGGCATATACAACAATGGTCCGGCCCATCTTAGAGTATAGCTGTCCAGTCTGGAACCCACATCATTTCCCTGATAACATTCCCATATGGGGCCCACATGGCCACCATATTGTTTCCCATATGGGCCCATATGGGTCCCATGCTGTTTTCAGCCACGGCCCATATGGGATTCATATGGGCAAGATTTAATTATCTTCATAGGGATTCTTAGGATTGAACTGTGGACTCAGGCTATTACTTAGCTTCTATATCTATCTTCACTTATGAGGCACGTCTGTGTAAATCCTGAATTTAAATCTAGATTTTAATAGCCTACATGTGGCCCATATGGGCCCCATCTGGCCATTCCTAGATGCGCAGATCCACCCTATATGGGCCCATATGGGAATGTTGTCAGGGGCAGTGCACTCGCACAAGCTTGAGGCTGTACAAAAAAGAGCAGCTCGATTCATTCTAAACCAGCCACACAGAAGAGACGATCGATCCAGCAACCAGTAGTGCCTCAGGTATGGTAAATAAACTTGGATGGCAGAGGCTTAAAAGCAGCTACCACTCCCTGGTGCTGCTGTACACAACTTCAAACAGCTTGGTAGATGTCTGACCAAACTTCCATCCAAAGCTGCTACTTATGAGAACAACATCATTTCCAGAAACCTAGGACAAACAAGATGGTGCTCAACCACAGCTTCCTCCCATGCACAATAGCAATATGTCACAGCCGATCATGGGAAGTTAACCTTGATAACCTTCCCATGTGGACGCATATGGGGTGGATCTGGGATCTGGGAATGTCCAGATGGGGCCCATATGGGTCCAAGATAGGCTATTCAAATCTATATTTAAATTCAGGATTTACCCAGATGTCCTATGAAGATAATTAAGTCTTGCCCATGTGGGTCCAATATTGGCCATGGGTGCAAAACGGCATGGAACCCATATGGGAAACAATAGGGGGCCCATGTGGGTCCCATATTGGAATGTTATCAGGGCTGCCCTTGATCCTGACCTTGATAGCTTCAAGGCAGGGTTTCAAGCAACCCGCCATTGAATGTGTACAAATTGACTGTAAATATGTACATACAAATTTGAAATCGACCTATATATACAACATTTTGAGAAAGCTTCCTGATCCGCACATGCCACCAAACGTATTGAATCCTATCTTGAAGAGGACATGTCACTTATCAAATAAAAATAGAAGTAGACAACTCATGAATCCATTTCCTCACTCAATCATTACATACATAAGGTTATATAACATTGATTTCTGGTACAGGTCCTGTAAGGTCCTCTTCACCAGACTCCATTTCTTCCTCGTCTAAGGTGGGTAATTTCAGCTTCCTAAGTCTCTCCGGATTGGCTAGATTCCTGAATCCAGGTTTCTGTTTCGTTGCCCTCCATTGTACCCCCTCGATCATTTCAATATGCTTCATCTTACATGGTGCCCACACCGAACTCGCTCAGTCCAGGTGCGTTCCTACTAGGCTCTTATACAAGGGTATGAAGATCTCCTGGTCCATATCCTGAAATGTTCTTCTAATTAGGGCGAAAGTGGTTTTCAAAGGTCAGGTTTTCATCTATGGTTACTCCAATGTCTTTTTAGATTTCCGCATTTTTGAGCCCTCGTCCATGCAGTGTGTATTCGTCTCTGTTCCTTGTATTGTCTTCTCAATTTGCATGTGCTTACACTTGTCTGGATGAAATTTTAGCAGCCATGTATTGCTCCAGTTTGCCATTTTATCCATATCTCTGCAGGATATCGTGGTACTCTTCTCGGATAATTGCCCTAAAGATCTTTGTGTCGCCTGCAAATAAGTACATATCCGAGTCCACAATAAGATGGAGGTCAATTATGAATATTACAAAAGGTACTGGGCCTAACACCGATCCTTGAGGGATTCCTGATGTAACCTCCGTCCATCTTGAGCATTCTCCATTTACTGCAACGTGTTGTGTTCGATTCTCTAGAAAGTTTACTATCCAATCTATTAGTGTCTTTTATGCCATATGCTTTCAGTTTGTATATTAGACGCCTATGGAGAACTGTATCAAAGACCTTCTGGTAGTCCATGTAGACGCAGTCTGTACAATGGCCTTTGTCCAGTGTGTCTGTCCACTTGTCGAGGACTACCAGTAGCTGTAACGTTGTAGACCTGCCCGAGATAAATGTGTACTGTTTTGTGCTCAATAATGTGTTGTCTAATTAGCTTTTCCATGACCTTGCAGACCACAGAGGTCAAGCTCACTGGCCTGTAGTTACCTGCTTGGTGTCTGTCTCCTTTCTTAAATATTGCTGTAATATGGGCTTTTTTCCAGTTGTCTGGTACTTTTCATAACCGAAGTGATTGGTTAAACAGCATGGCCAATGGTAGTGCTATGGATTGTGCAGTCTCCTTCAGGAATCTAGGGTGGAGTTCATCTAATCCTGGTGACTTGTGTATCTTCAAGTTTTCCAACATTTTCTTGGTTTTCTCCACCAATATTTCTATGCCCGGCATTTCATACTGCACTGCCTTGCTTGGCAGAGCCGGAGTTTCACCTGCTGGCTCCTTTATGAACACACTGCTAAAAATGACGCTAATATCTCTGCTTTATCTTTATTGTTTTCCACTTTCTCTGAGTTGGTGTATGTTGGATCTGTGTACAAATCCCCAATTTCCACTTTTGTCTTTGTTCTAGACTTTATGTACTGCCATACTGCTTTCCGGTTTGATTTTGTGTTTCTGGATAGCTGTCTTTCGAAATTCTTATGAATATTCCTTGTGAGCTTCCTCAGTTGATTACATGCTCTCCTGTATTCCTTCTGTATCCTTGGGTCTTTGTTCCGGATTGCTTTCCTTGATAGGGCAGGTCTTTAGCTTTATCTTTTCTATGGTATCTTTGTCCACTCGATATGCTCGATATGCATGGGTTTGCTTTCGGGATGATTTACAAATCTTTATCGGAACATGTTTGTCTTCTATTTCCTTAATTCTTTTATGGAACAGCGACCAGTACAGTTATATCATTGTCACTCATAAGGTTTTGTGTCCAATTTAGACCTTTCAGTTCTTCGTTGACCTCTTTGTAATTTGCTTTGTCATAGCACTTTCTTTCCTTTATTCTGTCTATGCTTTTGTGTAACACTTATATTGGAAGTGGAGTACACCGTGGTAACTTTTACCAAATGGACTTTGATATTTCAAGTCAATCACCATGTTCTCCTCATTGGTAAATACCAGGTCTAGTATATGTTGTGTGCCACTTCCACTCCATCTTGTTGGTTCTGTTATGTGTTGATATAGGTAGTTATCCAGAATACATGTGATACATTTAAAATCTAGTTTATCAGTGCTATCTGCTTTACAGTTCAAGCTTTCCCAGTTTATATCCGGGTAATTGAAATCTCCCATAAGTAGTAGGTGTGAATATTCCCCAGTTGTGATTTCGTACATCAATTTTGTCAGTTTATCATTATTATTTTCAGTTCCACTATTTGATCTGTACATAACCCCAATTAGGAGGTTGTCTTGGTGATCCAGTTTATTTCTACAAACATACACTCTTCAAACTGAGTCTTCATGGAGACTTCTTTGGCCGGTAGTAGTTTATTTATATAGAGCAACAATCTTCTTCATTATTCTCAATATTTTCTGAGAAGATATTATACTCTTTCCCCTTGCCAAGTGTGTATTCTGCAGTTTGCACTCTATTTTTACAGTTTTGGGTCTTCACCTATGTGAGACCAATAATCATTGCAGAGGTATCTTTGACTCTGATCTGTAGTTCTTGCATTTTGTTCCTTAACTGATCCGCATTTGTATATAAACAACTAATACCATCCATAACCATAGATTTATTTACACTGTTTACATTATCCTTAGTCTTGGACTTTACTCTGCTAAGGGTCCTGCAGGAAGCTTTACCCTGGGAGCCTTCACTAATTTCCTTGCCCAAGGCAGCCCCCGAACCTTGTAGCGGTATTCCCACTGGGATGTTTCTTCTTTGTTTCCAAGTATAGTTTCTTCTCTTGTTCTCTTTCTGCTCTGGTCAAGTCATTTCCAATTCTTACATTATCGTATACTTGGTTCCAGTGCAAATGGTGTATATTCATAAATAAGTCCACTTTCAATTCTTGTCTTTCAAAAGTCACTAGGAGGGGTCATCCTGTTCTACTTGCAGCATCACCTTCATTACTTTCTTTAGTCTTATCAAATTTCCATAACTGTATCACCGTACTTATGCTACTTTCATTCACATTTACTTTACAAGCTTTCATTACACTTGAAACTGTATCCATATCTTCTTTCTTCTGCCCCTGCGCCAATTTGGAGTCCACTTCTTTCACACCATAACTAATTTTATTGTTTTCTCTAGATTTTCTTTCGTCCATCTCCGAAATTACTATATCAAAGGATTTGGTGGTTTCTTTTGAGGTTGCCTGGTCTTCTGTGTCTGTTTCTTTGCTGCTACTCTAGTTATCGATCTGTTTTTGGACGATCTCTTTCACTCCTGCTTCGTTACATTTAGTTTCAATCTTTTCCTCTAATGTCACTATCCTACTTTCATATGTCATCATGAGAGGCTTACATCTCTCCTCTATTATCTCTCTACAGCAAACACAGAAGCACATTAAGTCTGAGCTTTCCAGAATTATGTACTCGTCTTCACTTTTATTTAAACATTTTATGCAGTAGTGATTCTTACTCCTCTGACATTCTAGCACTTCACATTGGGATCAGAAGACAATTTCACAAATTTTACACTTCCAAGCATCTTCACACTCCTCGTCACTGTAACTTGACAGCAGTGGCTGGGAATTCAGTGTTGCTGTAGGTGACTGAGTTCTTGGGCTGTTCCTAGTACCAGATCTGGCACCAACTTGCATAACCTTTGAAGTGGGTCTCTTCACCTTTTCACTGTCATTTCTACCATATTGTATTGGTTTGTTGCCAGACATTTTACTCCTCGAGTTCATTCTTTATCTCTGTACCACAGTTGTTTTAGGCTTACTAACTCATCGTCAGCTGCTGCATGCAACCTACGACGAGTGTGTAAACATATTAATTTATTTTACTGTACACTAAGATACTTAGGAAATTTTGCAGGTCTACTAACTTGTCGTCAGCCGCTGTATGCAACCTACGACAACTTATCAATGTTTTATTTTATTCTACATCACGTTATGCTTACCAGAGTAGTTGTATGCACTGAAGAATGGCGATGTATTAATGTTGCTTCTGGCGCTTGAAGTTCCAGGTTTCACCCTCGCCATCCGTCTCGCTCTGTGTACTCTCTCCTTTATCTTTGACTTTTGTGGACTGGTTAGTTTCTAACAAGTACTTGCAGGCATTCACAATCTTCTAGAATAATTTTAATTCAAATTTGGTCTCTGCGTGCACCCCGTCATGGAGTTTGCCGTAGTCAGGTTTAACTATCCGTTTTTTGCATGGTTTTTTTCTACAGAAGGATTGCTTTGCTCCTTTGAATATGTCTTTATGCAGATTTACGATTAGACGATTCTCCTCACTAGACTTCTCTAATATGTACTCGTTTACTTATGTCCTTTTCTAGCTGAGTTTGCAGCCGATCTCTTTCTTACTCTGTATATCTACTCTTCACTAGCCATATTTTCCTAGTGCTATACTCAACTACCCCTTTTAGATAAGCTGGCAAAACCATAACTTGATATCCTAACGCCTTTATGTATAACCACACCTGGTCCAGTTGCTTCTTTAGATTCTCTACACGGCTTCCAGGTACCTCATAGACTAACTCTTCTCTGCCTTGTCCTCTGTGTTTGAAGGTGAAGTTACAGATTCCTCCAGATAGGATTACTATGACTCTGTGGCCTGGATAATCGTGTGCTACTTGTCTGGATCTAATTTTCAGTTCTTTATATAAGGCTTCAATTTTTGCTCCCCCAGCATTTGATTCAATAATTGATGTGTTTCCTTTAATATACCCATGTTTTATCATAAAGTGTTTTAATTCTCTGCCTCTCGAATCTGGGAGAGAAAGTATACAGGTTGGGATCCGACACTACTTCGTTGATTCTAGCTCCTATTTGGTGCTAAGTGAGGGGGGGGGGGGGCTTTCTGTCAACCGCAGTATTCTGCCTACAGAGGATACCCTAACAGACCCTGGCATCAGCCATGGTATGCTGCCTACACCTAAGCCTGCCCACTCAACAGCACGAATTTCAAACTGAAGCTCCTGTCTGGTTGACACAAATTACATTAATAATTGTAAGTAGTATTTACAAAGCTCTTAGGATAGGATATTTCGATTTGCTTGATCACATTAAGTTTTGACTGGTAATGATCAACTTGTTATTTCCGAAAAAGTTGGTCCCGATCCCAGGATGATTCATCATCTTGGTTCATGGCTGGTTGATGCTAACCATGAACCGAGACCAGGGCTACCATATACCAACAGTCTACCAGTACATGCTGTGACGTGACTCCACAAGAACTGACCAGAGTGACGTTGCCAGCGACCGTCAGTTAGTGCTGAAGAAGTGACTGAGATGGTCACGAAAGCTACACTCAAACAATTTCTACATCTCGGAGAGGTAACTAATTTTTCCTTATTAAAGATCAACTTGTTCTTTGGCAGTTGCCATGGTTGTTTCCCGGAAATGCAATAACTTTATACCACGAAATTATAATACACTTATTTTTAAGGATACAGACATCGAGTTTCTGACAATTCTTATCTTTGATAATTCCATCATTTAAATTCAATTTAATTAATTTTGAATGTTGGATGGCTTCGATGCCCATGGATTTCCGTTGGTTTAATTTTTAGATCTTTCCTTGGTCAAAATTTACATCCGCCATGGTCGGAACCGGAAGTTGAAGACGTCATAATCAACTACATGATGTGTAGGCTGACGTCATAAGCATGACATCGTTAATGACTCGATATAGTTCGTCTTTAACGACACCCAGTCAAATTAGGTTCAAAATATTCAACAGGTTTCCCTGTAGAGTTTTCTGGAAATTGATAGTCAAGAATTCATGGATCGATCGATCCCAACACGAGCGAGGTGTGGACGAAGGTGAACTAGGGATGGATGAGGCATAGCTTATTAGCGTATTTCTACCCGCAGGACAATCCCGCACAAATACACAATGGACCCAAATAACTATAGTATAGTGACTTCATCAACTGAAAAGGATTGATGAACGATTAGGTTTTGATTATCATATAAAAAATAAACAAATCTAACCAAATTATTGGACTGATTAGAAGAACATTTAGCCACATAGACAAAGAAAGCTTTAAACATCTATACAAATCCCTTGTCAGACCGCATATCAAGTATGCCAATGTAGTATGGGCACCATATTTGAGAAAACACATAGATGCAATAGAAAATGTACAGAGGCGAGCCACCAAGCTTATCCCTGGCATGCAAAACCATCCATACAGTAAACGCCTACAAATATTGAATCGACCGACCTTGGCATTCAGACGACTGTGTGGGGATATGCTTGAAATATACAAAATTTTACACAACCATTATGACATGCCCACATCCAAATTTATCCAATTTTATGATGAAAGCAGTGTTACACGGGGTCATAGCATGAAAATCAAGAACATCAGAGCTAGATTAAATCTAAGAAAGTTTTCTTTCCCGCTACAGGTAGGCTGGCGATTATTTGAAAGTCAGTTTGCCTGGAAGTTGTTGCTGCCTAAGGCACTCAACATCTGGCCTATATTAGTGCTTTTAATTTGAGACCATCCATCACCACCAGGTAATTCTAGCTAAGCTCCGCCTACTCATTACGTGTGTTGAAATCGCTTGATATACAATCCTTAATTTTTAGAATCCCAACATCAAAGTAATATCAAAGTAACTATAAGGTAGGCTGGTGAATATTTTGAAAGCTGGATTGCCTGGAAGCTGACACTGCCTAAGGTAGCAACTGCTTACGGCCAAAATATGTTTTTGAGATGTTTAACAGCTGACCTATGACTAAGCTGACAGGGAGGTATTGCTGCCCATATTTCCTCTTAGCCAAATTAGAGCTATTTTAGCCGATGTTTTTGCAATGACAACAATCCATCACCACCAGCTAACCATAGCTCAGCTCCACCTATTATTTACTCCTTCATGTCTATTTTTACAAAGTTGTCCAAGATTATCTTTGTTTTGTGTTGATTATTCTATCCACTGCATTATTTCAACGTTATGCGATAACTTGTATAGGTACTCTGTATATATCATCTCCACCAGGTAACTCTAGCTAAGCTCCACCTACTATTTTGCGTGTGCTGAAATAGATGTATATATTTGAGTCCTTAGCTTCCAGAATCCCAATTTCAAAGTAACTATATATAGGGAGGCTGCTGAATATATATTCTGAAAACTGGGTTGCCAGGAAGCTGTTGCTGCCTAAGGCAACAGCAGCCTTCAGTCAGATTAGTATCTAGATATTCAACAGCTGGCCCTAAGGAGTGTCTGGCGTAAGCATTAACACCATATTTCCACAATTGCTGCTATCAAACATCAATACAGTTACCATGCCAAGATGAGGAAGCCACTCCGTAGTCCATTGACTCCCTAAATCTGGGCACCATCTATCCCTTCTCTTCGTTCTCCAATCTTCCCCTGCCAAACCCTAATGTCTGCAAGGTTCCCTCTTGCTCAACCTGTAGGAAACCAGTAAAAAAGAACCACAGAGCACTATTATGCGATTTATGTAATACCTGGATTCACTTGAAATGCTCCAAGCTCAAAATTTCCGACTACACCCATCTTGAAACCAATAACAAATCATGGTGGTGCATCAACTGCAACAAATCACTGTTCCCCTTTAATCACTATGACAATGATACACACTATATGCTTGCAATTCTAAATCCACATTGCAAATACAACCATATGGAACACATGGACGAGCAAATTATAAACCCATTTGCACTAAATACATGCAAAACAAACCTGACTGACAACAGAACAGATCTAAACAGAACACCACCATCATGTGACTACATTCTACAAAAAACATTCAATGACAATTTAATAGCATCTAAGGCACATGTCACCTTTTCACTCTTACATGCCAACATACGATCACTCCTGAAGAACATTGACAGGTTAAGCTGCCTTCTAGAACTGAGTGCACATGAATTTGGAATTATTGGAATTACTGAGACATGGCTAAAAGCAACTTCACCTACTTTGTAGATATAAAAAAATTACACGTTTATTGAAAAGCACAGAAAAGTTAAAAAGGGTGGTGGTGGTGTTGGTGGAGGCATGTACATCAAGGATAATATTCAGTACCATGAGCGTGAGGATCTTTCCGTTCTGGACTCAAATTTTGAATCATTGTTTATAGAAATCCCAACAGAAAAAGGAAAAAATTAAATAATAGGCACTATCTATAGTGCACCAAACAGCGATAAAAGAAAATTTATTGACCTACTAGGAGCAACCTTAGATGATATTCAAAAAGAAAACAAAACGGTCTACCCTCATGGGTGATTTCAATATTGACCTGATGGAACAAAACTGCTCTCATTCACAAAGTTTTACAAATTTGCTAAATGCGCATTCCTTTTATCCAAACATAACTAAGCTGACCAGAATTACTGAGAGTTTGGCTAGAACTATTGATAATATATTCAGTAATAATATCAGTTTCATCAACAAAACACATTCAGGAATTTTCGTAACAGACACATCAGATCACCTACCAATTTTTATCCTCGAAAAAAACAGGCAAACTACAGTAGACCATTTAAAAACGAAAAAATTAAGTGTAGAGAAATGAATCAGGTCAACATTGAAAAATTAAAAAAGGCCATGTCTGCGGTAGACTGGAATGAAGTGATAGATATAGAGTCATGTGATGATGCCTACACCAAGCCCCACAACATATGCACTAACATCTTTGAGCACAGTTTCCCCATGAAAGAAAATAAACTATTCAAGCACAACCCTACTAAACCATGGCTGACAAGAGGATTGATATTTGCCTGTCATAAAAAACAGCAACTTTATTTGACATTTATAAAATGTCAAACAAAGTATAATGAGACAAAGTTTAAAAAATATAAAAATAAGTTGGACCAAATAATAAAAACATCAAAAAAGAACTATTATCAGAATAAATTTGAGCAATCCAAAAATGATATAAATGAAACATGGAAAATCGTAAAATCACTTTTGAATAAAAACAATAGAAAAGCACAACAGACCCAGTTTCTCTACAATAATAAGGTAATCACGGATAACAATGAAATTGCAACCAGTTTCAATCAATATTTTGTTAACATAGGTCCAGATCTCTCAAAGAAAATCATATCTACATCAGGAATTAAATACGGTGATTACCTCACAGATACTTCCGCTTATCAATCCTCTTCATTTTTTGCTTATCCTGTTAACAATGAAGAAATCTTCACTATGCTTAATTCACGTAATCCTGTGAAAAGTGCCGGCATAGATGGGTTTAAATGGAGCATATTTAAACACTGCATATTTGATTTACTAAAGCCACTCAACCATATCTGCAATCAATCAATAGTACAAGGCATATTTCCATCAAAACTAAAATCTGCACGTGTCACTCCAATATATAAAGCAAAAGACTCGTTCAGCTTCACAAATTACAGGCCTGTCTCAATACTTCCACTTTTCTCTAAATTAATGGAGCGATTAATGTATAATAGATTAATTAATTATCTAGAAAAAAAGGAAATTTTATATGCTTCACAGTATGGATTCCGCCAGAAACACTCAACAATGCTCGCACTAGTTGAAATGACAGAAAAAATAATTGAATCAATTAAAAAGAAAGAACATATACTGGGCATCTATTTGGACCTTTCAAAAGCTTTTGATACTATCAATCACAATATATTATTAGGAAAACTTGCCTATTACTGAATCCGAGGATGTGCACTTGCCTGGTTTCAGAGCTATTTAACTGATAGAACACAATGCGTGCTATTTAATGCAACCTGCTCTGAAAACAGGAAATTAACCTGTGATGTTCCTCAGGGGTCAATTCTTGGCCCTCTGCTGTTTTTACACTATATGAATGACTTGCCCGAAATTTGCCACAATTTGTCACTAATACTGTTTGCCGGTGACACAAATGCCTTTTGCTCCGCCAAAAACTAAGATATATTATATGAAAGAGTAAATAAAGAAATGGAAGAAGTTATTACCTGGTTCAAAGTAAACAAGCTATCATTAAATGTTGATAAAACAAACTACATGCTATTTTCAAAGTCTAGACAATCGAGAAACAATAGTATTCCAAAAATCTATATTAATAAAAAAGAAATTGAAGAAGCTCCTTTTGCTAAATTCTTAGGAGTTTATTTAGACAAGAACCTGACCTGGGGCAAACACATTGAGGTAGTCACAGCTAAAGTAGCAAGAGGCACGGGGGTCATTCAAAGACTAAAGCCACACCTAACACAAGCTACCATCAAAACCCTGTATTCCACATTGATCCTTCCACACCTAACATACTGCAATGCCATCTGGACTAACACACAAAAAAACAAATTAACAAAATTGCAAAGCATGCAGAAAAAATGCATTAAAATGTTCTCAAAAACAGCAAAGGGTCAAAACATCTTCAAACCACAAAAACTTCTTAAACTCACAGACCTAGGCAAGTCACAGATGATCAACATTTCCAGAGCCTTTCATCACAAAATCCTACCTAAATCTATAACCCACTGCTGTGCAAACAACATCGAAATCCACACATATAACACTAGGAACAAACATGATCTCCACATTAGATACACACGAACAGACACAGGAATTTCAGTTTGTGTCGTCAAAGCATGGAATAGTATAGATAAACACACACGCGGAAAAAAAACTAACACTAAAATCATACAAAGACATAATTAAAACTAGCATACTCAATACATACTAGATCTGGAAAACACAATGCCAAGATAACTAAGATCACACCCTCCTGTATCATTGCCATAGCTACTATCATAACAATCACCCACTACTACTACTACTACTACTACTACTACTACTACTACTACTACTACTACTACTACTACTACTACTACTACTACTACTACTACTACTACTACACCATAATGCACTATTACAGCTATCGTGACTACTGCTTCCTTCAATCTGACGCACTTCAACAAGTGCTACTACTAAATAGCAACCTATGGGTTGAGCTGGGGGTAATTAGCATGCATGACCCCCCATCCCCCTACCTCCACCCCCTCCAAATATAAATCTCTACGCTCAATAGCTAAAAGGAAAAATATAGATGTATTGTATCGTCTGTTCTTTTTTCTATGTCTACTTAGCTCAGTACCGTATCTGTACATTCACAATTATGTCTCACATTCTATGCTAAGCTGTGTGTATAATTGTCTATGTGTGTTTAATGTTAGGTGTCCGCCACCACTATAGGCAATGCCTTCGGTGGACAACCTGTATTGAAAGTATGTAAATTGGTATCGAAGAAGCAAATAAATAATATTGAATCTTGAATCTTGAATCTACGGTGCACAGACCATTGGAACAGTCTAAACGAAAACATTGTCACTGCACCATCCATCAATACATTAAAAAACAGACTTGATAAACTATGGAAAGACCATCCACTGCGTTTCAATTTTAAATCTGCAGCAGACTTCACCACTGTTTATGACACAGAAATCAACCTGACGTTAGAGGCTTGCTAAAGGCCTACAGTCAGTAGAATTTCATGTTTCATGTTTCATAGCTAAAACTGGAAAGGTCAATTGGTGATGGTCGCGTGCAGGACCGGTGAACATGTCTGAACATTTCTCGAGTTTCTTTGAAGAGACGTTAAATCACAAAGTGGATAGCCACTGCATTTCTTAGTGTAGCCACCCTGGTCATATGCATGTTTTCAATTGTAAATACTGAATCTTGAATATCGTGCGAGACTGGACTGACTACCTAACATCTCCTCTGACGTGTGTGTTGTAATCTTTAAGGCGTTTATTTGCTAGTTCCCAATGCTAGGGTCTAGACTCACGCCTGGCAGTCTCCTTTGACAGCCTCGTTCTACCTTTTATGTTGCTGTGGTACTTACTAACATTGAACGAGTTGACCATGGTACGAATTGACCATCCCTCCAGAACGAGGCTGTCAAAAATCTTTGTTTATTTTTTAAAGAAAATAATGATAAATGTTTGCTTGGTTGTTGCATTATTGATATTTTGCGCAATTTCACTTCAGTTGTGAAAACTATTATCCGTATAACACTTTTTCTCCATTAAGATGGGCTAATTAAAAGTCTGATGTCAGGGATATGAGGTAACAAATCAAGAACCAGTTTTCGTGCAAACCCCCCACCCCTCAATCTCTCGCGTTTGACAGCTATGCAGTTATTAATGATACACTGTATTTTCCTTCTCATATCTGCTTGTTTGATGGTGGTCTTATGTGTCAACTTCTTGGTGACGTCTTAAATATGGAATCATATCAAGATATTTATGCGACAGAATCAGAAAATCGAATTCTATTCAAGCCGGCCCAGTTGCCAATCCAGCCTGTTTAAATTAGTCAACTCGGCCTACAATAAAAAGTCAAGTCGGCCTACGAATGAATGAGACAATAATTTATTTTAATTCCTGTTTTTTATTTCTTCTTGCCTGTGTCTTATATATATTCATTGTAGACATAAGATGCGACGATAAGGTGGACACATGATTACAATCAGTGAACTAACTAACCACTATGCAATCAGCCACAAATTATTGTTAAGACCAGCTGCTTGGGTGGCCTGTTAAGACAAGTGCATGACCACTGTACGATCAACCGAACTTATTATAAGACCACATACTTAGGTGGTCCGTAAAGACACTTGTCCACTACAATCTGCCAACAACTATTGTTAAGACCACCTGCGTAGGTGGTCCGTTAATACAACTGCCCACTATATAGGGAGGTTTTTTCGTGACATTACTTAGAACAGGGGAAGCCTGATAGCAAAATGGATGTTAGTCTAAGTTCATGTGAAAATATTCGGCAGTGTTGTTATTCTTTTAAGTCAGTTTAATTATCCATGGCTGGCAGAAGATATAATATGATAACCAGCTGGGTGTGTCAGATTTTGAGATGCAGGAGCTGATTTGGAGGTGCATATGGGCTGGGGTTGGGGCAAGTGGGATGGAAAGATGTTTTCTCCTGCATTTCAAGTGCTAGGCCAGCTAAGGGCAACCCCACTGATTGTAAGAGGAAGTCACTGTTACTATATGCATAAAGTAAATAAGCTTAACTAACTTTGAATATATGTTGATCATGTTTAATTGTGTATTTAGTTAACCATTTCACCAACAAATCCCTGAAAAAGTATGTTCTTTATGATATAAAACTTATTCTGCTAAATATTCTTAAATTAATTTGACTGGAAGCCATTGCTGCCTAATGCAGCAACACCTGCCAGTCAAATTAATTTCAAAATATTCAATAGTTTTCCTGGATGGTAGCATTGAAAATGAGACATGGGGAATTCAGCGGGATAAGTGGTTAATGAATAGCTACATGCCCTTAAGGGTTAAAGCATATGGATGTCTATGATTCATTACCTACATGCACCTGCAACAATGGATACAATTTACCTGCTCCCAAAAATATTGCAATATTTATATTTCTACAGAAGACTGGACTGATTGTAAAACTTATTGAATTTTCATAGTTTTATTATTTTCCTATCTTTATTTTGCTGTGCTTAGCAAAAACATAGTAAAAGAAACACTAACCTTCACCATGAAAGATATTTCTCTACATTTACCTACCTCAATTGCTAGGGGCATGTGATTGGGTTATTATTTTATTGGGCCTCAAGACATGATACCATCTGCTATTGCATAAATTATGTGTATGTAGTTAAAATAACTGAGAACCAACCATGTAGAGCCTCACATCCACTTCAAATTCTGCATTAACATTCTCCTTCGATCAATACTCACCATTCTATTACTTCTGATACAAGCTAGCCTGGATAGCTGGGCCCTAGGACTATAGACTTAGTAAGCTTTACCGACTCCTGGAACTGGGTACTCGGGTCCCAACTGCCGAGTACCCGTTTGCCATGAAGCTCATTCTTGTTTGCATAGCAACAAGAGCTACTTGCTTTTTTGTGCAGTTGGTGTCTTGAGTTAATCTAAGTCTTTTTCTGTGTAATTGTGATAGCTTTGTGCGCTCTCTAAGGATTATATTGGATTACCATGGATGATAACAAGGTTGTATAATTCCATGTTATTCCATATTTAAAAGACTTGGGTCTTCAAAATTTTGTCTGTGTCGCATGTTCCAATTTCTGACCCCAAAGAATCTGGGACGTGTGTTAGCAGAGAAATATGCCAGATTGATCGCCTTCCTTTAACCCCAACAGACGATCGGCAGATATGAAATAAGGTGTTGGCTTTACGATGTTTTAACACTAAAATTGGCTGACGTCGTGCTCCGTAAGATCCGAGCGGGTGACGTCACACCCGTGTTGTCTCGGATTTTTATGTGAAGAAAATGCTTCATTAATTCGCGCATCTGATTCTGGGTGCTGCATACTTTATTGGTACAAGAAAAACTGGAATTTTCAAGTTTTGTGTGCTATCACGATCTGTTTGCAATGATCGGTGGTTTCAAAATTCTTGATTTAGATGTGTGGTCTGCGGTTTTACCGTGTGCTACAGCAGTTTGTTTACATTTTGTTGTTTCTTCACATATCGTTTTGGCCTTCGTTAGGAGTATAATTTATATTGATTAGTAAATATACCCCGAATGCTATGCGATATGATTCCTGGTTCTGTTATACATCCACGGTTTCCTCGTCTAGTGACGACTCTTCGGGGTCTGAAGATGAGGAAGCCGAGGAGGAGAGATTGCTGCGGCCAGAGATGCCGTGGGTGGAGAGCATGGAGGTCGATTCCATCCTGGACGGAACCGTCCTCCACCTGTCTGGCTTGGCGCAAGCCAGGGCAGTGGCTCCGCCCGTGGTTGAGGCCACTCCGGTACCGGGCACCGGTCCAGTGATGGTTGGTTTGCAGCCAACCGACACAGTGACGGGTGTGGCTGGCCAGGCGTGGTACTCACCTATCTCGCATGGTCCGGCGGTCAGGCATGGGGTGCCATTGGTGCCCGTGTTTGGCCACAGTTCTTCAACCATTGCGGGTCCGCACGGTTTTCCGTGTGGGCCTACTCCATGGACTGGTGTTTTTCATGGGGTGGCACCGAAACCGTACAGTACCAGAGTTCCTGGCATATCAGCAATGGCTCCTAGCCGGGAGGCCATTGCTGGTAGGGCCGTGAACACGTCAACGGGTGACGTCTTCACGGGAGTGTCCTCCTCGGAGACAGATTGGTCAGAGGCTCTGGCTTGGCTAGCCAGGGTAGACCCGTCTGTGGTTTCGACCACGGCCGAGGAGGATGCACCCCGTCCATTGGTGGCATCGATTAGGACGGGGATCTTGCCCGCAGCCCAGATCCAGTCTATTGGACTGGATCCAAGGTTTATGGAGTTATTGGATGCTATTTATAGCAAACAACTCCTGACCAAGGGCCAGCTTCCTGCGGCCTCCAGGGAGGTGCGGGCAAGGTGTCGTATTTCACGGGGGGAATATGACGGGTATGGTGTGGTCCCAACGGTCACCGAGGATTACCGCTGGGCGCTAGTGGACAAGTCTCAGGTACACCAAGATGAAGTCCTGTCCCTATGCGATGAGGGAGTGAGGGCAGCAATGAGTGCTGTCAACCATTCTTATCGCCTTCTTCAGTCGGTGTGGGCTGAGGCGGGGGTAGGCTACCCTGTGTCACCTGTGGCGCTTTCATGTGTTACTGACAGCCTGGTGCTGTCTATGGATGCATTGGCAAGGGTGCAAGCGCATGTGACGAAGTCTAGGAGGCAGATGGTCTTTGACCATATGCGTCCAGCTGCTGCCATTATGGAGCGTCTTCTTGGGACGCCCCTTACTGGCCCTAGCATCTTTGGTGGCCAAGTGCGGGCCATCTTAGAAGACACGGCCAACATCGCGCAGAATCGGTCGGCGGTTAATCTGCAGCTAGAGCTAGTGCGTCAGGCACACGCACTAGGGGCTGTAGCCGAGCTGCTAACCGGGCAACCTTCTAAAAAGCAGAAGAAGCACAAAAGCAAGGCTAAGGCTAGTGTTGCTTCTGCTTCTACTGGGTCTTTTCAGCCGCCTCCGGCGAAGAAGGCCAAGAAGGTTGTGGAGGCCCCTACCCTCCCCAATGTTGCTCCTGATCACCCGAGAGGCAGGAAGGTCAAGGGGAAGTCCTCTAACGGCGGAAAGAAGGGAGCGGATCGTACCTGAGGGTACGACGGCTCCCTTCATATCTGCCTGGACCACACCTGTGCGACAGGAACAGGCGGTGCCAGTTAGACCGGCCAAGACCAAAATGGTTTTCACTATCTCTCTCTCGTCAAGAGAGGGGGGGGGGGGGGCAGGAGCGGATCGCGAGCCAGACACCCGCATTAGGCGTCAATGCGTCTATAGTTGGTGGAAGGCTCATGTGTTTCGTCGAGGTTTGGCGAGGTGTGACGTCAGACAGTCTGGTCGTGGGATGGTTATCCCAGGGGTACATGCCGGAGTGATGGGATTTTGCACCACAGAATCTGTCTTTGGCACCTGTCTGGACACCCGTACCAAGAGAACCAGACAAGTTAGAAGCCATTCAAAACGAAGTGTCAGGTTTGCTTCTGAAGGGAGCAATAAAACCATCAAACCGAACACTCCAGGCTTCTATTCAAACATGTTCCTTGTCCCCAAGAGCACAGGGGGATGGAGACCCGTACTCAATCTCAGGCCATTAAATTGGTTTATCCATACGCCTCGGTTTCAGATGGAAACTCCGGGGTCGGTAATGGCAGGATTGAGGAAGGGAATGTGGTGTGTATCGATCGATCTGAAAGATACATATTTCCACATTCCAATGAACAGAAGTTGTCACAGGTTTCTGAGATTTGCGTTTCAGAATCAAGTGTGGGAGTTTGTAGTCCTCCCATTTGGCCTGTCGACAGCTCCACGGGTTTTCACCAGAGTTGTCCTTGCAGTGACAGCGTTTCTCAGAAAAGAGAACGTGGCGCTTCACACCTACATAGAAGATTGGCTGATCAAAGCAGACACATCAGCCAGGTTAGAGGTGGATACTGCTCTGACTCTGAAGTTACTTTCAGATCTAGGCTGGATAGTCAACAAGGAGAAATCCAAGTTGACACCCACTCAACAGTTCGTTTATTTAGGGATGCGATTGGATCTCGAGGATGGCACAGAGAATATTTTGAGCGGTATCGCATCGCAAAATGCGATGCAAATGAGTACCTGTTGCTACACATTCACAACTTCGCTTAGCTATTTGCTGCGATACATAATTTTGATGTAAAATTCAGTCAATACACTTAATTTTGAAATATTTTTGATAAAAAGTCGCTAAAAAGTTGCAAAACAATTGTCAAATTTAGTAAGGAAGCGAGATGCGCATGCTTCGGAGACTGATTTCCGATATAGCCCATAGACATATATAGCTATAGACCGCATATCTTCATACCTTCCTTCACTATGGGACAAATGACTGTCGGTGAAGCGAGTTCAGTAAGCGCTCTATATATCAAAATTCTAAAAGCTAGTGATGCACGCATGAGTTAGCGGCTTCATTCTTCAGTTTTGAGTTTGGACACCAGTCGGAAACTCGCAATATGTATCACAGGGTATTCATGGTCATCGACATATTGCTGGTAACAGACTCTCTTGTAAATATAAATTCTCATATAGGGGGTATGGCTATTGATCATTGCCTCGTCATTAGTTAGCGTTATGATAAACCTTAAAAATACAAGTTTATCTAGGCTGATTCAGGTCGATTTAGACAATGTTTATCTCGGAAACTGAGTTATATCATCGCGAATGCTAAACTGTTTGCGCATCCCCAAATCAAGGCCGACACAGTATAGTTAGCCATGCTACGGCGGTGTATCGCACTTGATTCGCGTAAGCGACAGATTTAGAATGGCATGTCGCCAAGATCAACGCATGCGCGAGAGTGTTCTCGAGTACTCTTCTCCAAAGTCGGGAACATACTTTCTCGCGAGATTATTGGTTAATAAATATAACTATATAGACGCAACCAATGAATTGCAAGGAAACTACAGACGGTAAAGAAAATAAACAATGTTTTACGCGGTAATTTTAAGAATGAATATATATCTAGCATTCGTAGTATTCGTAGTAAAACTAGTAACATGTGGGCCGATTGATACATGCTGATCACAGTAAATCGGTATCATTCACTATTTAAGCCAGAGAAAACAACCATTAGTAATTTTTAAATAAAAATTATTAACTCTTTCAACTGACGTCATAGTATCGCAAAAACTCAATTTCATCTTAATAAGCTGTTGAATATGTTGCAAGTTTTTAAGGGACACCTGTTGCTCACAGCTGCCATAGCCTGCAACAGCTTCTAGTTAAGCACTAACACTATTCAGCCTTATTACATTGTATTGAATGATGTGTACTTTGCTTAGCCTACCAGTTGAAAGGGATATGTGATGTAGGTTGGTAAGTTACAAAATATATGTTAAACCTAGTCAATGAAATCACAGTATTCATGGGAGGTGCATTATTGATTTGTTAGAAAATAATTTGACTGGGATGTGTTGCTGCCTTAAGCAGCAACAGCTTCCAATCAATGTAATTGCCAAACCTGCCAATACGTATTGTTTTAGGTTTCCTATACCCCCTGACCTTGGCCAGAATCTGCCATATGTTATACTGACAAATGACAATACTAGCTACTGTAGACCTGAAGACTGATACACTATCCTCAATAACATTCTCAGGAGTCCAATATTAATTATTCAACCATCTGTTCATGTCACATTTGTGCAATTTGTGTAAACTACGTGTCGCATATTACACGCCTTACGGACTACTAATTTTTTAGACGGACTACTGATTTGCCAAGTCTGGTACCATCAACGTTTCGCTAATTTCGAGCCCTCGTTATATTATACATTTTAACACTGATCTCCATATTATTTCGAAACCATATTAGATAAGACTACATTCCATATTTATTCTGTTCGTGGCTTGAACAACACGATCGAAGCGTCAATACATGATAAAAATCATGAATTCTCTCAGCTTGAAAATATTGACTAGCTCCCGGTATGGTATATGTATCAATGACTGCTACATTGGAACCAGTCCTGCATTGCATAGGGAAAACTTTTTGCGAAATCGGAAAATTATGCTTTTTGGTTGTTTTCGGATTCACTTGCTGTGTAGACGAAAAAAGCCATTTTTATACCCCGCCAAATTTTTTGGCGGGGTATTATGTAATGCCACCGTCCGTCTGGGCGGGCAGGCGGGCGGCAGAGTGGGTTTCGGATGATAACTCTGTTACCGTTTGTTGGATCGCATTGAAACTTTATAGGGTGGTTGGACTTGCTCTTGGGAAGAAACCTATCGAAATCGACGATGATCTGAAATCCAAGATGGCCGCCAGCCACAGGTGGCCATCTTGAAAATTGGTTTCCGGATGATGTCTCTGTTACCGTTTGGCGGAGCGCATTGAAACTTCATAAGGTGGTTGGACTAGGTCTTGGAAATAAACCTATCGAAATCAACGATGATCCAAAATCCAAGATGGCCGCCAGCCACCTGCGGCCATCTTGAAAATTGGTTTCCGGATGATAACTCTGTTACTGTTTGTCAGATCGCATTGAAACTACATAGGGTGGTTGGACTAGGTCTGGGGAAGAAACCTATCGAAATTGACGACGATCCGAAATCCAAGACGGCTGCCAGCCACCGGTGTCCATCTTAAAAATTGGTTTCCGGATGATAGCTCCGTTACCGTTTATCGGATCGCTTTGAAACTTCATAGAGTGGTTGGACTAGGTCTGGGGAAGAAAGCCATCGAAATTGACAATGATTCGAAATCCAAGAGGGCTGCCAGCCACTGGTGGCCATCTTGAAAATTGGTTTCTAGATGATAACTCCGTTATCGTTTATCGGACTGCTTTTAAACTTCATCGTGTGGTTCAACTACGTCTGGTGAAGAAACCTATCTAGATTGACAATGATCTGAAATCCAAGATGGCCGCCAGCCATGGGCTGCCATCTTGAAAGTTGGTTTCTGGATGATATCTCCGTTACCATTTATCGGATCACTTCCTAGGGTCGGTGGAATATGTCTGGTGAAGAAACCTATCGAAATTTACGATAATCCGAAATCCAATATGGCCACCAGTCAGCGGCAGCCATCTTAAAAATTGGTTTCCGGACGATACCTCCATGACTGTTTAGCGGATTACTTTGACACTTAATAAGGATTACTGGTCTGAGGAAGAAATAAAATATTTTCTGATGGCTGTCATTTATTAGTTTGTCATCATGGTGGGGTAGTATGCACCGTTTGCGGAGCTCTTGTTGATCATGCAAACATGTTTTGAAACGTTTCCCCATTGGAACACCAACCAGTTTCAACACAGTTTGTTTGCTATGCAAGTGCAATGAACTGCTATGCATTATTCGATTTGTTTAGCAGTTACTGCTACGCAATTTCTTTCCAACAAAATATTCCTTGGGGCAGGGTTTACCCGTCAGAGCCCAGAGTGGTGTCTCTGTTAGCCATCCTCAAGAGTTTTCGATTGGGAAACCACATTCAGACGAGGCGGTTTCTTCAGATGCTGGGCATGATGGTCTCCATGGAGCAGGTAATCCCGTACGCTGCTCTGATGCGAAGACCTATCCAGTTATATCTGATGTCTGTGGAAACAGAGAACAGAACCCCTGTCAAAACTGGTGCCAGTTTTGGAGCCAATAATGTATGGTGGAAAGCGTCAGAATCTCCTAGTAGGGGTTTCGCTGCACCTACCCCACCCCTAGCTCTCCGTGTACACGGATGCTTCGCTGGAGGGATGAGGGGGGCCTGCCTGGGAGAACACCAGGTCTCGGGCACATGGACTCTGCAAGAGAGCCAGCTGCATATCAATCTGTTGGAAATGATGGCAGTGGAACTGGCATTGGAAAAGTTTCTTCCAAAAGTCAGGGGCAAGGCGATATTGATACGGTCGGACACCTCGACAGTAGAATCATACATAAATCGCCAAGGCGGGACCAAGTCACTCACACTATGTATCAACGTGTGGCACTTGATTCAATGGTGCAGGAATCACTCGGTTGTTTTGAAAGCAGCTCACATTCCTGGGCGATTGAACATTCTGGCGGATGCTTTGTCTCGGAGACGGAGAATTCTGCAAACAGAATGGTCTCTCAACCCTCCAGTTCTTCAATGGATCTTCGAGCATTGGGGCAAACCCAACGTGGACTTGTTCGCCACAAAGGAAAATGCTCAAATCATGACTTATGTCTCGCCGATTCCAGAACCAAATGCCATCGATACAGACGCTCTGGTGATAAGCTGGAGAGGGATGCATGCTTACGCGTACCCACCCACCATTCTTCTACCGAAGATATTGGTGAAGATCAGGGAGGAACCGTGCCTGGTCCTGCTAATAGCGCCATTTTGGCCCAGCAGGGCGTGGTTCATGGATCTTCTAGATCTGCTGGTGGACAATCCAGTGCAGTTACCCGAGATTCCGAACATAATATCCCAGGCCAAGTGACACTTCCTACACGAGCGTCCCGATATGTTCAAATTGACTGCGTGGATGTTATCAAACAACGTTCCACGTCGGAAGGCTTTTCTCGCCAAGCTGCGAATTTCATCGCAGCTGCGATAATGAGGTCAACCTTCAAGTCGTATAACAACAAGGTTAACAGATTTTCAGACTGGTGTGAAGGAAAGGGTATTGATACCTTTCAATCCACTATTCAGCAAATAGCAGACTTTCTCTGTGAGCTGTTCCTTTCAGGACTAGCTCCTGTCACAATTGCTGGATACAAGTCAGCTTTGGTATCAGTTATCCCTTGTCTAGCCAACAGGGATAGTCCAGAGGTGGCCCAGTTGAATGTGATGGTGAAGCGAATGAGCAATCTCCGACCGAGACAACCGTTAGTCATTCCAGCCTGGAGTCTATCATTAGTGCTTAATGTACTGGCCAAGCACCCTTTCGAACCAGTGCGTTCGGCTAGTCTAAAGCATTTGACTCTAAAGGCAGTTTTCTATTGGCAGCCTCCTCAGCGAGAAGGCGTAGTGAGATCCATGCACTTTCAGCAGAGAGGGACTGATTTATTGTCTCCGGAGAGGGTCTGCGTCTACTGCCAAGAGCAGAGTTTATGTCAAAGAATCAATCTTTGAGATATCCCGGCAAATCGATCATTATACTGAAACTAACTAGGTTTGATCGTGATGCCAGTGTCTGGTGCCCAGTCCGTGCTTTGACTAAGTACAAAAAATGGACAGACTCGTTACGGTCGAATGATAGACATCTGTGGATCTGCCATAAGAAGCCATATGGTGCCGCATCCATGGATTCTATCTCTCATTGGGTAGTCGAATGCATTCAGACTACCCATGAGATTGCGACTGGGCACCAGGTGCAATGCGCAAGCGCACACAATGTTAGAGGAATAGCCCACTCGACCGCTCTTTACAATGGTGTTCCATTAGAGGACATCATGGCTGTTGCACAATGGCACTGTGAGTCCTCTTTCACGGATTACTATATGAGGGATGTGTCAGACTCTGCCAATCCACTCGCTTTAGCTGTTTTGAAACGATAGTTATACGACCACACTGCTCTTCTTCCTTTTTTGGCATTTGTAAGAAAGAATTAAGAAGCAGACATGGTCGAGCGAGAGGATGTCAACCAGATTATGTCACTGATGGCTGGACAAGTGAATGGTTGGAGGCTCCACGTCTGAAATCCAAATATCATGAGGTAATTCAAGATTGAGAGTTTTTTGTATTATGTCTATATATCATGTTCATTCATCTTATATATTCATGCTCATTCCCAGGCTAATATATGCAAAGAGCAGTTAACCCTCTTGGCATATTTGTGTTTCAGGCGAGATGCATGTTCGTGAGTTCTCTCCCTTTTCTTAGGAGAAAAAAGGGTGGGGGAGGCCAGTGATGCAAATGTGATTCGGTTCCGTTAACTTGATGGTCCTTTTAGGTCTCCATTAATCAAGTTTAAGTCTAGCTCTTTCTCCAAGGGGCAAAAGTAGCAATTGATGGCTTGCCCCTTCCCACCAGGTTACTGTCTAAATCTGGTGTATATCAGAAGTAATAGAATGGTGAGTATTGATCGAAGGAGAATGAAGGAAATTTCAATTTCCCTTTCTCCGAGATCTAACAATACTCACCATTCTATTATGGACCCAGCCTCCCAGCCCCACGGAGGCAAGCCATGGGTATCTCTTGTTTGGTGGCTATGCAAACAATATGAGCTTCATGGCAAACGGGTACTCGGCAGCTAGGAGCCGAGTACCCTGTTCCAGGAGTCGGTAAAGCTTACTAAGTCTATAGTCCTAGGGCCCAGCTATCCAGGCTAGCTTGTATCAGAAGTAATAGAATGGTGAGTATTGTTAGATCTCGGAGAAAGGGAAATTGCTTCAATCTACCTTTAATAACAAAATTATTTGAATAATTACATCATTTAATATATGGGTGACTGATGAGATATGCTTGATAAAATAGATAGTATAGAAAGAACAATCAATGTTTATTTCAGCTAATACAAACAGTGCAAGTTCTACAAAGTGTTTTGGCATTTGATAATCAGATATGTGCATCTGCAAGTGCCATGCCATGAATTGGTTCAGATAAATTAGGTAGAATTGCCAGTGTTGAATCACTCACTCCATATTAAAGCATTGCTGAACATATGCCCCCCCCCACCCCCCCCCCCCCACATCTGCCCAAGCAGAGAAACCAATTTGTCTTTTAAATAGGAGTGGAGTAGACTTGTGGTGTATGAGTATCTAGCCATGCATTATTCACTCAGGAATTGCTGAAAATTAGATATGTGGAAAGCAAGTTCCTGATAGACAGGGGTGTAACTCTGCCTGTACAGGGAAATTTATAGGCTCTAGATAGCAGATTCAATTTAACATTGACCAGGACTGGTGGTAATTGGAAGTTGTACTAATTCAGTTATCACATTGGATAAATTGGTAAATTTTTAGGAATTGGAATTGCTAATTGAAATTACTTTGCCCCAAGAATAACTAATTCCCAATTTCTTTTCAATCATTTTATAATTTTATCAACAGTTTTGTCTCCTAACATAGTATAACATATGTAATATAACAAAATTAGTAGGTTTCGCCCCTTTAAAGGCCAAATTGTCCAAAACCAGCATTTGTATTGATGTTGAGATGCCTAGCTCCATAATCAAGCCAGCCATTTCAGTTGTAAATTTTAAAAATTGTCTTCTTTTGAACTCCAAAGTGTAAATGTACATTTTGTGTGAAAAAAATGGAAATTTTCTTAATGAAATTTGACCTTTAATGGGGAAAATGTCATCTTTGCCAAAAATTGCTTGTGTAGTGGTATGTCTTGGAATATGTAAGCCAAGGGAAGATTACTTTTTGAAAAATTAAATGGCTGGCTTTGTTACTGGGGCAGTAAAATAAAGTAAAGTAAAAAAAATCTTCCCTTGACCTACAAATGGCCATTCACTAAGCAAAAATTCAAATATCATTTACCAATCCTCACCATTAAAGGGATAATGCTGAACAGATAGCCCTAGAGCCCGGTGCCACTGGTCCACTGCATCTGGCCTCACCATGTTCACTCTGTAAATTTCAGATGTTTTTCTAGTTGAATTATTATACATTCTCAAGGTTGCTGCCAGGAAAAGAAATTGTATTAACCACCACCCTCCCTCTACCCCTCCACACAACACCTAAAACATTTATGGGTCTAATGCCCCCTACCCCACCCTCTTTTTCTGTCACTAACCCCCCAAAATACACAATTTGTGAAAATAACACTCATAAGTCTGGAGAGCTTAATAATAAATTCACCAATGTGGCATGGTGGATTTAAGATTCTATTATGGGGTGTATCCAACCTAGCAGTTATATGGCTGGGTGGGGTTCCCAATGGTGGTGGGGGTAGGGAGGGGTGTCATGCCCCTTCCCCTATAATAATTGGAAAATGAAATGCTCTGAGAAGTAATTTCCTGCATATTGATCAACTAATTCGTAATCAAATTGAAATTAATCATTGTTTATTTACTGGGATGTGGGTGGGAATTAATGCAGCCCACCACCACCACCACCCTCCACCTTCCACCCCACCAACCACAAATCTAAGGGTGGGTTTGGGTGGGGAGGGGGTGCAAAGCTTAAATGCGGTGGTCCACGCTTAGATGGTGGTCTGTTCTGACTGATGTAGGTCGCACGTCTGTGCTTAAATTTACCAAAAATTTTAGCTGCCTATGCGGTATGGTAAAAGCACCAGGTTCAATGCATGGGCACGTGCCTGTCTGATTAACACTTTAGGTAACCTTTACTGTGATGACCGCTACCTTAGTCGTGCGATTAAACACTCTGTGTAATGATTGAATACCTTACTATTTTTATGTAGCCGCTACCAGTGCTAAGCATACAGTGGGTGCTTGGAAACAACCTAGTTTAAGATACGGGTATAAGAAAATTAGTCAAACATAATTGAACACCCAAGTTTTTTTTTATGTTGGACGCTACAGGCTATATGTCTATCATGCATATTTTTATGAGTGGGTGAGTATGCTTAAAGTCATATTTGCTTGTCATCTTAAAAGCTTATCATTCTTAAAATACTGGATTGCATGTGACATTTGAAATACATCAAACTTTACATGCGTGTAACGGTCAATCAAATACTTTAAATGACTTAATCCTTTAACACTTGTGTCGGGCTATGGGGTGGCTGTGTACGAATATGCTTTCATGTTGCTTAAGAGATTTTGACATTTACTCAGAGAATAATAGGCCATCAAGTATAAAGGTAAGTCACAAATTTTAATTATTAAATGTTTCCTGAAATTCATATCTCGATAGTTGCATAACCCAGCAAATCTGAAATCATGATCTTAGATTTTATAATTTTTAGGTTAATTATTTCTCCAAGTGATATATATTAGTTTTCTGAGTGATATGGCAGAGTTGTGTATCGTGTGTGGTAGGCCTGTAACTATAACAGGCATCACGGTTTGCTGTGTGAACCATGTGGTAGGTGGCAGCATCGTATATGTGGACCTAACATCACGCGGGCAGTTTATCGTGCAGCAGTAGCTAGTGGAACATCATTAGATTGGCAGTGCGATGAATGTCTGGAGATCACAGATGATGATATGTTTGAACCATCAGAAGAGACAGCGCGCCTAGCAGAAATTTGTCAGATGGCTGCTGATATTGAAGGTGAGACAATTCCTACATATGATGAAGATGATTTTTGTCCCATCCTTCACAGCACAGCTATAATTCCATCATCACCAACTTCAATCCTGTCATCACCGATTTCATCGCTACTATCTTCACCACCTACTCCCATGTTATTATCATCAACATCAGGATCACCACGATCACCTATGCAAATTGGATCGCCAGCTTCTCCACGATCGCCAGCTTCTCCACGATCGCCAATGCCTCCACGATCACCAATGCCTTCACGATCACCAGCATCTACACAATGGCCAATGTCTTCAGATTCAACCGCTACATTCAATCTGGAATCAATTATAATTACACCTTCCCGACACCAGGAGAACACATTAAAGGATCCGACACCAATACATGCTGAAGCAGCAGAAGTAGTAACAACGTATGAGGTAGTGAATAGAGGAACACAACGGCGTGCAAAGATGCTGACGGATAGCGCAGGATACAGTTACACGATAAAAGGCGAGGGGGGAAAAAGGTGAACTTGTGGAGATACAGTATCCGGTCCAAGAGCCTTTGGTGCAGGGCTACAGTGGTCCAGAAAGGCGATAACTTCCAACCAGGTATACTATATTTTATCATCATCATCATCATCGTCGGCATTGCTATTATTATCATCATATCATCATCGCCATTTATAATAACTAAGATAAACATATTTCCGAAAAACATAAACATCTTTTGTAATGAATTTAAATATGATGTCGTCGTCGGTGGCAGCATTACTATTATCATCATATCATCATCATCATCACCATTTATAATCAACAAGATCAACATCTTTGTAATGAATTTAATTTTGATATCGTTGTCGTCGGCATTACTATGTATATTTCTGGGACGTAATGTATGGCAACCACCTCAAGGTTTAGAACCACATGCCACTTCTTGATTCACATCCTGAAAGAAAATAAATATCCATATAATTAGAAACAGGCCTAAAGGAAGACATTAATCCATTAGCCCAAGGAAAAACACTCAGTGTTATAAATACCAATGTCCATAATCCCAATTGTCATCTATAATCACACAGACAGTGCAATTATGGACTGTGGCTGTAAAACGTTATAACCAGTCGCTTAATGCTAAATAAACATGCATGTCTCGATGAATCAGATCTTCGTATCAACCATTTTTATCTTGGTAATAACAAATTTATCAGAAGTTATCAGTATAAGATATATCGCCTGGCTGAAAGCATGGAATAATCAGGAATCTCATATTTCTATATCCTTCATTTCGGAATATTTCTTGCAAAATTGATGATATGGAAATTATGAGTTCTCCTTCGATCAATACTCACCATTCTGTTACTTCTGATATACAGCTGGCCTTGACAGCGGCTCTAGGATTATAGACTTAGAAAGCTTTACCGACTCCTGGGAACCGGGTACTCGGCTCCCAACTGCCGAGTACCCGTTTACCATAGAGGTCATTCTTGTTTGCATAGCAACAAGAGCAATACATGCTTTCTGCATTAGGGATTTTAGTGTTTTAAATGATCTAAGTCTTTAATCGGTGATAGTTTGTGTGTTCTGAAAGGATTAACTAAGGACTATGGAGAATACCGCCCAAGACAACCAGGTTGTATTGTTCTTTATTATCCATAGTTAAAAGACTTAGGTCTCTAAATTTCGTTGTGTCGCATGTTCCAATTTCTGACCCCATAGAATCTGGGACGTGTGCTAACAACGATATATGCCAGACGATCGCCTTCTTTAACCCCCAACAGGCGATCGGCAGATATGAAAATAGGTGTTTGCTACGGTATTTCTAACACGAATATCGGCTGACGTCGTTCTCCGTAGAATCCGAGCGGGTGACGTCACACCCGGTCGCTCGGATGTTTATGTGAAGAAAAATTTTTCATTAATTCGCGCATCTTATTCTGGGTGCTGCGTACTAAAAATGGTACCGGAAACTTTAGAATGATCAAGTTTACGTGCGATCATGATCGGTTTGCAATGATCGGTGGTTTCAAAATTCTTGAGTAGATGCGTGGTCTGCGGTTTTACCGTGTGAGACAGCAGTTTGTTATACATTTTGGTTTTTTTTTCACATATCGTGCTGCTTTCGTTAGGAGTATAATTTATATTGATTAGTAAATATACCCTGAATGCTATGCGATATGATTCCTGGAGCCGTTACACATCCTGGAGGATCTATTATGGGTGTGTTTGTGCCCGCCGCGTGCTTGTCGTCATAATCAATGCGATCGTTGTTGTAACGTGGCGGGGTGGGGTGCGGGGAGGTTACGGTTAATTTATGAGTCAAAATTATTTGAAAATTAATTGTCAGCCTTCCATCCGGGTCTCGTTCCGCTTGTTTATTGTAGGTTTGTGCTTATTTTATAGGCCAAGCCAACCCCGCCATCATGTGACGACTGCCATAAGTTTGTCCGTGTAATGTTCAAGGACCATGTCTGTTTTAGGTGTTCCCTGTGTAATATAGATCATAGGTGTAATGTTTGTGCAGTGTGGTCCGTCGAAATGATGGTTAAGTTCCTTGCCCAGAAGGACTTGGCTGGGTCTGACGCGGGGTCAGGCGGTCCGAGAGGAAATCGTGGAGCGCCCGGTTCGGCCGGTGGGGGTGCTCCACGTCCCCAGCTGGAGGTGGCGGAGATGGCACCGCCGGCGTGGTTTGGTCCGGCTATGCAGGGTTTTCTGCATAGCGTTCTGCCCACGCTGGTGTCGTCCCTGCTACCAAAGGTTGGGGGGCAGTTTCTCCCCATGCCTGGTACGGATCCTGTCTTCGGACAGGATTCTGGACTGGTTACCGAGGGGGCCGTCTCGTACGGCCCCCTGGCAGGCACGTCTGGCTTCGGTCAGATGGGTTCTGTCTCTCTGCGGCCACCTCCGGGTGGTCCAGTAGCGGTGGCCGGTCCGTCAGGTGTGGGAGCCGTCCGCCAGGACGGCTCCACGGTTGACTCGTCTAGTGATGGCTCTTCGGAGTCTGAAGACGAGGAGGCCGAGGAGGAGAGGTTGCTGCGGCCCGTGAAGCCGCAGGTGGAGAATATGGAGGTTGATTCCGTCCTGGACGGAACCGGCCTCCATTTGTCTGGTTTGGCGCAAGCCAGGTCAGCGGCTCCGCCTGCGGCTGAGGCCAATCCGTTACCTTGCACCGGTTCCGCGCGGCTTGGTACTCACCTATCTCGCCTGGTCCGGCAGCCGGACGTGGGGTGCCGTTGGCGCCCGTGTCCGGCTATGGTTCCGCGACTGTTACGGGTCCGTACGGTTTTCCGTGCGGACCTACCCCATGGACCGGAGTGTTTCATGGGGTGGCGGCGGAACCGTGTGGTAGCGGAGTGTCTTCATCGGAGGTAGATTGGTCAGATGCTCTGGCGTGGCTAGCCAGGGTTGACCCATCTGTGGTTTCGGCCACGGCCGATGAAGATGCGCCCCGTCCGTCGGTTGCGTCGATTAGGACGGGGATTTTGCCCGCGGCCCGGATCCAGTCAGTGGGACTGGATCCACGGTTCATAGATTTGTTGGATGCTATTTATAGCAAACAACTAATGACCAAGGGTCAGCTCTCTGCGGCCTCCAGGGAGGTGCGGGCAAGATGTCGTATTCCGCGGGGTGAATACGACAGGTATGGTGTAGTCCCGTCGGTCACGGAGGATGACCGATGGGTACTGGGAGTCCAGAGTGCCGGATCGGGTGGCCCCGGTCCGGCACTAGTGGATAAGTCCCAGGTACACCAGGAAGAAGTCCTGTCCCTATGCGATGAGGGTGTGAGGGCAGCGATGAGCGCTGTCAATCACTCTTATCGTCTCCTTCAGTCGGTGTGGGCTGAAGCGGGGGCAGGCCACCCTGTGCCACCTGTGGCGCTTTCATGTGTTAATGATGGCTTGTTGCTGTGCTGTCAATGGACGCATTGGCAAGGGTGCAAGCGCGAGTGACGAAGTCCAGGAGGCAAATGGTCATTGACCATATGCGTCCGGCTACGGCAGTCAGGGAGTGTCTTCTTGGGACGCCCCTGACAGGGCCTAGCATCTTTGGTGGCCAAGTGCGGGCCATCTTAGAGGACACCGCCAGTATCGCGCAGAATCGGTTAGCGGTAAACCTACAGCTAGAGCTAGTGCGGCAAGCGCACGCACTAGGGGCTGTGGGGAAACCGTTAACGGGACAGCCTTCAAAGAAGAAGAAGAAGCATAAGAGCAAGGCGAAAGCCAGGCCTGTTGCGACTTCTGCTTCAGCTGGGTTCTCGGAGCCGCCGCCGGCGAAGAAGCCCAGGAAGGTTGTAGAGGCGCCTACCCTCCCCAATGTTGCTCCTGACCGCCCTAGAGGCGGGAAGGGCAAGGGGAAGGGTAAGGGTAAGGCCTCAAAGGGCGGACAGAAGGGGCCGAAGCGTACATGAGGGTACGCAAGCTCCCTTCATATCCGCCTGGACCGCGCCTGTGCGACAGGAACAGCGGTGCCAGTTATAGGAGTCGTGCCTAGAACGAAATGGTTCTCACTCTCTCTTGTTAAGAAAGAGGGGGGGGTGCGGACTGTGAGAAGGAAAACCACGTTAGAAGTAGAGGCGTCTATGGTGGGTGGAAGGCTCATGCGTTTCGTCGAGGCCTGGCGAGGTGTGACGTCAGACAGTCTGGTCCTGGGATGGTTATCCCAGGGTTACATGCCGGAGTGGTGGCACTTTCCACCACAAAATCTGTCTTTGGCACCTGTCTGGACACCCGTACCAAGGGAGCCAGACAAGTTAGAAGCCGTTCAAAAGGAAGTGTCGGGTTTGCTTCTGAAGGGAGCAATAAAACCAGCAAACCGGAACACTCCAGGCTTCTATTCAAACATGTTCCTTGTCCTCAAGAGCACAGGGGGATGGAGACACATACTCAATCTTAGGCCATTAAATTGGTTTATCCATACGCATCGGTTCCAGATGGAAACGCTGAGGTCGGTAATGGCGGGATTGAGGAAAGGAATGTGGTGTGTATCGATCGATCTGAAAGATGCATATTTCCACATTCCGATGAATCGGAGTTGGCACAGGTTTCTGAGATTTGCGTTTCAGAATCAAGTATGGGAGTTTACAGTTCTCCCGTTTGGGCTGTCGACAGCTCCGAGGGTTTTCACAAGAGTGGTCCTTGCGGTGATGGCGTTTCTCAGAAAAGAGAACGTGGCGCTAAACACCTACATAGATGACTGGCTGCTCAAGGCAGACTCGGCAGCCAGGTTGAATGTGGATACTGCTATGACTATGAAGTTAATTTTAGATATAGGCTGGATAGTCAACGAGGAGAAATCCGAGTTGACGCCCACTCAACATTTCGTTTATTTGGGGATGCGATTCGACCTCGGGGAGGGCAGGGTTTACCCGTCAGAGCCCAGAGTGGTGTCTCTGTTAGCCATCCTCAGGAGTTTTCGAGTGGGAAACCACATTCAGGCGAGGCGGTTCCTTCAGATGCTGGGCATGATGGTCTCCATGGAGAAGGTTATCCCGTACGCTGCTCTAATGCGAAGACCTATCCAGTTGTATCTGATGTCTCTGTGGAAACAGAGAACAGAACCCCTGTCAAAACTGGTGCCAGTTTTGGAGCCGATAATATCGCATCTTCTATGGTGGAAACAGCGTCAGAATCTCCTAATAGGGGTTTCGCTGCACCTACCCCGCCCCCAGCTGTCCGTCTACACGGATGCATCGCTGGAGGGGTGGGGTGCTTGCCTGGGAGAACACCAGGTCTCGGGCACATGGACTCTCCCGGAGAGTCAGCTGCATATCAATCTGTTGGAAATGATGGCAGTGGAACTGGCGTTGGAAGAGTTCCTTCCGATGATCAGGGGCAAGGTGATATTGATACGGTCAGACAATTCGACGGTAGTATCATATATAAATCGCCAAGGCGGGACCAGGTCGCCCACTCTGTGCATCAGGGTGTGGCACTTGATTCAATGGTGCAGGAATTGCTCGGTTGTTTTGAAAGCAGCTCATATTCCTGGCCGATTGAACATTCTGGCGGATGCTTTGTCTCGCAGACAGAGAATCTTGCCAACAGAATGGTCCCTCAACCCTCCGGTTCTGCGACGGATCTTCGAGCATTGGGGCAAACCCAACGTGGACTTGTTCGCCACAAAGGAAAATGCTCAAATCATGACATATGTCTCGCCGATTCCAGATCCAAATGCCGTCGATAGAGACGCTCTGGCGATAAGCTGGAGAGGGATGCACGCTTACGCGTACCCACCCACCATTCTTCTACCGAAGGTATTGGTGAAGGTCAGGGAGGAGCCGTGTCTGGTCCTGCTAATAGTGCCGTATTGGCCGAGCAGGACGTGGTTCACGGATCTTCTAGATCTGCTGGTGGAAAATCCAGTGCAGTTGCCCGAGATTCCGAACATAATCTCCCAGGCCAAGGGACGCTTCCTACACGAGCGTCCCGAAATGTTCAAATTGACTGCGTGGATGTTGTCAAACAACGTTCCACGTCGGAAGGCTTTTCTCGACAGGCTGCTGATTTCATCGCAGCTGCGAGAAGGAGGTCAACCTTCAAGTCATATAACAACAAGGTTAACAGATTTGCAGACTGGTGTGAAGAAAAGGGTATTGATACCTTTCGATCCACTATTCAGCAAATAGCAGACTTTCTCTATGAGCTGTTCTTTGCAGGACTAGCTCCCGTCACAGTTGCTGGATACAAGTCAGCTTTGGCATCAGTTATCCCTTGTCTAGCCAACAGGGATAGTCCAGAGGTGGCCCAGTTAAATGTGATGTTGAAGGGAATGAGCAATCTCCGACCGAGACAACCGGTAGTCATTCCAGCCTGGAGTCTATCTTTAGTGCTTAATGTACTGGCCAAGCACCCTTTCGAACCGTTGCGTTCGGCTAGTCTAAAGCATTTGACTCTAAAGGCGGTCTTTCTATTGGCAGCTTCCTCAGCTAGAAGGCGCAGTGAGATCCATGCGCTTTCGGCAGAGAGGAACCGATTTATTGTTTCTGGAGAAGGTCTGCGGCTTCTGCCAAGAGCAGAGTTTATGTCAAAGAACCAATCTTTGAGATATCCCGGCAAACCGATCATTATACCGAAGTTAACTGGGTTTGATCGTGATGCCAGTGTCTGGTGCCCGGTCCGTGCTTTGACTAAGTACAAGAAACGGACTGACTCGTTACGGTCGAACGATAGACATCTGTGGATCTGCCATAAAAAGCCTTATGGCGCCGCATCCATGGATACTATCTCTCGTTGGGTGGTCGAATGCATTCAGACTACTCACGAGATGGCGACTGGGCACCAGGTGCAGGGCGTAAGGGCACACAATGTTAGAGGAATAGCCGCCTCGACCGCCCTTTACAATGGTGTTCCGTTAGAGGACATCATGGCCGTTGCACAATGGCACTGTGAGTCCTCATTTACGGATTACTATATGAGGGATGTGTCAGACTCAGCCAATCCACTCGCTTTAGCTGTTTTGAAACGATAGTTAGTGACCACACTGCTTTTCCCCTTTTTTCACTTTGGTAAGAAAAGAACCTAAAGCAGGCATGGTCAAGCGAGAGGATGTCAACCAGATTGTGTCACTGATGGCCGAACCGGTGAATGGTTGGAGGCAGTACGTCTGATGTCCTGTTATCATAAGGTAATTCAATAAGTGAGAGTTTTTTGTATTATGTATATGTATCATGTTCATTCATCTTATATATTCATGCTCATTCCCAGGCTAATACAAGCAATATGCAGGGAGTAGTTAACCCTCTTGGCATATTGGTGTTTTCAGGCGAGATACATGTTCGTTAGTTCTCTCCCTTTTCTTAGGAGGAAAAAGGGGGGGGTGCTGTGACGCGAATGTGATTCAGTTCCGTGAACTTGACGGTCCTTTTAGGTCTCCGTTTGTCAAGTTTGAAGTCTAAAATCTTTCTCCAAGGGGCAAAATTAGCATGTATGGCTTGCCCCTTCCCACCAGGTTACTGATCAAATCTGGTGTATATCAGAAGTAACAGAATGGTGAGTATTGATCGAAGGAGAATGCAGGAAATGTCAATTTCCCTTTCTCCGAGATCTAACAATACTCACCATTCTGTTACGGACCCAGCCTCCCAGCCCCACGGAGACAAGCCATAGTTTTCTCTTGTTTGGTGGCTATGCAAACAATATGAGCTCTATGGTAAACGGGTACTCGGCAGTTGGGAGCCGAGTACCCGGTTCCCAGGAGTCGGTAAAGCTTTCTACGTCTATAATCCTAGAGCCGCTGTCAAGGCCAGCTGTATATCAGAAGTAACAGAATGGTGAGTATTGTTAGATCTCGGAGAAAGGGAAATTGACATTTCCTGCAATCCCTATTATACCAGTCATATTATACCAGCATTAGTCGTCTGTTGGTGGAACTATTAATATTTGCTAATAATTACGTCTCTTTATTAAAAGACATTCAGAATTATTAGTGACTATTAATTTCACTAACACGCAACTATTATACATAGACATAGACAATCTTTATCCTAAAAGCACTATCTTCTTAAGACGATGGCGATCTTCAGATATTACCGAGATTTCCGCATGTGTTATAGTATAAAGATTATCATGTATAGTAGCTACCATAGAAGTCTAGGTAGCCCTACTACACTCGACAACCTTTATCCTATTTTAGCGTGCTGGTTAGCCCAATACTATTGCTATAGCTATGTTCATATGTACAGTTAAATGCGCATATGCATATATACCTATCGAGATATTATAGTGTCGGTTCGGCCTAATAATACACCTATAGGTATATACATGTGTGCTAGGGCTGGGCGGTATACCGGTTTCACACCATCTCACGGTTTTTACGGCGACGGTTTAAAAACCATTACGAAAAAAAACAACCCGAAAAACTGTCCATAAGATCGCCATTGCGTGAAATTTGGTGACTGTCCTAAACTAGTTTGTTCTTGACTAGCAGTTTAATATTATCATCTAGTGTAACCATTTGCTAATAGGGACATAAAATACAGTCATCTATAACTATTAGCCTTGGGAAAGCAAAGGTGTTGGTGAAATCCCAACAAATCGGCCGATGACGACACTCGGCAAATATGAGTTGATTTGCCAGCAATGAATTTTACATATCTCTGCGGGTTAAATGTAAGATTGAATAATTTGAAAATTTGAATTTCTTCTTTGTAACAAATAATCCTTTTTCCAATTTGAGTTTGTACTATGTTTAATTAGGATTCCAAATGTGACATGATACAAAAAAAAAATCAAGAAATGCCCTACAAAAATAACGGCGCTATACAATGAACTCACAATCCAAACATGTCATTATTTCCTTTAGATTTCGACAAACATAAAATGATCCATCACAGAATAAGACATACGAGACAAATTGCTTGAACACCCGAGAAATGAAAACGATTAAGTCGCTTCTTACGTTGGCGAAGTAGTTACAAGTAAAATAAACCTCTTAGCCTCTCAAATACGAGCAGGCGTAATGTGATTGGTTGTTAACAAATTCTTCCGCCGGGATATTCACTACTATCGATTTTATGAATGAAATTCGTAGTGTTTTTTATCACGTGACTTTTTTGCTCGATAGGTGTTAGAATCACATCGTTTTGTTTTACGGACCGGACCGGTCTTTTTCGTCTTCGTATAGCTTCAAGACTACAGTGTTGATTTAAGTAGATTTAAGTTAGATTCACGAATCATTGCGTTTATGTTGTCAAATTATCATAATCTCTTTATTATGTGACATATAAACCTCGAAAAATAGGCAAACACAGCTTTTTGTGAGAATTCTTGAGGTGTGATTTCCGGGAAATGACTACCATTTAGTTACGTGCTGAATGACATTCACCTGCGTGAATGACAGTTTATTGAGGAGTATTACTAAATACCGAGTACTCGAATACAAACACATGACTTACTAGACTAGATCATACTGTAGTTGGATATTCGAACTCTAACCGTATGAGCCCTACTCTACTAGGAGCCTAAACTCGCTCTCATATCCGGGTTCCTACTTACACGCGTTAGATTTTACTACGCTTTCAAAAATAGTTACCTAATAACAGTGTTGAAAATCAACATTTTAGTAGGTGTTATTTTCACGACATCACATGAACTAGACTTTATTAATTTTATTTATTTTAACTATTTTGAGATAGATAGCGTCGAAGTGAGCAGTTTTACGTAGTTACCGTTCTAATTTCGTGGCAATTTACGTCAGTTGTCAAATCGCAAAATACATGTACTGTAGCTAATGAAAACGGCATATTTTCATATTTCAAATTATTTTCGATCATTCTAACCCCTTAAACCAGTATTTCGTTAATACTGGTTTAATTAGTGATACCGTCACCGGTTTTCTTTTAGGCCAAACCGCCCAGCGCTAGTGTGCGCATATGTGCATTCGTATATAGCTATGGGTGATACTATAGGGTCAGCTCGGCCCAATAGTATAGTCGCACATGATAGGCATAAACATAGGCCGAGTTGGAAATAGGCTGAGTTGGAAGTAGGGATGCATTTAAGCCGAGTTGACTGGATACCAGAAAATCAAACAATATTTACGCAACTGGCGGCTGAAGACAACGCGATCAAGCGCATTTGCCCCGATGCCAGTTCAGTCCATTATTTCTCTGTTACATTTATGAGTGGGTTCACACTAGTGTATTTTCTTTAAATTCAATATATATCTATATATATATATATATATATTATATATATATATTTATATATATATATATATATAAGCCAAATCACCCGAAAATCACCATACATTTATGTATGGTGATTTTCGGGTGATTTGGCTTATCTAATCTCTGTAGTTGTAGTACACTGGGTGCGTTACATAGATTTTGTCTAGTCTAGCTTTGAATGTGTTTATGGTAGGCACGTCAACGACTGTTTCCGGTAATGCATTCCACCAGTCTATGATTCTGTTGGAGAAAAGATTCAGCCTGTTAGTATTCACTCTAGTGTTTCTAAGTTTGAATTTGTGGCCGCGGGTTCTGTCATCTTGATTTAATGTGGGTAGTTTACTGGGATTTGCTGACCATCCAAACAGCTAACTATATATATACAATTACAATATGCTTGTTTTTAAGTCCATATGATGTCAGTCATTACGTGACATTGACAGCCTACACGCATATACCGGCTTCATATAGCGCTACATATAGTTTGTGTGTATGGTACTATGCATGCTTATGTCTTACAGTTTCATTCTTCTAACATTCTCAATTTAACACTATAATTTGCGCTATTCAGTGACAAAGGAATTGTCCCAAATAGAGTATAATTGCATACATATGTTTATCATATATCCATAAATAAACATCAATCGAACAACACAGGCAGGGCAATGCAAGCAAGCAGGCAATCAGCCACTCACTTACTCACTCACTCAGTTGGTCATGCAGTCGGTTTGTTAGTCACTCATGCATTCAGTCTGTCGGTCACTCACTCATGAATGCAGTCAGGTCTTTCGATCAGTCTCTCATGCAGTCGATCAGTCAGTCAGTCACTCACTCACTCACTCATGCAGTCGGTCAATCAGTTCATCTGTCGATTGCTTACTCAGTCGGTCAATCACTAAGTTATGCTGTCGGTTGGTCGGTCAGTCAGTCACTCACTCATGTAGTCAGTTGGTTGGTCTTTTGGTTACAATGGCACTGTGAGTCCTCTTTCACGGATTACTATATGAGGGATGTGTCAGACTCTGCCAATCCACTCGCTTTAGCTGTTTTGAAACGATAGTTATACGACCACACTGCTCTTCTTCCTTTTTTGGCATTTGTAAGAAAGAATTAAGAAGCAGACATGGTCGAGCGAGAGGATGTCAACCAGATTATGTCACTGATGGCTGGACAAGTGAATGGTTGGAGGCTCCACGTCTGAAATCCAAATATCATGAGGTAATTCAAGATTGAGAGTTTTTTGTATTATGTCTATATATCATGTTCATTCATCTTATATATTCATGCTCATTCCCAGGCTAATATATGCAAAGAGCAGTTAACCCTCTTGGCATATTTGTGTTTCAGGCGAGATGCATGTTCGTGAGTTCTCTCCCTTTTCTTAGGAGAAAAAAGGGTGGGGGAGGCCAGTGATGCAAATGTGATTCGGTTCCGTTAACTTGATGGTCCTTTTAGGTCTCCATTAATCAAGTTTAAGTCTAGCTCTTTCTCCAAGGGGCAAAAGTAGCAATTGATGGCTTGCCCCTTCCCACCAGGTTACTGTCTAAATCTGGTGTATATCAGAAGTAATAGAATGGTGAGTATTGATCGAAGGAGAATGAAGGAAATTTCAATTTCCCTTTCTCCGAGATCTAACAATACTCACCATTCTATTATGGACCCAGCCTCCCAGCCCCACGGAGGCAAGCCATGGGTATCTCTTGTTTGGTGGCTATGCAAACAATATGAGCTTCATGGCAAACGGGTACTCGGCAGCTAGGAGCCGAGTACCCTGTTCCAGGAGTCGGTAAAGCTTACTAAGTCTATAGTCCTAGGGCCCAGCTATCCAGGCTAGCTTGTATCAGAAGTAATAGAATGGTGAGTATTGTTAGATCTCGGAGAAAGGGAAATTGAAATTTCCTTCAATCTACATTTAATAACAAAATTATTTGAATAATTACATCATTTAATATATGGGTGACTGATGAGATATGCTTGATAAAATAGATAGTATAGAAAGAACAATCAATGTTTATTTCAGCTAATACAAACAGTGCAAGTTCTACAAAGTGTTTTGGCATTTGATAATCAGATATGTGCATCTGCAAGTGCCATGCCATGAATTGGTTCAGATAAATTAGGTAGAATTGCCAGTGTTGAATCACTCACTCCATATTAAAGCATTGCTGAACATATGCCCCCCCCCACCCCCCCCCCCCCCCACCCCCCACCCCCACATCTGCCCAAGCAGAGAAACCAATTTGTCTTTTAAATAGGAGTGGAGTAGACTTGTGGTGTATGAGTATCTAGCCATGCATTATTCACTCAGGAATTGCTGAAAATTAGATATGTGGAAAGCAAGTTCCTGATAGACAGGGGTGTAACTCTGCCTGTACAGGGAAATTTATAGGCTCTAGATAGCAGATTCAATTTAACATTGACCAGGACTGGTGGTAATTGGAAGTTGTACTAATTCAGTTATCACATTGGATAAATTGGTAAATTTTTAGGAATTGGAATTGCTAATTGAAATTACTTTGCCCCAAGAATAACTAATTCCCAATTTCTTTTCAATCATTTTATAATTTTATCAACAGTTTTGTCTCCTAACATAGTATAACATATGTAATATAACAAAATTAGTAGGTTTCGCCCCTTTAAAGGCCAAATTGTCCAAAACCAGCATTTGTATTGATGTTGAGATGCCTGGCTCCATAATCAAGCCAGCCATTTCAGTTGTAAATTTTAAAAATTGTATTCTTTTGAACTCCAAAGTGTAAATGTACATTTTGTGTGAAAAAAATGGAAATTTTCTTAATGAAATTTGACCTTTAATGGGGAAAATGTCATCTTTGCCAAAAATTGCTTGTGTAGTGGTATGTCTTGGAATATGTAAGCCAAGGGAAGATTACTTTTTGAAAAATTAAATGGCTGGCTTTGTTACTGGGGCAGTAAAATAAAGTAAAGTAAAAAAAATCTTCCCTTGACCTACAAATGGCCATTCACTAAGCAAAAATTCATCATTTACCAATCCTCACCATTAAAGGGATAATGCTGAACAGATAGCCCTAGAGCCCGGTGCCACTGGTCCACTGCATCTGGCCTCACCATGTTCACTCTGTAAATTTCAGATGTTTTTCTAGTTGAATTATTATACATTCTCAAGGTTGCTGCCAGGAAAAGAAATTGTATTAACCACCACCCTCCCTCTACCCCTCCACACAACACCTAAAACATTTATGGGTCTAATGCCCCCTACCCCACCCTCTTTTTCTGTCACTAACCCCCCAAAATACACAATTTGTGAAAATAACACTCATAAGTCTGGAGAGCTTAATAATAAATTCACCAATGTGGCATGGTGGATTTAAGATTCTATTATGGGGTGTATCCAACCTAGCAGTTATATGGCTGGGTGGGGTTCCCAATGGTGGTGGGGGTAGGGAGGGGTGTCATGCCCCTTCCCCTATAATAATTGGAAAATGAAATGCTCTGAGAAGTAATTTCCTGCATATTGATCAACTAATTCGTAATCAAATTGAAATTAATCATTGTTTATTTACTGGGATGTGGGTGGGAATTAATGCAGCCCACCACCACCACCACCCTCCACCTTCCACCCCACCAACCACAAATCTAAGGGTGGGTTTGGGTGGGGAGGGGGTGCAAAGCTTAAATGCGGTGGTCCACGCTTAGATGGTGGTCTGTTCTGACTGATGTAGGTCGCACGTCTGTGCTTAAATTTACCAAAAATTTTAGCTGCCTATGCGGTATGGTAAAAGCACCAGGTTCAATGCATGGGCACGTGCCTGTCTGATTAACACTTTAGGTAACCTTTACTGTGATGACCGCTACCTTAGTCGTGCGATTAAACACTCTGTGTAATGATTGAATACCTTACTATTTTTATGTAGCCGCTACCAGTGCTAAGCATACAGTGGGTGCTTGGAAACAACCTAGTTTAAGATACGGGTATAAGAAAATTAGTCAAACATAATTGAACACCCAAGTTTTTTTTTATGTTGGACGCTACAGGCTATATGTCTATCATGCATATTTTTATGAGTGGGTGAGTATTCTTAAAGTCATATTTTCTTGTCATCTTAAAAGCTTATCATTCTTAAAATACTGGATTGCATGTGACATTTGAAATACATCAAACTTTACATGCGTGTAACGGTCAATCAAATACTTTAAATGACTTAATCCTTTAACACTTGTGTCGGGCTATGGGGTGGCTGTGTACGAATATGCTTTCATGTTGCTTAAGAGATTTTGACATTTACTCAGAGAATAATAGGCCATCAAGTATAAAGGTAAGTCACAAATTTTAATTATTAAATGTTTCCTGAAATTCATATCTCGATAGTTGCATAACCCAGCAAATCTGAAATCATGATCTTAGATTTTATAATTTTTAGGTTAATTATTTCTCCAAGTGATATATATTAGTTTTCTGAGTGATATGGCAGAGTTGTGTATCGTGTGTGGTAGGCCTGTAACTATAACAGGCATCACGGTTTGCTGTGTGAACCATGTGGTAGGTGGCAGCATCGTATATGTGGACCTAACATCACGCGGGCAGTTTATCGTGCAGCAGTAGCTAGTGGAACATCATTAGATTGGCAGTGCGATGAATGTCTGGAGATCACAGATGATGATATGTTTGAACCATCAGAAGAGACAGCGCGCCTAGCAGAAATTTGTCAGATGGCTGCTGATATTGAAGGTGAGACAATTCCTACATATGATGAAGATGATTTTTGTCCCATCCTTCACAGCACAGCTATAATTCCATCATCACCTACTTCAATCCTGTCATCACCGATTTCATCGCTACTATCTTCACCACCTACTCCCATGTTATTATCATCAACATCAGGATCACCACGATCACCCATGCAATTGGATCGCCAGCTTCTCCACGATCGCCAGCTTCTCCACGATCGCCAATGCCTCCACGATCACCAATGCCTTCACGATTGCCAGCATCTACACAATGGCCAATGTCTTCAGATTCAACCGCTACATTCAATCTGTAATCAATTATAATTACACCTTCCCGACACCAGGAGAACACATTAAAGGATCCGACACCAATACATGCTGAAGCAGCAGAAGTAGTAACAATGTATGAGGTAGTGAATAGAGGAACACAACGGCGTGCAAAGATGCTGACGGATAGCGCAGGATACAGTTACACGATAAAAGGCGAGGGGGGGAAAAGGTGAACTTGTGGAGATACAGTATCCGGTCCAAGAGCTTTTGGTGCAGGGCTACAGTGGTCCAGAAAGGCGATAACTTCCAACCAGGTATACTATATTTTATCATCTTCATCATCATCGTCGGCATTGCTATTATTATCATCATATCATCATCGCCATTTATAATAAACAAGATAAACATATTTCCGAAAAACATAAACATCTTTTGTAATGAATTTAAATATGATGTCGTCGTCGGTGGCAGCATTACTATTATCATCATATCATCATCATCATCACCATTTATAATCAACAAGATCAACATCTTTGTAATGAATTTAATTTTGATATCGTTGTCGTCGGCATTACTATGTATATTTCTGGGACGTAATGTATGGCAACCACCTCAAGGTTTAGAACCACATGCCACTTCTTGATTCACATCCTGAAAGAAAATAAATATCCATATAATTAGAAACAGGCCTAAAGGAAGACATTAATCCATTAGCCCAAGGAAAAACACTCGGTGTTATAAATACCAATGTCCATAATCCCAATTGTCATCTATAATCACACAGACAGTGCAATTATGGACTGTGGCTGTAAAACGTTATAACCAGTCGCTTAATGCTAAATAAACATGCACGTCTCGATGAATCAGATCTTCGTATCAACCATTTTTATCTTGGTAATAACAAATTTATCAGAAGTTATCAGTATAAGATATATTGCCTGGCTGAAAGCATGGAATAATCAGGAATCTCATATTTCTATATCCTTCATTTCGGAATATTTCTTGCAAAATTGATGATATGGAAATTATGAGATCCCTATTATACCAGCATTAGTCATCTGTTGGTGGAACTATTAATATTTGCTAATAATTACGTCTCTTTATTAAAAGACATTCAGAATTATTAGTGACTATTAATTTCACTAACACGCAACTATTATACATAGACATAGACAATCTTTATCCTAAAAGCACTATCTTCTTAAGACGATGGTGATCTTCAGATATTACCGAGATTTCCGCATGTGTTATAGTATAAAGATTATCATGTATAGTAGCTACCATAGAAGTCTAGGTAGCCCTACTACACTCGACAATCTTTATCCTATTTTAGCATGCTGGTTAGCCCAATACTATTGCTATAGCTATGTTCATATGTACAGTTAAATGCGCATATGCATATATACCTATCGAGATATTATAGTGTCGGTTCGGCCTAATAATACACCTATAGGTATATACATGTGTGCTAGGGCTGGGCGGTATACCGGTTTCACACTATCTCACGGTTTTTATGGCGACGGTTTAAAAACCATTACGAAAAAAAACAACCCGAAAAACTGTCCATAAGATCGCCATTGCGTGAAATTTGGTGACTGTCCTAAACTAGTTTGTTCTTGACTAGCAGTTTAATATTATCATCTAGTGTAACCATTTGCTAATAGGGACATAAAATACAGTCATCTATAACTATTAGCCTTGGGAAAGCAAAGGTGTTGGTGAAATCCCAACAAATCGGCCGATGACGACACTCGGCAAATATGAGTTGATTTGCCAGCAATGAATTTTACATATCTCTGCGGGTTAAATGTAAGATTGAATAATTTGAAAATTTGAATTTCTTCTTTGTAACAAATAATCCTTTTTCCAATTTGAGTTTGTACTATGTTTAATTAGGATTCCAAATGTGACATGATACAAAAAAAAAATCAAGAAATGCCCTACAAAAATAACGGCGCTATACAATGAACTCACAATCCAAACATGTCATTATTTCCTTTAGATTTCGACAAACATAAAATGATCCATCACAGAATAAGACATACGAGACAAATTGCTTGAACACCCGAGAAATGAAAACGATTAAGTCGCTTCTTACGTTGGCGAAGTAGTTACAAGTAAAATAAACCTCTTAGCCTCTCAAATGTGAGCAGGCGTAATGTGATTGGTTGTTAACAAATTCTTCCGCCGGGATATTCACTACTATCGATTTTATGAATGAAATTCGTAGTGTTTTTTATCACGTGACTTTTTTGCTCGATAGGTGTTAGAATCACATCGTTTTGTTTTACAGACCGGCCCGGTCTTTTTCGTCTTCGTATAGCTTCAAGACTACAGAGTGTTGATTTAAGTAGATTTAAGTTAGATTCACGAATCATTGCGTTTATGTTGTCAAATTATCATAATCTCTTTATTATGTGACATATAAACCTCGAAAAATAGGCAAACACAGCTTTTTGTGAGAATTCTTGAGGTGTGATTTCCGGGAAATGACTACCATTTAGTTACGTGCTGAATGACATTCACCTGCGTGAATGACAGTTTATTGAGGAGTATTACTAAATACCGAGTACTCGAATACAAACACATGACTTACTAGACTAGATCATACTGTAGTTGGATATTCGAACTCTAACCGTATGAGCCCTACTCTACTAGGAGCCTAAACTCGCTCTCATATCCGGGTTCCTACTTACACGCGTTAGATTTTACTACGCTTTCAAAAATAGTTACCTAATAACAGTGTTGAAAATCAACATTTTAGTAGGTGTTATTTTCACGACATCACATGAACTAGACTTTATTAATTTTATTTATTTTAACTATTTTGAGATAGATGGCGGCGAAGTGAGCAGTTTTACGTAGTTACCGTTCTAATTTCGTGGCAATTTACGTCAGTTGTCAAATCGCAAAATACATGTACTGTAGCTAATGAAAACGGCATATTTTCATATTTCAAATTATTTTCGATCATTCTAACCCCTTAAACCAGTATTTCGTTAATACTGGTTTAATTAGTGATACCGTCACCGGTTTTCTTTTAGGCCAAACCGCCCAGCGCTAGTGTGCGCATATGTGCATTCGTATATAGCTATGGGTGATACTATAGGGTCAGCTCGGCCCAATAGTATAGTCGCACATGATAGGCATAAACATAGGCCGAGTTGGAAATAGGCTGAGTTGGAAGTAGGGATGCATTTAAGCCGAGTTGACTGGATACCAGAAAATCAAACAATATTTACGCAACTGGCGGCTGAAGACAACGCGATCAAGCGCATTTGCCCCGATGCCAGTTCAGTCCATTATTTCTCTGTTACATTTATGAGTGGGTTCACACTAGTGTATTTTCTTTAAATTCAATATATATCTATATATATATATATATATATTATATATATATTTATATATATATATATATATATAAGCCAAATCACCCGAAAATCACCATACATTTATGTATGGTGATTTTCGGGTGATTTGGCTTATCTAATCTCTGTAGTTGTAGTACACTGGGTGCGTTACATAGATTTTGTCTAGTCTAGCTTTGAATGTGTTTATGGTAGGCACGTCAACGACTGTTTCCGGTAATGCATTCCACCAGTCTATGATTCTGTTGGAGAAAAGATTCAGCCTGTTAGTATTCGCTCTAGCGTTTCTAAGTTTGAATTTGTGGCCACGGGTTCTGTTATCTTGATTTTAATGTGAGTAGTTTACTGGGATTTGCTGACTATCCAAACAGCTAACTATATATATACAATTACAATATGCTTGTTTTTAAGTCCATATGATGTCAGTCATTACGTGACATTGACAGCCTACACGCATATACCGGCTTCATATAGCGCTACATATAGTTTGTGTGTATGGTACTATGCATGCTTATGTCTTACAGTTTCATTCTTCTAACATTCTCAATTTAACACTATAGTTTGCGCTATTCAGTGACAAAGGAATTGTCCCAAATAGAGTATAATTGCATACATATGTTTATCATATATCCATAAATAAACATCAATCGAACAACACAGGCAGGGCAATGCAAGCAAGCAGGCAAGCAGGCAATCAGCCACTCACTTACTCACTCACTCAGTTGGTCATGCTGTCGGTTTGTTAGTCACTCATGCATTCAGTCTGTCGGTCACTCACTCATGAATGCAGTCAGGTCTTTCGATCAGTCTCTCATGCAGTCGATCAGTCAGTCACTCACTCACTCACTCATGCAGTCGGTCAATCAGTTCATCTGTCGATTGCTTACTCAGTCGGTCAATCACTAAGTTATGCTTCGGCTGGTCGGTCAGTCAGTCACTCACTCATGTAGTCAGTTGGTTGGTCTTTTGGTTATTCCACCATTCAGATAGTTGGATGGTCATTTGGTCAGCCAGTTGGTTGGTTGGCCATCCAGTTGGTCAGTCGGCCTGTCACTCATGCAGTCAGTTTATCAGTCACTCACTCATGCATGAGTGACTGATTGAGTGAGTCTGTTTGTCAGTCAGTCATGCCGTCTGTTGGTTGGGCAATCACTTAATCATGCAGTTAGCTGGTAGGCCCACCCCTCCCCATACATGACATTCTGGCTATGTCACTGAAATCGCTTAAGATAATTTAATGAAACTTGGCAGGTGGCTTCGTTATGATTGGTGGATGTGCCTTTTGAAGGATTTACCTTTATAGGTCCAAGATTTTGGGTGAAAATGGGATTTTTAATGCAAAAACTTAAAATTTCTGTCAATTTCCTTATTTTTTTATTTGTTTTTTATAATTAAAATTTTTTTAATTTATTTATTTTTTTAAATTATATGAATGCTTTGAATAAAATTGCTACCTACTACATAGAGAAAGGTATTGGCAGTGATTGCAGGGCCCTCTTGAGTCAAACAACGTTTTCTAGTTTTGATCTTAAAATAAAATTCTAACAATGTACAACAATGATACTTCACCCTAATTTTGTTTACAGATTTGGATTTTTCAAACAAAAAAAAATCACCGGATGGCCATAGCTGGAGGGGTAGCCTATATGTGGGGTGGGTGGGTGTCAAGAGCGAACGTAAATCTAAATCCCATATGGGCAACTCACCTACCAAATTTGGTTGAATCCTGTTCACCGGTTTTTGAGGAGTTGCATTATAATCAATTTCTTGACATTTTGCCCCTTCCCCACCCCTAGTGTCTGTGGGGGGACTGGCTAAAGATAAAAGTCTTCATGCAGTCCGCAATTATACATGTTATATGGGTAACCCACATTCCAAAATTGTCTGAATTCCACACAACGGTTTGGGAGCAGATGGCGTGATGGATAGTTTTTAGGATATTTGATTTTATACTGCAATCTTCCACCAAGGTATATCAGATGGGTGTGTCGATGTCATCTTTGATGACTGGTCGTGGACTTGGAATTTGGCCTTCCAGTTCTGACTCATCTAACATGTCTAATTGCTGTGTGATGATGTGTGCGCCCAAATCATCCGCATACAATTCTCTCAGCATGACATTTACTACATACAGAAGTTTGGAGATAAGAGTTGGACGATAACGAAGATATGTGTACGCGATCGCCACATGGTTATGATTATGTTTAACTGAAGACAACTGCGACAGACAAACTATATTTGTACTTTATTAGTAGACAATAGTACCTCAGTGTTCAACATCAGGGACGAATAGCTCAGCCACTACGAAAACCACATCTACGACTTCTGCATCGTCGACAAACAGAATTGGTGATGACTATAGTGAGAACGATGGCGATGATAAAGAGTGATGACAGTGATAATGTGTGTCTATGTGTATGCGATAGTCACATGGTCATGATTGTGATTAAATGAAGACAGGCTGACTGACTAAAACAGCAATACTATGTCTATATCATTATACTGTGATGTTTCACATCGAGGTTGAATACCAGAGCTACCATGACAACCACATGTGCGACCCCTACAACTTTGACAATGACCTTTCCCTCTGGAGCAATTACAAACAGAATTGGTGATGATAAGACTGAGGACAATGATTATGATGGGTGTGTGTGTGTGTGTCCATGTGTAGGCGATCATCACATAGGGAGCCTAGTTATGATTACGGTTAAATGATGAATGATAGACAGACATATATCATAACAGTCTAATACACTGTATCATTAGTATCTGTATAACTGGAGATAAGAATACTATATCATTAACTACAAACAGAATACATGTAGGCCTACATGTATAGATCTAATCTGTCACTCAATTATATGAAATCATAATCAATTACGTCACATGGAGGCTTATGTCATGATCAAAATGTGTGATGAATGACATAGCTTGGTCTATCATTAACGTTGATTAGTTCCTTTTTGATTTCTAATAAACATTGTGTTGAATATGTTGAAACTACTGTATATCGCCTAATAATAACCGCATTCTTAATAGGAGTTGCATGCCAATTTTCGAGGTTGAGCCATCCTAATTTCTTAGCTGTTTTAAAACAGCAAATGTATCTAATAGAAGTCGCATCCAAATTTCAGCAGTTTGTGCAAATAAAAAAAATTTTGTGAGTTAAATAACTTATAAATGTTAAATAAAACAAGATTTGAAACGAAACTTTTCAATAACTTCATGGAAATACCATCCAAATTACGGCAATTCCTTGTATGATACAACTAACAACGGGGAAAAAGTTATTTTAATGGGTACCAAATAAAGTAGATTGGATTGAATGTATAATAGTCGGTTACCATCAGGTAATGATTACATATATATAGTACATTCCGAGTTCCAGAGTCCAGTATATTAGGTCCGTAAAATGCAGATGATTCTACTGAGTATTAATCAGCTTCCACGATGGGACAAGTTTACGCCATCACTCTCGTCGCTCCTATAGCCTATATATGCAAGTCTCTACCCAGGTACTAATATTAGCGTCTTTGCACTGCTCGAGTAAAGACCTAAACTCGTCCTACAAAGGGAGACAATAAGCGGAAACTGATAAATCACGATAAATTTCAATTTTTCGCAACAACATTTTGTGTCAAAATTTGGATTAATTTTGATGAAATAAACAATGTTTATTAAAGTATGCACAATATTTAGGCAGTTCCAATTAATAATTTCACTCCCGCGATGATGGATATAAGGTATACATTAAGCATAGGCGTAAGATGGTACCGGTAGGATTTTCTAGCGGGAAAATGTGTTCTATTTTCGAGCTATTTTTTGTATCATTTTCCCCCCAATTTTTTCTTGAAATATACATAATAGAAATCGTCCCCTTTCTTAGAGGTTTGGATTTAAATAATTTACAGCCCTATTAGCATGTTTATGGTAATTTGACTGGGCACTGTCACAGCCATAGGAGAGAGAGAGGGAGGGAGGGAGAGAGAGTTTGGAATTTTCATCATTTATTAGATAGGTCAACATGGTATTTTGGGGTAAAAAAGAAGTTGAATTTTAATGCGTCGCAGGATTGTGCCAAGAACCTTTATCTCCCTTGTTCATCAGGCCAAAGAGAATTTTGCTTGGTCATGTTTTGGGGATGAAGATCATAGATTTTATGAAAAATTTATCTGAAATTGTCAAAGCAGATCTCATTAACAGCTTGGTTAGCTTGGTGGATTTTATCAAAATTTGGCTGGAAGAATTCTATAGGGGTAGGCTCTAGAACCTCTATTCAGAATTTTGTTTGGTCAGTTTTTAAAAAGGTCAAAATTGGCCAGTAATTATCCCCACATTTTAAAAAACCGTCGGTGATATTGTAATCGCTTCCGTGCATCTGTCCTTCCGTCTGTCACGCTATATCTCTTCCCAAACCATTGGGTGGAATTAAATCAAATTTGGTATGTGGGTTACCCATATGATTCCGCTTTGCAAGACGATATTTAAATTTGGCTCCGCCCCCAGGGGTGTGTGGCAGGGGTCAAAAGGTCAAATCAGTTGTAGCGCAACTCCTCTGAAATCATTAGACAGAACTCAACTAAATTTAATATCTGAGTTACCCATATGATTGCGGTGTGCAAGAGGCCATTTAGATTTGGCGGGCGGGGGAGGGTTAAAAGGTCAAATTTTAACCTGCAGAAATTGATTATAACGCATCTCCGAAACCGTTGGACAGAATTGAACCAAATTTGGTCTATGGATTACCCATATCAATGTGGAGTACATGAGCACATTTACATATGGCCCCACCCCGAGAGGTGGGGTCAAAAGGTAAAAAAATGGATTGTAATACAACTCCTCTGAAATCGTTAGACGGAACTCAACCAAATTTGATATCTGAGTTACTCCTATGATTACAGAGTGCAAGAGGCCACTCCTCTGACACTGTTGGATGGAATTCAACCAAATTTAGTATGTCAGTTACCCATATCAATGTGGAGTATATGAGCAGATTTACTTTTTTGGCCCTGCCACCAGGAGGGCAAGAGGCCATTTAGATTTGGCTCTGCCCCCAGGGGGCAGGAGAGGGGTCAAAAGGTCAAACTTTAACTTGCACAAATTGATTGCAATGCATCTCTTCCAAAATCATTGGACGGAATTCAACAAAATTTGGTATGTGAGTTATGCATATCAATGTTGAGTGGATGAGCCCATTTAAATTTGGCCCCTGCCTCTAGGGGTGGGGGATGTGGTCAAAAGGTCATGAAATTGATTGTAATGTAACTCCTCTGACACTGTTGGATGGAATTCAACCAAATTTGGTATGTGAGTTACCCATATGATCGCGGAGTGCAAAATGACATTTACATTTGGCACCGCCCCCGGTGGTGGGTTGTGGGGTGTGTCAAAAGTTCAAAGCGGTGAACGTGGGGGTTTGCGATGACGTGACATTGACCGATCAATCTAGTTATCGATTGTAATGTAACTCCTCCTAGACCATTTCAGATAGAAACTTGAAACTTTGGGGATGATTGCACATATGGACAGGGATGTGCATGAGACTTTTGGAATTTTGGGATGACCCCCAGGGGCAGGGCCCTGGGATGGGGAATGTGGGGTAAAAAATTTCCTAATGTCATATCGCATATCATTTTCAAGCCAATGATTAATAGTCTACAGTACAAGGAATTATTTTGATCTTGAGTCAAACTGAGGGTAGGGATGGGATCAAAAGGTCAAAAGTGGGCACCATTCGATTGTAATGCAACTCCTCCTAGACCATTTCAGATAGAAACTTGAAACTTTGTGGATGATTGCACATACATGTATGGCCAGGGATGTTCTTGACACTTTTGGAATTTTGGTATGACCCCAGGAATACTGCCCTGGGGGTGGGAAATGTCAGGTAAAAAATTAAATTTGTCCAATGGTTGTCATGTCGCATATCATTTTCAAGCCAATGATGAGTAGACTACAGTACAAGGAATTATTTTGATCTTGGGTCAAGCTGAGGGTAGGGGGCGGGGTCAAAAGTGGGCACCAATCGATTGTAAAGCAACTCCTAGACCATTTCACATAGAAACTTGAAACTGTGGGTATGATTACACATATGGCCAGGGATGTGCATGGCACTTTGAAATTTTGTCATGATCTCCGGGGGTGGGTTTGGGGGGGGGGGGGGGGGAGAGATGGGTGGGGGAGGGGAATGTGGGTCAAATATTAAATTTATCCAAAGGTGGTCATGTCACATATATACTGAGCCAAAAAAGTTTAGCAACAGTGAAGTTTGGTTTGTTGTATTAAAACTATAACATTTATAACCAAATTTGCAGGTATGTTTCGTCAATGTAATGTCTCGCTGATCATGAAGAAATGCAAATCATTTCTTGCATTTCTCGGCCGCACGCTTACTGCATGTGAAAATGCATTTTTCATGCACTGGCCCACATTGGCGGGTAGCGAAGGCAAAAATTCACCATATTGCAAAAGCAGATAACGAACGTTAACAGAAAACGCTTAAAAGTTTACCCTACCGAACATGGGCTGCCGCCATGGGCTACCCGAAAATCAGCGCCATGAAGCAATGGGAAGACTCGCTGCTGGGCAGAGCGTTCGCGCTGTTGCTCGATATTTTAATGTTCACGCCTCAACCATTTCCCATCTCCGCCAACATGAGCAGGAAACTGGACATGTTAATGACCGACCACGATCTGGCAGACCGAGAGCAACAACACCACGAAAAGACTGCTACTTAGTGACGTCATCACGACGTCACAGGTTTGAGACTGTGGCGCGGCTGTCCCATAATTTGCACACCACTACCGGCACTACAGTGCATGCACAAACTGTGTGAAACAGACTCCATGATGCTGGACTGCATGCCCATCGTCCACTTGTTGCTGTTCCACTTACAGAGCTCAACAATGGAGCCACGTTTTGTTCAGTGATGAGTCGAGGTTTTGTGTGGATGTGGCGGATGGTAGGCAACGGGTTTGGCGACGTTTAGGAGAACGGTATGATGCGGCCAACATCATTCAGCATGACAGATTCAGTGGCGGCAGTGTCATGGTGTGGGCTGGAATCCATGAAAATGGCAAAACAGATCTTATTGTGATTCGCGGAAATTTAACGGCTCAACATTACTGTGAAGAAGTTGTCGGCCCTGTTGTCATCCCTTTTATGCAGCATCATGCAGACTTTATGTTCCAGCAAGACAACGCCCGTCCTCATTCAGCTAGGGTCACCAGTGATTTCCTTGAGGCTAACAACGTTCCGGTGTTGGACTGGCCAGCGCGATCACCGGACCTGTCTCCTATTGAACACGTGTGGGACATTCTTGGCCGTATGGTGCGTGAGAACCATCTACATCTTCACAATGTGCGGGAGCTGGAAGCTGCACTGCTCCAGGAATAGGATGCGATTCCTCTTCGTGACATCAGGTGCTTAATTCGAAGCATGAGAAAGCGATGTACGGCGGTGGTTAATGCGCGCGGCGGTCACAACCGCTATTGACAGCTCGGTGTCATTATTTAAATTGGACCCTTCCGTTGAATGATGCCATGTTAAAGGCTTGATGCTAGCATTATAGTAACAAAAGACTGTTGTTCAAATTGGAAAATGACGTATCAATTAAATAATATATTTGAATCAATTTATTTTTTTTGTTAAATAACATTTATACAGTAATATTCTCAGTGTTGCTAAACTTTTTTGGTTCAGTATAGAAGCCCATGAGTAGTAGACTACAGTACAAGGAATTATTTTGATCTCGGGTCAAACTGAGGGTAGGGGCGGGGTCAAGAGTTCAAAATTGGGCACCAATCGATTCTAAAGCAACTCTTTGCACACTATTTTAGAGAGAAATTTGAAACTTTGGGGATAATTACACCTATGGGCAAGGATGTGCATGACACATTGGAATTTTGATATCACACCCAGGGGTAGGGGTGGGGGAAATGGTGGGCCAAAAAAATGTTTTATCAAATGTGGTCATGTCACATATCATTTAGAAGCTTGTAGTTAGTAGACTACAGTACAGCAAATCATTTTGTTTTTGAGTCAATCTGAGGGCAGTGGCCAAGGGTCAAATGGGCAAATTGGGCATCAGCCAATTGTTGAAATTTTTAAACCCATTACCCATTGAAACTACATTTCAAGGAATTTATTGTGTTTTGGGTCAAAGTGAAGGTAAAGCTCGAAGTGGTGAATGCGTGGGGATTTGCGATGGCATGCCATTGACTGCGCATTTTAGTTTAAGTTATGATCGAGATGGGATGCAATAATGGTATAGATCAATTCTGTAAAAGATTGTTAAGATCGGATAATCCCCTGATGAGTTAAATGTACATTGAAAAACTTAACATTTATCGCTATGTCGAGCCATCCTATGCTTCCCATAGGGCTCAACAAAAACACAGACTACATCCGACTTAGAATAGAGCTAATCCTTTTAGAATTAGTTTACTAATTGACTTGAAATTAGAAAAAATATTCTTTTTCATATATTTCACACCTATCATCCTCAATCTTAATCAGCCTAGTTTTAAAGAAGATGCAAATGAAATCTTTAGAATATTTTGAAAATAATATAGCTGAAATGCTTTGGTCTTAGACAGGAACAACTTTCAGTCAAATGTTTTCAAAATATTCACATGATTTTCTCTGTTTTATGTAACAAACATTATCAATGCATATATAGAATGAAATGAGCTTTGCTTCCAGTCTGGCCTTTGCTTGTTGTTACAGCGCAATTCCTCAATCAAAGTACAGTACTGTACTGCTCTCTAACTGCATCATAATGTCAGTTTTCTATAGCGGGTTTAATTCTCAGCCTTATCGGTAGTGGAATGGGAAACTATCTTTCAATGCAACCTCAAAGTAGAGCTGTTCAGGTTAATTGCCAACACCTCCATTGTACCTGACATTTTACCTGAGTGCCCATCTTTTTCATCATGAATTTTATATTCATAGCATGATTCGAACTTTTTAAAAAACTGCTTTCAAAAGGTAATATATGAAACTAACAAATATTCAAAAAATAATTTGACTGGATTTGTTTTAGTCAGAGGCAGCAACAACTCTCCGTCAAATTGTTTTCAAAATAATTACATGTATCAATATTTATTATCTATACTCTCACATAGGAAATTCCATTTACAATTTTAGAATGTTCTCAAAATAATCAGCCGACTACCATGTTCTGCTTTTAGAACCTGCAGGTTAATGGCTGCCATCAACGTGTTTTTTATTTTGGCTTTTCGGTGTGCACAGTGTTAAGTCAGGATTATCGAGAAATGTGGTTGAAATGCAACCCTGAAGCTCGACTTTATGACTTTGCAATGAACTATGATGCTTCATTTCAAACATCAAATAAATATAGAAGGCTTAGCAATACCCTTATTAACAAGAGGCCCAAGGGACTGTAACGCTAACCTGGACCATTAACATTTGAACCATTTGCATTTAAATACTGGTAGACATGATGGATAATTTTCGAAAAATCCAAGATGGCCACCAAAGAAATTTACCAATCAAAACTCGTTTGATATGTTGACATCTGCTGCCATAGGATCATTCCACTCAAGTTTCGTTGAAATCGGGCCACTAATTAATGAGTAGCGTTTTAAATGGTCCTGGAAAGTTTTTAAAAAATCCAAATGTGCACCTGCAAAAAATTGAACAACCAAAATTTTGAATAGAAGTTCTAAAGCCGACCACTATAGAATCCTTCCAGCCAAATTTGGATAAAATCTACCAAGCGGTTATGGAGAAGATACATTTTGATAATTTCTAGTAAATTTTTCATAAAATTTGATTTTCACCAAAGAAATTGACCCATTAAGATTCTAAATAGATGTTCTGGAGCCTACCGCGATAGGGTCTGTCCAGCTAACTGGTGTTGAAATCTGTCAAGCAGTTAATGATGAGTAGTGTTTTGACAATTTCAAGTAAATTTTTCATAAAATCTAAGATTTTCACCCCAAAAAATTGACCAATCAAAATTCCGTATACAAGCTCTGAAACCCACACCCATATGGTCCTTCCAGCGAAATTAGGTTGAAATCCACCCAGCTGGCTGTTTCTCCAGCAAGGGAAGAGAACTAACGAACATTAATGGCCTGAAATGTTCACCAAAACCTTCGGGAGAAGGATGGTGGGTGGATAGGCGTACGCGTGCATCCTTTTCCAACTTAGCGCCAGAGTGTCTGTTTCGACGGCATTTGGATGAACTGGCAAGAGGAGGCAAGCCATGTGTCGGTCACTTTTTAATACTTAACCTATGCAAACAAGTGGCCTGTTCATGGTTACGGGTACCCAGTTGTTGGGAACTAAGTACCCGGTTCCAGGAACCGGCAAGAGCTGTTCAAGTCTAAAGAGACACTTAGGACACATCCCCCAAAATTAGCATTTTAAAAATTTCCAGTAAATTTTCATAAAAGATTTTCTTCCAAAAAAATTGGCCAATCAAAATTCTGTATACAGGTTCTGAAGCCAACCCCGATAGGCATGATAGCATTCCAGTAAAATTGGGTTGAAATCTGCTAAGTGGTTAATGTGATACAGCATTTTAAACAAGGTTTACTTACAGATGGATAGACAGACAGACAGACAGACAGTCACCATAGCATATATGCTAAAAAATCCAAGATGGCCACCAAAAATTGACCAACCAAAATTTTGAATAGAAGTTCTAGAGCCTACCCCTATAGAATCCTTCCAGCGAAAGTTTTGTAAGATCCACCAAGCATTTAGATGTGCTTTGACAATTTCAAGTAAATTTTTCATAAAATCTATGATTCTCACCCCAAAACATGACCAAGCAAAATTCTGAATAGAAATTCTGGAGCCTGTGCTAGGGTAATTCTAGCCAAATTTGGTTAAAATCTGTCAAGGAGTTAAGGAGAAGTGCTTTGACACTTTCCATTAAATCTCATAAAATTTCTCACCAAAAAAATTGGCCAATCAAAATTCTGTAAACATCTTCTTACGCCTAACTCCATATGGTCCTTCCAGGCACATTAGGTTGAAATCTGGCAAGCGGTTAATGAGGAGTAGCATTTTGACAATTTTCGTTCGGTAAATCTTTCATAAAACCTCAGATTTTCTCCCCCCCCCAAAACATTACTAATCACAATTCTGTATACATGATCTTAAGCCTACCCCAATATGGTACTTTCAGCCAAATTAGGTTGAAATCCATCAAGTGATTAATTTATCAAAATCTTATCCGATCCCAACTAAACTCTACAGCTGTGTTCTATGTCATCAGATTGCATTAAGTTTGCAACGAAATTAATACCATTTAAAAGTTTTTCCATACTTTTATATGGTTTGAACTTGGTTTATTTCTGTGTGATTTGTCTCCTTTTCAAGAATTAGAAGAATGTTGTTCAATAGCCACTTGATTCATCAAGGGGGTATACTATTTTATGAAATCCTAATTCTCCTTCGATCAATACTTACAATTATATTACTCTTGATAATACAAGCTAGCTAGCTAGCAGCTCTAGGAATCTAGATTTAGAAAGCTTTACCGCTGGTACCCGTCTGCCAGTGAGGCTCATTCTTGTTTGCATAGCAACAAGAGCATACATGCTTTTTTGCATTTGGAATATCTTAGAATTTCTTAAGAGTTTCTTAGTGTATTTCTGTGCCTAAGTTTAGCTGTTTTTTTCGACGGAATATTGGATTTACCGTGGAAGGAGCTTCTGAGTCTCAGGTTGTATTCTTTCATGTTATTCTCTAGCTGTATGGAGACTTAGGTCTCTAAAATTTTGTGTGTGTCACATGTTCCAATTTTTTACCCCGAATCTGGGATGTGTGGTGACAACGAAATATGCCAGATAGATCGCCTCCTTTTAATCCCAACGGCGATCGACAGTAATATGAAATGAGGTGTTGGCTGTACGATGTCTTAACACAAAAATCAGGTAACATCACACCCGTGTTGGTTCTCAGATTTTTTATGGTGAAGAAAAAATTTCATTTATTCGCACATCTTGTTCTGGGTGCTGCATACTTTTTGTACCAAAAATCTTTGGAATTATGTAACGTTTTTACAAGGTAATCACGGTCTGTTGTCATTGATCGGTGGTTTCAAAATTCTTAATTAAGATGTGTGTTCTGCAGTTTTACCGTGGCCTACAGCAGTTTGTTTATCATTTTGTTGTTTTCTTCACGTGTCGTTTTGGCCTTCGTTTGAGAGTATAATTTGAAATTTATTATTAAATATAGCACGAATGCTATGCGATATGGTGCCTGTTAGGATCAGTATATGTGTGTGTTTGTCAGCTTTGTTGTAACGTAGCATGGTGGGGTGCTGGATGATTTTCAGTTAATTTATGGTCAATATGTTTGAAAATTATTTGTCTGCCTTGCATTCTTGTTACGTTCCGCTTCATTATGTTAGGTTTTGTGCTTATTTTTAGGCCAAGCCTACCCCACCATCTTGTTCGGAATGCCACAGGTTTATCAAAGTTGCCTACAAAGACCAGTCTGTTTTCGTTGTACACCCTATAACGTTGATAGTAGGTGTAATGTGTGTTCAGTGTGGCCGGTTGAGATGTTGGTCGAGTTCTTTTCCCAGAAGGACTTGGCTGGGTCTGACGCGGGGTTAGGCGGTTCTAAAAGAAATCGTGGAGCACCCATTTCGGCCCCTGGGGTCGCTCCACGTCTGCAGCCGGAGGTTTTGGAGATGGACCCTCCATCGTGGTTCGGGCCCGCTATGCAAGGCTTCTTGCATAGCATCCTGCCCACGCTGTTGTCATCCCTAATTCCGAAGGCTGTAGGACAGTCTCTTCCCGTGTCTGGTACGGACAGGGTTCTGGATTGGCTACCGAGGGAGCCATCTCGTATGGCTCCCTGACAGTCCCGTTGGGCTCCGGCCTGATGGGTTCTGTCTCTCTGCGGCCACCTCCGGGTGGTCCAGTAGCAGTGGCCGGTCTGTCGCGCATGGGAGCCATTCGCCAGGATGGCTCCAGTGTCTCCTCGTCTGGTGACGACTCTTCGGGGTCTGAAGATGAGGAGGCCGAGAAGGAGAGACTGTTGCAGCCTGAGATGCCGCGGGTGGAGAGCATGGATGTTGATTCCATCCTAGATGGAACTTCCCTCCATCTGTCTGGCTTGGCGCAAGGCAGAACAGTCACTCCACCCATGGTTGAGGCCACACCGGTACCAGGCACCCGTCCAGTGCTGGTTGGTTTGCCACCAACCGACACAGTGACGGGTGTTGCTAGCCAGGCTTGGTACACGCCTATCTCGCCTGGTCCCGCGGCCACACATGGGGTGCCATTGGTGCCTGGTGTATGGCCACGGTTCCACAACCGCTATGGGTCCGCACAGTGTTCCATGCGGGCCTACTCCATGGATCAGTGAATTTCATGGGGTGGCGGCGGAAACATGCGGTACAGATGTTTCTGGCTTATTAGCGGTGGCTCCTAGCCGGGAGTCCGCTGCTGGTAAAACTATGAATACATCAATGCGTGATGTATTCACGGGAGTGTCCTCTTCGGAGACAGACTGGTCCGAGGCTCTGGCTTGCCTAGCCAGGGTGGACCCATCTGTGGGTTCGGCCACAGCCGAGGCGGACACACCCCGTCTGTCGGTTGCATCGATTAGGACGGGGGTTTTGCCCGCGGCTCGGATCCAGTCCATTGGAGTGGAGCCATGGTTTAAGAAGTTGTTGGATGCTTTTATAGCAAGCAACTCTTAACCAAGAGTCAGCTCCCTGCGCTTTCCAGGGAGGTGCAGGCAAGGTGCCGTATTCCCCATGGGGAGTGTGAGAGATACGGTGTGGTTCCAGCGGGCACTGAAGATGACTGCTGGGTGCTTGGGGTTCAGAGTGCTGGAGTGGGTGGTCCCGCTACGGCACTTGTGGACAGGTCTCAAGTATACCACAAAGAAGTCGTGTCCCTATGCGATGAGGGAGTGAGAGCAGCAATGAGTGCTGTTAACCACTCCTATCGCCTACTTCAGTTGGTGTGGGGTGAAGCTGGGATAGGCCATCCTGTGCAACCTGTGGCACTATCCTGTCTCAATGACGGCCTCATGCTGACAATGGATGCTTTGGCTAGGGTGCCAGCGCGTGTAACTAAATCCAGGAGGCAGATGGTCCTAGACCATATGCGTCCAGCTACTGCCATCAGGGATTGTTTGCTTAGAATGACCCTGAACAGCCCTAGCATCTTTGGTGGCCAAGCGCTGGCCATCTTAGAGGAAACAGCGAACATTGCGCAGAATTGGTTGGCCGTTAACCTGACTGTACAACCTTCTTCCAAGAGCAAGGCGAAAGCCAAGCCATCTTCTGCGGCTAAGAAGGCGAAGAAGGTTGTGGAGGTTCCTGCCCACCCCACTGTTGCTTCTGATCGCCCGAGAGGCGGGAAGGGCAGGGGGAAGGGCAAGGGGAAGTCCTCCAAGGGCAGGAAGAAGGGAGCTGATCATACTTGAGCGCTGCGCCTGTGTGACAGGAACAGCGGTGCCAGTTAGACTGGTCAAGCCAAGACCAAAATGGTTCTCTCTCGTCAAGAGAGGGGGGAGCGGATCACGAGCCAGACACCAGCATTAGGCGTCAATGCGTCTATAGTGGGTGGAAGGCTCATGCGTTTCGTTGAGGCTTGTTGAGGTGTGACGTCAGAGTCTGGTCCTGAGATGGATATCCCAGGGGTACATGCCAGAGTGGTGGGGTTTTCCACCACAAAATCTGTCTTTGACACCTGTCTGGACACCCGTACCAAGGGAACCAGACAAGTTAGAAGCCATTCAAAACGAAGTGTCAGGTTTGCTTCTGAAGGGAGCAATAAAAGCAGCAAACCAGAACACTCCAGACTTCTATTCAAACATGTTCCTTGTCCCCAAGAGCACAGGGGGGGGAGAGTGGAGACCTGTACTCAATCTCAGGCCATTGAATTGGTTTATCCATACGCCTTGGTTTCAGATGGAAACTCTGAGGTCGATAGTGGCAGGATTGAGGAAAGGAATGTGGTGTGTATCGATCTGAAAGATGCATATTTCCACATTCCAATGAGCAAGGGTTGTCACAGGTTTCTGAGATTTACGTTTCAGAATCATGTATGGGAGTTTGTAGTCCTCCCATTCGGCCTGTCGACAGCTCCAAGAGTTTTCACCAGAGTGGTCCAAGTGGTGACAGCGTTTCTCAGAAGAGAGAACATGGTGCTTCACACCTACATAGATGATTGGCTTATCAAGGCAGACACGCCAGCCAGGTTAGGGGTGGATACTGCTCTGACTCTGAAGTTACTTTCATATCTAGGCTGGATACAGTGTCAACAAAGAGAAATTCGTTTATTTTGGGATGTGATTCGATCTCGAGGAAGGCAGGGTTTACCTGTCAGATCCCAGAGTGGCGTTTCTGTTAGCCATCCTCAAGAGTTTTCGATTGGGAAACCACATTCAGGCGAGGTGGTTTCTTCAGATGCTGGGCATGATGGTCTCCATGGAGCAGGTAATCCTGTACGCTGCTCTGATGCAAAGACCTATACAGTTGTATCTGATGTCTGTGGAAACAGCGAACAGAACCCCTGTCAAAGCTGGTACCAGTTTTGAAGCCATTAATGTTGCATCTTGTATGGTGGAAGAAGTGTCAGAATCTCCTAGTAAGGGTTTCGCTGCACATACTCCACCCCCAGCTGTCCATGTACACAGATGCATCGCGGGAGGGGTGTGGGGCATGCCTGGGAGAACATCAGGTTTCGGGCACATGGACTCTCCAAGAGAGCCAGCTGCATATCAATCTATTGGAAATGATGGCAGTGGAACTGGCATTGGAAAAGTTTCTTTCTTCCGAAAGGTGATATTGATACGGTCGGACAATTCGACAGTGGAATCATACATAATTTGCCAAGGCGGGACCAAGTCACCAACACTGTGTATGAAGGTGTGGCACTTGATTCAATGGTGCAGGAATTACTCAGTTGTTTTGAAAGCAGCTCACATTCCTGGTTGATTGAACATTCTGGTGGATTCTTTGTCTCGCAGACAGAGGATTATGCCAACAGAATGGTCTCTCAACCCTCCAGTTCTTCACAGGATCTTCGAGCATTGGGGCAAACCAAACGTGGACTTGTTCGCCACAAAGGAAAATGCTCAAATCATGACTTATGTCGCGCCGATTCCAGATCCAAATGCCGTCGATACAGACGCTCTGGCGATAAGCTGGAGAGGGATGCACGCTTATGCGTATCCGCTCACCATTCTTCTGCCGAAGGTTTTGGAGAAGATCAGGAAGGAACCGCGCCTGGTCCTGCTAATAGCGCCATTTTGGCACAGCAGGGCGTGGTTCACGGATCTTCTGATCTGCTGATGGACAATCCAGTGCAGTTACCCGAGATTCCGAACATAATCTCCCGGGCCAAGGGACGCTTCCTACACGAGCGGGCCGAAATATTCAAATTGACTGCATGGATGTTATCAAACAACGTTCCAACTCGGAAGGCTTTTCTCGACAGGCTGCGAGATTCATCGCAGCCATGAGAAGGAGGTCAACCTTCAAGTCATATAACCACAAGGTTAACAAATTTGCAGAGTGGTGAGAAGGAAAGGGTATTAATACCTTTCAATCCACTATTCAGCAAATAGCAGACTCTCTGTGAGCTGTTCTATTCAGGACTGGCTCCCTGTCACAATTGCTGGATACAAGTCAGCTTTGGCATCAGTTATCCCATGTCTAGCCAACAGGGATAGTCCAGAGGTGGCCCAGTTGAATGTGATGGTGAAGGGAATGAGCAATCTCCGACCGAGACATCCGGTAGTCATTCCAGCCTGGAGTCTATCTTTGGTGCTTAATGTACTGGCCAAGCACTTTTTCGAACCTTTGGGTTCGGCTAGTCTAAAGCGGTTTTCTATTGGCAGCTTCCTCAGCGAGAAGGCGCAGTGAGATCCATGCACTTTCAGCAGAGAGGGACCGATTTATTGTCTCCAGAGAGGGTCTGCGACTACTGCCAAGAGCAGAGTTTATGTCAAAGAAGCAATCTTTGAAATATCCCAGCAAACTGATCATTATACCAAAATTAACTAGGTTTGATCGTGATGTCAATGTCTCGTGTCCAGTCCGTGCTTTGACTAAGTACAAAAAATGGACGGACTCTTTACGGTCAAATGATAGACATCTGTGGATCTGCCATAAGAAGCCATATGGCGCCGCATCCATGGATTCTATCTCTCGTTGGGTAGTTGAATGCATTCCGACTACACACAAGATTGTGACTGGGCACCAGGTGCAATGAGCAAGGGCTCACGATGTTAGAGGAATAGCCGCCTTGACCGCCCTTTACAATGGTGTTCCGTAGAGGACATCATGGCTGTTGCACAAAGGCACTGTGAATCCTCATTCACGGATTACTATATGAGGGATGTGTCAGGCTCTGCCAATCCACTCGCTTTAGCTGTCTTAAAATGATAGTTGAACGGCCACACTGGTCTTCTCCCTTTTGATACTTGAAAAAACAAAAGTTATGGAACAGACATGGTCAAGCGAGAGGATTACAACCATGAATGTCACGTATGGTCGAAAAAGTGCTTGGTTGATGGCTCCACGTCTGAAATCTAATATTCATAAGGTAAATCAAGTTTGACAGTTTTTTGTATTATGTTTAAATATCATGATCATTCATATTATATATTCATGCTCATTCCTAGGCTAATATATGCAAAGAGCAGTTAACCCTCTTCGCATATTCGTGCTTCAGGCGAGATGCATGTTCATGAGTTCTCCCTTTTCTTAGGAGAAAAAGGGGGGGGGGGGGAGCGGTGATGCGAATGTGATTCGGTCCCTAAACTTGTCGGTCCTTTTAGGTCTCTGTGTGACGAGTTTACGTCTAAGATCCACCAGCAAAAGAAGTTATGTATCGCTTGCCCCTTCCCACCAGGTTGCCGTCTAAATCTGGTGTTATCAAGAGTAATATAATGGTAAGTATTGATCGAAGGAGAATGAAGGAAATTTCAATTTCCCTTTCTCCAAGATCTAACAATACTTACCATTATATTGCGGACCCTGCCTCCCAGCCCCACGGAGGCAAGCCATAGGTATTCTCTTGTTTGGTAGCTATGCAAACAATATGAGCCTCACTGGCAGACGGGTACCCGTTTGTCGGGAACTGGGTACCCGGTTCCAGAAGCCGGTAATGCTTTCTAAATCTAGATTCCTAGAGCAGCTAGCTAGCTAGCTAGCTTGTATTATCAAGAGTAATATAATGGTAGGTATTGTTAGATCTCGGAGAAAGGGAAATTGAAATTTCCTTCGTTTCGTGACACTGCAATACATGATGTGTGATATGTGGAAAAACTAAAGGGCTCAATACGTGGGATGCAAGCCATCAAGTTATAATAATAATATCATTATACTATTATTGGGTCATATTTTTAACACTGTTGATTTTTTTTTTTAAATTTTACTTGAGGTTATTGCTTCTTGTTGCAAAAACTCCATCCGGTAAAATTCATTTAAAAATATTAAACAGAGTATTTCATGCAAAGAGTTATAGACGATATGAGAAATCTGTATTAAATTTTAATTTGCAATGTACATGTATATTTGAATGTAAGAATTCATCAGAGATAGACAGAGATTTTGAAACGTATTTGAAAATACATTGTCAATGTATTTAAATACAAATACATTTGCCTTAAATACTTTTCAAATACAAATACTTTCAGATACCTGAAAAATTTATTTAAATTACTTCAAATACAAATAGTTTTGTATTCGACCCCAGCCATGCTTTCAAAATGGTTTTATTTCACACTTTCATACATGATTACAGAATTGTTATCATCTACAAATTACTATTTACACGCTAAACTTGTTTTGGCATTGTAGCTTGTGTTAGTGGCTTTTAGTATCTACCATCAGCTACACATGTATCACTCAAAATTTCTTTCTAGCGCTAAGCTGTATAGTGACACAACTGCCATCATATCAGCATTCCAGAAATTTAGTAGCAACCATCAGCTATCAGGCGCAGATACCTGAAAATAGGAAACAAATGTTAGAAGTTAAAAATAGGAATTAGTATATCTCTCTAAGGTACATAGATATAATTTTTAATGTTTAACATAAAACATAGATATATATATATATATACATGATATGTAATAGGCAGCCAAGATCGATATACTAGTGTCCGAGTTGACAAAAAATCTCTAGTTAATCCTTCCCACACTGATGTAAATATTCTATATTTTAATGTGTCAATAACAAAGAAACTGGTGTGCATTTTTCAACAATTTTGGTGGTTGACAACACCATCTTCCACCAAATTTGTTGAAAAATGAACACCAATTCATCTATTAATTTAATTAGAAAATAAAAAGTTTTGACATCAGAGTGGTAAGGGTTAATAGAAAACCAAAGGCATCACCAGTCCACATGGATGATACCTATAGGACGTAGCCTATGTGGTTGGTGTACAATACATTTCTTGTTCTTATCGGAAATACAACTGTGGTATCTGGGGATCATCGAGATCGTGAGGACCATTATAGGTGATAATGTTGGACACGTTTTGGCCACTATGGTTCGGCAAAATAAAAAATGTGCACCAGGGATTGTACGATACTATATTTACTTTTATTTAACCCTCATATGTGGTGTACAGCAGGTAATTGATTGCTATATTGTGTATGTGGCCGGTGAACCATCTAGTATTCCTGTGGCTTTTGTGCCTGTTGTGGCAGAAGTAACATTTCTTCTCAGTGCATGGATGAATTGGATTCTGTTACATTTTACCCTGATAACCCGTTAATGGGCAGGTGCTCAAATTGGACTTTAACAACGGTGTACAGTGTAGGATCAATTCTATAGCCAAGCATTGGTGGTGTGTAGTAGCTGTTCCTACAATTGTGACCATGATCAAGCGGTTCCCAATATTTTGGATGTTTTATTGTGTTTTGTGGCATTCTTATCCTTTATCAATGGGTACACATAAAAAGATGATTTTGGCAGTATTCACTTTGTTATCCCCACATTCTTCAAAGAAAAGTGGGTATTATGCCAATGCCGCCCGTGTGTATGTGCGTGCGAGGTAATTGATATTAACGCAACTCCTCCGAAACCATTGGCCAGTATTCAACCAAATTTAATATGTGACTTACCCATATGATTGCAGAGTGAAAGAGGACGTTTACATTTGGCTCCTCCACCAGGGGACTCAAACGGCCAAAGTGATAAATGTTGGGATTTGCGATGTCATTGACCAAACATCCTAGTTATTAATGCTCTAGGGGCTCATGGATCTGGTGGCCTTGTCCTGTGTTGGAGACCGTTGTCATCTGGGAGCATGAAATTATTTGGATTCTCACTGGATTAACATGTGTGGAGTGATGTGCTCTCCACCATCAGTAGAGGTTGATATCTATGTGTCTGGATACTAGTACGCTGTGTAGCTGACCCTTGAAGCTAAATGAAATATCAAAAGATGATTCCTGGCCAATTCATGAATCCATTTCCTCACTCAATCATATGACATCACGATCAACTATGTGACGTGTATGCTGACATCATAATCATGATGTCATGAATGATTTGAAATAGTCCATCACTAATTTGACTGGGCGCTGTTGCCGACATAGGCAGCAACAGCACCCAGTCAAATTAGTTTCAAAATATTCAACAGCTTACCTGTATAGTTTTCTGGAAATTGATAGTCATAGATTTCTGAGATCGATCCCAACACGACTGAGATGTTGGTGGAGCTTAGATAGAGATGGGTGGGACATAGCTAAGAATGGAAAGATCCATTCTGTAGGTTTCTTTCTAACACTGGTCCATAGTGTGGCTCAAAATCTGAATGTCAGTGCTCTGTTTCACAGTTGATGTTATACTGTTTGGCTACAAATGCTTTACACCTGGTGGCCGGCTTGAAAATAGGTTTCAGTATGATAACTCTGCTACAATTCATAGGATCGCTTTGAAACTTCTTTGGTTTATGTGACTAGGTTTAGGGAAAACACATTTTGAAATATGCAATGATCTGATATCCAAGATGGCCACCAGCCATCATTTTGGAAATTGGGTTCTGGATAATAAACTCCGCTCACGTTTCCCAGATCTCTTTGAAACTTCATAGTTTGATTGGATTTGTTCTGGGGAAGAAACCTGAATCGAAGATGACTCAATATTTAATCCCAGATGGCGATTAGCCACTGGCCCTCATATTGAAAATCAGTTTCCTGATAATGTCTGTAGTTCTGTTAACATTCATCATATTACATTGAAACTTGATAGATCCGTTGGCGTAAGTCTGGGGATGAAACTTCTTGAAGTAGAAAATAATCTGAAATCCAATTGAGAAGAGAGAGGAAGAGATTGGAGATTGGAAAGAGATAAATCTCTTTAGATTGCTAGACAGTTCACCATTGAGTCTTGACATCGGGTCTGCGAGTTAAAAGGCCAGTCATGACTGCTGCACCATTGCATCCTAAAAATAAAAAGCCTATCAAAGTTGATGCTGATCCTAAATTTGATATGGCTGCCAGCCACCAGGGGCTATCTTGATAACTGATGTCAGGTCGATACCATTTGTCGGATATCTTTGAATCTTCATTTGTCCATTGGAGTGGGTACTACGAATGATAACACTTAATGTCTATTTTCTGACAGCTCTCACTCTTTGGGTTACTTTCTTGGTGGTGTATTATACACCATTTACTGAGCTCTTGTTGGCATCCCCATCTGTTTGTCTCTCCATTCACCTGTAAACATTTCTTGTCAGCCTAACTCATTCTGCATTTGGGTTGCGATTCTTGTAACCCGTTGAGCATCACAAATCATAAACGACAAATTATTTGTGAGGCCAAAATAAAAAATGGTTTTGTTTCCTATAAGCCTCCCTGGTGAAATTATTCTTGTTTTTCACCCATCCAGGAATAAAAAAAAAATTTCTGCCAAGCATAGATGTTAAACCATCCATACATATGTAAAACTATACCAATTACAATGTTTTTTAAGCCATTTGTATGCAATGTGAATCCCTTTTGCTGATTGTGACATGAAATACATTAGAAATTTGGCAATTACAACCATATTTAGTGGGCATCTACGTGTAGTTAATTATCTCAAAACCAAATATTTATGACCTTTTTAAAAATAAATTAATAATTGAAAAATCCCACCAATTTCCTCCCCTACTGATGTCTTTTTCCCCACCCGGTTTGTGGGAAACAAATTTTGTTTTATGGATAGCCTGATGTGGGGAATATTCTTTTGAATATTTTGAAACCAATTTAACTAGGAGCACCTCCCAGTCAAATTAGTTTTAAAATATTCAACAGATTACCTGTATAACTAACTTGAAATTTAGATGCCGGAATCTCGGGCGTTCAAAGGTTTAATGTTACTTCGCTATTCAACGGCATTGCTACCTGACGATGCATTGGAATCATGGAATGTATGCTGTTGTTATCACTGTTGTAGGCAGACATGCACATCTGTAGCAGGAAATCTGTTTATCCAGAATTATAAAAATTTATCAAATAAAATTGAATACAACCTCCCTTACCACCCCCCCCCCCCCCCCCCCCCCTTACTGATGCATGTCGGTTAGCTCATGATGTGCTTCTATACCTGTTGCCAATTCCCTTTTCACAAACAGTGACATGTCTGGGTCAGGGTCTGCTGGTTGGTGAGGGTATGATACACAATTTTCTGATGCCCATTGTCTGTTTTAATTATTAGCAGCTTATGCCATGGCGGCTGGCTGTCGTCTGTCCGTCGTCTGTCCATCCGTCAAATCGCATATTCTCATTTATGCTTTGACCGATTTCAACCAACTTTGGCTGGAAGGATCCTGTAGTGGTAGGCTCCAGAACCTGTATTCAGAATTGTGATTGGTCAGTTTTTTTGGTGGCCATCTTGGACTTAAAACGCTACTCATCGAATATAAATTGCTGACTTCAATGAAATTTGGGTGGACACAACAGAACGAGAATTCTGATTGGTTAATATTTCCGATGACCGTCTGGGATCTTCTGGAAATAAGTTACTCCTCATTAACCACTTGACCGATTTCAAGTAAACGTGGTTGGGTGGACCCCAGAGTGGTATGCTTCTAAACTTGTATACAGTTTGATTGGTCTATTTTTTGGGTGGCCATCTTGAATTTTCCGAAAAATGTCTGGAAATCATTTAAAACGCTACTCATTACTGTTTGGGAAATTTCAACCAGAATTGTTTGGAAGGATACCAGGCTGGTAGGTTTCAGAACATGTATACAAAATTTCGATTGGTCTATTTTTTGGGTGGCCATCTTGAATTTTCCAAAAAATGTCAGGAAATCGGTTAAGACGCTACTCATTAACTGCTTGGGAAATTTCAACCAGAATTGGCTGGAAGGATACTAGGCTGGTAGATTTCAGAACATGTATGCAGAATTTTGATTGGCCAATTTTTCTGTCGGTCACCTTGGATTTTCTGAAAATTCCTGGAAATCAGTTAAAAGCCTACTCCTCAGTAACCATTTATGGCCGATTTAAAACAAACTTAGTTGGAAGGACACTGGAGCGGTATGCTTCATAACTTAATACATAGAGAATTTTGATTGATCAATTTATTGGTGGCCATCTTGAATTTTCCGGAAAAATGTCTGGAAATCATTTAAAACGCTACTCATTAACTGCTTGGGAAATTTCAACCAGACTTGGCTGGAAGGATACTAGGCTGGTAGGTTTCAGAACTTGTATACAGAATTTTGATTGGTAAATTTTTCAGACAGCCATCTTATATTTTCTGAAAATTTTAGGAAATCAGATAAAATTCTACTCCTCATTAAAGTTCTCGTGTCCCATTAAATATAAACACTTGCATGAGATATGAGATGCCTGCTGATTTCTGTTCAATTTACCCAGCATGCCATGCTACCCAGCATGCAATTCCCTGACTCCATAATCAGTGTAACTATTGGACGCCATACTCGTTTAGTCTATTGTCTGTATTAGACCAAGATTTCTCAAACAAAACCAACCCGCCTGCATGTGCAAAATAGTCATTTGTCCTCCAGCTCTGGAAGTGTAAGCATACGCGTAGGACGTATTCACTGAAGTAGAGCCTGCATTTCAATACTGTTCTGCGCAAGTGTGTCAATTTCCAGGAGAAAATTTGAGAAAGCTTTTTATATACTTTGACAATATTTTGCGTGAAAGTTGCTCCTATCAATGAAAGCAACAACATTCAGTCAAATTATTGTCAAAATAATTATTAGGTAATACGATTACTACCTGCTACAGATTTGATACTAATTTGAATGAAAATAGTTGCGACAACAGCTTTCAGTCTATATATTCTAAAATAATCATCATAATTTTTAGTCAACTTTCGCTACGGATTTGAATAGCAATTTGACTAAGTTTTTGATTTCTAATGCACCAACTGGTAGTGTGGCATGCTGGGTAAATTGAACAGAAATCTGCAGGCTTCTCATATCTCGTGCAAAAGTATCTATATTTAATGGGACACGAGAACTTTAACCGCTTGAACAATTTCAAACTTGGCTAGAAAGACCCTAGACTGTTGTGCTTCAGAGCTTGTATACAGAATTTTAATTGGTCACTTTGTTTGATGGCCATCTTGGATTTTGCGAAATATGGCAGAGTCATTTAAAATGCTACTCCTCCAATATAAATGGCCCGACTTCAACGAAACTTGGGTGGACTAAATCTATGCTGGTAGACTTCAACAGCGCTAACAAATATTCTGATTGGGCAATATTTCCTGTGATCATCTTGGATTTTCTGAAAATTTTGGAAGTCGGTTAAAAGCCTACTCATTAACCTGTTGGGTGATTTCAAGTAAACACCATTGGGAGGACCCTAGAGCGGTATCCTTCAGAAATTGCGCCCATCTTGAATTTTCCGAAAATGCCTGGAAATCGTTTAAAACGCCACTCATTAACTGCTTGGGCAATTTCAACCTGGCTTGGAAGGATACTAGGTGGGTAGATTTCAGAACATGTAAAGGAGAATTTTGCTTCGTCAATTTTTCTGCCTGCCATGTTGCATTTTCTGGAAATCAGTTAAAAACCTACGCCTCATTAGCCACTTGGTTGATTTCAAGCAAATTTGTTTGGAAGTACCCTAGATTGATATGCTTCAGAACTGGTAAACACAATTTTTATTGATCGATGTTTTGGGCAGCCCTCATGAATTTTCCAAAAAATGGGAAATCGTTTAAAACTCTAATCCTCATTAATTGCATGGGCAATTTCAACAAGACTTGACTGGAAGGATACTCGGCTGGTAGATTTCCGAACTGGCATACAGAATTTTGGTTGGTCAATTTGTTCGGCGGCCATTTTGTGCAAACCTCGTTCACCAGGTGAGGGGAGATAAATCCTATACTGTTATAAAACAAATTGTCATTTATGGAGAGTACTCTCCCTTGCATTGGGGATAACAAAATAAGAGACCGTCTTTCTTGTTTTTGTCTCGCCTGAGAAGCAGAAAGCGAGACATAGGTGTCACTTTTTGACAGTGGCGGCGATGATGGCGACGTCAACAATGTTACATTTAGCAAGACTTCTTAGCTTTTATTTCAGGATCAATTAATCCTATTGCAACTGAACGTGGCTATGTGGTTGCTTATACTGTTAGGATGCAGCATGATGATACTGAGGTCACAAGGTCAAAGGTCAAGGTCACTGTGACCTTGATACAAACGTGGTTTTTTAAATGTTAAGTTTTTAGTTCATCTGGTCAGAGCTTATGGCAATCGTCCGTATGTCCGTCCATCCAGCATCCATCCATCCATCAAGTTTTGCTTTAAAATGCTATTCCTCATTAACCGCTGGGCAGATTTCAACCTAATTTGGCTGAAAGGACCCTATTGGGGTAGGCTTCAGAACTTGTATACATAATTTTGATTGGTCTATTTTTTCGGCGCCCATCTTGGAAATCCTTTAAAAGCCTGCTACTCGAAAACTTCTTGGCCGATTTCAATCAAATTCGGATGGAAAACCCCTAGGATAGTATGCTTCGAAAATTGTATACAGAATTGTGATTGGTCTATTTTTTCGGTGGCATCTTGAAATTTCTGAAAAATTGTTGCAAATCGTTTAAAGCACCACTCCTCATTAACTGCTTGAGAAATTTCAACCAGACTTATCTGGGAGGATAGTATGCTGGTATGGTTCAGAACTTGTATACAGTATTTTGATAGGTCAATTTTTCAGGCGACCATCTTGGATTTTCTGAAAATTTCTGTAAATGAGTTAAACAGCTACTTATTAACCGCTTGAACGAATTCAAGCAAACTCAGCTGGAATGCTTCAGAACTTGTATACATAATTTTGATTCGTAAATTTGTTCGGTGGCCATCTTGAATTTCCAGAAAAAATTACTTAAAATCGTTTAAAACATTGCTCCTCATTAACTGCTTGGGTGATTTCAACCAGACTGGAACGAGTCTATGGTCAGAACTTGTATACAGAATTTTGATTGGTCAATTTTTCCGGCAGCCATCTTGGATTTTCTGAATATTTTGGGAAATTAGTTAAATGGTTACTTCTCAATAACCGCTTGGCAGATTTCAACCAAACTCAGCTGATGGATCCCTAGGCCGGTACACCTTAGAACATGTATACAGAATTTTGATGGCTTGATTTTAATGGTGGTCATCCTGGATTTTCTGAAAAATGAGAATTTGTATGAAATGTTACTCGTCATTAATTGCTTGGGCAATTTCAACCAAATTTGTCTGGAAGGATCCTATTGTTGTAGCCTCTAGAAATTCTATTCAGAATTTTGATTGGTCAGTGTTTTGGCAGTCATTTTAAATGCAAATGCTTTAAATGCCAATGGTCCAGGTGAGTGCCACATGCCCTTGAGCCTCTTGTTTTGACGGCCATCTTGAATTTTCCAAAGAATGTTTAAAACACTGCTCCTCATTAACTGCTTGGACAATTTCAAGCAGACATGGCTGGAAAAATACTATGGTTGTATGTTTCAGAACTTGTATACAGAATTTTGATTGCCCAATTTTTCTGGTGACCATCTTGGATTTTCTCAAAATTTAAAAGCCTACTCAATAACCACTAATGGCCAATTTCAAACAAACTCGGTTGGAAGGACCCTAGAGTTGTGTCCTTCAGAGCTTGTACACAGAATTTTGATTGGTCAATTTGTTCAGTGGCCATCTTTAATTTTCCGAAAAAATGGCTGGAAATCGTCTAAAACACTATTCCTCATTAAAAGCTTGTCTTCAAGTTGTCACCTTATTCTCCAAAATGATATCTCAGGAACTACTGTACAGCTCAGACTGATACTCATTGGATTTAATTTCATCGACTCATAAGGTTGATTAAACTTAGTTCAAGAGAACTTGATCCTTGATAAAACATGATCCATCTCGATGTAATATCTCGGGAAATGAAAGAGCCGATGTTCTAGCAAAAGCGGGGTCAACTAAAGAACAACATTATGGTTGCTTCTCACTCAAATAAGTCAAGACGGTGATCAATCAAGCATTAAAAAAAATAGATATGAGCATCCAAAACACGAATCAACATCCATTCATAATCAGCTGTCCAGAAAAGAGCAAGTAATAAGCTTCCGTCTTTGCTGCGTACTCACGTGTTTCACAAACTGAAGATTGGCACATAAAGCTACCCCACACCCTTCCCTTCAAAGAAGAGAAATATCACTATAAATATTATAAATGACTAATCCTAAATAACAAATAGATTTCTAACTAATTTCCTTAAACGGTACAATTTTTTTCTTTCAATGTATGGATGCTCCGAAAACAAGTCCTAAACTGCTAAGTCAATGAAAAGTTCACTAATAAATTTAGATCGAGTCGGCTCACCGAGCTATAGGATGAAGTTCACTCTACACTTCACACCTCGGTCATCTTCATCCTATCCTGAGAAAATTGCCGAACCCGACTTGACTACTTATCCCATCATCTCCATCAAATGACCATTCACAGCCAACTCAAAACAGAGAGATCTCAGTTTGGATCTATGGATTCAATTCATCCTACTTCACTTTCCAGTTACTCCATCAGTGCACTACTCCATTAAACCTCCATCAATGCACTAAGCCATTAAACCTCCATCAAAGCACTACTCCATTAAACCTCCATCAATGCACTAAGCCATTAAACCTCCATCAAAGCACTACTCCATTAAACCTCCATCAATGCACTAAGCCATTAAACCTCCATCAAAGCACTACTCCATTAAACCTCCATCAATGCACTAAGCCATTAAACCTCCATCAATGCACTAAGCCATTAAACCTCCATCAATGCACTAAGCCATTAAACCTCCATCAATGCACTAAGCCATTAAACCTCCATCAAAGCACTACTCCATTAAACCTCCATCAATGCACTAAGCCATTAAACCTCCATCAAAGCACTACTCCATTAAACCTCCATCAATGCACTAAGCCATTAAACCTCCATCAAAGCACTACTCCATTAAACCTCCATCAATGCACTAAGCCATTAAACCTCCATCAATGCACTAAGCCATTAAACCTCCATCAAAGCACTAAGCCATTAAACCTCCATCAAAGCACTACTCCATTAAACCTCCATCAAAGCACTACTCCATTAAACCTCCATCAATGCACTAAGCCATTAAACCTCCATCAATGCACTACTCCATTAAACCTCCATCAAAGCACTACTCCATTAAACCTCCATCAATGCACTAAGCCATTAAACCTCCATCAAAGCACTACTCCATTAAACCTCCATCAAAGCACTACTCCATTAAACCTCCATCAAAGCACTACTCCATTAAACCTCCATCAATGCACTAAGCCATTAAACCTCCATCAAAGCACTACTCCATTAAACCTCCATCAAAGCACTACTCCATTAAACCTCCATCAAAGCACTACTCCATTAAACCTCCATCAATGCACTAGGCCATTAAACCTCCATCAATGCACTAAGCCATTAAACCTCCATCAAAGCACTAAGCCATTAAACCTCCATCAATGCACTACTCCATTAAACCTCCATCAAAGCACTACTCCATTAAACCTCCATCAAAGCACTAAGCCATTAAACCTCCATCAAAGCACTAAGCCATTAAACCTCCATCAAAGCACTAAGCCATTAAACCTCCATCAATGCACTAAGCCATTAAACCTCCATCAATGCACTACTCCATTAAACCTCCATCAATGCACTACTCCATTAAACCTCCATCAAAGCACTACTCCATTAAACCTCCATCAATGCACTAAGCCATTAAACCTCCATCAAAGCACTACTCCATTAAACCTCCATCAAAGCACTACTCCATTAAACCTCCATCAAAGCACTAAGCCATTAAACCTCCATCAAAGCACTACTCCATTAAACCTCCATCAAAGCACTACTCCATTAAACCTCCATCAAAGCACTACTCCATTAAACCTCCATCAAAGCACTACTCCATTAAACCTCCATCAATGCACTAAGCCATTAAACCTCCATCAATGCACTAAGCCATTAAACCTCCATCAATGCACTACTCCATTAAACCTCCATCAATGCACTACTCCATTAAACCTCCATCAATGCACTAAGCCATTAAACCTCCATCAATGCACTACTCCATTAAACCTCCATCAAAGCACTACTCCATTAAACCTCCATCAATGCACTAAGCCATTAAACCTCCATCAATGCACTACTCCATTAAACCTCCATCAATGCACTAAGCCATTAAACCTCCATCAAAGCACTACTCCATTAAACCTCCATCAATGCACTACTCCATTAAACCTCCATCAATGCACTAAGCCATTAAACCTCCATCAATGCACTAAGCCATTAAACCTCCATCAATGCACTAAGCCATTAAACCTCCATCAATGCACTAAGCCATTAAACCTCCATCAAAGCACTACTCCATTAAACCTCCATCAATGCACTACTCCATTAAACCTCCATCAATGCACTAAGCCATTAAACCTCCATCAATGCACTAAGCCATTAAACCTCCATCAAAGCACTACTCCATTAAACCTCCGTCAATGCACTAAGCCATTAAACCTCCGTCAATGCACTAAGCCATTAAACCTCCATCAATGCACTACTCCATTAAACCTCCATCAATGCACTACTCCATTAAACCTCCATCAAAGCACTACTCCATTAAACCTCCATCAAAGCACTACTCCATTAAACCTCCATCAATGCACTAAGCCATTAAACCTCCATCAATGCACTACTCCATTAAACCTCCATCAATGCACTAAGCCATTAAACCTCCATCAAAGCACTACTCCATTAAACCTCCATCAATGCACTAAGCCATTAAACCTCCATCAAAGCACTACTCCATTAAACCCCCATCAAAGCACTAATTCATTAAACCTCCATCAATGCACTAAGCCATTAAACCTCCATCAAAGCACTACTCCATTAAACCTCCATCAATGCACTAAGCCATTAAACCTCCATCAATGCACTAAGCCATTAAACCTCCATCAAAGCACTAAGCCATTAAACCTCCATCAAAGCACTACTCCATTAAACCTCCATCAAAGCACTAAGCCATTAAACCTCCATCAAAGCACTACTCCATTAAACCTCCATCAAAGCACTAAGCCATTAAACCTCCATCAAAGCACTACTCCATTAAACCTCCATCAACGCACTAAGCCATTAAACCTCCATCAAAGCACTAAGCCATTAAACCTCCATCAATGCACTAAGCCATTAAACCTCCATCAAAGCACTACTCCATTAAACCTCCATCAATGCACTAAGCCATTAAACCTCCATCAAAGCACTACTCCATTAAACCTCCATCAAACATTAACCCTCCATCAAACCCCCTGATGCAATATCAAGTAACAGAAAAATAAGAGGGGAAAACAAACAATTAATTAAAATCATATATCTGGAATACATACCTATTGGAAATGGGAGATAAGGATAATCTAAGGGCACTCAGTTTTAATTATCTGCATGCCCTGATGGTATTCACCTCAAAATCTTAAGTTACAGCACAGTCAGCACTGTAATATGTATATCCGGTCTAAATGGGAAAAGCTATGTTGAATGTTTTAAAAATAATCTGCCTGGAAGCCTTCCAGTCAAAATACGTTTGAATGGGAAAATGTGTACTAAAGCAGCTCAACCGTAAACGGGTAATAATGTTGAATATTTTGGAAATAACCCGTCTGGAAGCCTTCCAGTCAAATTAAGTTTGAATGGGACAAGATATGCTAAGGCAGCTCAACCTATAACAGGTAATGGCTGAAGATCGGTTGAATATTAACAATGACTAACCTATCACAGATAAGGTTCAAGATCCGTTGGATATTTTGAAAATAACCGCCTGTAAGCCTTCCAGCCAATCATTTTCAAAACACCCAACAGCTCCATGCTGTTTATCCTGAAATTGAGAACAAAGGTCAACAATGTAGCTGAACAGATACTACACCAAACCTTGCAAGTCACACAGAATTCTGGGCTGGACTATAATGATCATACGCTATTGATAAAAACCAGACAATTATTATTTCCAAAATACCAAACAGAGAAACAGTTGACCATTTTGACTCCAATCCAAATCAAATTCCTTGCTGTCTTAGGCAGCAACAAATTCCAGTCAAACTATTCTCAAAATAACCAAAAATTTCTAAACAGATTATTTATTATTAGAAATTAGATATCTGGGTTTCAAATAAAATTAAAAACATACCTTCATCAAGGTTATTAGCTACACCTGTAGCTTACCATCCATCTTGATTCCTCGACCATTCACTTTATCTGTTAGGAGGTCCGTCCCTTAAACGAATAAACCTACATTAAGTCCAAGTTCTCAATTTCTTAAAGTCCCTAAAACACTGCTTTAACCTAAATTTCCAATATCCTAAACCAACCAACACCGCTAAGTGCCAGTCCGCCTGCTGTACTCAGAAATCGAGGGAAAAGGCTACACAAGGAGCCACTTCTATCCACATGGCATCTTAACCTAAATTTCTAACCACATCCAGAAAAACCAACAGCTGAAAATTGTTGGCACGTTTGTCGTGGTGTGAAATCCAAGAAAATCATATCAACAAATATGGAACCAACTCAAATATTCAAGTATGTACAAATTATATACATTATCACTATTATTGACAACACACACACACACACACACACACACACACACACACACACACACACACACGCCCCCGTGGCGTGCACATGTTGACAAAGATTCTCAAGAAATTTCCCACATGCACTTTCACGCACGCACACACACTCGCCGATAAACACAACCGTAAATAATACACTTCCTAGCATACAACTAGCCCCTTAAGTTTCAAAATAACCTAAATTTAACATTGATGGGGTGGAAAATGTTGTTGTTAATGGCAGCAACACCCTGCGGCAACACACAAGATTTCATCAACTTACTAAAACCTCCCATTGAAATTCAGTTTAGTGGTGTCGTCAATGAAAAATGTTGCTGCCAACAGCAACAACATATCACACGCAACAACAACACCAAAATGAACACCCCAGGTATCAATATAATAATTAAATTTCTTCTTACACAAATCTCATCCCAAAATCACTATGCTGGCCTATCACACAGACGTTACCATAGATACGCTCTATTAACATTTATATAATGCCCGAACCATAAACCTGAAACCGAAAAACGATACCTAAGCAGAACATAATATTGAAAATCAAACTGAGAAAAGAATCAATCTTCCTCCCCAATTTCCCAATGCACGCTACCCGGCTATCTAGCCAAGCTTGGTTACACTGAACCAACCACCTCAAGCCCACATTATAAACCATTTCAAATCCAACTCACCTCATTGAACTTCTCTCTTCTACCTGATAAACTTGAACTACCTCTTACGGTGAGGCCATCGAAGTTTGGAATGGCCGACTTAACACAATCACATTGCTGACATCAGCTACCCTCTCATCACGGACATAAATCCCTCCGCCAACCAAAAATAGTGCCCCTTCCATCACACAACGCTAATGCCCCTGCTTCACCCACAACAATACAGATATTACCAAATTATTTTAACAGACATACTGAATTAAACTAGACTAAAATTGTCCACAAAAAACAACCCATTTCTATATTTAATAACAACATCACAAAACCAATTTCCTATGCCTAACGGCCGTGCAGGACTTGTTTATGTCCATTGCATTATGCGCGAAAATCTGTCCATGCACCATTATCAATCAAAACAAGACTAAAGTTCCCCTATACCAATAAAATGAAACCAGACTTAAAATTCCCTGTACCAATAAATGGCTAAAACAGGAAAATCTCACAAAACTTCAACTCACACACAAAGCCCTCAGAGCGAATACTGTGCCACCGATTCCACTCTGTTACACGGGGATACAGGAAACCTGGTTAACACAGCGAGTTTCATCCAGATGTGTGACCTTCAAATGTAGTCAAATGTTAACGCAAGAAAAAAAAAATAGACCAATCAAAATTTTTGGTTTGATAGCCATATTGGATTTTTTTAGTGGCTGGATGGAACCTAAGATTTAATCTGATTGTGTGGTCAGCATTCATCATTAATTTCGCACTAAATATTGATCGTACTGAATTCCCAATTTTGTATTTTATGTCTTGTTACTGCTGAATTTAAAGTATAATGTCTACAAATGCTAATGGTCCAGGTGAGCATTATGGCCCTTGGGCCACTTGTAAAATGTGTAGGATTCTTATCTTGGAAAGTTATATTACTGTGTGTTTAACCCTTTAAGGATGAAGCCGGCCAAAACAGGCCTCTGCAGTGGTCATGGGGAATGTCCATTTGCAGGCTAAGAGAAGACTATTTTTGAAGATTTACCAATGGAATGACTGGCTCGATAACCGAGCCAGCCATCCCAGTGATAAATTTTCAAAAATGGTTTCTCTTGGCCTGCAAATGGGCATTCAATAAGTAAATATTTTAATTTTTTTCAACAAATTTAGTCACTAGAGTTAACACCAATAGCCCAGTATGACATTATTTCAGATAGATCTATACATGAGCATGACTCCATTATTAATGCACTTAATTTCTCATAGCCTACACTGTGTTAAGTGCTATTGTGCTGTTTTTGAATAATGAATAATTATGTCATCATTGGAGTAGGCTGCTTGTGTTGGGTGTGTAGGTTTGATTCGAATAAAGGGTCTCATCAATTTATCAGAAGGCATCTCTGCTTATCTTGGTCAGAAAGCATGTACTTATTTCATGATAAGGATGATCTGCTTTCACACTATCATAGGCAGAGGGCAAACACTAGATATTCTTTGGGTATTGGTAAGATTTTGGTGAGTATTTTGAAATTAATTCGACCGGAAGTTGTTGTTGCCACATTCTTTGAAAATGTCCAAGAAATAGGTTAAGACATGTAAGAGGACTTATCGTTATAGTTAGGCTTCAACCAAACTTGACTGAAAGTAGCTTAGCATCATAGGGCTCAGAAAACATACTTAATGGCTGCCAAAAACAGAAATTGTATTGTTTTTGGCAGCCATCTTGAATTTCAGAAAATGTATAGGAAATTGTTTAAAATATTGCTAAAATGCTTGACGACAATTTGTACTTTTAAAATAAGGCTGTATGTGAGGTAGACTGTAGAGCGAATTATTCCAAGAAATGTGCCTGCGTTTTCTTAATTTGATAGTCTTGCAGTGCAGAGATCCTTTGCTGCCTCCAATAATCGTAGACTGGTTTGTTATTTACTCTAAGAGCTTCCATTGCTAACTTTGCATCTGTTGGTAAGAAGATGCTTTCGCAGTTTCCCTGAAGATTCTTTCTCCATCATAGCAAAATTAGTGTCATATAAAGTATTTCTCTGGAGCTTTGACAGATTGTTTCAGATCTCGGGAAATCCATGGCAGTCTGGTACAGTACACCTCATAGATTGGCTAAAATGTTTCCAAAACAAAAAACAGTCACATGTTAGTAAGAAATGTTTTGTTGAATATTTTAACATAAGTGGATTGAAAGATTGTTGCCTTAGGCAGCAATGTCTCCTAATCCAATTATCTTCAAAATATTCACAAGTACTGGTGGGTGTTTTTTTGGAGTTGTGCTTTATGGCGATAATTCCTTATAGGAATTGGTCCAAATACGAAATACTATATGACCACAAGGTAGCCATCGTATATATGTATTTTGAAGCATCATTTAAATAGTTTATTTGAAATTGCCAAACATGCTGAAGGCATAAGATTTACAAATAGGTGTGTGAGATTGAGTTGGAAGACAAATGAGGCACACCTGAATGTGTGAGATGTCTGTTTATGGTTATACTGTGCATTGAAGTTAAACGTTATTCAGTCCTTTAACCCGTTAACATTCAAATTCGGTTAAGAAAATTTAAATTTTATCATAGAAAATGTCCATTTGCAGACCAAGAGAAGACTGTCTGTGAAAATTTACCGCTGGAATGACTTGCTCGGTTATCGAGCCAGTCATTTCACGGGTACATTTTCAGAAATAGTCTTCTTGATCTGCAAATGGACATTTCTCAATACCACTGCAGAAGCCATTTTTGACTGATAAGGGTGTTAGAAGGTTAATAGTCATGCTTTTTCAAGAAAATTTGAATTTTTGTTTAGCAAATGCCCATTTGCAGGCCAAGGGAAGATTAATTTTGAAATTTACCACTGGAATGACTGGCTCAATCATCGAACCAGGAATTTCAGTGGTAAATCGTCAAAAATGATTTCTTCTTGGCCTGCAAATGGAGCCCTAGGGTTAGCCTTTTAATTGTCAAATTTGGTCAAGAAAATTAAAATATCTGCTTATTGAATGTCCATTTACAGGCCAAAGGAATGCAATTTTTGAACAATTATCACTGGAATGCCTGGTCCGATAACCGAGACAGTCATTCCAGTGGTAAATTTTCAAGAATTGTCTTCGCTTGGCCTGTAAATGGACATTCCACAAGACCATAGCAGAGGCCGACTTCGGCTGGTTTGACCATTAAATGGTTAAACAATAGTAAATCTTTAGCATATTTTCATGCAGCCACACCAGAGTTATCCCCCTTGATTTCTTGAAAAATCGTAACATATGTGGGTTCCGCTCGATACCTCGGTCTATGTTGCATATAAACAAAATATGTCCAGACTCACCAGGTTATCGTGAAAAACTAAAAATTCATAAAAAAATTGTAATTCTGCAAAAACATCTGGGTCAGGGGACATGTGACCAGAACTGGTCTTTTATTGAATATTATGTTTACAGAAGTTTTATGGTCACTATCCGTATTATACCGTATATAGCGTGATCTGGCCTATGGTCAAGGCATTGATATGAATAAGACCTAGCCTACGGTCAGTGAACTGATATGAATAAGACCTGGCATAACGTCAATGAGCTATAGTCATCATTTCTCACTGGTGAAGGCCAGCCAGCCATCTTGGCAGCAGGACTTGCATTTTTTTGAAAACTATTTAGCGCCCAGGATGTCCAGAAATGGCTTGTGTCATTGTTATGGGAGTTGTTCAGTTGCAGACCAAAAGAAGAATATTTTTGAAAATTTATCACCGAGCCAGTCATCCTAATGATAAATTAAAAAAATATTCTCGTGGTCTGCAAATGAACATTTTATATGAGAAAAATTTAATTTTCTTAAGCAAATTTGAGTGTTCAAGAGTTAATACATCTCCCTTAATGGTCAAGATTGGCCAAGAAAATCCAAATTCCTAGTGAATATCTATTAACTGGCCAAGAGAAAAGTATTTTAGAAAATTTATCACTGAAATGACTGTCGGTTATTGAGCCAGTTATTTTAGTGGGACATTTTCAAAAATAATCTTTTGAGCCAGTTATTCTATAGTGGGAAATTCTCAAGAATAATCTTCGTAAATTTTTGGCTAATGTGACCATCGCAGAGTTCTTCGTTCTATGCGCTATATAATATTACATTTCTACTCATCATATGCATGTAAGACAGTCAATCAAACTTATTTATAATGGACATTTCCCTTTCCAGGTCACATGGGTGAATGGTAGTAAGCCAATAGTGATTTATTGCTTGTTATGCACCACCCATTTCTAGTTAAACTCCTCCCGCCTTGTACACGTGTAAAACCCGCCGCACGTTGCGCCGACAGGACGCGATGGTGATGCGATTTTACATTATCGGTTACCTGTTGCCATGGTGCACTTCCGAAACCGACCGCGATGTGATAGGAAAACAGCAGATTTTGCTAATCACCGCTTGTCGCTTGTTTACAGAGACGCTTGAAAAATCTTCCTGTTAACGGGTCACCGGCGATGAGCGGTCTACTGGCCAATCACTATTCATAATTAAACCACATGTCAGGTACATGTTCCACATGCCATTGTAAGCACATCTTCCAAAATGGCTAATAAGAGCACGTGAACGAGTGAAATGGAAAATGCAGTAATTCAAGAATGGCAAGCAACAATCTATGACGTCTCTGATAGAGATTTTATAAATAAATTTTAATAATACCATGTAGGCTATGTAGCATATATGTGTGCCGAGTCACATGATATAAATGTGGGGTAATCAGAGTCGTCAAGATGTATTATCTAGTTTATTCAGTGTGCTTGAAATCCCGACACAACACCGATATGACTAAACATTGAGTAAGCGACTTACCGCGATAACTCGTCGCTTATCGCATCGCATGTGTGCAATGTGTGGGTGGAGTTCGGCTAAAAATGAGCGGGGCATAGTTAAAACTGAAAAGGTACATTAGTCATGAAGTCAAGATCCTTGAGTTACTGATCAAATCCCTCCATTGAAATAATGACCTATTTATACTAAGCAAAAGCAGGGCACTTTAGTAATGAATGCCTATAGATACCTATGCATGTCAGTGCTATTTATATTACAGCTTTTGACATACATAGATATAAAATCTATTAAGTATGAATGTATGAGGCTTATAATGTCTCACCAGTCAAATGACACGAGTAAATGTGTATAGTAGGCCTATATTTATAATTAAGCTACTAGACTGTCCACGCGCATATTGTAACTGTAGTGCTTTTATTATTACATATGCGTAGTTTTAATGGAAAATATATAATATCAATGTATATACGGGTAGGTAGTTTTGTAATGCTTTCACTTTATTGTGTATATGGCTTGAATGGGGTGTAAAGGCTCGTGGCACGTATTATTAAATCAGCTGACCTGTCTGTCAGACTATCAGCTACAGTCTAACCCTTTACTGGTCAAATTTTGTCATGAAAATCTAAATATTTCCTTATTGAATGACCATCTGCACCAGGTAAAGAGAAGAGTATTTTTTCAAATTTACCACTTGAATGACTGGCTCGATTATCGAGCCAGCCGTTCCATTGGTAAATTTGCAAAAATACTCTTCTCTTTACCCGCAGATGGACTGTTCTAAAGACTACTGCAGAGGCCGGTTTTGGCTTGCTTGACCATTAAAGGGTTGACCTGTCTATAATGGACTCCCTGCTTTCAGGGCCAAAAAGATAGCGTTTTTTAAGATGGGTGTTTGCAAGACCACACATCTTCAATAGCCGCCATGATTTAGCTGCTGCAAAAGCTTATTTCAAATGTCAACTGACTAATTGATATATTACGTGGATATCTGTACAGATCAGAATTAACTTAGATGTCTGACTGAGCACTGACACCAACAAGACAAGAATTCCATTAAGCAATAACTCTGGAAATGTTGAATATTTAAAAAAAAATTAACCAATTGAAAATTGTTAGCCATCAACAACTTTTAGTCAAATTGTTTTCTAAACATTTAGCATATCCAGAGTTAAACCTCACAGAAAATGTAGTTTGCAGAAATTCAGCAGGCAACCAGTTCCAAGAAACAATGTTTTTCCATACTGTTGAATATTTTGAACACATTTGGATTGGAAGACATCGCTGCCTAAAATACTTTCCAATCCAATGATGTTCAAAATATTCAACAAAACATTTCTTACATTGGGTTAAACTTGTACTGACTAGCATGTTTCTTTCTGTTTTGGAAACATTTAACTTACTTGGGAGCTGCCCTGTGTCTGTTTTTGGTGGCCACCTTAAAATCATCTATACTTGGCTTGCGCGATTACGTGATTAAATCGAAAATATGTTAAAAACCTAACTTTCAATTACTTTTTAATGCGATCGGTCATGAAAAATGACATTTTGCTTAGTGAGTGTATGTCCATTTGCAAGGCAAGAGAAGACTATTTTTGAAAATGTATTACTGGAATGCTTGGCTCGATACATTTTCAAAAATAGTCTTCTAAACACCATTGCAATTTTCATCATTAACATTCTTTTGTTTGTTGTTATGTCTTGGTAATTTGTATCCAAGGTGATTAATTGAATAATCACGATTATTTTTTAATAATTGATCGCGATCACTCAATGAAATAATCGCACAAGCCTAATCTATACTGCATCTGTTATAGACAGACTTTACTGTAAAGATTTCATCTTACATCTTTCTTACATATGTATGTTGTCTGTCTGTGACCTGAGTATTGGAGACACAATCTGTATCATCTTATGGCCTTTATAACCCTTACTTTGCATCCTATAGGCCTGACATGTCTGAGACACAGATTAATTACAATCTATAAAATATGCTAATAAACATTGTAAAATTATTTAACTGGAGTAAAATTTAAATCTCAAAATATTCACCAGCTCAGGGCTTGACATTGACATTTTTTCTTACCTTTCCTGTAGCACATGTGACCCATAAGTTCACATGTTGGCATGATGTTGCCCTATACAAAGAGTCAGGGTTATGATGTGTTAATCTGTTCAGTACATTTTGATGTAATTTTGCAATATGTTTTGATGTGGTATAGATATTGACTTGTATTTTTTGATTATTTTTCTACATCGATGTATGTATTGAAATGGAGAAGAATGCAAGGACTACAGGTACAAAACACATTATGTAGCCAGGGGCTGATCAACCCACTAGCCAACTTGCCAAATGCTAGTAAAATAGATCGATTGGACAAGACTTACCTAAGAAGAGAGGTGACGTCCAATCAGCATTATACCATCCAGCAACAAATTCTGCATGATTCACTGAGAGAGCATGTGCATGCGATCATACAGATCATATTTCAAAGCAACATAACTGAAGACATCTGCTTTACCCTCGGGTGGACCATACCATATTGAACATATATGGCATGGGAGGGCATTGAATCCTGCAGAATTTGTTCCTGGATGGTATAATACTGATTGGACGTCACCTCCCCTCTTAAGTTAGTCTCGTCCAATCGGTCTATTGTACCATCCAGCTAATTTCCTTAAATTCCATGACAATTCAAAGATCAGATTGGCTTCAGTTTAAGTCCTATTATTTTGAAGGACCAAAATTTATCATAATTTATGATTGCTCGCCAATAGTCAAGCATACCAAAGACGACCTCCAGTTATCTCCAACAGCCAGATGTCCCAAATGACAGGAAATACATCATCCTGTCTGAGCTGTTGTCAACTTCAATTGTCTGATCTTCACGCTGACCACACAATTCATAATAAGGAGCTCGTGTCGAAAATATATATAAGCCATATATATAATAATGGCATATAATCGTGTGATGATCCCAAGAACTCTGAATGCTAAGTTAATTCTTAGCTGCTGCAGATGTCGATGCCGACCTACAACTGTGTGCCTTAAAAATATTTGTGTCGACACTTGCTGCTTTCATGCTTTTAACCATCTCCTAACAGTGTCAGTAGTAACTTTGTTGTGAGGTTTCATAGTACTAACGAACAGCAGTGATGAAGAACAACAGTAATGAAGAATGCAATGCTAGAGACTTGTTTGTATATATACTCAGAGTGTTAAACAGACACAACCTAATATCCTCGAATACTTGGGTATTACTATGTTGAGTTCATTAAAATTATGCCTGGCCTATTAAAATCCTGGTTATTTTGAAAACATATTGTTCATCATCCTTTTAATTCAAGCAAACTCAAAGACTGGTGTCTTTTGATGGTAGTTAAGGCCAACAAAATAATTAATCTCAATGAAAGGTTGTACAATGACGAATACTGTGCAAATGGTTGTTGACCATGTTGATGAATGTGACTAAGCACCATGTTTACATCCCACGTCCTAGTGTACCTGGTGTGTGTGGGGTGGGGGCAGGTGGGGTGGGTGGGGGAGGGGGTTGGGGTGGTGGTGTTTGTGTGTGTGTTTGGTGGTGAAGGCAGAATTACAACAACAGGAATGCTCCTCAGGAACAAACGAAGCAGGAAAAAATGTTTCCTTAATGGTGGTAACGTACATGTAACTGTTGCTTCACATAAAATTGCGAAAGGTAAGCATATAGGAATATTTAAATCTGATCAGTTGCCTACTTCACCTAACAAATTGTTTAAAGCTGGTAATATCAGTAGATTTTTCTCTAACTTGGGTCAAATAACATCTGACCCTTTCATTCTTAAAGCAGTGTTTGGATATGAAATTGAACTCTCTGAAATTCAACATCAACTAAAAGTTCCAAAGCCAATTATGTTTAGTAAAGCTGAGAGTAAGTTAATAGACTGTGAACTGAAGAGGTTTTTTTAGACAAAGGAGTGATAAAATTTTCAGAATGTTCTAACGAAGATTATTTCCAATATTTTTATGAAGTATAGGAAAGATGGTAGCATTCATGTTATTTTCAACAGTTTAATGATAGCGTCATGTATCAGCTTTTAAAAATGAACACAATACATATAGTGGCAAATTTGGTCAGCCATGACTTTTATATGGGATCATTAGACTTGCGTGATGCATGTTATTCTGTTCTAATTTGTGAAATTTATAGAAAAGTTTTGCATTTTTTCTGGTATCAATTCACCGGTTTAGCAAATAAATTGGCATTAGGACCGAGGATGTTTACAAAATTGCTGAAGCTGGTGTATGCTACACATAGGTTTTGTTTCTGTAGGATATATTAATGATTCTTTACTTTTGGGATCCCGACTATGTTCTGAACACAAACCAGATCCGGATGCGACCGGTTCATCTGTATCATCCAGAATCTTCTCATCTTCCTCCGAATTGGAAGAAATTACGGCCGAGATGTGGGCAACAAGTTTATCCTTTGTCCCGGCAACCGATTCAACACTAGTTTGCAAACATCTGAATCCCTCAGTTTCTCATCTGAAATTTTCGCGAAACAAAATGGCGATAAGGTACTTTCCCATTCGCCGTTTCCAGAAAATGTAAATCCAGGAGGCAGCTAAAATCTCACCCTTTTTGACTGAAAAGGTCACAACGTGATACTGGCTAATTGTCAGCTTCAGCTCTCTTCTGAGATTTCAATATAATCGTGATAAAAATGAGACTTACTCGCAATATTATCGCTACAAAAAACAAAGATTCAAGATTAAAAATTATTTATTTCGTGCTCAATATATAATACACATACATCATAATTGGTTCTATTTTTCGGTTGATAGCTTTAATTCAGGTGCTACTTCAGTATCTTATATATTATTAAGTAGTTTATATACTTCAATCATATCTTCCCTATGTCTCTGGTTTGATAATGTTGGCAACTTCAACACTCTAAGTCTTCTTTCCTTTCCTTTTAGTTCTCCGCTTCAAAGGCGGGGGGGGGGGGGGGGGGGGGGTGGATGTTGCTGATTTTTCTTTTCATTCGATTACTCACTTTTTGATAGTTGATTTACATTCTGCATCATCCAAGGCTGTATCTGAATGCAATGTTTTGGCTCAATTGTAATTTAGTCTTTGATCTTTATTACTTTAATCCAAGGAGAGCAATTGATAGCTCTCCTTTAATCTCAAATCTTTGATCAGGGTTTAGATATTTTACTTCTTACATGTAAGCGCAGATTTAATATCATACAAATGTATTTGCAAATTTTCATTCTGCTAGTGGAGCGATCACTCGCCTATCCCTGATCGTGGAGAGCAATTTTTGAACTCGCCACGATTTTCTAGTATTTAAGCCTGGGTTTAGCATGAAACATTTCATGTTATGTAGATTTCATGTTATTCTTTCTTCTGTTGATAGAGTGGGAGTTCTTGCTCCATCACTATTATATTATTATTGATCTCGTTCTGACATCTATTTCTGGGTCTCTCTTATTATGTTGAAAGATTTCAGAGTTTCATTTCCATTTTCTTTCTTGTTAAAGGAAGAGTTAATATCTAGTCATGTAGCTGTCTAGACAAATTCTTTATACGGAAATTTGGATCCAGGATTTAATTCCGCTGCATAGTTTTCAGCTGCAGCAGGAATTCTTCATCATCTATCAATTCAGACAATTTATCCTTGGTCATCTATTTCCTCGAGTATAGTTTCTACATTCATCTCTTTCAAGAATTATTCCAGAGGAATGTAGTTTGTCATGCAGGTTAGGTTGGATTATAAAATTTCTCAAAAAGTCATGCCTAGTCCTTTCTCAGGTTTTCACCCATCTAGGCGTCACTCTTTCGATCTGTCTCAAGGCTTAGTCTTTCCTTCAGAGGCATCAGGGTCATCCCCACGTAGATCTCTTTGCTGAGTAGCAGTTAAAGAAGTCGGTTGTCTAAGGGATTTTTCAGCATCAGGGTCATCCCCACATAGATCTCTTTGGGACATGTCTGAATGCCCAGATCTCCTCTTTCATGTCTTTTTCCGGACAGTCAATTGTTTTATTAGAGGTTTGGGCAATATTCGTCCTCCAAAAGCCTTTGCCTTCCTGGAATTTGGCCTTGATTATTCTAGTATTGGCAGGTCTCCATTTTGAACCAATTGGATCTATCAGTCTCAAACTATTGACTCTTAAGGCTGTTTTTTCCTTGTTTCCGCCGCTTCAGCTAGAAGAAGATCCGAAATTAATGCTCTTTTCGCAGAAAAAGACAGATTTATCGAATCTGGGGACGGTCTAGTTTTATATCCCAGAAGGCATTTGTTATCGAAGACCCAGTCTAACCGTTACCCAGCCAAGCCGATTATTCTTAAATCCGTATCGTCTTTTTCACCGTCCGACAAGTTCTGGTGCCCTGTCTGGGCTTTAAAAGTCTGTCAATGTTGTACCAATTTTAAAAGATCTGATTCTTCGCACTTATGTCTCCCGTACGTGGAGGAACTAGCTAGATCAGTTTCTAAGGCTTCGGTTGTCAGATGGATCTGTGAGACTATTAAATTATGCTATGAGATTGCCTCCCCTGTTGAGATCAGTTTAGCCCATGTCAAGGCGCATGACTTTCGTGATATGGCTACCTCCTTCGCTCTTTTCGTCGGCTCATCATTGGATGACATCATGTAAGTTGCAGGTTGGAAATCTGAATCGACTTTTCCTCTTTCTATTTAAAGGATCAGAGCCCAGTGGCTTCCTTTTTTTAGAAATATAACAATCTTAATAAAACAAGCCCCTAAGACCATTTACCAAGCACATCTCACCAATTTCGCTAATCTGTACATCTGTCAGAAATGGTGAGAATATTCTCTTGTTTTGTTTATTTCATTGAGTTAACAATTTTCCTTGTTTGATAATCACTGTGTGATTTGTTATGGATGCACTATTATGTTAATTTATTAACATTTGGATATGAGTTGGTTATGATTCTCAAATCTCCACCCACCAAGGATTATTAAGTGGGGCACTGACCAGTTCTACGGGCTTAGCAAGTAGTGATTGAATGGTAATGGATGTTTGTGGTGTAATAACAACCCCCCCCCCCTTGTGGGTTGGTCTGTAGTTTTATTAACCACTATAAACATACTTACCATTCAATCACTACGACCCGGTCTCAGCCACCCCTGTGGAAATGATTTTAGAATCTCTTTATTCTTTCTTGCATCTGAATTTGGAAAGTGATTTTATGTTACTCTTAGTATCCTCTGTGCATGCACACGCATGCTCTGTGCATGCGCACGCATGCACCTTGACCTAGGTCTTAGAGGAGTGAGTATAGACTGGTGCCAGTCTAATGCAGGCTGTATGGTGAGAGTGTACTCTACCAGAAGCCTGGTTGATGGTACAATGAGTTGGTATAGGCATATGGGGGCATGAAAGCAAGCATACAAATCTTTTTCTGGTGCTAAATGCAGATAGTTTGATTTAGCAAGTAGCGATTGAATGGTGTGTAAGTATGTTTATAGTGGTTAATAAAACTACTGACCAACCCACAAGGGGGGTCTATTGGGAGTTCTATTGAAGGGATCATTACCAATCTGGCATGGGAGCTTGTCCTTTGTGGTTAAAAAAAACCCTATCGATTTTGGTGCCAAACGGTCAAAGGTCAACATCATGGTGACCTAATTAATGATGTAATATTGCTTTTCCGGATGATAACTCGAGTTCGATTGAAGGGATCATTACTAATCTTGGGTTGGGAAGTTGTCCTTTAGTGTTTCGAAGAACCCTATCGATTTTGGTGCCAAAGGTCAAGGTCATGGTAACCAATCTTGGGAGAGAGGTTGAACATGCTTTAGCAATCTTTGATTGTCATGCTTGTTAATCTTGTGTTTACGGTGCCGCAAAGGGCTACTTATATCAATTATCCTTTTAATGGCCAGGATTGCCATTGAATGTTTATGTTTATATGTTCACTTGCAGGCCACAAGAAGACTTACTGTAAATTTACCACTGTACTAACTCCAAAATAACTATGTTTATGCGCGAATAAATATTTCTTGTGAGCACTGCTGATTCCATTTTGGTAGGCTTGACCAATTAGAGACCCAATTGTGTGGAAAATTTAATTTTTCTTTGCTTCGCCAGTCTCCATTAAGTCCATGTAAAAGCAAATGGAAGAATATCTTTTGACAATTTACCGCATGATAACTGGCTCCTCGTTGCGGTTTATTTAAATAACCATTTAATAGTCAGGACCGGACAAGAATATTCATTTCTTTCATCAGCGATTTCCAATTTGCAGGTCTCCAGACTAATTCCTAAAATTTACCATGGTTGATTTGCTCACCGAGCCAGCCCTGTCCTGCAAATGGGCATTTCTCATAGCCACTACAGATAATGTTTTCGGCTGGCTTGAGTATGACAGACTGACACAATAGGGGTTAACATTCCCATCATCATTAGCAGGTGTTGAGCATGAATGTAGGCTTGCGAGATTATGCGATTAAAGCGTGAAGTTTTATGATTAAAAATTAAATAATTGAAGAATCATGGATAATTTCAACTGCATAAAACATTTCAAATCCAAACTTGTAATTACTTTTCAATGAGATCAGTCACGAAAATTAACATTTTGCTCAGTGAATGTGTCCATTTGCAGGCCAAGAGAAGTTTGTTTTTGAAAATGTATCACTGGAATGACTGGCTCGAGAATCGAGCCAGACATTCCAGGGATATATTTGAAAAAATAGTCTTCTCTTGGCCTGCAAATGGAGTCCTTTAAGCACCCTTGTAGCTTTCGTCATTGATATGCTTTTGTTGTTACCACACTTGGTAATTTGTGCGCAAGCCGATTAATCGGGTAATCACGAATATTCTTAAATAATCGATCGCGATCACTCAAAGCAATAATCGCACACTCATACATGAACGCATAACAGAGCACTTTATAATCATTATGTTATGTGTCCATTTTCTTTGCTAGCCCCATATATTTAGATAATATTATCAAAACCGGTTTCTTGAATTTGGAAAATGGTTCTCTTGTTTGATCATCATTGTTGTATTCCATTATAATTTGGAATGTATTTTGCTGTTGGCGATAAAATAGAAAGTGAATTTCATCTTCAACAGCATTACATCTATCACATAGTCTCTCATACAATTCATCTTCCCCTGCCAGACTCATATGTGAAAATAATTACTTACAGTAAGCGATTTATCAGCAGTCGTTGTAATGTAGCCTACCAGTAGTGGTAATCATAATCTTAAATTTCTACCTATTACAGAGTAAAAAAACAGAGTCTGTTGCATATATAATATTACAGTCAAAGTTGCTGAAAACTGTTTATGTCCATGTAACAATGGCATACAACATTAATTAAGAAAGTTTGAATGCTCCCTTCTTTCAGGTATTTTGGCTAGTGTACAGTACAGCTCACAAATAACATGTGTCCTAAGCAAAATAAAACGTATTGTTGGATATTTTGAACATAATTCGATTGGAAGACATTGCTGCCTTAGACAACAATATCTTCTACTCCAACTATGTTCAACATATGAGGACAGTTCTTACTAACATGTTTCCTGGAAACATTCTAAAGTATTTCTGAGCTATACTGTATCTATCATAATGGACCTTTCTTAGCTAAGGCCCGCCCATCTCTTTCTAAGCTCCACCCACACCTCACTGTGTTGGGATTGATCGATCCCCGAATGCACTATCAATTTCCAGAAAACTATACAGATAAGCTGTTGAATATTTTGCAACTAATTTGACTGGGTTCTGTTGCTGCCCAGTCAAATTAGTTTCAAAATATTCAACAGCATATTTATTAACTAGTAAAGACATACAATTCGTAGAACAACGCATAGTCTGTCTTCAAATATGTGTTTGTGACATACTTATCTACATCATTTATGATGTCATTGATTATGATGTCATTCTACACGTCACATAGTTAATTATGACGTCATATGCTGGATGGATAGAGTGGAAATGTGTATTGCCAATTCATCATAACTAGCCTATAGGCTACATATAAAATTTATGTACGCGTCGTGTTTATTTAATTGTGATTCCATTCTCAGTAACTACTCTAGCCACATGATACCACAGAACAGGATACAACTGAAAGGTGTTGACTATTTGGAAACAAATTTGACTAGAAGCTATTGCTGTTTGAATAATAGTCAGTTTAAATGTATGGCCGTTTTGAAAATGAAGAAGTAAGTCTATGCTCATCGAGCATTTTGAAGTCAGTCTGATAAGGGTTGATATAGGCCTAAGCGATATTATATCATCAGTAAATACGAGTTATAATGGTGTCAGGTTTAAATACCACACGCACGCACGCACACATGCATGCATGAATGCACACACATGCAGACCCGCCTGCATGCACGCACACATGTGCACAACACACACACACACACACACACACACACCACCCCTACACAACCACCCTTTGTATGGGCAGCGTGATTATGGTTCGTGTTAAAGTAATTAGAGCTTATATGCATTTATTCAATCATGGCATATCATAAATATGCTTTGGTAGTGAAACATGCATATGATAATCAGAGCTAAACAACAAAAATGTGCTTGTATGCCGCTATGTTTGCTATAAATTATAAGCTATAATCTCTTCATAGATAACGCATTTCACTTTCTGTTTTCTGAACCATTTGATTGCTTTATTCAAGAGATTTCCATTTGTAAAATCAATGTAGCTGTTGCTCATTGTAGCTGTATATTCGCAGCGGTAGTAGTGGCGGTATTAGTAGTGGTAGTAGGAGCGGCGGCGGCGGAAGTGTGTATGTGCGCACGTGTGTGTATGTGTGCGTCTGCGTGTGCAGATATAAATGAAACATACACAGACAATGCAAAACACGAATGCACAGATACATAAACAGACGGATGCATGCACGAAAGGATGGAAGGCAATGAAAACAGATACAGCCATTATACTTCTACGTATATATTTAATTTAAAGACTGTTAAAAATAGATTTTATAACATGGAAACCCACGACTCTGTGTTTATATACCTGACGCTTGTTCGGAACATTCAGGATGAAAGTCAGAATCTTCAGGACAACCGTCAGGTATATAAATCAAAAGTCATGGTTTACCACATTATAAATAATCTGTTTCTCAAGCAAAAATATGGCTCTAGCTAACCAAAAGGTTCTCCAACAGGAGCCAGTACTGCCTTCGATCGCCAAACTCACACTACCAACAGAGGTACATTTTGTAGCAGAGTGATAACCACTCGAATGCTCTATACAGCCGAAATCCCTGGCAAATGCAAAATGCAAAGCATTGCGTACCTCATCACCTGTCTAAACCAAGACTGAACCTAAAACTATGCCCACCTATTCACAGGCATAATGGTGCATGGCTGTATGGCTGCGCATGCCTATGCATAACCATCGGCATGCCTAAGTGCATCTTGCGTTGGCGTGAGCGCTTGGCCTCCACCGCCATTAGCAATCTATAGGTGAAATGAAGTTTGAATTCAAAATATACAGCCAAAACCATTGGCAACTGCGAAATGTGAAGCATTGTTTGTGTACCTTATCAACGGCCTAAACCAAAGCAGGTTTTGAAACAGTGTCCACCTATGCATGGGCATAATGGTACATGGACGTGTGGGCACGCACACATACCCACATCTATGCATAACAATAAGCATACTTAAGTGCATCTTAAAAGACCCCAACAACCGCCATAATCAGTATATAAGTGAACCGAAGCGTGAATTCAAAATTTTGATAAGGTAATCAAAATTTGACAGCAAACCAAGAATGGTTGAAGTGAAAAGCATGACGCTTGGAATCGGTTGTGAATCCAGAAGTCTGAATGGTCTGAAGCTGATTTTCTGCCCCTTTTATACCCTCCTGGGTTTAACCTTGTGATTGACTTTGCTTGTGTCCAAATATGGGCATGTGGGGTGGGGATTGCCGGTTGTTGGGGTCTCTTTTTTACCAGTTATGTTGGTCTGTACTGGTTGTGTATTTTTTACCGGTTCAAGTGTCATGGCGCCTTGGTGGGAGATTGGTGGTTGGGGGTTTGTTTGGTGTGGGTGTTGGTGGGGCTATGTGTGGGGGGGTAGACTGTGGTCATCATTACCAAGTGATTGATTCATACTTATGGCGTTTCACGCCTTGCGCAGAACTCATCAGAGATGGTGTGTAATTTTGAGGCATATGTTTGTGTGCCTTTTACCTGTCATTCTTAATGTCAACTACCAAGCATCTCGAATTGTATAGATGTCAAGTGCTAGAAATGCCTAGGGATTGTGTAGATATGCTCTACATGGAGTATAAAATTTAGAAGGAAGGGGTAATTGAATAAATTAAAATAATTAAAATAATATATTACTGAGAAAAAGATGGAGAATAAAGTTGAAATGAAATTAAAATTAAAACACGGAACACCAATGGTGAGTATCGGAGTTTTGTTCTTATTTCTGAGTTGGTGTGATGGTGAATGGGATGGCGAAGAGGTGAGAATGAGAAGATGTTCGAGAAAGTTTGTAGACTGAGAGAATATTCACAATTTGAGAGATTTGTGTCTGTGACATATTGCTGGTGAGCAGATTGTCTTTTTAGGAGATGTTGTTGCGCCAGGCTATATGAAAGCACAGGTTTCTCATCATTGCCAGTATTATGCCCCATTTGGGGTCCTGTGCTCGTTCGTTCTCCGCCTCTACCGTAATCGCGCAGTGTTGACAATTCATACTGAAATTGTGTTCTGTATGCAAAAAGTGTGCATGCTGCAAGAATGTCTGTGTTCCTTCTCGTGACTGCGTCTGATGTGTGAGTGGCGCATGGGTGTTGTGTGTGGTGATCGTTGTGCTGGAGAGTGGGCGTGGTTGTTACAGCCCATCAGAGAAGTGGATTGGAAAAGTTCAAAATATGCCCTGCTGATTCTGGCCATAGGGCTGCTTATTTCACTGTTGAATGGTTGGTCATCCAATCTTGGTGAGTGATTCGCTGTTGGTGTAAGTGGTTTGAAAGGAGTGTCTGGTTGTGCTAGAATTTCAATCAGTGAATCCGAATCGAAAAGTTCTAAAAAGACCGATCTTATCTTCTGGTGAAGTGGGGATTCCGTAGGTCTTGTGGTGGCGGCCATGGCTTTCTGTGGCAGAATGCTCTCATCTTCTTTCTGTTGTACATCTAGTCGCCATTTACTCAAACACGCCTCTGTGTGGCTGGATGGGGAGGATGGCTTGGCAGACTTCTGCCAGGACTTTATCCATTGCCCGGTGGTCCTCTTCACTACACAAGTCCTTTGTGTTTGCGCTTTGCACACACGCTTTGCCCGTTCTTGAGTTTGGGTATGGTATAGCCAGTCAGTTTTGTGGAAAAAGGGCAGTCACTCTGGTCAGCAGTACCCATGTATTGTTTGGTTGTAGTCATACTTATCACATTTCCGCGGTTTGACCAGAGCCTGCCCTGGGTCCATGATCAGAGCCCCCTATATGATTTTGGCATTTCTCATTAGTTTGGTGACCGCTGTTGGTGTCAACCCGTGTCTTTTCAGGTGACCTTTAATGTATTCTGTCCTCTTGATGGGCACTAGGCACCACTCGTATGTCCAGGCTGGAAGTTCTGTGTGTTTGCTTTTTTCATGGCATGTGGGTCTTTGCTTGTGTGCAAAGACACAGTCAAACTTTTCGCAATAAAATTTGGACATTATACTCTATAATTGAAAGAATGAATGACAGTGGGCAGTGTTGGTAATGATGATGATTATGACATCATTTTTGTGATGTCATATGGCAACCATGGTGACATCATTCGGGGAGGGTTGGTTTGGTGTATTCTGATTGAAAGAATAAGCCAGGGGGTCACCTATTTAATAAAATGGTAATAACACCATACTGTTCGCCTATTGTTCGCGAGTTGGCTCAGGGAAATGGATGGCCATTACCCTGCTAGATTAATGCCTATTGGCTCAATGGTGAGGAGCTGGTGTATCTAGTGGCATTCTTTTTGTCTCCTCCATTTTGTGGAAGTATCATCTTCAGGATCTGATGACAAGACCTGGATAAGTCTGAAGTTCATGTCATTCCTAGAATGTCATATGCCTTAAAATTACACCACCACAGGCCTCTGATGAGTTCCGCACAAGAGTCCAGCAGTGGGCCCAAGTATCAGAAACCGTCGATCCCAGACCAACATCTGGGATCATAAGGCTGTGGAGAAAGGCAGCCTGTATGCTAACAAAGCTTGAGTTTCAGTTAGAAAAATGGGAACAATCAATTTCTGACAGTTCATGCCCCACTATGCTACGCACCAGGATAGTGTGGACACAGAGGATGCTGATTTAAAAAATGAATGGGCATCTCAATACCAAGTGGTGAATGGCTTCAAGACAGCCTTCGAGGCCAGCAACGACAGCACCACCACCAAGGAAGCGGAGCTAGCAATAGCGACTACCACCATTAGACACAGCCGCCTTCACAGGTCACCAAGCCCTAGAAGGCCACCACGAAATAGATCCACCCACTGCCAGGAGAGAAGGGGTTACAATAACAATCGCCAAGCTGGCCAGAGACAGGGACGTCCCTTCCAGCGACAGGCCAACAGACCAGGCAGAGATGGCAGAAACACCAGGGACAACCACAGGCGCCAACCACATGCACCAGAATGACTGATGGGCACTAGGAGCGACTAGGACCGACTAGGCCATCGAGAAACTGTTCATCGCTGTCCAGGAACTCAGAAATTCTAGAAAATGACTGACCGCCAGCGAAACGACCGTCAAAACCTTCTCTGAACATTTCCGAAAAAATTGGTCACGATCCCAGGATGATTCATAATAAGGAAAAATTAGTTACCTCTCCCAACAACATCAACCAACCATGAACTGAGATGAGAGCTACCGTATACCAGCAGTCTACCAGTCCATGCTGTCACGTGACTCCACAAGAACTGACCAGAGTGACATTGCCAGCAACCATCAGTTAGTGCTGAATTAGTGACCGAGATGGTCACGAAAGCTACACTCAAACAATTTCTACATCTGTACATTTGCCACAATTTAGTCACAATAACTCCATTAATCTCTCTTTTCTCAACCGTACCAACAACTCTGGTAATACAGAAAATGCACCTTATGTCTCATCGTTTGTCTTCAATTTTTCAAACTCTGTCCTCCATGAGGGAACCATCAGTCTCTTGGACAAGGGTCTAGGCTACAATCCAACGGTTCTAGAACCACATATGGATAACCTGTACACCGATTTACAGGCATTCTTCAGATGCATGCGCCTCAAACACTTTTACGCCAAGCCCATACCCACCACATGCACTACTCCGCCAACTAACCGGCACCACAACACCATTAGTACCGGTTCCTCCTTCTTTTCAGGACGTCATAACCAAATTTGGTGCAGAAGACACTGCAATGTCGCCACCCACCATGGATGCGCCATTTGAAGCCTTTTTCAAAGCAATCAGATATGAATTTAGCAGGCATACCCACCGGCGGTCTCAAACTAGCAATCTTAACGTCATAGATTAGAGGGCTCTCATCAATCTTTCAAAAGACCATACAATAGTGGTAAAAAGCGGATAAAGGACACGCTACTGTGGTTCAAAATAAATCTGACTATATAGCAGAAGCCCATAGTCAACTGGCAGACAAACGTTTCTACAAAAATGCTACAGATGCAGCAAACAATATGTGGGAGAGACACTACGCTCTTTCAAAGTCTGCATCCAAGAACACTTACGTTCTATCACGAATCTCTACAAAAACGAGAGATACAATACCCCAGTATCCAGACATTTCAACAGACCTGAGCATTCTAGGAATGACACGAACTTCAGAATTATCCAGGTCTTGTCATCAGACCCTGAAGATGAAACTTCCACAAAATGGAGGAGACAGAATGAATGCCACTGGATACACCAGCTCCACACCATGGAGCCAATAGGCATTAATCTAGCATGGTAAGGGCCACCTATTTCCCTGGGCCAACTCGCGAACAATAGGCGGACATGCCCAGTACGTTGTTATTACCCGTGAATTCAAAATTAGAATATAGGAACACTTCAGGGATATAGGACAATGGAGGGACTCACCAGTAGCCTGCCACTTCAACTTTCCTAATCATTGATGGAAACGCATGTCCTACCGCATTGCACAGGTCTTGAGAGGTGAGCCCAATGCGGACGCCAACACCCCCAAAAAAGCAGAAAGAAGACCAACTGGATACACCTACTCCACACAATGGAGCTTACTGGCATCAACCATATTTGATAAAGGCTCATAACCTATTTTCTTGATCAGTAACCCTTTAATGGTAAAGCCGGCTGAAAACAGACTCCATGTTCACACTTTTTTTAATGTGTGCTGAATGAAAAAGTATGGCAGGCATTTTGGGAAAAAATTCTTTGATTTCAACTTTTTCGAGCAAGGATCTGAACCGTACTTTTCTGCAAAAACAAAAGCTGATAATTTTAACCAAAATGGGGTGCCTAGACAAAAAGATGGGCCATTTAAAGGTATTAAAGAACATGCACATTCAGGACATATAAAGAATGGGGTTTAATACACTGCTAATGATACCAGGAATGACTAGTTTTCCAATGACCAACCGTCTCTGCACCCACCATGAATATCCAAGCGCAGTAGAGCTTGAATAAACCATCTAATCCCAGCTAATCCAAGCTTTTATTACCTTGGAATAGCTTGCCAATATTGACCACATAAAATTCAAGATAAAACACGAAAATCCAAGAAAGGCCGAGTTAAAGTAAAATCCAAGAAAAGTCCAGTTAGCTTGAACATTCAAGAAAATCTGAGCTAAGTTGAACATTCAAGAAAATCCCAGCTAGCTTGGATGTTCAAGATAATCCAAGCTAGCTTGCTGGTATTAACCAGTTAAAATCCAAGAAAATTCCAGCTAGCTTGAACATTCACGAAAATCCCAGCTAACTTGAACTTCAAGATAATCCGAGCTAGCTTGCCGGTATTGGCAACTTAAAATCCAAGAAAATCTCAGCTAGCATAAGCCTGAGCATTAAACAATATCCAAGATAGCTTGAATGTTCAAGACCATCCAAGCTAGCTTGAACATTCAAGAAAATCCAAGCTAGCTTAAACATTCAAGAAAATCCAAGCATGAATCCATGCCAGCACTTGGTAAATAGATTGGCTGTTTCCAAAAAATTTACAATACTGTCACTAATAAAGGATTCTAGGACCGTACACAAGGTGCAGGTAAGACTGATTGGCTCTACTTGTTTGGTTTGTTTTTAGAGCCTTTTTAGCTTGACTTTACGAAATAAAACAAGCTATTGTGATACCCTGCACGTCGTCCGGCGGTGGTGATGGTGGTGGTGGCGCCAGTTGCGTCGTCGTCCAATTTGCGTTTAGTTCAGCTTTTCTGTTTATATCTCAGGTTTGTTTAATCATACTGGACCCAAACTTTGGCACATGCTTCCTTATAATGATACAGCATCTCAAAATGACCTTGGGGTCCATAGATCAAATGTCAAGGTCACTGTGACCTTGGTAAAACATTGGGTTTTTTCAACATTAACATTTTCCGTTCATAGCTCAACTTTTTGGTTTATATCTTGGGTTTGGTTAATCATACTGGTGCCAAACTTGGACACATGCCTCCTTATAATGAACCTAACATCACACAATTATGTTGAGGTCAATAGGTCAATGGTCAAGGTTACTGTGACCTTGGTAAAAACCTAATTCTTTTTCAACATTAACTTTTTCAGTTTAGCTCGAGTTTTCAGTTTATATCTCAGGTTTAGTTAATTATACTGGACCCAACCTTGGACACATGCCTCCTTAAAATGACCCAGTATCAGACAATGATGTCTGGTAAAAAAGTCAAAGGTCAAGGTCACTGATACACATGGCGACCGCCTGTCATCCGTCAAGCTTTGTTTAAAGATGCTACTCATTAACCGCCAAGTGTCATACATCATCCATCCGTTAAGCTTTGTTTAAAGATGCTACTCATTAACCGCCAAGTGTCATCCATCATCCATCCGTTCAGCTTTGTTTAAAGATGCTACTCCTCATTAACCACTTGGCGGGTTTGAGCCTAATGTGGCTTGAAGGACCCTATGGTGCTAGGCTTCAGAATTTGTATAGAGAATGTTGATTGGTATATTTTTGGGGTAAAAATCTTACATTTTATGAAAAATCTACCGGAAATTGTAAAAATGCATCTTCCCCATAACCCCAGGTGGATTGTATCCAAGTTTGGCTGGAAGGATTTTAAAGTGGTAGGCTCTAGAACTCCTATTCAGAATTTTGTTTGGTTGATATTTTTGGTGACCATTATTTTTTTTTAATTTTCCAGAAACATTTAAAATTCTACCTCTTAGTTAGTGGGCTAATTTCAACAAACTTGGATGGAATAATCCTATCCATCATCCGGCGTCTGTCTGTCCGACAACTTTTTCTTTAAATGACCTCAAGTACCATTGGGCCAATTTCGATTATATTTGACAGAAGCATCCTTAGGGCATAGAGATCCAAGTTTGTTCGAACGCAGCTGCCATCTTGGATTTTGGCCGATTTTTAGAAATGTCTTCAAAAATTAGCTCCGAAACTGCTTGGAGGATTGATTCAAAACTCATGAAATATCATCTAGGGCAAGAGCTAATCCATGTTTGTTCAAGGGAACTTGATTGGCCAAATAGTTTGGTGGCCATCTTGGATGACTTAGTTTTTCTGAAAGCGAATTATTTTCCACTACCACTAAACAGATTGGGCTGAAATTTGAAAGATATGATTAGGGAATAAGGGCCATTAAAGTTTGGCCATGGAAAAACATGGCTGCCGTTGATCCATTAACATTTAGCGTGTTTAGCGGAGAAAATCATAAAAAATACTACTTATTAAGCACTAGGCCAATTTTAATAAAACTAGGCTAAACATTAGTCATAATATATAAGAAAGGTGTTCAATATTTTGAAACTAATTTGACTTCCAGGCAAATTTGTTTCAAAATATTGATCATCTTATATATTAAGACTATCTAGTCTGTAGAATTGATAGAATTAACTGATTATGAAGTGGCCTTGATGCAAAGAAGTGTGTAGAATATTTAATATTTGGCTAACAGATATGACATGTGACTAATCTATTGGCTAGAACATTTCAAAAGCCAGATCTGTCCCTGATACCATCATGCACTTGGGGAGGATGGCTGTTCTGTGAAATCTCTCTATAAACAGGCATGATAGACCGCAGCTATATGTCATAAGTATCGAAAGAAAAAAGAATCACAGTTTTAGGGGTTGTTATCACTGTAGTTTGTTCGGTTGGTATGTAGTCAATCCGTAACCTAGCAAATCTGTACCCGTTATTCCATAATCTATCTTTGGATATTCCATGCCTTGAGATTGGTTAATCCATACCTTAATTTTTGAGAATCCATACCTAACCTATTGGATATTCCGTACCCATCTATTGGCTATTCCGTACCCGGAAGGAAATATCCAAGGGGTTAGAGGCGAATCCATTACCGATATAAAGGTATATGGTACCGGTACAGAATATCCAAAACTATGACGCTATTAATTGATTTTGAGTGATCTAACAACAATTTGACATACAATACCTATCAGAAATACCGTAAAACATTTCCAACATAATTGGATTGGACGCCATTGCTGGCTTTCAATTATGTTCAGAACACTTCCTCCATGCATAGTATAAATGTTTCGTACAGCTGTATGCATAAGTGATTGATCCGTACCCTAGAACTTCATGGTATGGATTAACCATTGCGATGGTATGGAATATCCAATTAGTTAAGTACGGAATATCCAGATTTAGGGTACGGATTACCAAAAACTAGGGTACGGATTCTCCAATAGGCTAGGTACGGATTGACCGGTACAGTTTGGTTTGGGTACAGAATGACTGGTATTCGTTCGGTTTAATTAGTTCTATTACGTTTGATTTTTTTTTTTGCCTTGCAGGTTGACCCTAAAGTGGAGCAGGCTTATGGCCAGCCATTTCTGGGACTATGTGTCACGCACTGAGATAAGCAAGTTGCATTTAGCCACAAGACAAATGAGGAAAATATGTTTCTGGCATATATTTCATATTTATATAGCCGAATTCTTTAGTTCCAATTTTTTAATATGTTTATCGAAAGAGAGAACTCAAAGGTTCCGCAATCTAGTAGTGTCAATAGTTATAATAGTAGCAATAGCAAAGCCAAGAGAGCTAACAGTAACAAGACACACAGCAATAATAATGCAAGTAATGACAATGGTGAGAGCGGTAGTGCATCTTGTCAATCCTCGAGTGAAGGCGGAAGTAGTGAGTCATCACTTGATATGCCCAGAGCTCCAGACGGAGGCTTGGGATGGGTCATTGTGTTCGCATCATTCTTTTGCCATATGATCGCTGATGGAACTGCGTTTTCTTTCGGAGTTCTGTTTGTCGAATTATTGGACTATTTTCAAGAGAGTAAAAGTAAAACGGCCTGGATTGGTTCCGTGTTTGTCGGTGTCCCAATGATTTGCGGACCTTTGTCGAGTGCTCTAACAACTCGCTATGGCTGCCGGAAAGTGACTATCATAGGTGGCATTCTTACCACTGTGGGTTTCTTAGCTAGTGCATTTGTTACATCAGTGGATATGTTATGCTTGACATTCGGTGTTGTTGCTGGATTTGGATTATCTTTAGTATATGTTCCTGCTGTGGTTATTGTTGCATTTTATTTTGAAAAGAAGCGTGCATTTGCTACTGGTTTAGCTGTGTGTGGATCGGGGATCGGTACAGCTGTATTCGCTCTGCTTACCGAGCATTTAATAAAACAGTATGGTTGGCGTGGTACAATTCTGATTTTGTCCGGGATTCAAGCTAATCTCATTATATGTGGTGCCTTGTTTCGGCCGCTAGAATTCACACGTGAGGAAAAACATCAGCGTGCACTTGAGACGTTTAATAAGTTAAATTCACCGTCTAGCCATAAACTAGGCACATGTCGACCAAATGCTAATCATCATGATCATGACCCATTATCTCAGATTATGGCCCTGTTAGAGGAGCCTGTAAGTCATTCAACTATGCAGCTTCCCACGTACTTGACAAGTCACAGTAATAGCTATAATGGAAATGTTGTTGAAAGCCTACCTGAATTGCACAGCAATAATAACACTCTGCGACAAATGATTCAAAGCTATTATTGTATGAACATAAATAACGCAGCACCAGCTACCATAGACCCGAATATAGCCCTACTCATTCATAGTCAAGATAGCCTTATGCTCAATGGACACATGATACAGAGTTCAACAACTATGTGTAATTCCAATGCTGTAATAGATCCTGATACAATGCTCTCCTTCCCTACTAACTATAACCAGAAAAAGGAAGTAGTATGGCACAGACAGCGACCATCGAGGAGACGCCGACCATTTAATACAGGATCTATCAATCCTACATGTATTCAGCATCCTTTTACGCGGAAAGATATTTTCTATCGAGGCAATTTATTAAAGCTAACAGGCATTGCATTGACTGCTGGAAAAACCCGTAGTTGTCCTGATCTTCATTTACCAACCAATGGGGAGGATGACAGCAGTGACGACAGCTCAGATGACTCGGCGTTGTTTGGAGGTTGTCATATGTTGAATGTTTCAAAGAGCATGAGACAACTCCTGCGGGAAATGATAAGCATTCGTGTTTTGACAAATCCCATGTTTCTAATATTTACACTGTCAAATTTTGTCCTATATTTTTGGTATGATGTGCCATATGTGTTCTTAGTGGACCGTGTCACCGAGGATCTTGGTGTGAGTGACAAGTCAGCATCTCTACTGGTGACAATAATGGGTATGGTTAACACTGTTGGACAAGTCATGTATGGATTTGTGGGTGACAGGCAACAGGTAAGAGTTAGACACTTCAAACATTTGTAACATTTTCATGCAAGGTGTGTTCATTTGTAAAACTGCATTGTTTAAATTTGTTGTTATCAGTTCCATACTGGTAAAAAGAATGTGACTTGCTTTGTTCTTCCTTTATCAATGGTCACATGTCAGGGGAGATAATTTTGTAATAGACAATAATGAAAAGAGAAATTTAAAAAAAATAATTATTCACTGATTTGACTTGATCACTTAAGAACCTGCTCTATTGATATAAAATATAGTGTCCTTAATTGTCACATAACTTTGGGTGATTATAATCTAAAGAGTTATCTCCCTGAGAATATGTGACCAATTAACCTTTTAACCCTTCAAATATCAGTGTTTAATTTTCAAAACAACAATAAAGGAAAGCTGTTGAATATTTTTAACCTAATTTAACTTGGCACAAACGGCTCCCAGTCAAATTAGTTTCAAAATGTTCAACATCATTTTTCTTAAGTCACAAAGAATTTGTCGTTTCTGGTCTATAATAGTTAACACTTTAACCAATAATTCCCAATTTCTCATTTTCAAGGCAACCATACAGGAAAACTGTTGAATATTTTGAAATTAAATTGACTGGGAGACATTGCTGCCATAGGCAGCAATGTATTCCAGTCAAATTAATTACAAATATTCAACTGAATAAATTTTATGTCGTAAAGAATTTACTTTTTCAGGGATTTGTCAATGAAAGGATTAAAGATGCTCGACACTGATTCATGAATTCTTGCTGTTGATCAAAAGATGTCGAAACCAGCGAACCGCGACATGCAATTAATTGACTTCAATAATAACGTGTTAGAATTATAATAACTTATTGCTTTAATGCTTGAAGTGCCAGTGTCTAGGTATACGGGAACGCTATTGAGTATTCTGAAAGTAATTTGACTGGAACCTGTTGCTGCCATAAACAGAAATGGCTCCCAGTTAAATTATTTTCAAAATATTCAACAAAATATTTCTTGTATCAAGAAAGAATTGCTTGTATCTGGTCTGTGAGGGTTAAAGGGTTAATGGCTTGTAAGATTTTTTTTATTCTCTGAATTTCCTATTTTGACAAACACTATGTTATACAATGGAAGAAGCCAGTTTATCCATCAATCATATGATGCCGTAATCAGGTACATGATGTGCAAGCTGATGTCATAATCAATTACATCATAACTAACTTAATTTACTCTGTCTTAAACGCTTAATAGTATGTCAGGTTGTATAAATTGCATGCCTTTGCTATTTAATTTAACATGGTGTTGAATATTTTGAAACTAATTTGACTCCGCTGTTGCTGCTATAGGCAGCACAAGCGTCCAGTAATATTTGAAAATATTCAACCTGTATGCTTTTCTGGAAGTTAGGATTCAGAGAGTTCAGGGATTGATCAATCCCAACACAGGCAAAGCATGGGTGGAGCTTAGCTAGAGATGGGAGGGGCATAACTAAAACTGGATTCCTCCATTGTTCAGAGTGTTTAACCCTTTCATGATCGAACCAGCCGCACCACCTCTCTGCAATCATCTTGAAGATTGTCCATTTACAAGCCAAGAGAACTCGGAAGACTATTTTTGAAACTTTAGCGCTCGAACTGGGCTGGGTACCAGGCTCATGTACCGAGCCACTCACTCCAATAGTAAATTTTTAGAAATAGTCTTCTTGACCTGCATAAATGGACATTGTCCATTAATTGGACAAAGCTGTTAAAAAAATTTTAATTCTTACCTGAGAATTGGCAATTTGCAGGTGCAGAGAATAAATTTGAGAAAACTGACTAAAATGACTTGCGCGGTAATCAAGCCAATCATTCAGTGGTAGATTTTCTTGAAAATCCTCTTTGCCCTGTAGAATGGTAGATGGACTTTTCTCACATCCTTTGCAGAAGCCATTTTAACCGTCTGAATGCTGAGCTTTTGCAGACGACATGTTCCAGGGGTTATATATCTGGACCTGTTAAATATTTTGAAAAAGATTTGACTGAAAGTTGTTGGTGGCAATATTCAGCAAGTCAGATATTCTTTGCTTTTTGCAATTATTGTCTTATGGCTTGCAGAGGTGAGACAGTTAACCCTTAGCACACTGATGCCAATATTCATCTTTTATGGTGTCAATGGCAAAGAAACTAGTGTACATTTTCCAACAATTTTGGTGGAAGATGTTGCTGTCTACGACAACACCATCCTCCAACAAATTTGTTGAAAAATAAACACCAGTTCATCTTTTACTTTAATTTGAAAATTTAAATTTTGACATCAGAGTGGTAAGGGTTAACAGCTTGACAAATAAAATTGTTTTTTCTTCCAGGTGAACGTTACACTACTCTACTCTATCTCAATAATGCTGTGTGGAATTGCAATTCTCCTCGTTCCCATCTTCAACACATACATTCCAATGGCCATCATCGCGGCAATGTTTGGACTGTTCATAAGTGCTAACTACTCACTGAGTACGATAATGCTCGTTGATTTTGTCGGAATGAATCGGCTGACGAATGCATATGGCATTCTCATGATGATACAGGGTATTGCTAACCTGATTGGACCTCCTATTGCAGGTATGTTTGATGTCTAGTACTGCACTCCGACTCTTTTCTGATCACATATCAGATATCTGCACGGTCATGACGTGAGCGCAAGTAACTTTACACAGCAAAAGGCATTGCCTGTCTTAAATATAATCTGCTAAATGGTCACGTCAGAACCTGTTGCCTAACTTTGGTGTATTAACCCTTTAACACTTAAATTTGTTGAAGAAAGTTTTTTGCGAGAAAGCGAGACATATGTGTCACTTTTCCAACGACGGCGAGGGCATCAACAATGTTAAGTTTTTGCATTTAGCAAAACTTCTCAACTTATATTTCAGGATCAGTTAATCCTATCGCAACTAACCTTGGCTATGTGGTTGCCTATACTGTTAGGAAGCAGCAATATGATACTGAGGCCACAAGATCAAAGACTCTGTTTTTCAATGTTAAGGTCAATGCCGCTGTGACAAATGGGAGACAGGCAAGACATTTAATTCCGCTGAGTTTCCATAGAAAATGTCCATTTGCAGACCAATACTTTTCTCTCTAAGTATGAAAATGGACATTTCTCAAGACCACTGCAGAGGCCATTTTTTTGGCTGATGTGTTGGCTAAAGGGATAAGTGAACCTTTTTATCCCTCTGGTATGAATTCAGGGTGTGGCATGAATTCGGGGTGGCTAGGTTATCGCTATCAGCATATCCATCTAGCCATTTATCTGTTTATTTGTAATAATCTCTTGTCAATACAACTCCTACAATTTAGCTATAACTCCTGGTGTGTGTTACCAGGTAACGCCCTGACGATGTGTATCAGTATGTGCCTTTTTCTATGAAGTCTCAATATTCACCCATGTTTATTCCCATGAAAACTTAAGACTTATCACAATATTTTTGTCCGTGCCAGAATTTGAAGAGTTGTACCTACACTCATAATCTTTGTCGAGTCCATAGTGAAGCGGATGAGCTCGACATATAGTGATCTAAATGACGTCCAGCTTGACAAGAATTAGGCAAATGATAGTTTTTCAATGGACATTTGATTCATCAAGAACTTATCCAATCTTAATAAAACTTTACAGATTTGATCTATATCATGACTGCATCCAGTCTCCATCGTAATTGAAATGATTTTACAAATTTTTACAAATTTTGTACAGGTTTTGGACTTTTATTGTGGACCAAGAATTAGAAAAATGTTAAAGTTTTTCAATGGACTTTTAATTTATCAAGGACTTATCTGATCCCAATAAAACTTTACAGATTACATTTGTTCTGTATCATCATTATATTCAGTTTGCACCAAAATTAAACCGATTTAAAGATTTTTTTCGATACTGTTACATGGTTTGAACATTTGCTTTATCAAGGCGTTATACTACCTTATGCAATCCTTGGTTCATGACACTGCCACACATAATGTGTGATATCCAGAATACCTAAACCTTTCATCAGGTTGGGCGCAGTCCATCTAGGTTTAGTGTATATATTTTCGAGGTATGATTTTGTTTCACTCAAATTCATCCATATTTGGCAGAGTTGCGCTCCATTGAAATTTCTAAAATTTGTCGAAATTTTCTTGTCCTGTGCAGATCTCGAAGAGGTCTGAACCTACACTTACAATTTATTTCCGGTAGATGTGTTAGGTGGAGACGCAGTGTTATGATTTGTGTTTCATTGAAATACATCCATATTCGCCAGTTATCTCCCTTGACAGACATAAAATTTGCAGAAAATATATTTTTGGCTAGATTGCTGGAATAGGCTTATATATATTCAATTCAAATTTGATACATGGATACTCTATGAGATAGCATCATTTGTGACCCTCTTTCATCAAATTCTGTGTGTATTACCCAGGGTTGTTATTACACCGCCAACATCTAACTGTTCAATCACTACTCGCTAAATCCAACCCACCCATATTTACATTGTAGCTCCAGAAAATATTTAGCCGTATATTTTAAGCCTCAGTGTTCAAGAACCTCAACTGCTTTAAACTATGCTAGGCCTCTGGAATAGATTAACTCCCTTAATGTCATACAGACATAGACTGGCACCAGTCTAATGAACTCTGGGACAAACCATCTTGTGTCAAATGTTGTTTTGTTCCCAGAAAGAATTTTCAACTATCTTTTTGGAAAGTTTCGTGAGTGAAGTCTGTGCTTACTAAGTTATGAATATTTGTTCTTGTTTTATTGTATTTATCATGTATTTTAATTACGTTGTAACATGTGTTACCAGTTTTCATGACCTCATTTTGCAAGATTATCATGCTTTTTATGAACTGCTTTTCATGGTTTTTACTACCATAAACTTTGTTTTACATTCATCTAGCCAGTTCATTACTCCCTTCTAAAATTGTTAGCCGCTGAAGGCATTATTTAGACTGATAGTCTATTTTGCTGTCCTTTTTGTTAACAAAGGCTCTGTCCTAAATTCTCACCTCACCGTATCATTTATTTAGAAGTTTTATCTTTGACATAGTCTGGCTGAATGCCTTATTTTGCATTACTTTCTTCGTCTATAGGAGATGGTTATAGCAATGGATAAGGTGAAATGTATGTCTTCTAAGTACGATTGCATGCATATTAGTGAGTTCGTCGGACATGTTTGCATCAGACACACCACTTGCACACCTTCAAGAAGTTTGAGATATGCAAGTGGTGGGCATCTTCGTATTACAAGGGTTATTTTTTATGAATTTTCCATTTAATCTTGTATGGCCTCCGCCAAAAGCTGCCATTATGGCTTCTTTTTCAAAAGATTTGAGTCTTGCGACTGTACTGACAATTTTGTTGAATGAATGGATTAATTCGGCTATAAAAGCATCGCTAGATTCTTCCCAATGGTCTAGTTTTCCTCAAGTGCCAATTTATTGGATGGTTAATCAGGAGGTGATAGCGGTGACCGTAAGGATCATTTGAAATCGGGAAGACCATGCTCGCTAATGTCGCGTTATTAGGTTAGTTATCTATAAAGGGAAGAGGATTATAAAATGCATTCTGGAGCAGTTAGTAAGCCTCCTGATTCTCCTTCAAGAAGCCATGTAAAACTTGGGAAAGGCCACTCGCAATCGACATCTTCAACATTTCAAGTATTGGTGCTGGCCGATATTACCGGTAAAAATCAGAACTAGTCCATAGGGTCAGAATTGGTTCTGATCCCTGTTTTGCATGGCATAAACAAGAAGAAAATCTGTAATCACTTCCGATGGTTAGGCAGGGTCTGATTATGAGCAATGTAACAAGATCCGCTTCCGATGAAAAATTTACATCCAGTGTTACGGATATTCCCTGTTATCAGGATTCCATTTCTGGTCAAATTTCCGCTTTCGGGTTGGTATTTTCTGGTACTGATTTATCCTGATGTCAAGAGGTTTTTTTGTGTTTTCATGATTCTGTGTCTGGTTTAATTTCTGCTTCCAGTTTGCATTCTGCTGTTGAGTTAACTTCCAATGATAGGGATTTTTGCTCGTCTGGTTCCATTTCCGGTCATTTTTCCGCCTCCGGTTTGCATCTTTCCAGTGTTGCTTTACCTTCCTGTGTTAGAGATTGTTTTAGTCATCAGGATTCTGCTTCCAGTTCCGTTTCCGGTTTGTGTCCTTTGTTTCCAGTTTAGATTGTGCTTCCGGTAGTGGTTCTTCCGGGTCTACATCTGTTTCCCATATTCCTTCCTCTTCCACTATTGCTAGTTCCTCCGTTTCCGGTTATCAGACTCCTTCCTCGTCATCTATGGTGTTTATCAGACTCCTTTCTCTTCATCTATGGTGTTACATGTAGATCCATTCTATGGTAGTCTCACTTCCGCTTCCTGTTCAGGCAAGTTGGGGTCAAATTTTTGGCTTCGGCCTCTCTGTTGCTCTCTGTTACCTTCCAGTGTTTATGCTACTTCTGTTCGCCCTCATCCAGCTTTTCCTGATTTGAATTCTCAACAGTTTTTTCATGGTAGGGTGGGGGTGGGGGTGGTGTGTGGCATGATGTTGTCACATGATCAGTTTCTAGTTCATCGTTGGATTCTGAGGATCCTGTTTTGTAGTTTTCTTGTCTTCTGTATGTTTAGGTTATTTCTCAGGGTAGCGTCTCCTTAGTTGATTGTTCAGACGATCCTTCTCTCTGTTTATTTTGTTTTAGATTCTCATGATGTATTTTTTTATGGTTCATCCTTTTTTTCTCCTTTTCATCCTTTCTATCTTTCTCTTTAGTTTGTCGTTTGGTCTTTGATCTATTAGTGTTTTGGGGGATTTTTCCGTTTCCAGTTCTTATAATCTTTCCCCACTTCCAGTTTAAGGTTTCTTCCATTTCTTGGCCCCTTCTTATTCTGGTTTTAGTTCTGGTTCCAGTAGGCTTCGTTCCTGTTCTGGCTTTGTGCATTTTAGGGGCTTGTTCTGGTTCCAGACCTTAGTTTTTATTCATCGTTCGGTTTTAGCTAGTTCTTCTGGTTCTGGTATTCTGCCTACTTCTTTTTCTTCTGTTTTTATTGTTCTTGTCTTATCTGGCTCCTCCTCTTCTTGCAATACGTGATCTACTTCTTTTTATTAGTATAGGGTGTTTACAAATAGGTCGGCTTCATTTGTATTTGATGTAATCTATAGATGGTGTAGTGTTATCATTGCGATTATTCTCACATTTCATTAGTTTTGCGATTTACTTTACGCTTTTGGGATTGTAATATTTGTATCATCGTAATCATTATCTATCTTGCGCATCTTATGTGAGCTTCCTAGAGAATATGGGTATATTTATTGTGGCATATAGTGATCGATTAAAGACATTCACATCTCTCAGTCTATGTTATAGGAGGAAATAATTTAGTCAGAACATTTTGATAGCTTTTGCTAAAACTTCTAATCAACTCTTAGTCAAGTTATGTCTTGAATCGATGAATTGTTGATAAATTCTGATTATTGTCGATCTGATTAGACTGTTACTGCTATGTTCTAACGCTTGAAATTTGTGTGTGTTCATGTGTAGTATTTTATTTTCTTGTGCTTATTAATCTAGTTCGTGTAATTATTCTCAGCTTTACTAAGCCTATTTATTACACTCCTTTTGCATATAAAGTCAGACTTGTTCTAATAATCTCCATACGCATGATTTGGGAAGGATTTGTGCATATCGGTTTATCGGACCTTTTCCTTTCCGATGTTATTATTATCTAATCTTAGCAAGTTGAGTGTTAAATTGCACATAGATTCTCCTGCTATATCATCCAACTCAAGATGTGCTAGCTCTATATTATACACACAAGATTTTGTTTAGTCGCCACAGTAAATTAGATCGCTTCTTATGTTTGAGGATTAGATCTCGCCCTCATTTCAGAGTTTTGGAAATACCCTGCATCCTGAATCATTATATCCATAGAATTGATAAATTCGAGATCACATCACGTTCAAATGCGTATATTTCGAGATTAATTAATTAACAGCAGATTCAGTTTCTGAATGCAATTTGTAAACATTCTCGAGTCATACGAATGTAACTGAAAAATTAGATCCTATTTAGCATTCTTCTTGTGGACATTATCTAGAATATTTGTTGTATGAATTAAAATTTTGTACGCATCATGCTAATCTTTTAAAATAGATGTTTCCAATAACGTGTACTATTATTATCGAATTTTGCAATTTTTAGGATTATGACACCAGTTTTCAAACTGTCATGTCTACATTCAGATGACTCTATTTTAGTATTCATAAATTGTTCAGTGACAGCAAGGATTTTTTCTAATGAATCTATTATTCATGGCTACTATGGTGATTGTTATCCCATGTATGATCATGATGGGTTAGTCTTTCCATCTGTATCTAATGTTTCTTCAGAATCAGTCTAAGTGTGTGTGTGTGTGTGTGTGTGTGCGTGTGCGTGTGCTTGTGTGTGTGGGCTGGTGTTTTCTGTTAGTATCAGTTATTGAACTATTTAGAAGTGTCAGTCATCCTAGTCCTTTTAATTTGGGCTGCCTAGAAGGTCTTCCTCATTGGTTAGAACCTCTGAAGGGTTGGAAGTTTTCTATACGACTCATCAATTTGTCAGTAGTTAACCATATCAGCTGTTATGAGGGATCTAGATCCTCTATTCTGTGTACAGAAACTTGGTATTTTCTTCTATGGTATAGGAAACCTCTAATGTTTCTTGTGTCAAATATTGTTTCTTGCATAATGATCTTCCTATATGATCATCTATTTAATCAGCGCAATTTTGCTCTCTTAGTATGTTGTCTTTAGATTTTAACAGCCAAGAAACATTTTTCTTCTTTTTGTCCGTCCCATGTATATCTTTTGAGTTAGTTTTATCGATCAGATGTTCGTGTTCGTATCTCTCTTTTCAGAAGCCAAGGCTTTGGCAGTGGGTTAGAGTTAGGGTGTTATCTGTTATCTGTGTCTTAGTCCTGTTAGTGTTTGCATTCCCTCCGTCTTTTCTCGTTTTACTAATATCGAATAAAGTTTAGGAATAGGTTTCAAGATTGGTCTCGTTTCCCCCCTGTAACCTAGGAGATATTGGCTTGCAGTTTTGCTAGATCTGTTATTGAACATTCATCATCATCTCCCTTTTGTCTGGATCTGGTATCATAAGTCAGGGGGAAGTGTCTTCATCTGAATCCAGATTTTTAATTCCTTGAGCATGGAAAATTTAGAGTCTACAATCTCTTTGGTCCAAATTTCATTTAATTTTATCTTAAAAGATTTTTTCATTGGGTCAGATAGGATGCACCAGAAGAGCATTCATGAGTTGTTTCTTTAATTTTCTTTATATGGGGCATAATTTGTTTTCGTGCTTTGAAGTTATCAATTATTTCTGTTAAAGGTTTTCAGTTTCTCTCTGAATTCTTTTTTTACCGTGTCTTTTTAATCTGATCCAAAGGATTCTAGGATTTTAATGTTATGTTCAGGGTAGAGGTAACATTTGTCACCCTGTTGTTTATCTTTTATACTTGTGAAATCCTGCTCAGGTTCTTTTAGTTTTGGCAGGAGAGTTTCTTGAACCTTTTGGCTCTGTATATTTAATGTTATTAGCTCTTATTTATGCATTTCTAGTTGCGGTAGTCTTGGTAATGAGATGTTATGGTATGTAAGTTCTCCATACCGATTATAATAAGATAAGATTGCTGGAGAAGGTTACATTTTTTGGAAAATTCTAGAAGTGTTTTTCTTAGTTAAACCGTTTTCATCCAGCGCTACTGATTGTTCTTAAGAGTATCACTTGTCCTTTCATGGTCTGGTAAACTCTGATGTTTGGTTAGAGTTCTTATAATTATAAGATACACTTTTCTGTTAAAAGGATGATTCCTTCACATTATAGGGTCACTTACGCGAAAGAGGTATCCATATTTGTGAGATCATTATTATTTATATTATCAGATTTACATGTAGTTGATTTTGAGTTCCTTTTGTTTATTTTGTAGTCACAAGAGTGATGTTGCATTAATTGCACCTTTTGTTTATTGATATTTATTCTGGTTTACTGTGTTTTATTTAACCGTCTTTTAAGGGTTCTCAAATCTACACACACTGGTTGGTTTTGAAGTGAGGCACTCGCCAATTCTAGCAAGTAGTGTTTGAATGGTTAGATGTTAGTGGTGTAATAACAACGACAACAGACCCATGTTAGGGTTGTTCTGTGGTTTTATTAACCACCTAAACATAGTTACCATTCACTCACTACAACGTGACCCTCAACCACCCCGTGTGGTAATGATTTAGAACTATTTCTGTCCAGTAGAGAAATTGATTGTGAAGAACAGCTTCATGTTGGAAGTAGGAGTATGCTTTTGTGTATGTGCAGTGACACAGGTTTGTCACAGATCATTAGACTGGTGCGAGTCCATGTCTGCATGACATTAAGTAGTCAATCCATTCTGGAAGCCCAGAATACGATAGAGGAGTTGAGGTTCTTGAGTACTGAAACTTAAAAGATAAAGTTAAAGGGGGGGTGGGGATGGGGCGTGTTGGAAAACTGTTGTATATTTTGAAATTGATTTACTGGAAGCCAAGGCAGTAGCACCAGCTAGCTGTCAAATTGTTTTCAAAATATTCAACAGCGATTTATGCTGTAAAAATTTACTTTTTCAGGTATTTATCATTGAAAGGGTTAATCTTGAGTAGATTTGAACCTACACATGCAATTCTTTCTCACTCGAATATAATTAGGTGAACATGCAGTGTAGTGTCATGATTTCATTTGTCATTGTCCGATTTTTAGCTCACCTGGCCAGAATGGCCAAGTGAGCTTATGCCGTGGCGACCGTCCATTGTCCGTCCATCGTCCGGCGTCTGTCTGTCAACCTTTTCTTTAAACGACTTCTCAAGAACCACTGGGCCGATTTTAATTACATTTGGCAGGAAGCATCCTTAGGGCATATAGATTCAAGTTTGTTCAAATGAAGCCGATCAGCCAATTGGGTCGGCGGTCATCTTGGATTTTGGCCGATTTTTCAAAACGTCTTTAAAAATCTTCTCCGAAACTGCTTGGGGTATTCATGCAAACCTCATAAAATATGATCTAGGGCAAGAGCTGAACCAAGTTTGTTGAAAGGAACTTGATTGGTCAAATGGTTCGACGACCATCTTGGTTGACCTAGTTGTAAAGAAAACGACTTCTCCAGAACCACTGAAGGGATCGGGCCGAAATTTGGCAAATATAATTAGGGATTAAGGGCCATTAAAGTTTGTTCAAGGGAAGTTGATCAGTCAAAAAACATGGCTGCCATGGGCGAATCAAAATATAGCGTGTTTGGCAACCATATTGGAGTTTTGTATTTGATGGATTTTGATGCCGAAATTGGTTTTATATGTGTTTTGGAGTAGTCTGATCTCAAATTTGCAATTTTTGAAACTGTCGGATAAACGGTTTGGTGTCCATCTTGGATCATTCTCCTGCCAAAAGCTCCCATACTAAAGCAATGGAAATTTTTTAATGTTTTATTCTCAGGAACTGCTGGGCCGATATCAGTTATATTTGACAAGAAGCATCCTTAGGGCATAGAGATCCAAGTTGTTCAAATGAAGCCGATCGGCCAATTAGGCCGGTGGCCATCTTGGATTTTGTTCGATTTTTAGAAACGTCTTTAAAAATCTCTGAAACCACTTTGGGGGATTGATGCAAACCTCATAAAATATGATCTAGGGCAAGAGCTGAACCAAGTTTGTTCAAAGGAATGGCAAATGATTCGGCGGGCATCTTGGTTGACCTAGTTGTAGCGAAAATGACTTCTCCAGAACCGGTGAAGGGATCGGGCCGAAATTTGGCAGATATGATTAGGGACTAAAGGCCATTAAAGTTTGTTCAAGGAAGTTGATCAGTCAAAAAACATGGCCACCATGGGCAATCAAAATAAAGCTGGTTTGGCATCCATATTGGATTTTTTATTTGATACATTTTGATGCCAAAATTGGTTTTATGTGTTTTTGGGTAGTCTGATCTCAAATTTGAAATTTTCAAAACTTTCGAATAAACAGTTTGGCGGCCATCTTGGATCATTTTCCAGCCAAAAGCTCCCATACTAAAGCAATGGGAAATTTAAAAAATTTTCTCGCGAACTACTGGGCCGGTTTCAATTATATGTGGCAGGAAGCATCCTTAGGGCTTAGAGACTCAAGTTTGTAAAAATGAAGCTGATTGGGCCGGTGGCCATCTTAGATTTTGTCTGATTTTTAGAAGCGTCTTTAAAAATCTTCTCCGAAACTGCTTGGGGGATTGATGCAAACCTCATGAAATATGATCTAGGGCAAGAGCTGAACCAAGTTTGTTCAAGGGAACTTGATTGGCCAAATGGTTGGGTGGCCATCTTGGATGGCCTGGTTTTCATGATATTGATGACTAAGGGCCGTTAAAGTTTGTTCAATGGAAGGTCATGCATAAAGAAACATGGCCTTAGTTTTCTTGTTACAAGTCTGCTCAACTTATTAGAGTTCTACTTATTGTTAATGAGCATTCTAGTTGAAATGCCTATGGTCCAGGTGAGCGATCCAGGCCCCTTGTTTTGTTTTTGTCAGGTCTTGTTAAAAATATCAAAAACCAGGATATTAACCCTTTAACACTCAATCTGGCCAAAATTGGATTCTACAGTGGTCTTAAGAAATGTCTATTTGCAGACCAAGAGAAGGCTTTTTTGAAAATTGACTTGGAATCACTGGTGTGATAATAATTGGCCCAGTAACTCCAGTGATAAGTTTTCAAAAATAATCTTCTTGGTCTGCAAATGGACATTTTTAATGACAAAATTACAATTTTCATAAACAACTTTCAGGATTGAATGGTAAAACTCTTTAGCCCTCGAATTTCAATTTTCTCAGAGAAAATGTCCATTTGCAGACCAAAAGAAGACTATTTTTGAAAATTTGCCACTGGAATGACTGTCTTGGTTATCGAGCCAATCATTCCAGCGGTAAATTTTCAAAAATAGTTTTCTCTTGCCTGCATTAGCGTGTGCATGCGTGCATATGTGCATATATGTCCTTGTCCTCAGCAGTGTGTGTGCATGCGTGCGTGCATGAGTATATGTCCTTGTCCTCAGCCATGTGTGTGTGTGCGTGTGTGCATATGTGTGTGCGTGTAGAAAATGTCATGCATTAGTGTAAGTTACTTAACGCTATGCAGTGAACATTGTGACCTATGATAAGTAATAAGAGTAAATAAATGAACAAATACATAACAGGATATATACAATAACAACAACTGTAGCTGCATTAACCCTTTAACACTTATATCAGCCAAAATGGCTTCTACAGTGGTCTTAAGTGGTCAATTTGCAGACCAAGAGAAGACTATTTTTGAAAATTTACCACTGGAATGACTGGCTCGATAATCAAGCCAGTCATTCCAGTGCTAAACTTTCAAAGATAGTCTTCTCTTGGTCTGCCAATTGACAATTTCTTTGAAAATATTCCAGTTTTCTTGAATAAATTCAAGGCTTAAAGGGTTAAGCATGATATGTATGAGGACTGGTAGAGTGTGACTGGCGTTTATGTGTAACACATGAATGGCAGAATTTTATTCCTATCACTATCGTGCTTTTGTTGCAAGTTTTTGGCAGCTTTGTCAGACATGTAAACAATTTGACCGAGTGAGAAACCAGCTATCTGACACCACAGAAATGAATGATGACGCTAAGCACCTGTGGAGCACTGAGAAGTGGAGGAAGAGCAGAATCTTGGGTTCCCTCCTCTGCAGTTCACTATACCGACATTGGAACTCGCCATGTAACAAGAAATATCACCTTCCAGTCCTTTTCCAAATTGTGGATTTGTGGCTCTAAAATCTCCATGAAAGTCAAGATGTAACTATATTACGCTACATGTGGTTACATAATGCAATACAATGGACCTTTCCTCTGTATCCATCCATCATGTGTCGTCATAATCAACTATGTGGCGTATCGAATGACATCACAATCAATGACATCATGAATGACATAGATAAATACGTCATGAAGGCATAGTTGAAGACGGACTATGCGTTGTTGTGTAAATTGTATTTCTTTAGCATTTAATAAATATCCTGTTGATATTTTGAAACTAATTTGGCAGCAACAGCACCCAGTCAAATTAGTTACAAATTACAAATGACAAATTTGGACATGTTTTTTGAATGGCAGAAAAGACACCTGGTTGGAAAGCACTAGAATATGCAGTCATTGATGCCAACGGGTGTCACGCACCCAAATGATGCCACTATATCAACATGCTAAGTGCTTTGTGATCAGACCTCAAAGAACGTAATCTAGGACCACTAAAGCGAGAAATAACCTAAAAGAGTTTAAGACGCTCGCAGTGGACAAGATACAGTGGAGAAGGTTGAAGAAGAAAAAAAACTGATTGCAGCTGAAAGAAGTTTTCACTTCTTTAGCTGCAGAACACAGTCACTCATCGTCGTCGTCATCGTCGTCGTCGTCGTCGTCGTCGTCGTCGTCGTCGTCGTCGTCGTCGTCGTCATCATCACAGACCAACTTATATATTAGATGCAAGTCGCAACTAGAAATTGTCAGAACCATCTATTGGTTCATCTATTCATTTCTGGAGGATAACTATATTACTGAGGTGAATGGTGGGTTCTGATCTATCGCTCAAACATCTGATGTCATGATCAAATAGATGTCACATGTTAGCTGATGTCACAATAAAAACGACGTACAGGATAGCTTTATTACGAAAATCAAAGTCTCACAAAGTGTACGAATTGTATGTCTTTGATAAATTTACAAATTAATAAACATTCTGTTGAATATTTTGAAACTAATTTTACTGGGAGCTGATGCTGAGATTCTTATGTGTGTAGTTACCTAGAGATTTAGACCTGGGAAGTCAGCTCTCAAACTTTAAATTATTTTGAATACTTATAAAAATGTGGGCAGAGTTTAGCTAGAAATCTATAGGGTATAGCTAGAAATGAGTGGGATATAGCTAGAAATGTGTGGAGTATAGCTAGAGATGTGTGGAGTATAGCTAGAAATGTGTGGTGTATAGCTAGAAATGTGTGGAGTATAGCTAGAAATGTGTGGAGTATAGCTAGAAATGAGTGGTGTATAGCTAGAAATGAGTGGGATATAGCTAGAAATGTGTGGAGTATAGCTAGAAATGAGTGGTGTATAGCTAGAAATGAGTGGTGTATAGCTAGAAATCTATAGGGTATAGCTAAAAATGAGTGGGATATAGCTAGAAATGTGTGGAGTATAGCTAGAAATGAGTGGTGTATAGCTAGAAATGAGTGGTGTATAGCTAGAAATGAGTGGTGTATAGCTAGAAATGAGTGGGGTATAGCTAGAAATGTGTGGAGTATAGCTAGAAATGAGTGGTGTATAGCTAGAAATGAGTGGTGTATAGCTAGAAATGAGTGGTGTATAGCTAGAAATGAGTGGGTTATAGCTAGAAATGTGTGGGGTATAGCTAGAAATGTGTGGGGTATGGCTAGAAATGTGGGGGCTATAGCTAGAAATGTGTGGGGTATAGCTAGAAATGAGTGGTGTATCTATAGCTAAAAATGGATCCATACATATACATAAAATCTGGTAGGGAAATAACTTGCGACAAGAGTCATGATTACATTTCAGAAAAATAAATAAAGTTTCGGTATAAATTTTACAAACTTGTACCACCTTTGAATTCTGTTTATCACATTAATTTCAAAATAACTGACTAATTTTTGTTTCAGGTTTAATGTCAGACATTTCTGGTACCTATGACAACAGTTTCTATGGTGCGGGGGCATTCATTGCGCTGTCTGGTAGCATGATGTTGTTGTGTCTGGTACTGAAGTATTACCAAAGTCGTCAGGACGATAAAGAATCCCTGGCTGGACACAGTGTTAATGATCTCTCCCTAACTATCAATGATAGCGATGCCACCGCTGGCGGAAGCAAAGAATACATCACTCAACCACTAGTTACCTCAGCCGCTTCCTGTGAGGAAAAACTTCTCGTCGTTGAAATTGAAACAGTCTTGTAATCCTTCTTTCTCATCTTAGATGTTAGAGAGCTAGGTGTTTGAAAGCATTATGCCCATCGTGTGAGGGTGGATTTGACCCCACTTTCAGCGATACTTAACTTAACTCAAATGCTGTAATATACTCTGATATATCACTGCATATAGATTCCATATCAATTACTTTCAGAGATGTTCCTTTATTTCTGTCACAATAATTAACTTGTAATTGATGGATCTGATCTGTCACTCAAGTATATGATGTCATCATCAATTACATCTCACGTAGGCTGATGTCACAATCAAAATGCATAATGAATGACGTATATATCTCCGTCAAAAACATTGAAAAGTCCCAAGTGTATGAATTGTATGTCTTTGATGGATTTACCTGGAATAAACATTCTGTTGTATATTTTGAAAATAATTTTACTGGATGCTGCTGCTGTATAGGCAGCAACAGTTCCCAGTCAAATGTGTTTCAAAATATTCAACAGCTTACCTGTATAGTTACTTTGAAATTGCGATTCTAGGCATTCAGGATTCAATGGATATAAATTGATTCCAACACGCGGGGGAAAGAAGTGGGTGGAGCTTAGCTACAAATGTGCGGGGCATGGCTATAAAATGGATCCCTCTATTATACTGTTATGTATTTTGTAGCAGAATTTGACTGGAAGTTGTTGCTTCCAAAAGCAACAAGACCTTCCAGTTCAATTAATTTCAAAATATTTAATAACATTCCTGTACATCTAAATGTTTGCTTCTGCAAAACTAGATTGAGCCTAATTATGATGTGACAGTTCAAGCATGCTGCCACGGTCTTTTTCTGCTTGGTGGAAAATTAACTCATGGCTGTTTTCATAGAATGGAGAAATGTCATCGTTTAATCCTTTAGTGACTAAATTTGTTCAAAAAATTTAAATATTTACTTTTTGAATGTCCATTTGCAGGCCAAGAGAAGATTATTTTTTGAAAATTTACCACTGGAATGACTGGCTCTGTTATCAAGCCAGTCATTCCAGTGGTAAATTTTCAAAAATAGTCTTCTCTTGGCCTGCAAATGGACATTCCTCAAGACCACTACAGAGGCCGTTTTTGGCCGGCTTCGTCGTGAAAGAGTTAACAACTAAAAACTTAATATCTTTTCTATGGTGGCGTGATGACATGACAGAAATCAGAAAATGCAACATCATTTTTTTTACGGGGTTATATAGAAATACAGTATAGCTCAGAAATAACATTAAATGTTTCCAAAATTAAATAAAGCTTACCATTGGATATTTCTGGACTTAATTAATGATTGGTAGCCGTTGCTGCCAGGGGAACCTATGGCTTCCAATCAAACTAATTCCAAAATATTCAATAGACCATTTCTTACATCGTGTTCAAAATTGTACTAACAAACATATTTCTGATTTTGTTTTGGAAACATTTTAACTTATGCGGTGTACTGTAGTATAATATGAGCTGAGTTTTCCTTTAACTGAATCTGTCTGTTTGCAATGGCAATCACCCTTCCAACCCTGAAATCCACACCGTTAGGGCATTTCAAGGCCACTATATAACGGGTCAAATTAATTTTTAATTAGTCAAAAACTATTTATATAATTTAAATTGGATAATTTTTTTTTCTATGGGTAGAGCCCACTCCCCCTCCCCTCACCACCTACCCCCTCAACATTTGGACTAAAATTTGATGCCTACCATACAGTGATATGCTGATGTTTTATTTTTCAGCATACAAGCTGCATAGTAATAAGGGCCAAATTATGTTTACTATAAATATTTTATTTATCTGGGTTCAGTTCAATAAGATTTTTAAGTGCACTGAGATAGGCCTATGCTTGTATGAAATATAACAGTGTTTATAGAACATATATAGCTATTGAATGAGAAAATAACAGTATGTAACCATCTGCCTGCTGAGTTTTTACAGATGAAATATTCCAGGAGTTATATCTCTGGAGCAGCTAAATATTTTGAAAACAATTTGAATGAAATTTGTTGCTAAGCCACCAAGAAATTTCAGTCAAATTGTTTTCAAAGTATTCAGCTAGTCAACAGTTTTTGTTCATTGATATTATAGTCTGGTGGCTTGCAGCAGCGCAACAGTTAACCCATGAAACACTGACATTTAATATTTCAAACTACCATCTTCATGCGTATAAGATATAACTAGTGAGAATTTTAGAACCAATGTTGCTGAAAGATGTTGCTGTCTAAGACAGCAACAGCTTCTTGCTGCATAAGACAGCAACAGCTTTCAGCAACACATTGATTCCAAAATACACACCGATATTTATTCTACTGAATCTGTTGGGACCTGTAACCTTTTTTGCGTCGGTGTGATCATGGTTAAAGCAAGTTAAACATTTGCCATGGGTGAGTGAGTGAATAGACCTTTCCCACATTAGCGTATTTTGGGAAAATACCTTCCCGGAATGCATCGCTCATACCACCTCCGGCTGGTAACCGCGATGGCAAACAGCATTACTTTACTATGGGAATCAGATACAGTGCACTTTAGGCAGTGCATATGAAAAACTATTTTCATAATATTTTTGAAGTCATACATCATTGGAAAGCGAAGCCAATTTTCTATGCATTTCTGTATTAGTTTTTATAGTTTTGTAAAATTTAATACAGTTGATTGCAATTTTAATATACCCCCTATTGTCCACTTGGTTTAATGAATCTAAGTCGAATAATTCAGTGAAAACGTTACAAAAATATAAAGAATAATGCATTAATGTTTCGGCAATTGAATGCGCTTTCCAGTGATATATGATTTTAATAATATAAGGATTTTAGTTTATCATAGGAACGGTTTAGATTGCGGTGTATTTTAGTTGACACATAACTCAACGCGGGTCAGTGGCTTGTTGGCGGTGATACCAGTCAGCAGTTTTGCTCTGAGCCTTGATTTAGGGCAGTCCCGGCGTAATGACGTCAATGTGGGAAAGGTGTATTTGGATAAGTTCAATTCACTGTATCGGCGCTAACATTTTGCAGTGGTGTTAATGTTCTACCATACCAACTACAGCACAAAGAATGCTATCTTTCAGTGATGTGTGAATATGCTAACGCGCATAGATATGAATAAAATTGGGATTGCATAAGATTAACATTGGGCAGGTGGGCTGGAACTTTATTGTATGCACTGGAATACTAAAAATAGAACCAGATCTATGCATTATATAAGTGCACATGTACTTAACATTAAATTCTTTAAATGACACTATTCAGGCCAATTTATTTTCTTCAATACTGCAGACCAAATATTGTAATTTGTGTAACGATCCTACTTAAATTATCTTCAATAAGTGGGCATTTACATTGAATTACCATGATTTTGTAAAAGTTAATTTGTATATGAATTTCGATCTTAGTTCCGGCCAGTTAGACGAACCAATGTTTGTTGGCAAAAAATGTATACACTCTTAATGAATCTTAAAAAAAATATAGCAAAACTAAAATAATTATTAGCTCACCTGGCCAGAATGGCCCAAGTGAGCTTATGCCATGGCAACTGTCCATCATCTGTCTGTCCGTCCGGTGTCCATCAACTTTTTCTTTAAGCGACTTCTCCAGAACCACTGGGCCGATTTCAATTATATATGGCAGGAAGCATCCTTCAGGCATAGATATGTAAGTTTGTTCAAATGAAGCCGATCAGCCAATTTGGCCGCTGGCCATCTTTGATTACGGCTGATTTTTAGAAATCTCTAAAACCGCTCGGAGAATCGATTCAAAATTCATGAAACATCATCTAGGGTAATAGCTAAGACAAGTTTGTTCAAGAGAACTTGATTGAGGAAATAGTTCGGCGGCCATCTTGGATGACCTAGTTTTCGTGAAAACAACTGAAGGGATCAGGCCAAAATTTGGGAGATATGATTAGGGACTAAGCGCCATTAAAGTTTGTTCAAGGGAAGTTGATCCATCAAAAATCATGGCCGCTGTGGGCCAATCAAAATGTAGCATGTTTGGTGGCCATACTGGATTTTTTTTTGTGTTGGGGGGGGGGGGGGGGGGTTTGTGTGTATTCAAATTTCAAATTTGCGATTTTCGAAACTGTCAGATAAACAGTTTGGCAGCCATCTTGAATAATTTTCCCGCCAAAAGTTCCCATACTAAAGCGATGGGAAATTTAAAATGTTTTCTCGAGAAACAGTGGGCCGATTTCAATTATATTTGGCAGGAGCAATCCTTAGGGCATAGAGATTCAAGTTTGTTCAAGCGAAGCCGATTGGCCAATGGCCATCTTGGATTTTGGCAGATTTTTAGATATATCTTTAGAAATCTTCTCCGAAACTGCTTGGGACATTGATTCAAAACTCATGAAATATGATCTAGTGAAAGAGGTGAACTAAGTTTGTTCAAGTTGATTAGCCAAATTGTTTAGCAGCCATCTTGGTTGACCTAGCTTTCTCATAAGCGACTTCTGTAGGCCTGGCCAAAATTTGGCAGGTATGATTAGTGCTGAAACGCAATTAAAGTTTATCCATTGAAAGTTGATATGTAAAAAAATATGGCCGCCATGGATCAATAAAGATTTAGCGTGTTGACGTCCATCTTGGATTTTCTGAAAAAAATCATAATCATTTACTAAAACTTGGCTAAACCTTCACAGAAATTAGATTGGTAAATTTTTCCAGTGGTCATCTCGTTTTGTTCATTTGTGCCAGTGGCCAATAATTCCAGGTGAGCCATACAGTCCCTTTGTGCCTCGTGTTTGCCTTAGGCAGCAATGGCTTCCAGTCAAATTATCAAAATATTCCACAGGTTCGCTGTATAATTGTCCTGAATTTGAGATACATGTAAAATGAGTTCATCAGTGAAAGGATGAAGGTCTATGATGTCTAGTATTATAAGTTAACTGTGGTGAAAAACAGCAGGTAACATACTTTTTTATATTCAAATCTCCAGTCATGTTAATCCTTTAACACTGCAGCTTGTCAAAAATGGCTTTAGTAGTGGCCTTGAGAAATGTCCTTTTGCAGACCAAGAGAAGACTATTTTTAAAAATTGACCACTAATGACTGGCCCGATAACCGAGCCAGTCATTCCAGTGATAAATTTTCAAAAATACAGTAGTCGTCTTGGTCTGCAAATGAAATTTTCCATGACAAATTGGAAATATTCTGAAAGAAAATTTCAGGATTAAAGGTTTAAAATATGAAATTCACACACATTCTCCAAGCATGATAATACATGTATTATTGAAATCATTAATTCCTCGGACTTAAACCGTACCACACTGATGTCAGATTTTTAAATTTTCAAATTAAATTAAAAGACAGTCGAAGACAGCAACATTGTCCATCAAAATTGTTGAAAAATGTATACCAGATTCTTTGCTATTGGCATGGTAAAAGATAGAATATTGACATCAGAGTGCTAAGGGTTAATGACTGACATTTTTGATTGACAGATTATATTTATAACCTTATATACCGAGTTGAAGTGCCAGTACTTATGTAACAAAGGCTAAAATTCCTAAATCTATGTAGTCATTGCATCATTTTAATTAATATACCAAGCTTAAAAGTGCCAATATTTATTTGACAAAGGCTGAATCTATATGGTCATTGTTTCATTTTAATTCGATTCTAAATTTGATTATGAAAACAGTAATATTAACAGATGTTGATACTGTTTTTAGCTTTGTATCTTTGTTTAAATAAGTATGTACTTAGGTATACCATTTTGTTATATTGTTAAGTGCTATTGTTAATGTGATGTTTACAAAATCAATGGTGTCCGGTTTGTATAAATAATCTTTTATTTAAGCAAGTGTTAACTCTCGTGTTGTCAATAGTCGTTAACTCTTACCACTCTGATGTCAGAATTTTTAATTTTCAAATTAAATTAAAATATGAACTGGTGGACATTTTCCAACAAATTTGGTGGAAGATGGTGCTGTCGAAGACAGCAACATGGTCCACCAAAATTGTTGAAAAATGTACACCAGTTCCTTTGCTATTGACAGGAGAAAAGATAGAATATTGACATCGGAGTGGTAAGGGTTAGGAAACTATAGCTACTTTACGGTGAATGTCCATTTCTAGGCTAAGAGTCATTCCTGTGGAAAGTTTTCAAAGATGTTCTCTTGGTGTGCAAATTGCCATTTCCAAAGACGATCTCAAAAGCTGTTGTCGGTTACCTTGACAGTTAAATTGTTAATGTAATGCAGAAAACATTCAATTACTCATAGATAAATAGTTTAATTGTTAAATTACTATTCCAATAGTAAGTCTTCAAAAATACTCATCTTTTGGACTGCAAATGGACATTTTCTATGAGAGAAATATATATATTCCCTTGACCGAATTTGCCTATTAACCCCTTAACACTCAAGCCTGGCTTCTGCAGTTGTCTTGGAGAATGTCTATTTGCAGATCAAGAGAAGACTATTTTTCTAAATTTACTGCTGGAATGACTGGCTTGATAACTGAGGCAGTCATTCCAGTGGTAAATTAAAAAAAAATTGTCTTCTCTTGCTCTGCAAATGGACATTTTCTGTGAAAAAATTGAAATTGTCTTGAAGAAATTTGATGATTATGTTGTTAATGTTATCTCTCTTGAAACATGTAACCCTTTGACATCAGTGTGCTAGGCATATTTTAAAGCAATTATTCACTAAATACATATATTATTATATTCCTTATTTGTATGATAAAATCCTTTATTTAATTATAATAATATATTATATTATTTATTTACCTAGATTTGCTTTTTAAAGGGTAAATCCTTACATTCCTTGTCAAAATGTGTGTTGGGCAATATTGAAGTTTAACCCTATCAAGACGAAGCCGGCCAAAGCGAGCCTCTGTAGTGTTCTTGGGAATATCTGTTTGCAGGCCAAGAGAAGACTGTTTTTGAAATTTACCACTGGAATGACTGGCTCGATAACAGCCAGTCATACCAGTGGTAAATTTTCAAAAATAGTCTTGGCCTGCAAATGAACATTCAATAAGTAAATATTTTAATTTTTTTAACAAATTTAGTCATTAAAGGGTTAAAACAATCTTCACCTAGTCATGCAGTTAATCCTGTCCAAAGTAATCACTCTGGAATTGGCTGCTATTAAAATGTCCTCAATCACGCCAAAATGTTTGAAAATTAAATTGTTATAATTGTGGAATTTAGAGGTTTAAATTTTGTACCTTAGTGTAATGAAACGAAATAAATCTTAACATATGTAGATTTCATTCCTTGATTTATGGATATGGGTATCTATTTCAATTTCAGTACTTAAAAAAAATTGTATGAATTTAATTATACAGAATGAAATTATCATAAGTTAAGATTTGTTTTGTTTCATTACATTGAGGTACATCAGTTAAAGATTCGATTTTAATGAAAATCACCAAAAATATAGGTTTTAATCATTTTATGAATTAAAAACAATTAAGCAAATTTTCACATTCAATATTAATACTTTGGTTAAAATAAAAATTCACACTAGGAAGGCATCATGTGAATCGTCAACTACATGTTTTCAGAATCAAAGAAAGCAGTGTCTAATGGGCCTTTCCACCTTAGCCATCCATCATATGACATCATAATCAACTACGTGACATGAAGAACGTAGATAAGTACGTCACAAATGGATAGTTGAAGACAGACAATGCATTGGTGTACGAATTGTATGTCTTTGCAATTTAAAAAATATCCTGTTGAATATTTTGAAACTAATTTGGCAGACAGCAACAGCACCCAGTCAAATTAGTTACAAAATATTCGACAACTTAACTGTGTAGTTTTCAGGAAATTGATAGTCAGGGCATTTGGGAATCGATCAATCCCAACACGACAAACTGTGGGTGGAGCTTAGCTAGTGATGGGCGGGGCATAGCTAAAACTGGAAAGGTCCGTTAAGTTATGAAGTGGAACATTAGCTCTGAATCACCTACAAATATAACAAACACAGGTTTTTGTCCTATCTCATTAATATTAATATGGCGCTGTTGGAATGAGCTATAGTGAGCGATCAATCGCGTCAACAAAATATAATTCACACGATGACCTCGTACCACAACTAGCATTCGTGCGATGACGTCATTCTTTGATTCTCATGAAGAAAGTGCTTTTCCATGTTGAAATTTACTATTTAGGAGCTCGAACATATGCGAATAATATATTTAATTTTAATTAAATTATACAAAACCATTATTTGGCACGCTTTGACCCTTATCCGATTGTGTTCCCCTTTACGTCTCTAAATGTATACTATTTTAACCTATTTTTATTTTCAAGCATTCTGGTGTGATTATGGGCCTTTAAACCTGCTGGTCTATTAATACAAGCTACCCAGATAATGCAGCTTACTGGGCTGATGCTGGGCCGTACTCGATACTGTGTATCAGCCCAGGGTTGGCCCAGTAAGCTGCGTTATCAGGATAGTTGCTATTTGAAATACATTTCTGATCAAAAGGTGGTGTTTTTTAACCCTTTAACCCTTAAATTTGTTCAAGAAAATCTCAATTTTCTCATAGAAAATGTCCATTTGCAGACCAAGAGAAGACTATTTTTGGAAAATTTACCACTGGTATGACTGGCTCAGTTATCGAGTCAGTCATTCCAGTGATAAATTTTCAAAAATAGTCTTCTCTTGGTCTGCAAATGGACATTTCTCAAGACCACTGCATAAGCTATTGAGTGTTAAACAGTTAAGAAATGTAAACAATAGAGACCACATTACTATACGTCGTATAATGAATGTTAGTCTTACTCTATGCATTTTCCACAGGAAGCCTAGTTAACACGTTAATTGTAGTGTTTCGATTTCAAGATAACTACCAGGTATACAGGTGAGATGTTGAGTAGTCTGTCACTGGTGTACAAGTTGTATGTCTTTGATAGATTTATAATTTAATAAACATTCTGTTGAATACTTTGAAAATAATTTGACTGGGAGCTGTTTCTGTCATTGGCAGTAACAGCCCCCAATCAAATTAGTTTCAAAATATTCAACAGCTTACCTTTATAGTTACCTTGAAATTTAGGTTCTGGGAAATCAGGTTTCAAATCGATTCCAAGGTGCGTAAAAATTGGGCGAAGGTTAGCTAGAAAATGGGCATGGCAGAGCTGGAAATGGATCCCCTTGCACTGTAAGTTCCTTCGTTGTATTAAAATTTGAATAAAATCTGATCAGTAGTTTTCGAGATACATCTCCGGACACACGCATGCACGCACACACGTGCGCACATGTACGCATGCGCACACATACACACTGTTGGATAAAATAGGGAACATGCACATTATCTCTTGATTGTACTGTTAACTCATTCCTATTAGCACAAGATCTGTCACCCAAGCTATATTATGACAATATTTATAGACTTCAGAAAAAGTGTCGTTTATTTTTTCAAATGTTAACTAATGAATAACATTTATTGTATTTTAATGAAATTTTTTCATTAATCTGTTTCTCATAATTGAGCATGTTGAGATTTTTAGTTTAAAAATTTGAATTTATTACATAACTATAATGCTTGTCATTTTATACAATCTGTCATAATCAACCAGTATAATGATAGCTTTACAGTATAAAATGTAATTACGAAATATAGTGTGCATCTAGATATATAATGAAATGTTTTAACTATATATTGTTATTAGCTCACCGAGCCAAGTGAGCTTATGCATGGCATTTAAAATGCTACGTATCCAGTATAAATTGTCCGACTTCAACGAAACTTTGGTGAACCAATTCTATACTGGTAGGCTTCAACACTTCTAACAAGAATTCTGATTAGTCAATATTTCCAGAAGCCATCCATTTTCTGAAAATTTCTTGAGATCAGTTAAAGGCCTACTCCTCATTAACTACTTGGCTTTCAAGTAAACGCGGTTGCGATGACCCTAGAGTCAGAACATGTAATACAGAATTTTGTTTGGTCTATTTTTTTGACTGCCATCTTGAATTTTCCAAAAAATGGCAGGAAATCGTTTAAAATGCGAATCCTCATTAATTGCTACCACACTAGGCTGGAAGGATACAGGGTGGTAGGTTGCAGAACATGTATACAGAATTTTGATTGGCCAATTTTTCTGGCGGCCATTTTGGATTTTCTAAAAATTTCTGGAAATCAGTTAAAAGCCTACTCCTCATTAACCACTTGGCTGATTTAATGCAAATTCTGTTGGAAGGACCCTAGAGTTGTGTGCATCAGAACTTGCATATAGAATTTTGAGTGGTCAATTTGTTCGGCGGCCGTCTTGGATTTTCCAAAATATGGTTGGAAATCGTTTAAAATGCTACTCCTCATTAACCGCCTGTTCCAGTGGCCATATTGTTCTCCAAAATGTCATCTCAGGAACTGCTGTATGGATCAGGCTGAAACTCATTAGATTTACTTTCATTGTTTGTCAAAGAGAACTTGATCCTTGATTTCATCTTGAGAACGGCTCTCCAAGTGTGATACCAGCGATCGAAAAGAAGAAGAAGATGGACCAATCAAAATTTTGGGTTTGTCGATGGCCACATTGGATTTTTTTATTGGATGGATGGAACCTAAGATTTAATCTGATTGTGTCGTCAGCATTCATCATTAATTTCCCACTGAATATCGATTGTAGTGAATCACAATTTTGTATGTTTTGTCTTGTTACTGCTAAATTAAAATTATTATGGCATGTCTGTTCAAATGGTAATGGTTCAAATGATAATGGTCCAGGTGAGCGTTAATGCCCGTAGGGCTCTTGTTGTTTTAATTTTATTGTTACGATGTTGCATGGAGTATCCCTTTAACCCTTGATATTCCAGTGTCTCAATTTTTTAAGACTACTACAGAAAAGTTGGTGAATATTTTTAACCTAATTTGACTGGAACCTTTCAGCTACCATTCGAATTAGGTTAATAATATTCAACAGACTATTTATTCCATATACATCATAAGGAATTTGTTGTTTCTGGCCAGTAAGGGTTAAAGGGTTAAAATCAAGGGTAATCCGCTACAGTACAGCTCTGAGATAACTTATAGTTTATACTGTTGAATATTTTGAACTTAATTTAATTGGAAGATATTGCGGCCATCGTGTTCAAAATTGTACTAACTAACATGTTTCTGAGCTGTTTTTAGCTCACCTGGCCTGATGAGTAGTACTGTAGCTCGAGACTATTCAAACTTATTAGGAATAATATTATCTCTGGACTGGTCAGTCTGAGGTGCGAATAACTAGAAGCGGTATCAGCACTATCATTCCCTTATACACCAAAACAAGTAGGAATATTTTGCAAGAGCCTTTACATGATTGGAAATTGATGTAATTTTCGAAAAAGTTTTGCTGAATTATGTTACTGCATTGGGCAGTAACAACAACAATATTTTCAAAATTCCATAGTTTTCCTTTTGCAAAGGGAATTGAGTACTTCAATCTTATAATTCTATAGCATAAAGTACAGCTCATAAATAAGTTAACATGCTTCCAACGCAAAAGAAGAAACATGTCAGTTGGTACCATTTTGAACACGATTTAAGAATTGGTCTGTTGAATAATTTGAATATAATTGGATTGGAAGACATTGCTGCCTTAAGCAGCACTGTCTTCCCATCCAATTATGCTCAAACTATTCAACAGTACATTTTATTATGTATTGAATACATGTCAAGAGATTTCTGAGCTGATGTAAGCCATTAAGGTGTAAATTTAATTTCTGAATATATATTCTGGTAATGGCTAGAACGTAATCTTTGGACCTATGGTGTTACACCCACCAAGGTCAATTGAGGGATCTATTTCTAGCTATGTCCGTCAATCTCTTGCTAAGCTCTGCCTACTTTGTACATATGTTGAAATCGATTTGAATCTTTGAATCTCAATTTCAAGGTAAGGTTGTTGAATAATTTGAAACTAATTTGACTGGCATCTATTGTTGACTATGGCAGCAACAGTTCGCAGTCAAATTAGTTTCAAAATATTTAACAGAATATTTATTAAATTATAAACTAATCAAGGGCATGCAGTTCATAAGTCCATGAGGGACTATTGCCACATTCATGACTGAATTACATCGTTTTGATTATGACGTCACATGTTTGAGCGACAGATCAGATCCCGCCATTGCATGCTCTGATGATGTATTTATGCTGCAAGGATGCACAAATATTGCTTTATGATTGGCCAGTACAAGATCATATGTCTTCATGAATTCCAAGTTTATAGAGGATCTTTAACGAGGTCCTATTTAATATCACTATTAGCCTCCAAGTTGAAAATTATTACTTTGCAAGAGCTTTAGCGAGTGCTAAGGGATAATGGACCTTTCTAGTTTTAGCTAAGCTCCACCCATCTCTATCTAAGCTCCTCCCACACCTCGCTCATGTTGGGATCAATCTATCTATGAACTCCCTGACTATCAATTTCCAGAAAACTATATGGGTAAGTTGTTGAATATTTTGAAACTAATTTGACTGGATGCTGCCTAAGCAGACTTCACATATTACAGGTTTCGCTGGCTACCAACTGTATAGGGCTAAATTCCAGCTCTGAGACTCTTGTAAACTGTGGTACCAGTTGACTCTTAGCGCTTTAACACTCATGTTGTCCAGAAACAGCTGCAGTGATGTCCAGAAATATCCATTTGCAGACTAAGAGAAGACAATTTTTGAAAATTTGTCACTGGAATGACTGACTCGATAACCAAGTCCATCATTCCAGTGGTAAATTCTCAAAAATAATCTCTTTGTCTGAAAATGGACATTTCTATGAGAAAATTGAAATTTTCTTGACCATATTTAAGGATTAATGGGTTAACCTTTTAACACTCATATCAGTCAAAAATGGCTTCTACAGTGGTCTTGAGAAATGTACATTTGCAGACCAAGAGAAAACTGTTTTTGAAAATTTACCACTGGATTGACTGGCTTGATAACCGAGCCAGTAATTCTAGTAAATTTTCAATAACAGTCTTCTCTTGGTCTGCAAATGGGCATTTCTATGAGGAAATTTGAATTTTCTTGACCATATAGGTGCTACAAATCTTCATATATGGTAGGCTGATGTTTTAATAGTAAGGATAATCCTATGTGTGGAGATGGAAGATCTTTCAATCATAAGTTTCATATTTAATCAGATGCTGCGAAATACATTAAAATATTTTTTTAATGTGTTGTACCTTAGTCAGAGCAATGACGTTTTTACTATTAGTTCTACAACAATTAATGTTCTCTCACATGCATAACCCAACCTACATTCACCCAGGGATATTAATTTGTATTCACAACTTGAAGTGCATTTTCGTGACTGATGCTATCAGTAAGCATCATGAAACATTTACATGCCTGGTGCCCCAAGTTATTCTTCTTCTAGGTGATATAAGCCTGAGTATCAAGCATGAACCAAGCCAATGAATTCACTGACTGCGTCAGTCGTGAAAATAAATCCTTGGTTTACAGGTTTGTTGGTGTTTATGCGATGTTACAAGCCAAGAATATTTTGACAATGAACGCACATTACCACACCTTGTAACATTCATATTTGCTAGTAACCTAAGCCATGATCTGAGGAGAACCTGTATTGTCATGGGCCGAGTTTAGATTGTATCGAAGAAAATTGTAGTAAAATCCATAGTAAATCTAATCACATCTCCAATTAAAATATGCGTGAAATAAGACATTAAAATATTATTAATTATTTAACGGTATCTGGTTATTCACGTTTGAAGAATGGTCCATTTCCACGCATATGTTATCCTTCCTTACTGAGTACCATGTGTTATCCCATCATAGACATTAAGAATTAACTCTTACCACGCTGATGTCAAACTTTTAAATCTTCAAATTAAATTAAAAGTTGAATTGGTGTTCATTTTTCAACAAATTTGGTGGAAGATGGTGCTGTCATAGACAGCAACTTCGTCCACCAAAATTGTTGAAAAATATACACCAGATTCTCACTGTCGAACCAATAAAAAATAGAATTTTGACATCAGAGTGGTAAGGGGTAAGAATTTATCACCATATCTTTTTGTTCACAATCTAAATTGTATACATGGAGGCTCTTTATTGCTTGACTGTATCAGCATGATTAACTCTTAGACCATTGAATTACCAGCGTCTCAATTTTGAAACAACTATACAGGAAGGCTGGCGATTTTTTTAAAACTAATTTGACTGGAACCTGTTGCTGCCATAGGTGGAACTTGTTGCTGCCACCAGTCAAATTAGTTTCAAAATATTGAACTGATTATTCCCAATGAATTTATCATTTTTAGGCTGTAAGGATTATAGAGTTAATTATGCATAAACAGAAAATTTCTATTACCCCATTGAACTATGCTAGTGACTACAAAAATACTAGTGTCTCCAGTATGCGGGCTGGTCTATCAAGAATTCTACTGGCCTCAGACTGCGTGCTACCACTAATTTCACGACGTGATAGTTACAGTTTCTAAGTTGACAGGAAATATATCTCGAAAGTGTATTTCTCATTGTCAGTTTGTTTAGTAATGTATTTGAAGTGCTATTTGTGTTTCTTTCCTTGTATTGTTCATTGATTTTACATATTTAAGATCTGTGATATATATTCAGTACGGAAATTGTAAAATAAATACGAATTGAAATTATGATTTTCATTTCAACATTTTAGTATAATTATATGAAATGGAATGAACTAATATTAAATTATTGGCACACACTTCAATATATATTCTGTTTTTGCTCCTTGAGTACAAGTTGGGTGATTATGTTAATGTCCATAGTCTGTACATGTACTTTTTAGGAATTAGAGTTTCATGGAAGCTTCAGCATTTCTCACTGGACAGAAGGGCTGACTGAGCGGACGCATTTTCCTTGTGGGCATCTTCGATTTTGTGAAATCTTAAAGCATACCTTCTAATTGAAGTGCAGTGTGTTTTAAATGGTATGAATGACGTTATAAATGAGGCGAATCTGATGGATGAAGCGAGTGTAAATGAAGTGGTCGAATTATTTACTATAGCTATAAAGAAAGCTGCAGATAATTTATTTTTGAAAACTGTTACACCTAAAAGCGGACACAAACGTAAAAGACATAGCATCCCTCACTATTCAAATGATTGTGAAATTAAACGAAAACAGTTTTTCAAATCTCTTAATTGGTATAGAAGAGATAGATCGGATATATCTAGGATTAACATGGTCACTGCATGGACCGATGTCAAAAAGTCAGTACAGCTGCACCGTAGAGAGCAATGCATCGCAATGACAAAATCACTATTAGAAGCTCAATATACGAACACAAAGTTGTATTGGAAAATGTAAAAAAAGTTGACAAAGCAAAATATAAATATTGCTCTCAGCGAATTCAAAGAGTTTTTTAAGTCCATTAGCAACCCTGATACCGATTTTTACCAGGCAGATAATGACATAAAGGATTATGTAGATGATTACCTAAAGGACGACTTGCAAATAATTTTTGATGACTTAAACAAAGAAATATCTGAAACGGAAGTAATGAAAGCAATAAAACAACTAAACAACGGTTAAAAGCGCTGGCCCTGATTTATTAATAAATGAGTTTTATTTAAAAGCGAGTGATATATTACTCCCGCACATTACAGCACTTTTCAACTGTGTCTCTAACAGTGATATTTTCCCGCGAATTTGGTCAGAAGGAATCATCGTACCTCTACACAAGAAGGGCAGTGTTAATGACGATGTGCATAATTACAGGTGCATTACACTTCTTAGTACACTGGGTAAATTATTTACTAAAGTTCTTAATAATAGATTAGATGATTGGGCAGAATCCAATGCTGTTTATATAGAAGCTCAAACTGGTTTTAGGGCTGGTCTGAGTACTGTGGATAATATATTTGTTATGAACGGGCTAATATCACATGTACTAAATAAAGGAGGGAGGTTGTTTTGCCCTTTTATAGATTTTACTAAAGCTTTTGACTATGTAGTACATGATTGTTTATGGTACAAACTTTTAAAAGCGGGTGTTAAAGGAAATATTATTAATATTATCATGTCAATGTACAAAGAGGTAAAAACTAGAGTTAGATTAAACTCTAACATATCAGACTGTTTCGAATGTACTACTGGTGTATGTCAAGGGGAAAGCTTATCGCCTTTTCTCTTCGCTATGTGTCTAAATGACTTAGAAGACACATTTTTTAGAAAGGGTGGGGAGGGTGTGGGCTTAGAATTTCTTAAATTATTATTAATTTTATATGCTGATGACATAATTACATTAGCCGAAAGTAGAACTGGACTACAAAAAGGGTTAAATATTTTACATGAGTATTGCAACAGGTGGAGATTGACAGTTAATATTGATAAAACTAAAGCAATGGTTTTCAGACGAGGTGGGTGCTTAAGGGTAAATGACAAATGGTGGTATCGTAATACTGAAGTCGAAATTGTAAATAACTTCAAGTATTTGGGCATAGTTTTTACTACTTCAGGGTCGTTCACCGAAGCACAAAAATGTTTAGCGGGTCAAGCGCAGAAAGCCATATTCGCTTTACAAAAATATTGTAATAAATTTATGGGCCTATCAATAGACCACTATTGCAAACTATTTGACAAGCTAGTTCTACCTATCCTCTGTTACGGGAACGAAGTCTGGGGTTTTCACTCGGTGTATGATGTTGAAAAATAACACCTCTGCTTCTGTAAGCAACTGCTAAATGTAAAACAAAGTACGTCAAATTCTGTTGTTTATGGAGAGTTAGGGAGGATGCCTCTGGGATTAGGGAGAGAAATCAAGTTGATAAAATATTGGTTCAAAATATTAGATATGAAACCAAATAGAATTGCTAAACATGTATATAATACCTTATATCAAAACTGGCATAGGGATAAAAATTGTAAGAATTGGGTCAAATCGTTAAAAGATAAGCTCTGTACCAGTGGGTTTGGGGATGCATGGGTGTCACAGGGAACAATAGTAAGTAAAGATCATTTTATTCCCGAATACAAGCAGAGAATAAGTGACAATTTCTATCAGGAGTGGAGGGGGCAATTGGAAGCCAGCAATAAAACATGGCTCTACAAAAACATTTCAACTGATCTGACATATAACTGCTATTTAAATAAAGTAAAAATGAAAAAGCACCGTGATTCATTATGTAGACTAAGAACGGGGTCTCATAGACTAAATATTGAATTAGGCAGATGGCACAAACCAATACCACGCGCTGAGCGAATATGCCCTTTTTGTGATGATGTAGAGGATGAATATCATTTTTTAATTTTATGTCCTGTCTATAATGATATGCGCAGGAAATACATAAAACCTATTTCTGGAAACGACCGAATGTTCACAAAGCATCAGAATTATTGATGTGTACCAGCGAAAGTAGTTTAAAGAAGATAGCGGCTTTTGCTTACAATGCTTTTCTATTACGTGATGAACGCACGTAATTGCGTTTTCTCTGCTAATATCCATCGCATTTTCTTCTATGCCAATTTGGGAGGATAAGTCTTACTTTTAACAGAATGCATTTTCTCATCACAGGCACGATTTCAGCTTTCAATATACAAATCTTTACTAGCTATTTCGCCTCCATTGTAAAAGTTATACATCAGAGTTTTCAATTTTCAACAATTCGGTACGATTGTGTGTGCATACGGGTGTATGAGGGTGTGGATGTGTGTCTGTATGCATGGGAAGTGGATATGTAAGTGTGCGTGCGTGAGTGTGCCTTTATGTGTGTCTGTGTTCGTGTGTGTGGGCATGTGTGCGTATGTACATATGTATTACGTACGTGCGTGTGCGTGTGTATGTGGATGACCACGAGAACGTGTGAGCGTATATGGACATGAGCATTAATAAGTGGATAAGAGGAACCAAGAAAGCTGTTTAATAAAATAAATGCAAAACTAATGCCCTTATGCCATTACATGGGGGAGTCAGTCAAACCATCCCGTCACGTTGGAGAATGCGGTACTATTCTGATGGTTTATCACTGGAAGGACTGGCTCGATAACCAATCCAGTGGTTCCAGTGATGGAGTGTCAGCGTGGTCCTCTTTCGATGTGAAAGAAACGAATCAGTATTTCAAAACTCAATTTTTAATTTCTAGGCATGACATTGTGAAGGTGTGCGCACGAAAGTGATTGTGTGAGCACGTGCAGCCTGGTCTCACTCCTCGCTTCTCTTTCGACCCGCTATTTTGAAAGCGAGGAGTGTTGACCGTGAGTGGTTTATATACTTAGACCGGATCCCACTCTTTGTTTTCCTTTCGACTTAATATATTTGGAAAGAAAGGGTGGTGATATTGGAAATGGCATTATACTTCTGTCTGAGTGTGGGTGAGAGAGAGAGAGAGAGAGAGAGAGAGAGAGAGAGCAGGAAAGAAGGTGAGACGGAGAGAGAGAGAGTGTGCTTGCGTGCACGTGTATGTGGTGACGTTGTTTTCGTTTATACGCTTCTATTTATTGCTGTCTAGAATTTCCTATAGGCGCGGCCATTTCGCGCAGGGGATTGTGGGGCTGTGTTTCGCGAGATCTCCATCGATACAAGATCTAATAATTCTCGTCTCGAAGACACGGCTCTATTTTTAGATTGCTGGATATCTCATAATTATTATCTTCATGCGCGTGATTCATTGCGAGTTCTCTTATTTGTTCTGGTCCGACTGTAATAGAGTTTGCGCAGCGATAACCGCTTAATTATTTTAATAAACAGCCAACGGAACTCCAAATAACTACTCTAAATAAGTACTCTTCTTTTGCTGGAGGACTGCGTACAAAACATGTTTATCATTCCTTCTCAAGCACACGCCCACTCGCGGCGTCTCTTATATGTCCACTTTAGCACTCTATCAAACTGACCACAAATGGCTTCTTGCGGTGATCATGAGAAATGTCCATTTGCATTAGCTACTCGCCGGAGAACTTGTTTTGAAAGTTTACCACTGGAATGACTGGTTGGATAACCGATCCTATAATTCCAGTAGTAAATTGCAAAAGAAAAACCACAATGGTCTCATGGATGGCAATTAGACATAGGACATTTTCTATGATAATGGATTTTTCTCATAATTATTTAGGTCAGATGTATCTGGACGTTACAATCAAAATGTGTAATGAATGATGTATCTAGCTCCACCAGGAACATTGAATAGCCAGTCAAGTATGCGAATTGCACGTCTTTACTATTTAATCAACATGCTGTTGAATATTTTGAAACTAATTTGACTAGACACTGTTCGAATTGTATGTCTTTGCTATTTATTCAACAGCCATTTTCTGTGATAATGGCTGGGTTCGATCTGTAACTGAAGGATATGATGTCATAATCAATTACTTCATATACAGGCTGACGTCACAATCCAAAATGTGTAAATGAATGGCGTATCGAGCTCAGTCATGAACATTGAATAGTCCGGCAAGTGTACGAATTGTATGTCTTTACTGTTTAATCAACATCGTGTTGAATATTTTGAAACTAATTTGACCTGTCGTTGTTGCGGCCAGAGGCAGCAAACCTTTAAAAGCACCCAGTCAAATTAGTTTCAAAATAGTCATCAGCTTACCTGTATAGTTACCTTGAAATTGGAAGTCTGGGAATTCATTATTCAGCTTGTGTGTATATATATATATATACATACATCAATTCCAACACGCAAAAAGGGGTGGAGCTTAGTAGCTAGAAATAGGCGTGGCATACCTAGAAATGGATCTCTATAGAAATTGGCATGAGCAAATTGAGCATTACATGGCTACTACCACTTGGTAATGTGTGGCCCACACAATATGGACCACTTGTATTAAGAGACCACCCATATTTATAGGTCACATTTTAACAAGGCCAATCATAGATTGTTGCCCTGAATACAATGTACTCGTCCTCTGACGGAGGGAGGATAATTAATACCACTTGCTAATGGGCATTTTCATGTCTATCCATCATATTACGTCATATGATGTCATAATCAACGACGTGACGTATAGGATGACGTCATAATCATGACGTCATGCCTGACTCAATTTAGTCAGTCTTAAATGCTTAATAGTCCGACACGTTGTACGATTTGTATGTCTTTGCTATTTACAAAACATGCTGGTGAATATTTTGAAACTAATTTGAATGGTTGATGTTACTGCCACAAGCAGCAACAGCACCCAGTCAAATTGGTTTCAAAATAGTCAACACCTTGCCTGTATAGTTTTCTGGAAATTGATAGTCAAGAAGCTCAGAGATCCATCGATATGAACACGAGCACAGTATTAATGTATTAATATACCATCCGGGTTCAGTGACCGATTGACTAACGTTAGGCCTATGGAAGTCATTTCAAGCAACCGCCACCAAGATGTGACTTACTTGGGCACAATTGTGTGTTTTTCTAACAAAATCCTTTAGAATGTTTAACACCGAAATTTCAATATCTCAGATAAAGACAACTATACGAATATCTATTTAATACTTTGACTGGTAGCCCACCCCACCCTACCCACCTACTTGTTGCGATCATAGACCTGTATTAAGTATTGCAACGACAACGACTGCCCATGTAAGCCTATCATCTTCTCTTAATGTATTTTAACCCTTTCATGTGGAGGCCGCCAAAACCGGCCTCTACAGTGATCTTAAGGATGTTAATTTGCAGGTCAAGAGATCGTTTTTGAAAATTCACCACTGAAATGACTGGCTCGATAATTGAGCCAGTTATTCCAATAGTAACTCTTCAAAACAGTCGCCTATTGGCCTGCAAATAGGCACTCAATGACCAAATTTTTTTTTATATTCTTGACTCAATTTAGGTAATACAGGGTTAATAAATTATGAGGACGACGATGATGTACCATGTTTGTTTAACCTTTCCCATATTGTATTATAGTATGATTCACATTTGTTGCATTCGAGATAGGGTAAAAATTACAGACTTGTTACAGACAGTCTTGAGGCGTACTATGTGTGTGGTAAATTTCAAAAGAAAAACATGCATAATAATATTGTAGAGGGCGAAAAAGTAGACAGAGTTCGCTAACAATAATGGACCCATGTAAAAATAAAGGCTTGGCTTCTTCGAAACTACACCTCTACTGTAATGACTGGTCATCTTACGTTATCACAACAACTATACTGTTACACAGACTCAACTTCGGATACCAGACAGACAGGGACCCAGTCCATCTCTGTAGCAGACTGTAAAAGCAACACTGTGGATCGTGAAATCGCTACGTCAATGGCCCGTATATACGAGATACATTTCTCGATCTCGTATCGAAAGAGAACTCGCGGGATACAAATGAATAATGGATGTGTGATTATCAGTAGTATCCTTTTGTCTTTAATCCATCCATGGGAATAAATCCATGTAGGGCCAATGCAATTATGTAGCAGTATTGATAGACTACCAATGTTCCAAATTTCCAGTCAAAACTGCTGTCAATAATATTGTAGCAGATTGTTGAATACAGAAATCAACCGAAAGTGTAGGCCTATGAATGTGCTAAGTTAAGAACGTCAACAGGAAATTCGACCACAGAATTTCAACCATATAGTTAGATAGGTATATCAACATGCTAGTGAAGTAATGGATTGAGGTTAAAAAATTGTTTACCATAAGGTAATTTCGTAGTGCACAATTTCATACCGTGTGAAGTATTTTCGTAGTAGGCGATTTCATTGCATAAATGTGTTCCGACGTTGGAAGATCTGTGGTTTTCAATACCCTACTGTCTGCAATATGTGTGGCTACATAATTTCACCCATATGGTTAGAGAGGGATATGAATACGCTAATGAATCTTGAGATTTCTACCACGTAGTAATTTTGTAATATTCAATTTAGTAGCCACGGACAGTTGTCAAATGCCAACAATTTACTATATTCAGTATTAGATTCTCAGTTCTCGGTTTGTAATAATTTTTTTACATATAGCTGTATATAACTGAATATGTACTACTGCTTCTACACGATTCTACCATCAAGTAATTTGGTAATATGTAGTTACATATTCGCCATATGGTCCCATTGTAACATGGTTGGTTCACATTCACCACATTCAGATAGGTGTCGATATGTCCTGACATATCGCTCATAATGGGTTCGGCGCAGAATATCACCCATATGTTTAGATAGGTATAGGCATAAGCTTACGACGTAATGAGATTTAGAAATTTCATAACGTAAATAAGCTCAAACTTAGGATAATTCATGGTTTTCATTGCAATACGTTCACCCCCAGAATTTCACCCACAAAAATACTTATAGGAACTATGCTAGTTGTATTCCGAATTTAAAAAAATTCTACAGGAACGTAATTTGATAGTACACAATTCCATACCGAAAATTTGTCGCAAATTCTGTCAGATCAACGATTTTCCGTACCACACTGTTTGCAATAGGTTCGATCCCAGAAGTTCAACCATATGATTAGATACGTATATGAATACACTAATAAAGTATCAAAGGTTTAAAAAATGTTTACTATACAGTAATTTCGTCATATGCAATTTAGTAGTGGCACACCATTGTCAAATTCCAATAATGTACTATATTCGGTACCAGAATATCTCTACATGCCTTGTAGGCAGTTTTCGAACATAAGGCCATGTAGAACTCACTATGTTCTCGTGCTGTGCGAAATATTGTAATAATTCTACCACCAAATATTTATTATAGTAATGTGAAAATATTTCTATATAACCCATATTCTTAGCTATGTGTACTGGTAGAACCTGACTTATCAGGTTAATACCCTAACATTTGTACATACGGTCAACAAGATCGTCATCATTACAACGGTTGAGGCCGATTTTGGGCTTTTTGTCGAGCAAAAATATTTGATTTAATAGTTTGTCACTGTTTCCAGTAAAGATATCGTTTAATAGGTGACATAGATATGATAGCTAAATGAAACAGATCACGATGTCGTGACTGTTTCCCACTGGGTCTTCAGTCAGAATGTTTTCTACTATATCATTTTCGTTGGAGAAAACTAGGTTCACGGTATTGGTTCTATCCTGGCCACTTAACTTTGTTGAAAAGGTTATCTGTCGGTACAGATCGGGGTCCTGTATTGCATAAAAAATATACTTGCTTTGTACATTTCACTAGCATTGCAGTGTATCTTTCACCAATATATTTCCGGGTAATAATGTCTTCACGTCTGTTTAAGAAGGTATCAAGATTTAGGTTTAAAATATTCTTTACAGTTTTTATTTAATATTTTTGAATGGGTGTCAGGGTCTGTACTGCTTCTTGCGCTGATTTTCTACTGACTGGGTTGCCAGTTCTGTTGATTTCTTTATCTTTACAAGGTGTGGATACTTAATGACCCAAATTTGATCTGTTACGCTCTGTTGATGCAGTAGTGAAATTTTCTCATCACTGGCTGCTCTTAATTTTGTCTGTTCCTCTCTCTGTTAAGGAGTTTGGCCTGGAGAAAAAGGATGGATGGAAAAATTGTTGGACTGACCAAAAATATATGCTGCCTTTCTTAGCCCATAGCTAATACTGTCCATATCTCTTGCAAGAAAAATTCCTTCTTTTGTGTTTATTGTCCGTGTATATTTTTGTCATAAGTGGCTTGTATGTCTTTATATAACTTCATTTTTTCATGAAACAGTTGAGTTTATTCTCAGAATTATAATAACCTCCGGTCACGCTATTTACCATTGATGCCTTGCATCAATATGTGTGCTTGTCAGTATCGTAGTTGCAAGGCGGGCTATCGTGTGACCACCCTCGGTCTGTTGATGGACTACGGTCGACTTCCGCGGACAGCACACCTGAGCATTTGATAATGTAGCCCCAAGTACCTAGGTGTCCATTTGTCTGCTAAGGAAATCGACACGTGGTTCATTGATGGATCCGCGGCTGGCGCGGTGGTCCAGATGTATATGAATCAAATTAGCCTGCGAACATTACTGATTTAATAACATAAAATATGAGACTGAATATGTTCTTGCAATTGTAATGCACTTAGTTGATTTGTACGCCATATCACGTTATGTGTAACCATTTGCACTCAAGGGTCAAATGGCCTATTGTGTGAATAAATCTATCTATCTATCTATCTATCTATCTATCTATCTATCTATCCATCTATCCATCCATCTATCTATCTATCTATCTAATTTCAAAATGACCTGGTCAGGTTTTTCTGGTCGCTATCTGGGATTTTCCCTAAGTTTCAAAACACAACTTCTTAGAAATTGACCGTATTTTTCCCAAGCTTGATATTAAGGACCATATGTTGACAGGCTTTAGAACATTGATTGGTCAGTTCTTTTGATCGGCCATCTTACATTTCAGGAAAATGTCCAGGAAATCCTTAACAAAGTAAAAACATCGAGATAACAGTTTTAACAAACTCCTCATTAACCACTTTCTCGATTATAGCCAAACTTTCCTAGAAGAACACTCATGTGCTAGTTTTCAGAATTGCTATGCAGAAAATTGATTGGTACACATTTTCGGCGGCTAGCTTACATTTCTGAAAAATTTCCCAGAAATCTTTTTGGCTTGAATCCATTGGGCCGATTTCAATTATATTTAGCAGGAAGCATCGTTAGAGATAGAAGATTCAGGTTTGTTCACACGAAGCTGCCGGCTGTTCACCATCTTGGATTTTGGCATATTTTTTTAATGTCTAAAGATCTCCATCTAAGCGAAAAGCTGAAACAAGTTTGTTCAAGAGAACCTGATTGGCCAAATGCTTCAGCGGACATCTTGGATGACCTAGTTTTCGTGAAAACAACTCCAGAACCGCAAAACGGATTGAGCCGATATTTGAGAGATATGATTAGGGCTTTAAGGGCCATTAACTTTTGTTCAAGGGAAGTTGATGCGTAAAAAAACATGGCAGCCCAGGGACCAATCAAAATGAAGCATGTTTGGCAGCCATATCGGATTTTTGTATTTACTAGATTTTGACGCAGAAATTGGTTTTATATAGTTTTTTTAGTACAGATTTCAAATTTGCATCTCTTGAAACTGTTGGTTAAACGGTTTGGTAGCCATCTTGGACCATTCTCTGACCAAAAACTCCCGACTAATGCAATGGGAAAATATCTTCTCGAGAACAACAAGGCCGATTTCAATTATAATTGATGGGAAGCATCCTTAGGGCATATATATATATATATATATATATATATATATATCAAAATTTGTTCAAACAAAGCCGATTGGCCAATTCGGCCGGTGGCCATCTTTGATTGTGGCCGCTTTTTAAGAAGTTTTTTTTTAAATTTCCGAAACCGTTTGAAAACTCATGAAACATCATCTGGGTCAAAAGCTGAACTAAGCTTGTTCATGAGAACTTGATTGGCCAGATGCTTTGACAGCCATCTTGGATAACCTAGTCTAAAACACCTCTAGGACCGCTGAACGGATCGGGCCAAAATTTTTGAGATATGATTAGGGACTAAGGGCCATTAAAGTTGGTCACGGGAAGTTTATACATAAAAAACGCATGGTCGCTGTGGACCAATCAAAATGGAGCGTGTTCGGTGGCCATATTGGAATTTTTTCATTTGTTGGATTTCGAAGTTAAAATTGTTTTTATGTAGGTTTTTGGGTAGCCTAATTTCAAATTGCCCACTTTCGAAACTATCGGATAAACGGTTTGGTGGTCAACTTGGATCCTTTCCCGCCAAAAACTCTCATACTAAAGCAATAGTACGATGAATTACGACGTAATCAGTATGGGCCGATGGTGTTATGACAATGGGTGTAACAATCAGTGTAGGCGGCACACCGCAGCTAACGCAGAGAACATCCATCTACACCACAGTATTTCCACAAAACAGTGCTAAGGTATTAAATCTAATGTCACTGATATACTGACAGTTTCGAGGAGACTGAATTAAGCGACAACAGTCAAATCATTCAAGAACAAACTAGATATCAACTTCAAAGTAAGAACTTTTGAATTGGACTGAGCAAGTGATACTACAGCAAAAACCACTGAGGCAATAACAATCCAATGATTTATGCCTGGCAAAATGATGATGATGATGATGATAATAATAATCAACCATGTAACATGTAGGATGTCGTCATAATCAAATACGTCATGAATGATGTAGATAAGTTCGTCACTAACGCTTAATTAATGATGAACTAAGCATTGTTGTACGAATTGTATGTCTACTATTTAATACACATTATGTTGAATATTTTGAAACCAATTGGACCGAACGTTATTACTGCCATAGTCAGCAACAGCACCCAGTCAAGTTAGTTTAAAAAAATTCAACAGCTTGCACATCTGGCTTTCTGGATATTTATAGTCGGGGATTGCAGGGACTGATATATCTCAACACAGGCGAAGTGTGGGTGGAGCTTAGCTAGAGATAGTCGAGGCATAGCTAAAACTGGATTCCTCCATAGAGGAAGCCTTAAATCCTTGGCTCATTTATGTGCAGCTCCTCCAAACTTGCTGCCCATTGCATTATGGGAAACATAGCTTTCTCATCCTTTTGGAAACTAGATCCACAGACCAAAAAAAAACCCTGAATAATATGCAACACGTTTATCCGTGATGCTGTACAAAGTTCTGAGTAGCTGGACAGCTATAAAGGCACTTCTGAATAAGCTTAATACCTGCCTCCGCAGTGTCCGAAGACGAACTGATTGCAGCTGCAAGGTGTCTATTATGTATTGTTTGTAGATACCGCCTCTCTGGGTCTAGGCGAACCATCAGCCAAGATCTTGACTGATGTACATAATATGTAGTAGATTCTTGTTAATTTGCCGTTCTAGCATGCCTTTTCGAGCTCATCTGGTTGTATTGGGACTTTCCAGTAAGCACGTAGACCGTAGATGGTGAAGCTTGACGCATGGGCCCCAAGTTGTTTCTTCTAAGAGAATGGGCAGAGGGGTATCTGTAGCCAGCACATGTGTGATATCCAGAATGAGTTTTACTAAGCCCTCTGACTGTCGATGCTTTGCGCTAGGTTGATTTGCTGTTTGCAGGATATTGTTTGTCTTGTGAAGATATGGACTATGAGCATCATCTAGCTTAGGACATAATAGGATAAAATGTTCCGTTGTTTCTGCCGCGGATTAGCACAGTGGACATGAAGTACTCTGTGAACGGCTACGCATAGCGTCCACCCCCCGCCACCCCACCCACCCCCACCGTTTCTGCCGCGGATTAGCACAGTGGACATGAAGTACTCTGTGAACGGCTACGCATAGCGTCCCCCCCACCCCCCTCCCCCCCCCTCACCCCCCCCCCCCCCACCGTTTCTGCAGCGGATTAGCACAGTGGACATGAAGTACTCTGTGAACGGCTACGCATAGCGTCCACACACCTCACCCCCACACACCCCCACCCACCCATACAGATTGTATCTGCGTGAGTAATTTGGCCGTGACTTGATTTGACGACCGTCAGTACATTTGTATTCTGAATATTCCACACTCGATGGGACGTTCCGATGACGCAGGCATCCAGGTTAATGTAAGCTAATGCCACTTTTGTTGATGCTTCCTACACCATAAGTTCACGCCAGTAGTTGTTCACCTTCTGATGTAGTAGTGTCCTCTAGATATACCTAGCGGGCTGGTTCTTTTGAAGATCGAACACAGACGGCAAATCATACTGGATTGATAGCTGCCTAATAACTATCAGCCAACTGTTGGAGTTGTAATCCTTTATCGCAAATTGACGACCAATAATCTGAGCCTCAATCGAGCTGGGTCATCGCATAATGTTCGCACATAGAGTAGTAACATTCTCTTATGTAGGTGTCCCTCAATCGGAATGGTACCAAGCAATAGATAAGTAGCCTCATTTGCTGTTGAGGCTGGTAGATGTTGAATTTGCTTCATACAGCTTCTGTAGTATTCTTTCAACATTCTAATTTCAACTTGTGAGGAGATAACTGCCTCTAGACCATGCAGGAGGATAGGTGTCACATATATATCCCAAATCGTGCATGACATTCTTGGATGTATGCCGTTCAGGCCATGCATGCCAGCGGCCATTAGTGAGTATGTAGCGCGCCGAGCAGCCTCAATACAGGATGTAATTGTAGATTTATTTTCTGTGTCACTAGGTCGACGAATGCCTAGGTGTACTTCATCTTGAGACGGATCCAGCTGATATCCATTTAACCTAAATGATACGTCTGGTATTTGACTACTAGGTACCATCTTAGGGGCACCTGGTTTTGTTTTTGACGCACTGAAGAGATATCTTTCATTATTAGCAGCATCAACATCATCAATTTTAATCATCTGCTGCATATGATGACCATTATCCGACATAATCGCTACATCGTCAGCACACATCCCTGCGCCTGGTGAGACCGATCCTATGCTCCAAGCCCCTGGGTGAACAACAAGTTTGCTTAACAGCGAGTTACTCCGTTGCTGGAACAGATCTGGCGAGGTATAAGCTTCCTGTCTAATGCCAAGTTCTTCGCTGATTGGTCTAGATAGGCTGCCCTGCCACTTAATTACTAACGTAATACCAGTGCACATACTGTCATAGAGGTCCCATAGTCTACCTTGAGAGAAAGCAGAGCTGAGCATACTTTTGTGGCAAGCTATGGCAAAGGCTTTAGACGAGTCCACAAATCTTAAATACAGCGGAGACTTGTTATCTTTTGCTTCTGCTATGCACTCGGTGAGAAGAAACACTGCATATAGAGAGCCATGTGCGTGCGTGCGTGCGTGCGTGCGTGCGTGCGTGCGTGGGTGGGGGTGTGTGTGGTAGGATGGGGGGAGGGGCATCTTCACTGTTGAGGAACTTGTTGTGCCTTTAATAACGAGCACGTTGGTGATTGATAACGTGTTGTTGGCGTTTGATAACGAGCACGTGGCTGATTGATAACGTGTTGTTGCAGTTTGATAACGAGCACGTTACTGATTGATAACGTGTTGTTGCAGTTTGATAACGAGCACGTGCTGATTGAAAACGTGTTGTTGCGGTTTGATAACGAGCGCGTTACTGATTGATCACATGGTGTTGCAGTTTGATAACGAGCACGTGACTGATTGATAACGTGTTGTGCAGTTTGATAACGAGCATCACTGATTGATAACGTTAAAATTGCATTTTTGTGAGATGGTTCACATTATGGGCCTTTCCATTTTTAGCTATGCCCCGCCCATCTCTAGCTAAGCTCCACCCACACCTCGCTCGTGTTGGAATTCACCGCTTGGCGGATTAAAAAAACCAAAAACTTGGCTGGACTGGCCTATGGCGGTAAGCTTCCAAGCTTTTGCATAGAAATGTGATTGGTCAATTTCTCAGTGAGAATCCTGGATTTTCCAAAGAATTAGTGAAAATCGCATAGCAGTCTACTCAATGGAGTAATCCAGTTTTAGCTACGGCCCGCTCATCTCTAGCTAAGCTCCACCCACGCTTTTCCCGTGTTGGGATCAATCGATCCATGCACTCTGAATCTCAATTTCCAGAAAACTATATAGGTTATCTGTTGAATATTTTGAAACTAATTTGACTGGGTGCTGTTGCTGCCTATGCTGTAATTGATTATGACGTCATTCTAGTGATCCTACACGTCACATAGTTGATTATGACGTCATATGATTGATGGATAAACTGGAAAGGTCAATTACTATTCATTAGGTATTGACTAATTTCAACTTAACTTGGCTCAATGGATCCAAATGTGGTAGGGTTGCATTTCAGGTCCTTGGGCCTCTTATTTCATGGAATGTTGTTACTATAACAACTGACAGAATCCCCTTTTTGAAAATAGCTGAAAATGTGATTATGGGCATTATTTATTAGGCCTATTTGAAATATCTGGTCTAAAGACGGGCATATGGACGCACACTTCGCGACTAAAACGCCTACTGACACATGAACGCGTGAACAAATCCGCCAATGAAACACCCAACTTTATCTGGTAAATACACGACTGAATTTCCTACCTCCGTGCTATTTTCTTCTATCAAGAAATATCCCAATCATGCCAATGTCTGGATGACAATCACACACATGCTTGTAGTCCTACTGAATAGCCCATTAAGCGGCATTCTATATAGGGCTTAGTTTTGGAGCCTGCGCACATCGTTAATTATAAAACTGGTAATGGTGTCAATGACTTAATCCCCAACCATGCCACCCCCACCACCCCCACCCCCCACCCCACCCACCCACCCACCCCGCGAGGCACGAGCGTGAATATTGAGTTCGCGCTTATTGTAGTTCTGAAATAGGTCCTATGCATCATCATTTATTATAGGCATTACTCGGAAATCACTAAATAGTTCATAAAATATGCATTGTAAATGGAAATATATTATAGCCTAACACTATCTTGCAGAATTAATCTGTGTCTTATATTAAAGGTCCGAACATTCACACCAAAGTGCTGGAAAATAAAATAGCAAAAATTGTATACTTAAAGCTTAAATGGTATACCGCGATGTAATGAAACGAAATAAATTAACCTATCATGATTTCATTGTGTATAAATTAAGATATTTTTAGTTGTGAAGATGAACTAAGGATTCGTGTCACTAATTCTATTTCACAACTTATACAATTATAATTTATAAGTAATAAACTCACCATATGTTAGGATGTATGTGGTTTCATCATACCCTGGGGACACAATTTAAACCGCTAAATCTATACAATTTTAATAATTTTATTTTCAATCAATTCGGTTTGAATAAGTAGAAGAGCGATGCGATGGACGGCTGTTCTGATTGGCTGAGAGCTTGTTTCCTGCCAAAACATACTCGAATCGGATTGGTCGGGAGAGAGAGAGAGGTCTAGTGTCTCGACCAATCAGATTCGAATATTTTTATGGGGAAAAAGTGATCGTGGCTTAATTCGAATATTGCTGACGTCATCAAGCTCTCAGCCAGCCACCCATCTTGTCTTGTTTTTGAGATGTAGATGTTTTAATGTGTTCCTATAAATGACAGGTATAATGAGGCCTGACGTGGGGCGTGGTATAAAGGCAGGGTCACGTGACGCCTCGTAGTCAATCAGAACAGCTGCGTGTACGGTTTCCATCGCTCAATGATGACTAACAGTCACAATGAGCTGTGAAACGGTTAGTGGGTGTGGTAAAAAGGCAGGGTCACATGGTAATTCTACCTTCTTGGTAGAAATTTGGTACCATACAGACATCTTGCCATTAACTAGAGGGAAACACATTTTTGGCCATAACTGTGGAGAGCAAAAAGGTTGAACAGCCAGATTTAACACACACACACACGCACGCACGCACGCACGCACGCACGCACGCACGCACGCACGCACGCACGCACGCACGCACACACACACACACACACACATGCCTTTCACAGCTCATGGACAGTGGTGGGATAGATGTGTTAGAATATCTGCTACGAGCGAACAGCAACCTGTGGAAAGCAATCAGCCCCAATCTGTTCATGGCCACAAACAAGCTGTTCAACAGCTCGATCATTACTCTGTATGCCAACATAGATGGGCATTTAGATGCTCATTTAGAGTTTACAAATTAATGTATTAACATGATATCATACCAGATATATCTAACCTTTGCTGAGCTCGTGAAAAGGAGATAACGTAGCCAACCCAACCACACACCTCTGAGACAGTACAGATAAACCTAAAGGAAATGTTTTGATGACACGAAGGTGAGCGACTGCAGCAGGAGTGGTGGTATCAAGAGACCACCAGAATGACAGGGAGACCACGGGACTATAAATCCAAAGAATGCGCCAAAGAATGGGCGAGACTCTTGGAGGAAACAACAGGGGAGCCACACATGCCTGATGAGCAGGACCTCACAGATGATGAGTGTGGAGAGCCTGTAAAAGCCTTATACTGGGAAGAGGGGAGGGATGAGGAGCATTAGAATAATAATAAAGCCACACAACGTGGGGGAGTACTACCAAAGGGACCAGGTGAAGTTCCAGATGACACAGATAAAACATCTACTGGCATGGCAAGAGCTGGACCATGTGCACCTAAGAAATATATGTCTCCACACCAATAAGCTCACATACTTCGTCAGGTTAGCCGGGAGGAAACCACGATGAAACATTGGCGTTTCCTAGATTGAGTTTAAACATTATATATACCATGGCTAAATAAGAGTGGTGAAAGCAACCTGAACTATATCCCACCTTTGTGCCTGATTAGGGTGGTACAGTCCACGGCTAGCACAGTAGATCGACACTATCAGACAGAATCTTGTCCATGAGACAGAAAAGTACAACAGAACATGCATGCAATATAAAACAGCCTACAACAGTCTCGCATGCACAACCACAGCTGCTGGGTTGATTGGAGCCAGGGCTGGTGTGGCAGCTGTCTCCACAATCGCTACATGGGTGGGTGCAATATTTGCTATCCCTCTCTTGGTGGAGTGACACATGCCGCCACTGCTCTGGCAACTGGCTTGGCAGTTGGACATCACCAGATCACTTGGAAGTTAGAGAAGCATGCTACATGTGATACTAGCACAGAGTACCATACAGGCCATCGACGAATCACTCAGTAAGGCTCTCGAGGGTGGACAGATCAGTGGTGAAGAATACCATCATATATTGAAGCTCCAAACACTGTACTGCACAGAAAGCCCCAACGTGCACTAGCAATTCATCAAAAACTCCAGTGGGCTTGTGGATGTGGATGAGCTAAAAATGAGATGCTGCAGCGGTGCCGCAACATGGGTCTCTACGATGTCAAATAGTTTGCTGTTTTAAGACGACTACTATAGATGGCCTTCCCAGTGAACCTCACAATGATCATCCAGAGCCAACTGCCCCTCCTGGGTTAACGCTAGACTGGCCGACTATGTGGTCTGCTGAATGATGTTCCAGACCTAGCACCGATCTCCACGAGAGTCGATGGTAGGTCTCGCATCGATTTTTCTATCAATCCATGGCCACTGACCAACCTCACAGTCACCATCAAGAATGCGAAGAAAGTTCACACCTAGATGGTAGGCCCAAATCTCTCATTCTGGAACCAACAGCTGAACTTTGGCATCTGAGCCACAACAGCAGGATTTGGTGTCATCGCCAGTTTGCTTCACTCCTATTCTGGCACCCCTGAGTTTATGCTCATAGCCAGCTATCTCAGATTCCATGTATACTACATGGTGAGAGGGATCCTCCATGAGCTGGGTACAAGCCTGCCTGATACGAATGACTATGACCCACAGCTTAACAGCTACATCCTCTTAGCGGACATCAGACTACAGTGGGAGTCTAATGCTTATTCGGACTATCATTTCCATGGTGGAGACAACAGTGGCCTAGGTATTATATATGGCAACCCAAAGCTAGTCAGGCTGCCCCTATCAAACACCACAAAAAATTGGCCATCGGAAAACTGTGACATTCTCATTCAATCCAGAATTCTGGTCATGAGGTACTGGTGCAGAATATGCACAACACCAGCATCAAGCAGCACCACCCAGATGTCTGTAAGTAATTTGTCTCACACACAACCTCAGGGCTCACACCAGGCGGGATCATTAGAATCAACCAGTCCTTCGAAGCATTATGTTATTGTCACCTGACAGCTCAGACCAACTTGTGACACTATACATGGGGTGAGTGGAAAAAAGGTGCAGACCATATTCAGCAGTCTCGTCGAGGACATGATCATCACTGCAGACTCCAGCAGCCTCATTGCCAAGTTCCAGCAAGCCTTGTAGAATGCCTGTCGGCAGCTTGACTTTGCCACATCGCCACACCTACAGCTGATTCCGAGCAACATGATCGTGAATATTGACGACCTGTGGTCAGGGGCCAGAACAACATGATAGTTGAGGGGAATTCCCCTGGTGTTCACTTTGACTTCAACACAGACATCAACCATCCCACGCGTGGTGCCGTGACACAGCCAGCATCTCCATGGGACCCACGATCCAGCGCTACACCACAATCAGCATAACCACCTGTACTGGCGCCCACCACCGCTCCTCTGGAACCGCACAGAGTACTGCAGAGCAAGTGCATCAGTATGATATACATAAGTAGTTAATGGGCTTCGCCAGGCCTAGATTCTTATTGGATAATACCAGTGACGTCACCAATGACATTGCAAAAATGTTACCCATGTTTCCTGTGGAAAGCTGTTTCCTTAACTAATTCCTTGAATGATAAGAACACACCTATGACCAGAAACAGGACATCTGAACTGGAAACAGGATTTCCTGTAGTAGTAACATGTCCCCTGAATTCTCTTGACTACTTTCTGAGTGATAAGATCACATCCGGAGTGGAAACATGACACCGGTTCAACTTTGGGTACTTCCGAATCGGGAACAATACTTCTAGACCAGAAACATGACATCCAAACTGGAAACGGGATTTCCTGTAGTAATAGCATGTCCACTGAATTCCCTTGACTACTTCCTGAGTGATAAGATCACACCCGAAGCGGAAATAGGACACCGGTTCCACTTCTGGTACTTCCAGATCAGGAACAATACTTCCAGACCAGAAACAATACATCCGAACCGGAAACAGAACTTACGTATCGGAAGTGAAAATAGGTTATAAAAAGGTGTGGCTGATTTTGGGGACATCACACTCTAATTTAGTGTTTGTGACATCATATCTTAATTTTCTATAAAACAAAAGTTAAATTGGTATTTTATGTTTTCAACTTAAACTTGTGAGTCAGTGTCCTTAATATATTTTGTATGATATAAATTTAATTTTATTGAAAGTTTGAAAATAATTTTACTTGTTGATAAATGGCGAGAAATGTGCTGACTTTAGGGAATTTCATCCTGAAGGTTATCCTACAAAACGTGGTGTTTATATTACTGGAAGTGACTTTTATGACTTTAGCTGTCTTATAGGTGATTTGGAGGAATGCTGTGGTAGTTTATTTGGAGACTACAATCGTATATTGGTTGATGGAACTCGCATATGTGTAAATGACAAGTTTTCAGGTGTAAACAATCATAGATATTGGCATAACGAATTGGACCTTTTTGGAATTGGGTTTTCTATTCTACCTGAATTCATCTGTCTATTTTGGATCAGAGAAGCATAGAAAGCAACGTGACTGATACTTTGATTGCATTGGACCTTGGTAGGACATCACTAGCTGCAACACCATTAGCTGCTACATCATCTGACATGTCAACTTTGTCGGATAAGGATTTGTTGACTACAGTTGATAGCATTACGGTTAGCTGCCCTCTTAAGAAGAAAAAGAAGGGTAAGCATGGTTCAAGCAAAACTGGACAGGTTGATGATCTATTAAGTATAAGGAATGTATATAAGACACTTGATATTGATGAAACTGCAATTGGGCTAAAAGGTGATAAAGCACGGGAAGAACTAATTGGATTATTTGGAAACCCTCCAGGATCAGGTCGACATATGTATGTACGATGCTTATTTAAACCTGAGCGATGGTATGCTATTGTAAGGATAATATGTGACAGATATCAGCAGAATGAGAATATAAGAATATTTTAGAACAATTGATGACTTTCTGAGTATTAGTATAGAAAATGATGACATTATGATTATAAGACATAGTGGATTATATGATCATGAATTTAAATATTCGTTTCCTAGGGAGATATTGGAACGTTTGATTGGAATACATTCCAGTGGTTCTTCTCCCCCGGTGACTATTGTAATGGATAATAAACAGCCTGGTGAGTTACCACATTGTGGAACTAAACGTAAATGCTTTGATCTTCCAAACTTAATTTTACTGATCCTGAATGTGATTATAATGACTTAATTCTGATTGTTCCAGCTGCTAAAGTTCTTAAATGTGATGTAAACGAGATACCTGATAACAGCTTCAAGAACTGTGACATATGTAATCATCCGATGACATTTATAGAGTATCGCTATGAACTAAATCCTCACTATTGTCCTAGTTTGAATATTCAGTAGAGGATAAAGAGGCTTTATAATGCAATGCTATCTGATCTAATAGATAAGCTAGCCAGGGAAGAATGTAATGGATGTCAGAGTGAGAACGGTAGTCAACGGGGAAGATTCTTGCCTCGATATTGACTATTATCTCAACACTGGATAATATTTCACTTTACATGGAAGCTGCTTCTCAGAGAATCGAAATCTTTGAAATTCTATAATTCCTGAAAGGAGCACTGGTTTTAGCTCATCATGCTGAGGATTTATTATGGATGTATAAGATGTATTGGTGTGATGAGATTATATGCCTTGTGTATCAGTGTCGGGAAAATTGTAATAGTATTATCATATTTATATGACTATAATAAGTAGTCTTAATGTAAATATGTCTTTTATTCATTAAAATAGCTTTTATCATATCTCATATATATATTTTCTACCTTATAAGCAGTCTATGTATATTATATCTGTGGTTTATATCCAATAAATCTTATAATATAATATCCGTGTCTGTGATATTTCCATCTCTCTATCCCATGAACTTCCTATATTTGATCAGTTGTTCAAGTATCTGATATCAAAATGAAATTATGTCATGTATTGGCTGACGTCACAATCATGATTATGTAGGGCTCATTGTCAGAATCTTTCATAAAAGTGTTCTTAGTCAAATTAATCTCAAAACATTAAACATATATGGGTTAGTGTAAATCTGTAATCTGTCAGTTTTCAAAGCCTCTCAAATCGACTTAGATAGTCTTACTGCCAGCTTTACAGAAGCTTCTCAAAATCGCCTTAGACAATTTCATTCTCTCACCTCTCCCCTACTCAACACACCGCAGCGATTGTCTTACACTTAGCAGGAAGAAATACATTATCTATACAGTGACAGTGGTGTTGATTGCCACTTTCTTGACTGGTAAGAAACTAATCTCTCCGTTAATAATTTCAATAGAAATAATAACTTTAAATTTGTTGTATATTTTTCAAAAACTATTTGACTGAAAGTAGTTATTGTACTATTTTTTAGTCAAAATGATCTCAAAATATTGGGCAAATTCATAGATATTCTCTTTTGAAATTATTACTCAGGGGTAGTTTTTTTACAGTCATTTAAATAGGTTTGAAATTGGGGGACAAAATGAACAGATGTAATCTCAAGTACGTCTATATTACTGAAACATCCACTTACTATGCTTGTGGCAGGCCCAGCACAGAGTGGCAAGACTGAGCTTATAAAATGTTTAATATCTGAAGGCATTGGGATAACCCCACCTCCTGAAAAAATAATATGGTGCTATGGAGCCTGGCAGCCTTCGTATAATTCTTTGAGAGAACAAGTTGAGTTTATAGAAGACATTGACTCTATTGAACGAGACAGAAATTGTAGGAACTTATTGATTGTAGATGACCTTATGGACAGATCTGATGATGGTGGTCAAATGTCTGCTTTATTCACACGTCGTTCACACCATAAGAACCGCAGTATTATATTCATAGTTCAAAATCTATTTCACAAATCGTGATGTCAGAGAGACATTACAATTAATTCTCATTATATCCTGCTTTTTAAGAATCCTAGGGATGCCTCATGAACCGCACGCAGCCATGATAGAAAGGTTTCAACAAACTTTGAAAGAACGTATATATTGTTACATGACCCACAAGAATACTGAACGTTATGTAGATATTTTGCCTACGCTATTGCATTCATATAACAGAACATTGCATAGCAGTACGCAAATGAGACTGATCGATGTCGATCACAGTACGGAATATCTGGCTTAGCGAAACCTTTATAAGGGTAAGCCATGTGCATTGTCTGCTGAAAACATAAGTCATGTTTTTAAGACTCAGGACCATGTACGTATACACCTGTGCAAAAGTTAAGCACCAGCAAAAAACAATAGAACGTAGAAACATGATGGTACAACTAGGCTGCCATACTTTTTGTCCCCGCGTTAGCTGACATAATTCCAAGTACGAAATGCACATGCATGCAAGACTTCACGCCGCTTGATGTCCGTGCGTGGCGGGAAACAGCACACGTGTTCAGTTATGTAAAAGTCCAGTGTGAGGTGTAGAACATTACATACAGATTTAGGCGACAAGATTAGGAATTTTGTGTTCATGACCGTGGTTTATTTGTACAGAGAGAATTAGCTCTTGATTGTGAACCGCTATGGTAAGACGAAGGTTAAGTGATCGTGTGAAATGGCAAATCATAGGCATGCATACCACTGGTATGTCATGCAGAGAGATTGGCAGACAGCTGAACATTAACCATATTGTAATCAGTCATTTGATTGCAAAACATGGGCAAACTAACGAGTTGAACGACAGGCCTAGATCTGGAAGACCGAAGATGACTACTGCCCGTGATGATCGAGCCCTAGTACGCCTTGTTAGGAGATCTCCATTCACCAACAGCAGAGTGCTCAGCCAGCAATGGGAAACGCGCAATAGAGTGTCAATGTCTACCGTCAAAAGGAGACTGTATGCCGCTGGCATGAAAGCTAGGAGACCTGTCAGACGTCCTCTCCTCACTGCACACCACAAAGAGGAGCGTCTGAGGTGGTGCAACGAAAGAAGACACTGGAACATGAGATCCTGGAGACGGGTACACTGGTCCGATGAAAGTCGGTTCCTGCTTCATGCCACAGATGGTCGAACTCGTGTATGGAGGTCCAGACGCACGGCGTACGACCAACGTAACATCATGGAAGAACTTCCATTTGGTGGAGGTTCCGTTATGATATGGGGGTGCATCTCATTTGATTGTAAGCTGGATCTGTTGACTGTACCTGGAACACTAAATGGACAAAGATATCAAGATTCCATACTGGATAGAGTTGTGGTCCCTCATTTTGTAAATCATGCACCTGAAACCCACCCTATATTCATGGATGACAACGCCCGACCACATCGTGCTAGAGCTGTGCATGAATACCTCCGCCAGAATGCCATCGAAACCCTACCATGGCCAGCAAGGAGCCCTGACATGAACCCTATTGAGCATATCTGGGACATTCTGGGAAACATGGTGAGAAGGAGGGATCCTCCTGTGCAGAACCTACAGGAATTAACAGACGCACTCCATCTTGAATGGCAACGAATACCACAATGGCGTATCAGTCGGTTGGTGACCAGCATGAGACGTCATGTCCAGGCCGTCATCCAGGCACAAGGTGGATATACCCGGTATTAATAATGACAGTCTCAAACTCGTGCACAGATGTTAAACTTCGTTTTCAGACACCATTAATGACAATCTAGCCATGTGTGTCAACTGTAGGGCAATAGTTGTCAGTTGTGTCAACGTAACCATATTCAGGCCTCGTTTTCAAGTTCAAACAAAAACATACAGTGTTTCCCCACCATCATAATCAGCATTCCTCTAGTTGCATTATTACCTCTTGCACTAAGATGGATGGGTACTTAAATGTTTATGCTATTGCTTTCTTCATAGCACATGAATATACCCTCGCATGTGCGTAAAAATAGGGTGGTGCTTAACTTTTGCACAGGTGTATAGATAAGCCATTTTCAGATTTCTCCCAGCGCCAGTTGGCATAGAACATGGAAAATGTCAATTGAAAATGTTTTATCTAGTTTTAATGAATGCTTGGACTGAGCAATGTTAGACAATAATTCCATTAAATTATTCGCATTTAAATTAGCGCTACGATGGAATTCTATGAAAATAGGGTGGGTTAAAGTTCATGATTGAAAGTCATTCTAATTTGATCTTCTGGGGACGCATTGATTTTAGTCCTAATGGTAGCTAATATTTTAGTAAGAATTGCATGGAGATGTCTGTCTACTTGAAACAAAGATAAGCCTTCCAAAAAAATTTGGAGCTTAAATTTATAGCTGTATTCGGAAAGCCCAAATTTCCTGAAATGAAACTCGCGTTCTCTAGAAGAATTATATGAAACATGTAACTTATCATCATCATCATCATCATCTGCATCATCACCATCATCACCATCATCATCATCATCATCATTTTACGAGGCATAAGCCCTTGGCTTGTTATTGCCTCTGGAGTTTTGTTAGTATTGTATTACTAGTGCTTGTACTTTGGTTAGTTACAGTTGTTTATTTGTTTGGTTGGCATTATTCATTGACAGTAATCAGGGCCCTGGTTGACTTTGGGAGGTGCTGTGGGGTAGATGGGTTATCCCCACATCAGCTGCGGTGTGCCACCTATGCTCATGGTTACACCCTTCTGCGCCTAGCACTTGGGTATATTTCTAGATTGTCTTATTATTATACATCTATTAGTTGGTTATGTCATGATTGTATATTATGTCATTTAGGTGCATATCTAGTTTTGATTTAAACATGCTGATCCATGTTATTATTGTTTTCAAGTAATCCTTCTGTGTGTATATTTCTTAAATTCATGCTATCAATAGGAAGACCAGAAGGAGAATGGCTGCTGTCCCCCACACCACCCCTATGTTGATTAGAAAATAAACTAACATTATTATCAAATATATTTGGCATCGGAGATATGTTTGTAAAAGATGTTCCTGGCATTTCATAGTCATAGTAAACATGAGAATCTGTAATATTATCACTTTCCACGGACACGTCTTGACATAAATTTCAAGCACTAGTATATGATCCGTTACACAGATTATTAGTGCTATCTAGAAGAGGAAATCTGTTAAAAATCTTCGTTTCATGGTTGCAGTAAACATGAGAATCTGTAATATTATTTTCACTTTCCATGGACCCGCGGTCTTGACATAAATACCAAGCACTAGTATGCGCTCCGCTACGCAAATTATTAGCACTATCTAGAAGAGAAAATCCATTTAGAATCTTCAGATTATCACTTTCCACGGATCCATCTTGGCATAAATTCCGAGCACTAGTATTCGACCCATTACACAGATTATTAGCAGAATTTTCAGGTTGTCTATAATCATATTGAATAGAACACTGTCTAGTGAGTCATTTCTCGAAATATTATGACTTGATGGCAAATCTGAAAATATAAAAAATTTTTATCTGCTGAATGAAAAGGCAACTTCCAGGTAAAATTAGTTTCAAAATATTTAACATAATTTTCTATTAATGAGTTACATGTTGATGAAAAAATTGTCATCATTAGCAGTAGCAGCAGCAGTGGTGTCAGCAGCACAGCAGCAGCACTGTCAGTAGCACCAGTAATAGTAGGAATTGCTTGCAGTCAAATTAGTTTCAAAATATTCAACAGGATGTTCATTAAATTTGTTAATTCACCAAAGAGAGACAATTCATAAACTTCATCATGAGATATTGCGTGACTGAATACATTCTACATTTTTGTCTTAATTTACATCACCACCCCATAAAGGGTAAAATTAGTTTAAAAAAAAATTCAACATATCATTAGCAGCAGCAGCTAGTACTTACCTACTGTAGAGTTTAAGTCAATAAATCGATCCGACCCAATTGATGTGCTGGGCTCAGGGGAGAAGATCTGTAAATGTTGGCTCTGAAAATATAAAGAATTTAATTCATTATAAATGGATGGAGAGGGAAGGGTATAGGTATGCGAGTGGGTAGGTGAGTGGATGAGTGGGTGTAGCGAGTGGGTGTGTAGGTGGGTGAGTGGTGTGAATGGTGTGGGCGGGTTTGCCTGCCAAGAAAATATTATTTTTGAAATTTTATCTTGCTTCCAAGTAAAGTTAGTTTTTAAAATATTCAACATATCATTACCAACAGAAACAGCAGTAACAGCAGTAATACTTACCGTAGAGTTTGTAAGGTCAATAAATTCACCCCAATCCATTGATGTGCTGGCCTGAGGGGAGAAGCTCTGTAAATGCTAGCTCTGTAAATGTTGGCTCTGAAAATACAAAGAATTTAATTAATTATAAATGGATGGAGAGAGGGAGGGTATAGGTATGTGAGTGGGTAGGTGAGTAGTTGGGTGGGTGTAGTGAGTGGGAATGTAGGTGGATGGGTGGTGTGTGTGGTGTGGGCTGGTTTGCCTGCCAAGAAAATATTATTTTTGAAATTTTATCTTGCTTCCAGGTACAATTAGTTTTAAAAATATTCAACATATCATTAGCAACAGAAACGGCAGCAGTAACAACAGTAGTACTTACCGTACAGTTTGTAAAGTCAATAAATTCACCAGAATCCATTGATGTGCTGGCCTGAGGGAATATTATTTTTGAAATTTTATCACTGGAATAACTGGCTTGGGTATTGAGGGAGACATTCCACTTGTAAATTTTCAAAAAATAGTATTCTCTTGCTATGCATATCTATATTCCGCAAGGGCATACAGTGACTGAAATTGTGTCTATGAATATGTTAAGGTGTGTCACTTACCTGATTACATGACTTCGATGAAGTACTACCCTCAGATGAATCAACGATTTCCTAAATGATTGTATCTATTTCACCTCCATCATCTCCACCCCAGAGGTCGTCATCTAATGACAAGATGGGTAGATCTACCGCGGAATCTGGTTTCAACTTTTTGATGGGGGAATTGGCAGGCAAAATGTTCTCCAAATGGGCTAAATATCGATTACATTTGGGTTTTTTAGTGTTGTGACTAAGACATTTCCAGACGACTTCCATCGTAGCTTAGCTTCTGGTGTCGGTTTATCAGAAGTAATGGGCTGTTTCATCCTTAAATCGAGAGGTTCCATGACTCAAATATAAAATATACAAGCTTACAAATCACAACTATTTTTTTCAAAATTTAAAAAAGATACAACCTTTTCAAATCATAACGTTAGTTATAGACAGCATACTGCTTCAAAACAAATGTAACTAAGCTGATAACATTAACAGAAAGTCAACACTCTAGTATATCAGGCACAATACATCCTACTGGATGCTACAATAGTTTTAACTAGGAACACACGATTAATACAGTAGGGTGCGTTATCATATTTAGTCTGACAAAATCCTCGACTAAGTTAATAACTATGAAATTGCTGAATATTTAGAAAAAAATTTTTACTGAAAGTTGTTACCTAATTGGGGAGGTAACAACATACCAAAAATTCTTTTCAAAATATTCACCACTCAGTGAAAAAAATTATATTACTGATTTTCAGCCTTGATAAACTTTTTGTCACAAATTATACAGCCAAATTGTTCACAAATATTCTCAACAGGTTCAAATTAGTAAAAATTACTTACTTCAATTAAAAATCTAATGATAGATCCGTGGGATGAAGCTATTAGCACAAGATAGTTATTTCAGAATTACAGAAAATTTCATCACTATTTATATACTATTTCATCCGCGGATATTGAAAGGCGCGAAATTAAAATAAAGGGAAGTTTGTGTCAGGAGATAACAACTCTTAAGTGTATTATTCACACAAGATATGCCTGTTTTTCAAGATTTCCTTTCACAGCGGGTTTAATTTACATTCAAATTTTGGAGCAGTAATAGTTTGTTATCAGATGTTATAATAAGATCTATATATCGCCTAGAAGCACCACTCAGTAAATGGGTCTGATGACGGAATAGCGAGAGATGTCTGTCCAGAATATAGGACCATGCTTGGAAAAGAATTGGAAATTAATCCATTAACTTTTCACAGAACACATTATTTATCCTAATGTAAACATTTAATCCATGTCTACACATCTCAGTAAAATTATTAAAAAAATTTTCAATAAAATTAAATTTATATCATACAAAATATATTAAGGACTCTGACTCACCAGTTTAAGTTGGAAACATAAAATACCAATTGAACTTTTTTTTATAGAAAGATTAAGATATGATGTCACAAACACTAAATTAGAGTGTGATGTTACCAAAATCAACCACCCCTTTTTATAGCCTATTATCACTTCGGATACGTAAGTTTTGTCCAGAAAATAGGACAATGCTCACATTAGAATTGGAAATGAAACCGTTACCTTTTCACAGAACACATTCTTTATGCAAATGTAAACATTTAATGGTCATCCACACACCTCAGTAAAATTATTTTCAAATTTTCAATAAAATTAAATTTATATCACACAAAATATATTAAGGACTCTGACTCACAAGTTTAAGTTGAAAACATAAAATACTAATTTAACTTTTTTTAATGGAAAATTAAGATATGTCACAAACACTAAATTAGAGTGTGATTTCCCCAAAATCAGCCACACTGTTTTATAACTTCTGATACGTAAGTTCTGTTTCAAGTTCGGATGTATTGTTTCTGGTCCAGAAGTATTGTTCCCGATACGGAATTACCAGAAGTGGAACCGGTGTCCTGTTTCCGCTTCGGATGTGATCTTATCACTCAGTAGGTAGTCAAGGCAATTCAGTGAACATGTTACTACTACAGGAAATCCTGTTTCCAGTTCAGATGTCCTGTTTCCAGTCCAGAAGCATTGTTCCCGATCCGGAAGTACCAGAAGTTGAACCGGTGTCGCGTTTCCACTCCAGATGTGATCTTATCACTCAGGAAGTAGTCAAGGGAATTCAGGGGACATGTTACTATTACAGGAAATCCCGTTTCCGGTTCGGATGTCCTGTTCCGGTCATGGGTGTGCTTTTTCTGACGTCACTGGTATTATCCAATCAGAAGCTAGGCCTGGCGAAGCCCATTAACTACTTACCTATTGGTGTCAGGCCTAATTTTTGTTGTGATGGTCTCCAACTCAACCCTGCGAGACCGGGTCTAGTTGTTTGAGGGATCTAACGATGTACTCTCTCGATTATCATTATTATTAACTCTTTAACCATCGAATTTGTTTGAGGTTCTCAGAGAAAAATGCCCATTTGCAAGGGAGTTAACTCTTGAAAATGGGCTCACTCCTTGGATCCGCCACTATCTATCATAGTTTTCCTACGCAATTTCACTAAGTAGGTATGTAACATTTTATGGGGCCTTTAATAATAACCATTCTGGCAAATATTTTCAACCTAATTTGACTGAATCCTTGTTGTGGTCATAACAACCTGCGAGCTCCCTTCAGGTAGATGTACGCTGCCCTGTGAGATGTAAGAATTGCCTGCCTTTACTATCTAGTAAGCATTTTGATGAATACATTGACGCTAGTGTGACTGACCATTTTTAAGGCAATAGGTCTCAACGACCAATAAGTTTCAAAATATTCATCAACTTTTCAGACATAGCTGCTTTTGAAAATAGTATTACAGTAATTCATGGTTTCAAAAGCAGATAAACTTGATTCCAATTCAGGGTTCAAAAACAATCAGAGCCTACAGAAGGATCCTCTCTGTTGCAAGAGCATATGGTATTATAACGTTTTATGGGACAGAATGTTGCTGTTACTGCTTGTTGTTGCTGCTTGTTGCTTGCTGTAGCTTGCGAGGTAGTGTCAGACCGTTCCAGTGTCTGGTGTCGGCTCGCCGCATCGCATGTACACACTGAGTGATGACGCTGGCTAGCTCCCGGTCTCGGGGTTAAGGATCCCGTGCGACACTGTCCTACGGGTAACAAAGACCGGCTCCTAAGGCCGGTGGAACTCAATCATTCCGGTGGGGTTGTGCGACCATCGCCGCAGACATTAAACACAACAGTATCAGCCCATGAGCTTGTGTCACATGTGTGCCTGTCCATAGCAATTTCGTGATTAATGGACTTACAATATTTGATTGGTGACCTAACTTAAATAAGTCTATAGAATTGATTTACCTAAAACAGACTATCAAGTTTGCTAGATAAAAATGAGCATACGAAAATACAAGACATAGAGACAGCCTGATGAACTTTTAAACACGGGGCTCCCGGAGGTACCATACAGACTCGTAGGTCCACAGAGGTATCCCTGCAAAGGAGACTCCCGCATACGAGACCACTAATTAACTTAATATAAGTTATTATACCTCTAAGCTGAAAGGAAAGAAAGTTATCTTTTATGGTGGCGAAAAGCTATGTGCCTCACACTGGCATTACTTCTGATGCTATTCTTGGGTGAGAAGTAGTAGTCTCACATGGGCCATCGTCACTGAATCCTTGCGAGAGGCAAGTGCCTTGCGTGGGCCTCCGTCACAGGAAAATGCTGCCACTGCTTAACACGGGAGAAGAGTATTGGCCAAAAAGGGCCCACTCTAATATTCAACCAAAATGCTATAAAGGAAAGACCATACCTAGTGAAATTATGACTATAATGTTGCGTGCTGTTTTACGTGAAGACGGGACGAGCGATTCCCGAGGGATTCCCCCCCCCCCCCCCGTCACCGTCTTATGTAGTTTCAAATATGCTGAATTAGTAGGTGCCGCTTTTATTTATGCGGGCCTTCTTCCATGCCTAACCTAACATTTAGTTTTTAGAGACAAGAACTAGTTTAGGCTGCAAATGGCGGGCGCCCTACCTAGCCTTTTAGATACGGCTGTCATTGAGAGTGGATGTCCTAAGACATCAACACTCAAGACAGCGTGCATACATGTTATTTCCCAAGACCTCCGAGCTTGGCGAGAATCCAGACCTCTTGCTCCATAACCACATAAAACATCACAGGACAATGGTTACTTTTCACCAAATCAAGTTTAGGCAACTGATCTATTGTTATGGTGGGGTGGGGGTGGGGTAAGAGATACGAATCCCCATCATGAATGTCCTTCCTGCGAGGGCGTGGCAGTTCCTAACATCTAGCCCAGACATTCTTACAGAATTCGGTGAGGATGCGTATCTTGCCCGTCACCAGGTCCTATGGAGCTAACCTTTTAACCTGATGTTAGGTCTAAACGCAAGTTGCCCAGTTATGCACTGCGGTGCGGGGGAGGCTTCGAAGAAAATGAGAAAGAAATTAATAATTATAATATGTTTTTGCAGTGCTTCCTACATTGGCAAGGATAACTGACTACTAGGTATCAGAAGATACACGGGAGGTGTGTGTGACACCACACCCTGGCCATCACCGCTCGGAAACCCCCAGAGTCGGATCAGTCCGTGGTGCAGATAGGGACATCCAAACAATTAAGAAGCCATAAGGCTTAGTGGAACATGAAGAGAGACAATAACGTATAAATTTGAGGCCCAATAGTTATGTTGGCCATTTTTACACAACGATGCCGGATTGCGGGGCTAAATTATCGCAACTACCGGAAAAGAGGCATACACTATGTGTCTCTTGACGAAGAAATTGTCTCTAATCATATTAAACCTATCTTATTGAGCTAAATAGACAGGCTTTTAGTTGGTAGCATGCCGGACTAAACAGAGTTATAGCACGGACAGCGACCTCAGTGAAAAATTGTTGGTGGCGGGAAAAGTGATGCATATATAAATGTTGCTGTATAGTGTTTCCTACGTGCACTGCAGTCCTACATTTTCTACAAATAAACAAAACTTATAAACGGATGGCTGCTTGCTATATATAAAACTAACCAGTACAAGTAATACAATGTGAAATGATCAGAATAATACATATAGTACAGATTGTTGGACCTACTACGTTGCGGTTAGTGAAAAAACCACCTTACAGTAAAATAAGAATAACTATAAACAGATAAAGAAATTATAACTAGAGGTCCTAAAACCGTTACGGTTCCTTTTAGTCATCGGGACCGTTTACACAGATAAAGTATAATCATTAAAGTTGTAATTAACGGAATAATTAAAGATGTTAACTATAGTTAATTGAACAGTCGGCAGCCATTCTCAAGGATGGGCTATCATGTTACTGAAATTGATACATCACTGTGAGCGTGACGTGAGTTGACGCATTTTCTGGAAGCTGGAAAGTTCCTGCATGTTGGGTTCCCGCAAACAGGATTCCCGCATGCAGTCCAGGATGGGAGTGGAGCGAACTCAGGACGGTAATCACAATATAAGAACAGTCAGTAAGTTCTACAATAATATTACGGCTAGGAAGACAGTTCCCGTACACAGACGGTACAGATGAGAGTTTAAGAACAACCCATTTATCAGCGGGGGTTGTCGAATACGGATGAAGATCATAACTAAGCTTAACGGTGCGGGGTACGTCAGTTAGCTCTTAAGACATACCGGTCAAAGTTTACTTGCTGCGGTCAAAAAGTTTAAATAAACCTACATGACATCAGTGTGGGGGGGGGGGGGGCGGTTGAATAACCACTTTTTGGCGTGGCCGGCAGATCCGGCGAGTTATCCACCAAAGAACATCGCTGCCTCTGCATCTGTAGAATCACATATTCAGCCCGGGAAAGGCCTCACCGCAAGATTGTGCTCCGAGTCAGTTCTCTATTCAGTCGTGAACAATATTGTCGAAAGTTTCGAAAAATGCTCCCGGACAAAATTCTTTTAAGATGCGGTGGGTTGGATGGCTGCCGCAATGCTACGGGACAGATGCTGACCAAGACCGAAGTGATCTATTTAATAACTGTCTCGGCTGATCGTAGCTGCTTTACAGATCCAACCATTTCCGCCCCTGGCCGAGGATACTCTCGATCTCTGGATCGCGTCTCCTTTTATACTACTCGTGACTTCATAGGCGCAGGCCTCAACCAATCATCGACCGAGCAATAGCCAATCAGCACGCAGCTAACAATGACGCAGATGTATGTTCTAGAACATTCTAGAACTTCTGCGTACACGTGGTTATGACGTCAAGGCAATATTTTGAAGATAATCAAAGGGGGTTTCCGTGGATAACTCAACCGTTTCTTAACCGGTATTGAAATGGTTTACAGATTTGGAAAGCCAGTTGAATTCTGGTCTTGATTGATACCAGAGTCTGCGGGAACAAGCAATTAGAAAGGATTACATTGTACCTACTCGGTACACTAAAAGTGCTATCCTATCTTGGACGTGATATACGGGCTCTGTCAATGCAGTGGTTAGCGTAGTGCGCATGCGCGCTACGCGTTTTAACGAGCTTAGTCTTTTTTACGACGAAATCTCTCTCATAGGCTCATATACGCTTATAGCTCTACCCAGGGGGTCGTGTGTAGTTCGGATCGACAGGGCGGGTACAGGCCGTACCAGCTAAGCTGGGTACGCGCCGCCCGTCCTGGATTCGTTCCCTGAACACGCCCCCCCCCCCCTGGGTAGAGCCATAAGCGTATATGGGCCTATGAGAGAGATCACGTCGTAAAAACGAATAGGTTCGTTAAAGCGCATAGTCCACGCTTAGATGCTATTTTTGATGGGGCACGTAGTTTACGACAAAGATGGGATGACGCTTTTAGTGTACCGAGATGGTAATTACTTGGTCCCGCCGAGACCAGAATTCGACGGGCCTTCTAAATCTGTAAACCATTTCAAAATCGGTTAAGAAATGGCTGAGTTATCTACGGAAAACCCGTCTTGATTATCTTCAAAATATTGCCGTGACGTCATAACCACGTGGACGCAGAACTTCTAGAATGTTCTAGAACATTCGACTGCGCTATTATTAGCTACGCGCTGATTGGCTGTTGCTCGACCGATGATTGGTTGGAGCTTGCGCCTGTGACGTCATGAGTAGTATAAAAGGAGACACGATTCAGAGATCGAGAGCATCCTCGGCAAGGGGCCGAATAGGTTGGACCTGTACCAGCACGACAGATATTACGCATATAACTTCGCTTTCTGTCGGTTTCTCTCCCGTAGCTAGCAGTTGCCCAACCCACTGCACTAAAACAATTTTGTAACTCCCTACTTGCGGGAGCAATTTGGAACTTTCTAAATACTGTTCACGAATATCAATATCTACTTCGGAACACGAACTTGCGGTGAGGCATTTACGGCCTGAATAAGTGATTCTACAGATGTAGAGGCAGGATGTTCTTTGATGGATGACTCGCCAGATCTGCCGGCCATGCCTAAATGTGGTATTTGAACCATCCCGCACTAATGTCGTGTAGGTTCTTCTAACTTACGACAGCAGCAAGTAAACTTTGCCCGGTGCATCTTCAGAGCTGGTTGACATACCCAGCACCGTTAAGCTAAGTTTTGTATCTTCATCTGCATCTAACAATCCCCGCTTGTGTTCGGGTTGTTGACAACTTCGATCCCTGCCATCGGTGTATGGGAACTTTCTTCACAGCAGTAATGCTATTGTATCTCTTGCTGACTACTCATTAGACATTCCATTGTGCTTACAGTCCTGAGCGATGTGCTCCTACCATGAGCTTCTTGCGGGAATCCTGTTTGCGGGAAGCAACCTGCAGGAATTTCCAGCTTCAAGAGAATGCATCAACTCACGTCAACTAAAGGATGACGTATCAATTTCAGTAACATGATGGCCTAATTTAAGAATGGCCACGGAGTATTCAAGTAACTGTACTTAACATTTTAATTATTCCGCAAAATGTACTTTTCTAATTATATTGTACCCGTAAAAACGGTCCCGGTGACTAAAAGGTACCGTAACAGTCTTAGGACCGCTAGTTATAATTGCTGTATATGTTTATAGTTATTCTTATTTTCTGTAAGGTGTTTTCACTAACCGCACCGTTGTAGGTTCGTTAACCTGTACTAAGATATATAATTCTGATTATTTAATACTGTATTAATGTTCTGGTTAGTTAGTTTATATATATATATATATATGGCCATATATCAGTTCATATGTTTTGTTTATTTATAGTATAGTATTTATAGTATAGTGTATACTATATTTATAGTATAGTGTATTTATAAGTATATATATATATATATATATATATATATATATATATATATATATATATATATATATATATATATATATATATATATATATATATATATATATATATATATATATATATATATATATATATATATATATATATATATATATATATATATATATATATACTTATAAATACACTATACTATAAATATATATATATATATATGGCCAGTAGCCATCAGTTCAAATGTTTTGTTTATTTATAGAAAATATAGGACTGCAGTGCACGTAGGGAACACTATACAGCAACACTTATATAGGCAGCACTTTCTCCCGCCATCAACAATTTTTCACTGAGGTCGCTGTCCGTGCTATAACTCTGTTTAGCCTGGCATGCTACTGACAAAACCTTTTTCTATTCAGCTCGATAGGATAGGTTTAATATGATTAGAGACACTTTCTTCGTTAGGAAATCTGTAGTATACTCTTCTCTTCCGGTAGTGCGATAATCTAGCCCCGCACTCCGGTAAGACTCATAACTCTAAGATTTTGTCTCTCTTCATGTTCCACTCAGCCTTGTGACTTTTTAATTGTTTGGATGTCCCTATCCGCACCGTGGGCTGATCTGACTCTGGGAAACTGTTGGGGTTTCCGAGCGGTGATGGCCAGGGTGTGGTGTCACATACATTCCCCTTGTATCTTCGGATAATTAGTAGTTAGCACTTTTGCCAATGTAGGAAAGCACTGCGAAAACATATATTAATTATTATTTTATTTGCTGAACAATCCTCCCGCACCGTAGTGCAAAACTGGGCAACTTGTATATAAACCTAACGACAGGTTAAACGGTTAGTCCCATAGGACCCGGTGACGGGCAAAATACGTATCCCACCGAATTCCATAAGAATGTCTGGGCATGATATTTAGATCTGCCTCGCCCTCACGGGAAGGACACGTACGGTGGGTATTCATCTCTCTTACCCGCACCATAACAGTAGAACAATTGCCTAATAATGCTCTTGTGAAACGTAACCTGTGTCCTGTAACATTTTATGTGATTACGGAAGTAGATGTCTGGATTCTTATCCAGTTCGGAGATCTTACTAAGTAACATGTATGAGTGCTGTCTTCAGTATTGATGTCTTAGGGCATCCTTTCTGAATGGCAGCCCTGTCTAATAGCTAGGTAGATATCAGCCATTTGCGGCCTAAAATAGTTCTTGTCTCTAAAAATTAAAGGATAGATAAGCAAAGCTGAAGGCCCGCATAAATAAAGTGGAGACTACTAATTCAGCATACTGAGAATCGCATATGTCGGTGACGTGGGAATCCTTCAGGAATCGTTCGTCCCGTCTTCACATAAAACCGCACGCAACCCTATAGTCATAATCTCACTAGGTATGGTCTTTTCTTTTTCAACCATTTTTGGTTGAAATATTAGAGTGGGCCAATTTTTGCCTGCTACTCTTCTTCCGCTTTAAGCAGTGGTGACACCTTCCCAAGACAGAGGCCCACGCAAGGCACTTGCCTCTCGCAAGGCTTCAGCGACGACGGTCCACGTGAGGATAATACTCCTCACCCAAACTGGCAATAGGAGTAGTGCCCGCATGAGGCACATGACTTTTCGTCCGAGATAATCTTCTTCCTTTCAGCTTAGAGGTATAATAACTTATATTAACTTAATTAGTTAAGCCTCGTGTATGGGAACCTCCCTTGCGGGGATACCTCTGCGGACCTACGAGTCTGTGTGGTACCTCCGGGGGCCCCATGTTTAAAATTTCATCTGGCTGTCTCTATGTGTTGTATTTTCGTATGCTCCTCATTTTTATCTAGCATACTCGATAGTTTGTTTAGGTAAAATCATTGTGTAGACTTATATTTTTAGGTCACTAAATCAAATCTTGTAAGTCCATATATCCCGAAATTGCTATGGACATGCATACTGGTGACACAAATTCTTGGGATGAGACTGTTGTATTTAATGTTCCCGACAATGATCGCACGGCCCCACTGGAACAATTGAGTTCCACCAGCCTTAGGAGCCGGTTTTTGTTACCCGTAGAGCAGTCTCATACAGGATCCGTCACCCGAGACCGAATGCTAACCAGCGTTATTGTTCATTGTGCACTTGCGGCACGGCGAGTCGACATGATACACCAGAACAGCCTGACACTACTCCACGAGCTACAAGTGGCGCCCGATGTGGGACTCGAAGAACATCATTAAACACACGCAGCGAACTCACGCCCACACCATATAGTGAGCTCAGTTCTATACCATCTCCATTTAGTGACGACTCCCTCGATCAAGAGGTAGCGTCATACGATGGATTTTCAGCTCACATGCTCACCGACTATGTCAGAAATTCGGCGGAATCAACAACACCGCAATATAACCTGTTTTCGCCTGTCGGTGACGGCACCTTTCACAAGCGGGAACAGAGTTTAGAACTATATCGGACGTCACGACAGGCCATCCCCATCAGGGCCGAATCGTGGACGACCCCGACAAAGACCCAATTACGGGCATCTCAATAATCCTTCAGACTACTATCATTCACCTGTGTCATCTACGGAGACCATATGGCCGGGTGACAATCCATATTACAGACAACCTCCCACACAGCCCCCTTCTAGCGCAACGCTATACTCAAGGTGAACACCGCAACATTATCGTGAGGAACCGGCACCACCATTTCGCCGGTACATCAGTCACGCTACACATCACGACCGTCAGCCGACTGCAGCACCACCATATAAGGAATATCAGTCCTCACCTCGGGGAGAACGTCCGCGTAATCTTCACAACATTCTGTCTCCCGTCCATAGACCCATGCCGGTCTATGGCTCTATAACCGGGCTGGACTAAATTGGAGTATGCGTGATCTCGCTCCTCAGCATCGGCATCGACGGAACACACCAACTCCACCACCACCACCACCACCTGCACAACGACCAGCTTCACAATTCTCGTCAGTCTCTCAGGTACCCACACCACCTGGTTTTCAACGACTTCATTCTTCCCGCGGTCTTGGTCGAGTCATTCTCCCTCCCAAATTTAGTGGGGCGAATGACTGTGCCAACTACAAAATACAGTTCGAAATAATAAGTCGGACTAACTACTGGAACGATCAGCAAATGGGTGAATATCTCCCTGCAAATCTTTCCAGAAAAGCCCTTCAAGTTCTTGCGGATTTTGGTACTGACTACACACCCACCTACACTCAATTGGAACGAGCATTGACGGAGCGATTTGCCAACACAGCTCTCGGAGAAACCAGTCATCTTCAACTCAAGAATCGTCGACGATGCGCGGGAGAAACTCTTCCGAAGTTAGCTAGCCGAATCAGGAGGCTAGTGACCCACGCATATCCGAGCACCAATACGGAAGGCGTGATCCATCTGCATCTCGACACTTTTATCGATGCATTAAGCAGTGAACCTGCCCTGAAAGAAAAATTATTTCTAGGCGACCATGGTAGTTTGGCCCAATTAACGACAACCACGGTCCGTATAGAAAACTTTCTGGAGCGGGAAAGGAGTAGCCGATGTTAACTCCATCCTATCAACGAGATAGAGGGTGCAGCTATCGCCCCACCCACTAATGCTCCCCCCAGTTCATCGACATCAACCATACATACATCACCACCACCAGCTATACAGAATTCCAATCAGAATCAAGTGCCTGGAGGAAGGGGTGTGCCCTTAGAGGAAGCTACAATGAGACCCCCGGGCGTGGGAACCAGCACAACAATAGCAACGGCAACATGAAAGAACAGATCTCCGCACTGACAAATTTAGTCACGACACTCAGCACCAATCTCACCACCACACACTTTAGGACAACAAACACCACCAGCACCACACCGCCACCAAACACCTGTTTCGAATGCGATCAGCCAGGCCATTGGAAGGAGCGGTGTCCTAACCAACCTCCTTCAACAATGCCCGCCCCTGACCACAGCACACCACAACCGGAGAAGCCATCAAACTACCGAAAGTAGAGTCACCTCTGTGCCCATATCTGCTTCCTGGCTCACCTGCGGCCTTTGCACAACAACGTTTAGTGGCCAACAATGCCCCACTGAAATCAGCTTTTACACCTACACTCAAATGCACGGCTTCATATATGTCAATGCCTACGTTGCCTCCCCCATCCGCAGCATTGCCATCCCCTCTTTCTCCGCACATAACAAACCTTCTTTCCTATGTAAAACGGCAGTGGTAGGTTGTAGCACCTCCGCTGAAACAACGTTTTTGCAAGCACCACGTCCCGTCACCAAGACACTAAATTCTCGGTGTCCTTTGGTGGTATGCAAAATACCACCCCCATCCAGCATCATCTCCCACAGATAGCAGTGACTTGGGAGAAACGGTTCACTCCACCTCATGGATTCACAAACGTCGAAGTAGACGGGGGAAAACACGCCCCTGGCTGCAGCACTGTTTCTTCTGTGCTTCACCAAAACATCCCATGAGGTATTGTAGGAAATGGCTTACGCAGGTAGAGTTTATCTGTCATCCCCTGCACACCGCTGTCTACACCAATACAGCATACTCTGAAATAGCAACACCTCCATCATCATTGCTACCCCCAGCTCCGCCTTCACCGCAGCCCTCACAGCAGCGGCGACGACGAACTGGCCCCTTCCTCACTCAGCCATCCACCATATTAAGAGAAGCAATTAGGAAACAGGCAGAGTACATACAGAGTGATTCCGCTCCGACACCATTGTCGCAGACAGCATCATTGGAAACTCTTTCACAGGTACATCGCAAAGTAGTATACAAATTTTCCTGTCTGTTTAGTGGCGTTTCCACCAGTGCCACCGTCGACACTGATGCTTCAATCACAGTATTTAACAAGGGCTTTTATAACAGCATCCCACCTCATAAAAAGCCTCCCCTTAAACCTACAAACATTTACATACAGACGGCTACGGGAGCTGATGTGCCCGTAGCTGGTGTAGTCAATTTAGTTATCCAAATAGAGGAGAAGCAATTCATACAGCGAGTTGTCATCGCCTCTATTCACAACGATGCCCTCCTTGGCACTGATTTCCTCAGTGCCGGCGAAGCCATCATACATTGCAAACAACAAGAACTCGACATACACAGCCAACTAATACCTCTTGGGCCGGCATCGTCATCATATGACACGTGTGTGGTTATATTATCGAGTACCACCACGGTTGAGCCGGGACAGGAACAAATCTTATGGGCCACTGCACCACAGTTAGGAAGCAACACACACATCACCATGCTGGAATCCGATCCTGATTATATGATCGCCTCTCAATGCGCAAGTCCACGCATAATAGTAGACACTACTAATAAGGAAAATATACCTTTTAGAGTGTTCAATGGTACCGCAGATCCCATCACTCTGGAACCAGGAGTACGCTGCAGCCATTTAGTGGACATAAGCTCATTGGAATCACCTACACCCGCTGACACACCACAAAATATGACTGATGATCTACCCGAACATTTACATGATTTGTATCTACGTGCCACAGTTGGATTACAGCAATCACAGAAATGTGAAATTCGGAAATTACTACACAAATATCGCGATAGTTTTTCCTCCAGAGACATGGATCTCGGAGAGACTCATCTTGTACGACACTCCATCGACATGGGCAATAATCACCTCGTACAATAACCGGTACGATGTCTTCCCATTCATAAGGAAGCGGAAGCACACCAACAAGTGCACGACATGTTGCGGACTGGTATTATTGAACCCTCAGCATCTCCATGGGCTAGCCCAATAGTACTAGCAGGAAGAAAGGACGGAACCTTGCGGTTGTGTATAGACCACCGCCGCCTTAATGATCTTAGCATCAATGAAGCTTATCTGTTACCTCGGATAGATCAGGCCTTGGATTCCTTGTCCGGAGCCAAGTGGTTTTGCACCCTTGATTTAGCTAGCGGTTACTGGCAAGTAGCCATGGATGTAGCTGGCATAGAAAAGACCACATTCGTTTGTAGGTATGGCATTTTCCAATTCCGCTAGATGCCCTATGGGTTGTGCAATGCTCCCAGAACTTTTGAATGACTCATTGAGCAGGTATTAACCACCCTGCAATTGGAAATCTGTCTTTGTTACATCGATGACGTAATAGTCTTTGGACGCACGTTTGAGCAAACGTTAATAAATCTGGACACTGTGCTCTCTCGTTTCTGTACGGCCAATTTGAAACTCAAACCGAGGAAATGTCATCTCTTTAGAGAGAGTGTTGAGTTCCTGGGACACGTCATATCCGGTGATGGAGTGGCTACTCAGCCATCAAAAACTAAGACAGTAGCAGAGTGGCCACATCCCTCTTCAGTTACGGAGACACAGAGTTTACTTGGCCTTTGCCAGTACAATCACCGTTACATCCGACATTTCAGCGAGATTGCTTCACCCCTCTACAAGATCACCGAGAAAGATCGACTATTTGAGTGGACGAGTGAGTGTGAAGAATCCTTCAGGGCACTGAAGGAACTCTTGACGACCGCCCCATTTCTTGCTCACCCTAATCCAAACCTCGATTTCATCTTAGATACTGACACGTCAGCTTACGCTATCAGCGTGATTCTATCTCAGGTCACAGAAGATGGAATGGAGCAGGTATTGGGCAATGGTTCACATACTCTGAATAAAACGGAGAGAAGATACACAACCACCAAGCGAGAACTATTAGCGGCGGGACATTTCGTCAAGTATATTTATATATTATAAACACTTTCTGTACGGGTGCCATTTTACACTCCGTACAGACCATGCCTCACTATGGTGGCTTCGGAACTTGAAAAATCCGGAGGGCCAGGTAGCGAGATGGCAGGAATCCCTGCAGGCCTATAACTGTAACGTTATTCACCATCCCGGCAAATTGCATGGGAACGCCAATGCCCTCAGTAGAATCGGCGCAGAACCTGAACACGAAGAGGTCGCCACCGTGACACAGTCAACACAGCCATCTCCGGAGTTCCCCGAATTGAGGTGCGCAGAGTGGAATCCAGAGAAAATTGCACACCACGAAATATATACGCGTGGATCCAGGAGGGGGTACATCCTCCTAAGGAATTGGTAACACCACTTTCCACCACTGCAAAATATTATTACCAACGGTTCGAAGAATTTCAATTAATAAATAACATTCTATATATTAATGACCATCTGGTAGTCCCGGAAAGTTATCGTGAACTAATATTAAAACAACTGCATGATAACACCGGGCATCTGGCCATGGAAAGGACTGTTGCCCATATCAATTTGAGATTCCACCGGATCAGGATTCGCGATAGTGTCAAGGCATGAGTTGCCAAATGAATCCCATGCCAAAGATGCGCTGTTTGGCCAACACCATATCGCACCATCTCAAATTAAGATTATTGGTGCACCGTGGGAGCGAGTGGCTATCGACGTGCTCGGACCCGTGAATACGACGGATGATGGAAATAAATAAATCCTCGTATTACAAGATTATTTTATGAAGTGGGTAGAAGCATTTGCTTTGCCGGACCAAGAGGCATCCAACGTAGCTTTGGTATGCCTTATGAGTTGCACTCCGATCAAGGAAGTAATTTTGAGAGCCAGCTCATATCAGGGCTCTGCAAATTGTTCCATATCGTCAAGACAAGGACAACTCGCCCTCTCCCGCCTCAGCATTGTTCTACTCGATCTGGGAAGTCGTATCTGAAGAATTTTGTGTTTGTTTTGTCGAGGAGACCGGATGGAAAAGTTGTTCCTCCGATCTCTTCCCATTCCCACCCACTTCATGCTATGGCCCCCATCATAGAGTTACCACAAACAAAAGCTGAGGCTGACCCAAGCCATGCTTCCTGTGGGGTGGAACATATGGTGAATAGCATGGAAGTGAAGAGGCTGGATGAAGCCTTGGCCTGTCTAGAACCGCAAAACTATATAACAACGTGTACCCGACCAATTCCCTAAAACGCAAAACCACACTCCCTCCAAGGAACACCCTCTCCAAGAGTCCCACCCCAGCCATCATTCCAATTCACATCCCTTATCCATACACCAAGTTTGGACATCACCGGCCCAGTCCATTTCTTGCTCCACTCGTCGTCTGTTGACTGTCAATCTTCAGATATGAGCGAGACTGCTGCAACAGAGGAGGTGGCATCCCGCACTGCACCGACCAACACTACCCCCCCCCCCAACCGCGGTGGGCAGGGAAGCAGCCTGTTCAGCAGACTATCGGCTCGAATTTTCCCGGTGTCTAAAAACTATGACAGGACACCAAACGTCATGTAATGGGAGATGACCACATCCCCCTGTCCAAAGGCCACCCAATCCAATTGCCCTACCATACTCCCCCGAGAGCAGTCAGGACATTACACAACAGACTGAACGTCAATACCTACATAACACACCTGCCTTCAAGGCTGGATACATCAATTTGTCATTACGCATACATCTCATACTTACTCAGTTATACTCAGCATAACCGAGACATTCAACATCGACAACAACAGCATTTAGCAGCACCTACCGGTATTAATTAATTCCCGATAGAGACATAAAAATTATGGGAGAAATAATATCTCCCGCAAACCCCCACCTCCCGCATTAAGAACAGACTTGGCGTTCACCAGCGTGGAAAACTGGAATGCGCCCACTTCGCTTATAACATCGGCATCATACAGCTGCCCGGACATCCCGACAACAACATTATCACCAACAGACAACAGCTGACAAATCTCCCACACGCACCTTCTCATCCAGTTACTGGAGGACTGATCATATGGATATAAGGAATGCACTACAGCCATCTACAGTACACGTCACAGGAGGAACGTTTGTCCATCGATCCTCCCTTTTCCCGTGGTCGTACGGAAACAGCCAAAATCTATATACTTCATCTACACGTAATAACAGTTAATATTATTAAGAGAGCAAGATGCCAGCATTGTCGTCTGTCACGAGTAGGATTTTACTACCGAAAAGTTGAATTCGACAATGGATTGATCAAAGCTACGACAGCATCCGACAGGTCATCTGTGCTCTAAAGTAACTCTGTCCCGCCCATGGGCTCGGCCATTACAGAGTGAAATACCCTCAGGGTTCGATAAAGTTGACATTCACGCCGCCTCTCCCTCCCCCTCCCGCACCTGGTGGCCATAAACATGTCACCTTCACCACAGTGCAAGTATCATCCACAGATAACCAACCATGCATATCAGATTAAAATCACCAACATGTCAGAAACGCAGACACTCCGGTTCACTGTATTCAAAATCTCCAAACGACGGCATTGTAAATTGTAATAACTGTGGCACACACTTTCGAGTTGTACTGTAATTTAACCATTATTAAATGATATTAATATGTCTGGTCTAGGCTGGGACGGAGCTGGTTCTACCCATTGAGGAGAATGCTTGGCAAGCCCTCCCGCTCGGAAAACACAGCTATCTTGTCAGGATCAGTTACGTTGATCTACCACCTGAATAAATCTGTTTAAACCACACATCAAATTACTTACAACCTCACTATTAAATTTTTGATTCAGAACACAACTGCTCTACCTTCCTACAAATCACTAGTGCACGGGCCGGTAAAGCGGCATAAAAAATCTGGCAGTATAATTACAAAGAGAATTAAAAAATTATCTTCCTTGCGTTCCAGTCTATAATCAACACGGGCTGAGAACTACCTATTACAGACTTATACCAAGACGCATGTTTAAGAACTCGCGCAAATAGGGGACATTATATTATACAGATTCTTGATGTAACATATATATTTCTATCTCTCGCATCTACAACAGACTACACCTCAGCAACAGTATTTTTGGCCGTAACCATAAACAGCATATATGTTTCCGATCAACCACATGCTTTTTAGAGCGACATGATATTTACTGCTATTTCCAGTAAATTGGATCAAACACTTTAAACACAAGAGCCGCCCAAAGACGTGACTACCCCAGCATGATGGGGAGTGGCGAGGGTGAGTCGGGGTAGTAATCGCTGACGTCACCAGGCTCCCACACACCCCATTGGGCGCTCCAGTTTAAAATTAAAACAGGCAAGTTTATAAGCATCCAATCTGGAGAACCGCCTCATGCTAATTAAAAGTGAGGCCCCGCAAAGAAAAAGTAGTACCACATTTCCATGTTGATCGAAGGCTGTTAAATGCGCAAAATTAGGACAAAGTTAACGAGCCAGTCTTCCTATAATTAAAAGTACTCCCTTTATATGGGAAGAATTAATCCCTAGACGTCTAGGGCGGAAAAAGAGGAAACATTCCATATAGGGCTGACCGAATCACCTGTTAAAACTTTTAGGTATGGTCATCCGCCACCTATGATGTCACCAAATAGTATAAAAGGAGGAAGCGCACTCTGAAACTTTGTCTTCCCATCAAAACTCGACACCAGGGAAGAACAGATAGCATTAGGCTTCTTTCGTGTCGAAAACCAAATTCTGCTGTTTTATTATTTCATTATTATATTTGGCCTGGAAAGTTAAATACAATGAAGAGATAGGGTATTAGGTTTTGAATAAGGTTTCCGCAGCCAACTACCATGTGGGAACGAGATGTCACTCATTGAAGATTTAGCGTTATCGGATTCGTCTGAAGAAGAATCGGTACCAGTTCCAAAATGGTTCCCGTGCAGCTCGTTATTAGCTAGCGGAGAGCTCTATACCAGATCTTTTACGAGAAAATCCGACCGCACCCTTCATGTTAGTAAGGATCATCTCTTCCAGTCAGCCTTCTGCGTGACGTGCCAGTATCTCCACACCGCTACCCGCTACGGGGTGACCCACGTGCTCCATTGTCATCACCGTGTGTTAGAAGTGACATTAGTTCCTGGATAAGAGAATGAGGATTGTGCCGTTTTAGCCACACGTTTCGAATCTTCGTTTCCAGTCAAAGTTCTCCCGACCGAGAAAATGGCTCGCACGAAAAACACTACTCGTAGATATCCCGTTAGTCATCATCTTCCCGCGGCTACCATAGGCAACATACCGACAGCCAGACATGAAATCCTACCCGCAGCCATGTCAGGAAGTGTTATGCCGCTACCAGTCACTTCATCTACACTGGTCCTGAAGCGGAGTAAGAAGCGAAAGTCTCCCACAGAATCCAGTCTGGCAGCACCCACATTAGTAATTAGCCATCCAACTACAGTCACTACATCCGCACCCGTAGTGTATAACACAGTTTAGCCAGTCAGCCGATTTCGGTAGTGATCACGACACCTGCGGGAATAGACATTCCAAGTTACCAGCAGTCACCATCTCTGCCAGACCTGACCATAGACGAGGGACCAAGACCGTCGCAGCCTGCGGCGATTAGTATAACTTCGACCTGTGTTATCCGCTGGAATGACTATACACGGGAAAGAGATGTATCGCCCACACACAGGACATTCAGCCAGTGCCTAACATCACCGCAAATCGTCTGTTAAAATATGCTAAGTATCAGAAGATGTAATCTCCTGCCATATCCGCTCCTGCATCATTGGCTCAGCCTACGATACAGCTCACCGCCATCACCATGACAGCTACAGCAGCCACCACGATGACTAGCACCACTACAGCATCAATGACATTAGCAACCACTAGCACTGCCGCTGCTTTACGGACGGATATTTTAGAACTGGCAGTAACTTTGGGAGACATTATGGATGCTCATATTTCCGCCACCATCACTTCAGACATTTCCGTCAGTGCCAGTAATAGTAAACGCATCTGAGCAATGATAGTGCATGGTGTAGTTCGGATCGACCGGTCAGGTACCGGGCATACCAGCTAAGCTGGGAACGCACCGCCCATCCTGTATTAGTTCCCTGAATACGCCCCTGGGTAGAGCCATAAGAGTATGTAGGCCTATGAGAGAGATCGCGTTGCGAAAACGACTAAGTTCGTTAAAATTCATGATGCGCATGCGCGCGCCTAGATGCTAATTTTGATGGAGCATGTAGTTTGCAACCAAGATGGGATGGCACCTTTAGTGTACCGAGATGGGACCCTGTCATCCTTATTGATTGCCTGTTCCCGTTGAATCTAGCATTAATGAAGACCAGAATTCAACGGCCTTTTTAAATCTGTAAACCATTTCAAAATCGGTTAATCCATGGAAAACCCTTCTTGATTACCTTTAAAATATTGCCATAACGTCAACCACGTGGACGCAGAACTTCTAGAATGTTCTAGAACATTCGACTGCGCTATTATTAGCTACGCGCTGATTGTACAAATGATACAGTTTGTTTAGGTTATGGTATGTCAAGACTGTTTCGCTACACAACATATTCTTCAGCTTATCGAATGCTATCTGCTCTTCTTTACCCCACTCAAATCTTTTATGTTTCTTCGTCAACTCTACCAATGGATGAGCTATCTCTGCATAATTTGTCACACACAATCTGTAGTATTCTGTCGCACCCAGAATACTTCTCACCTCTCCAACATCTTGAGGAGCATTCATTTCTTGGATAACCTTCACCTTACTATCCTGAGGAGAAATACCTTATGCTGCTATGCAGTACCCTAGTAGATCTACTATCCACTTGCAAATCACACTTCTTTCTCTTCAGCTGTTGGTTGTACTCTCGTATTCGCTGCATGACTAGTTTTAGATGATGAGCATGTTCCATATCATTCTTTGACTACATAGCTATGTCATCGATGAAAACGTGCATAAATTTGCTGATGTAGCCTTGAAAAACAACGTTCATTGTGCATTGGAAAACTGTGCCTGTGTTGCAAAATCCAAATGGCATACGAATCCATTCAAAAATACCTTCAGAGCAGATGAACGCTGTTTTCTTGATGTCTTGGCTGGCCATCAGTTTCTGCCAATATCCAGACTTCAAGGCCATCTTTGAGAACAGTGATGCTCCATGCATAGAATAAAATATATCAGATATGTTCAGTAACGGATATGAATCTTTACGACATACCCTATTTAGAGACTTGTAATCGATACAAAAGCGAGCAGTGCCATCTTTCTTAGGCACTAGGGTGATAGGCGATACCCACGGTGATGATGATGGCCTAATCACACCAGCTTCTAACATTTCTTTGACCGGTTCTTTAACTTTGTGAGCTTTCATCAATGGCATCCTGTAGGCACATTGCCTAATTGGCGGATTCAACCATAGGGTTCTTACCTAACGTCTTTGGGCAAGCAGTATCAAAATTATCTGCAAAGTCGTTGAGTACTTTATCGATAGCTTCATATCCTGTCATTTCTTTAATACTGTCCTCACCAGTATATAGATAAGTATCCTGGTGCCTATATGGGACATGGAGTTTGTACTTCTTACCATACGACTCCATCTCACACTTGCCATAATAAATCAGAGCCATATCCCCATGAAATGCATTCATACCAATCAAACCTTCATGCGTCATACCTTTCACAACAAGCACTGAAATTGGGCATGCATTCTGAAATCGTATTTGTGTTTCACCAAACACCTCAATAGGGGTACCATTTACAGCAAGTAAAGTTCTGGCTCTCCTAAAGGGACGAGTGCCAAAAACAGTTTTCCAAATATCGTTTCTGATAAGCGAAATACTAGCACCAGTATCTATTAATACATCTACAGGTTCTGCTGCATGTTCTTCAAAGTTGGGAAGTATCGTTTGATATGTCCAGTTTGCCCACTTTGGTTACATGTCACTGTCCTCTTTGGCTGGCCGTGTTGCTGTCGCCCTGTTGTTGATATTAAGGCACATTGGCTGGGCAGTTTCTCTTAACGTGGCCAACTTGTCCACACTGATAACATGGCAGTGGTTTTTGCACTGTCAGAACAGTAAACTATTGTGGCTGTACAGTGTTATTATTCGCAATCATATTTTGAATGTTCTTCATCATGTCAAAGATCTGACCGAATACTTTGTCCTGCCACGCTATCAATCTTCACTGAACAACTCTTCCATGTGATTTTCCGTGTATCCGAGTACATCCACTTCCATTGGCTCTTTGTCATGTCTTCTTTCACCCATATTCATCGCATATAGCAAGTCCTTGTAGTTGCCTTGTTGCTCTGTGAAGCGAATAGCAGCTTCTAACATTTCCTTTTCTTTGTAGATAATTTGGCGCACAAGTCGCTTGTCTGCTAAAGCCTGGATGTATGCTCTCATGACGAGAAGCTTACTGTATTCATTTACATTGCCTGTGTAGGCTTTCTTCGCCAGACTGCAGAATTTCCACTTAAAGACACTAACTGTTTCGCCTCTCTTCTGCTGTATATTGTCCCACTCACACTTTAGCCATTCAGCTTCATTAGCTGAGACGAACTAGGTGATAATATGGTCTCTAATTTGGTCCCACATGACCTGATCTCTGTTTCTGGTGGACAAGAATTGCTCCACATCCTTGTGCAGCTGCCCACAAGATGTCATCCATGAAACAATTTAGGCTGCAATGTCAGACTGCCATTCCTTAATGGCGTCTAAGGCACATTGACATGCCTCCATGTATTCGCGCACTTCTGCTGGTATGTTTCCGTCACAAGGTTGTATGTGACTAACGTGATCGTGGAGCTCTTCTCTCATGATGCATGCAAATTTCTCGGTCTTTAGTCCCGACTGCATACTGACGCAAACTTTCTCTCACATCCACCACTAGCTGAGCGAAGGTTCGAGCTACAATGTTGGGAACCATTATTGATGGTCTTCATACTGTAGGATTCACACCTGGAGAATTTGAACTTACTGTTCCTGGGTTCTGTTCACTCTGGTAATTCGCACTACTCAAATTGGTATCACCGTTAACTGCACAAGAGGATTTTGTAGACAACTCACGTGAATATGGTTTCGACATTAACTTAAATTCACCAAGAGGATTTGATTGTCACCCCTTCTATGCTATTAAACAATTTTATCAGAATAAATGGCTATTGGCATTCGGTTTATTTCACCCGGTAGTCTATTGATTTTACAGTTATTTTAAATTTCAACCACTACCTTTACACTGCCGTCTTCTCCATGTTCACAATGCTCTATATACTTTCTTGATTCTCCTGCTAAACACACTCTAGCTAGGTATTCACTGACGTATTTCGTAAGATTATCAGCTGCCTCATGAGTATGCTTTTCTCGTGATGAATTCTGATTATTGCTCGATGAATTATCACTAATCTCACTCATTGCCTAATCAGCATAAATTGCTACTATTGTATGGTTTACATGGCTGTGTACTGCCACTTCTCCTGGATTATTTATAGGCTCGATTATGATCTGACTCTTGCAGTTCGTTTGGTGTGTTATGTGTTCTACAATGTCGCTTGGGCGTTCAGAAGCACTAATTTTAACAAAATACTCGACTAGGAATTTGGGTACGTTATCTGACAATCATGTGTGTATGTGGCTGTTCTGTTGTATACTATCTTGTTGCGTGTCAGTATTGCTCATTATCTTACTTACAGTTTTTTGTTTCTTTTCCTTCCACGAGTTCTACATTTCTTTTCACTCACGAATTCACTCTTGACATCCTGAATCCTGGCTCGGTGAAGCACTGTAAATTTCTGGTGCCATCTGATGTCGGTCGGTCGATCGCCGTTTCACTTTTAATCGATTCCCACAAAAAGCTAATCTATTTTGGCACCAAACTACTCTACTATCGATTTCCTGCCAAAACATAATCTATTTATGATGTTGAACTGATCGGTCGCTACTAGATGTAAACTGATGATGTATCTGTGACTACACTTGGCTCTAATCGTGAACGAAGATGATAGTCGACTCGCCTCCTTCAAGTGGTGAAACTGAAGAATATTTCTATTGACTATCTGGGCCTGCCTAACCTATCTGACTCATCCAAGTTCGGGAGTGTGTAGTTCTCCTCTGGCAACAACAAAAACAATTAACGCTCAACTCGCTTAAATATATATGCTTTTATTATGATACTATAGATAAGAATTCAAGGCAAAATCACCATCAAATAAACTTTATACAAAATGTACAGATAATTTCTAAGTTCTCCTATTCAAATAATCAAACCAGAAACCTATCAATTTCTATCAAACTAACACAAGCTACCTCACATCTGTACTCGCGGATGAACGGTGGTCAAATCATAATCTGAAGTGGCGCTCTGCAGCAGCTTATATACACTATTTTCCTGCTGGTGCCCTTGCTGAAAGGTGCTCAGGAATTAGGGTTTCTTAAGAAACTAAGTCTCATTGGTTGTAATTTCAGTCAACCAATCAGGGATTTTAAGCCATCTGATTGGAGTCACGTCCTAGCTCTGTGATTGGTCAAACTTGCATTTCAGTCAATCCACTTTAGTGAGATTTTGCATAGAATATTCTCCATGTTAACCCTATGGGAATTCTTAAGTACAGGGCCTATGGGAGTGACGTCATCAGGTCACTGAGTACGGAAATTAGTCACTGAGTGCAGAATCTAGAGCTTCTCGAATGTTCCAAATACTAAATATTATCATTATTATTATTATTATTATTATTATTATTATTTTTATTATTATCACCCATGGTTTCGTACGAAACTCAGCCGATGCTCCCATGCCTATTTTAACCATTCACTTTGTGTTGTATTCTACAACCGGGATTCTTATGCCACATATTTATAATCTATTCTTGTAATTCTATTACTAACTGTACACGCTGATTATCGAACCCACAGCGTTTTTCAATCACAAATATGTATGGCGTCTATGAGTGTTGCTCATAACTGTTCCTACATACACAAACTATTATTAGCTCTCTTCTCATCCTGTTACCATGTGCGATGCTTGTCGTCCCATTGCCAAATATGCCTATCTAATTACAAATACATTATGGCCATACTTGCCTCAATCATTAATATACATAACTACATAATTGCATCATCATATAAGCATGGACAGACCGATGTTATTTCCCACCTTACCAGATGATTAGACAAGGCACTAGCTAGTCACCTCGAGATTCTGCGTGCGCACAGGTTAATTATATCAAACCATAAATGAATGCATCAGAATTGGTTGATCAGACCAGATCATCCAAATCCACAATACGGACGTTTAGTGCTGATAGTAACTTTTAACTGAGGTTCTAACTCGCAAATGTACTGTATATGCTCTTCTCTATTGTTATTCCTAGCTCTACAAACAGTATATTAGAAGACAAGCATCATGTCAGTAAACTTTCTAAATGTCTTATAGTGCAAACACTCTTATGTACACTTTGTTACCAAGATCTACAGGCACTTCGCAGCCTAAAATGTATGCTGAATTCATCATGATTATTAAACTTTGTTTAATTCTTGAAAAGCTTGGTGAAATTAAATTTGTTCATGTCTGATCAATTTATAACTCTATAGAACTTATTTAACATCTCAAACAATGGACACCATGTAAGTAGCTGCTCTGATTGCCTGGTAGATGTCACGGTACCTCGATTGTCAGCCCATCTCAAGCAGTGGTGACCGTTCAACCGTCTGTTCTGATTGGCTGGGAGGTATGACCTGACTTCGATTGACAGTCCATCTCAAACATTAGTGACCGTATAAGCGGCTGTTTTGATTGCCTGGGGGATGTCATGTAACCTCAATTGACAGCCCGTCTCAAACAGTGGCGACCATTTAAATGACTGTTCTGATTGTCTGAGAGATGCCACGTGACCTCGATTGATAGAACCCTCTGTAGAATTCCTTCAACATCTCAAACAGTTGCGACTGTATGTGTGGCTGTTCTGATGGTCCGCAAGCGATTACACGGCCCTTTGTTTGGCCAAACCCCCGAATACTTTCATGGCTCATTACCCTACCAATTTCTCTACAAAGCAAACAGTGATGCCTGTTCAAGCGGCTGTGTTGATTGGCTGGGAGATGACAGGTGACCTCGATTGACATCAAACAATGGTGACCGTATAAGCAACTGTTCTAATAGGCCATGAGGGCTTATGTGATCCTTCATTTGGTCACGACCCCTAATGATTTCACAGCTCATTACTCTGCTAATAGCTCTACAGAGCAAACATTGGGGACTGTATAAGAGATGCCACATAACCTCGATTGACATCTCAAACGATGGCGCCTGTATAAGCAACTGTTCTGATAGGCTGAACCCACCCACGCTAGCTATTTCACACTTTGGTTAAACCTGTCAATAGGTCTACATATCGGTAGTGGCGAAGGTATAAGCGGCTGTTCTGATTGGCCACGAGGGGCCACATGGCCCTTCATTTGGCCACAATCTCTAACTGTTTCACGGCTCATTACGCCTGTCAATCATCATTGACATGTGTCAATATATCAATGGCTTGAGCCGTGGCAACCGTAAATGTAGCTGTTCTGATTGGCCGTGAGCAGGGTCACATGACCCTGCCTTTGCCCATGCATCATTACACCTGTCAATCGCATAAAAACATATAATCCCACAAACGAGGCAAAGGGATAGAGACGTCATCAAAATTTGAATTAGGCCACACCCACCTTTTCCCCCAATAGACATCTCCCTGGACCAATCAGATTCGAGTATATTTTGGCTAGGAAAAGTGGGCATGGCTTAAGTCAAATATTAATGATGTCATCAAGCTCTTAGCCAATCAGAACAGACGCCCATCCATAGCACTTCTACTTAAATATGCACATTTAACTCTTGAAGTATAGGTTACGCCTTAAATTGATATTAGTATTATCAGAAGACAAAATACTATGTATTATAGTATACATGTATGTGCAATAGTATAACTAAGCGCTTCTGGCATTATTTGTACTGCATGGTATGGTTGCTGGGTTACGATTGCATAAATATCTTAACCGTTATGTTGTGCCAGAAAATTCAATTTTTGATGGTGGGGACTTAAAGAGCTATCTTATTGAATGCTTCTTTGTCAAAGTATGCAACAGATTCTTTCAGCAAGGTTATTCTTAGCATAAATAAGTTCTATGTATCAATCTGGTAGCGAATGAATTGAATCTGCAAAAACAATATAATGGTTAATGTAGTCTTTGATCCAACAAAGTTACCTGTTATTTATGGGTAGGAGTTGGCGCTATATCTAAATCAATATGAATGTGTTCTAATAAGCATATAGATTACCAAATGTAATTTATCTTGTTCAACACGAGTTGCCGTATCTATGGCAAATGGCACGATGTAATAGGGTTATTATTCTGCCGTCTAGAATTTTATCAATATCACTGAGTATGTCTGACAACTTCTTACATCAGGATAAAACGCCATTTCCCACCCACACCTGTTATGTGGCTTTACTATGAAGTATAAAGCTAAAGTGGGGACACATGTACAGGATGGCAACATCAGTGTCGCTGCTCCATATCAATGCTTGGTTTATGGAGATCTATTGTAAAAAGACTACGTTTATACAATGCAACTTGTGTATGCTTGATGATGTATAACTGTAACAGCTGGGCAGCTCCACGGCAGCTCTAGACAAAATCGACCCCTGACACCGCAAACGCTGGACACCAGAGAGCATAATTTTCAACGATGCACTATACAAGATGTGTAACACGTTGCCGCTGTCTGTAGAAGTCGCCCAGAAAAAATGGTTCATGTTTGGCCATGTGTTCAGGATGCCGGGATGACACACCATCACAGAGAGCCTTGGAATTCGCCCTACTCGGAGCCAGCAAATACAAAGCCAGGAAAGGACGCCATTGCATAAATCTGCTAAGCGTGCTACGGTGGCCTAAAAAGCAGGACTAGGTACACTCAAGTCAAGAATGAACCTGAGGAAGCTAAGGATTTTGGTTGAGGACAAGGCACAGTGGGCAAAAGCGAAGAAGGACTGATTGCAGCTGTGGGATGTTTCTACTACTACAGCCGCAGAATACAGTAACCATATATACATACATTTATTGAAAGCTTTACCTGCAAGAAGATTATACAAGTCTCCTCTTAATATCCGAACATGTAATGACCAATTTCCGTTGCTGTTACTGCCTCAATAGGATTCACAAATCCGCCTGCCAAATACAGTATCTTCTGGATTCTGTAGTGCACGTTCACTCCAATTTGTCATAGAAAAATGTGATATGTTTACCTCGTCTTCACAATCGATAACATTTTATGCATCCGCTCAGGGGCGCCGGAAGCAAATGTTAGGGGCGGGGGCAGGTTCCACAAAAAGGGCACGCCGATATGGCATTGTCTGGTGGAAGATATGTAATGGCTGTCCCACCTCTCATAGAAGGGTGTTCGGGGGATAGCCACCCACCTAACCACCACAAGAAAGTAAACATTTAAAGGTGTGTGCTCTAAGAATCGATTTCTCGCATTCTGAGTTTCTTATGATTACGTATAAATGTTAGAGCAATGTTAAGCGAAGAACTTATGTATTCATTGATCAATTGAACCAATTACCAATTCACATTATGAGCGAGCGAGAGGACGGGTTGTTGTGTCAAATGCAGTGTGCGCGCATTCGTGCATGTGTCCGCATTGTGGACCTGCGCAGTTTGCCGTGAAAAATATTTGATTGAACCTTAGTTCCTAATTATATTTGCTAAATTGTGGCCAATTCCTTCAGCGGGATTCAGAGGAAACGTGTTTTTTTCTTCAAAACTAGGTTATCCAAGATAAATCTATCAATCATGTTGAACACGTGAACAAGCTTTGTTCAGCTCTTGCCTTAGATGAAGACCATGGAGTTTCTTACGTTTCATGTCAAGCAGTTTCACAGAAGGGCTTTAAATGTAATTTCTTAAATAATGCAACATCCAAGATGCAGCTTCCCAGGACAAACCCTGGATCTGAGCATATGTATCCTTCTTGACCAGCAACTCTTAAGGACTCGCTTAAGGAACCCGATGGACAGATGCTGGAGCAATAGACAGATGAGGTAACAACACCGTTACGTCAAATTAGTAACAAACTATTCAACAGCTAGTGTGTATGAAATAAGCAATTTAAATTATGATCTCGCAGCCTCTTAATTAGCCATATTGGCGTGGGGTTGTCGGAGGGACAGTTGACACAGGCTATTTAAAAGAGGCCATCAAATGGTTTGGTATGGCTAAACATGTGTATCATTACCGTACGAGTTGGTAGTGAGGGGTGGGATGTGGGCTGGTGCTCATGCTCATATAAAGAGTGCAGTTAAAAAAAATCCAAGAGGATGATATTTATTACTTAGAGAAGTAGGAGATATAGGAGTCGGCTTCCAAGCGCATCTAATTTTTACATTATTCGAAGAGAGGCCGCAGACCCATCCCATTTTGTAGGGTGGGTGTTGGGGGGAGGGGGCGACAACAAGTCTTAGACCCATTCCTCAAATACCCCTACCGACTTCTCAGTTCGGTCACGTGGATGCAAATTACTTCTACCTTTGCATATGCTTCACACGTCAACGAAGATTTTGATTTTGAGATTTGCTGTTAATTCTAATATCCCTTGTTATTGTGTTTCCACATCGCTGCACCCAGCCACCCATCATAGCACATATATTCTTTTCTACCCACTAAGCAAGGCATTAACGGAGTGTGGACCAGTATCACTTCAAAATTCAAATAGCCCATGACTATGTATCTTACCTTTACATGCAAAGATACATGAAACGTTCAGTGCATTTTTAAAGCAAATTTTACTGGGCGACATTGATCATTGGAGCGTGTGAGAGTGGTAACTCGTTAACTCTAGATTATTATACAACAATACTTCATGAGTAATAAGAGCTCAAATATGTATGTACTCATAAGTAAAAGTTGAAAATGCCTTGTCGGCCAGTAGTTAAAAATTTCATTCACTAGGCGACAAACTTTGTTGACTGGGCTACAATTATAGTTTAAAAAATGCACTGGAAACGTTTACAGATATAAAAAGAATAGTCACCACTACATAAATAGCATTTGCATTGATGATTTGAATCATCGCTAAGGTCGCTCAGTCACGAGTTGCTATGGTTATCATTAGTCTGCACGACGTAAGAATGGATATATCCGGCATAGAAGCACTCTCGCATTACTTTATGGACTTGTGTTAATGCACAAACAACCAAACTTTAATACAACTTATCAATCTACTATGAACATTCTAAAAATCTCTTTCTAAAGTCCTAAAGTAAAGCTTGCTCATGTTTTCGCATAGAAATGGGGAAAGGGCACGTCTCACCCCACCCCCGCTGCCCCCGTACTTCCGGTGCCCCTGCATCCGCTTCGGAATTGGTGTGTTTAGGTTTGGTTTGTGAATGCCATGCATTTCAATGGCTCCTTTCACAAATAAATGTCAACAAGCACTGCAATGTACTTATAATGAGATGTTAATATAATGTAAAATTTCTAATTAATTTGGCCGAAAATAATACACGCCTATGTATCAGTGCACACCATTCGCATAGCAACGTTATGAAATCAGCTACTATAAGAGTTGGCTGATTATCCCATTATCCTCGACATGCATCACTTGTCCTGCCCACGAAAGCACATCGTTTTTATTGGTTTTCCTCATAGAATGTGCGTGCGTGCGTGCCTGCCTGCTTGCCTACCTGCGCGCATGTGCCATTTTGATTGTGAAGGGAACCGATTTCTCACTCAAGTGTATGTCGTCATTATCAAATGCGTTACTTGTTATTTAGCGTCACAATCAAAATGACGTAAGTCTGTCATGAGGGTGACATAGTCCATCGCGAAGGTGTGTGAATTATATTCTTTGATTAAGTTATAATTTAATCAACATTCTGTTGAATATTTTAAAACTAATTTGACTTGGACATTTTGCTGCCATAACTTCCATAAGCAGCAACAGCCGCAAGCCAAATTTGTGTCAAAATTTTCAACCGCTTGCCTGTATAGTTACCTTCAAATTTAGATTCAGAAATTTTCATATCGATTCCAACACGCGTGCAGTGCGTGTGCTTAGCTAGAAATGGGAGTGGCATAGCACGAAATGGACCCGTCTATTCTGTACTTATATACAATTTTGACCAAACCTTAAATTAAACTGAATTTTCAATGAGCTTTACATGTAGCTCTAATGGACCTGTCCAGTTTTAGCTAATCCCCGCCCATCAATAGCTAAGCTCCACCCGCACTTCGCCCGTGTTGAGATCGATCGATCCCTGAACTCTCTGACTATCAATTTCCAGAAACAATACAGGTAAGCTGTTGAATATTTTGAAACTAATTTGACTGGGTGCTGTTGCTGCCTATGGCAGCAACAGCGCCCAGTCAAATTATTTTCAAAATATTCAACATAATCTTTATTAAGTGGTAAAGACATACGATTCGGACAACGTGTCGGATTATTAAGCGTTAAAGACGGACTAAATCGAGTCATTCTGCCGTAATGAATTATGACGTCACCCTACACGCCACTTAGTTGATTATGACGCCATATGATGGATGGATAAATTGGAAAGGTCCATTTCTTGCCCTCACTAAAGGCGCACAAGAGCCTGGCAACTTACGCCCTTAAGCAAGGGGTTGTGATTATGGCTAATCCATTTCAATAGGGGTTCTCCCACGTCTGGTGATCAGTTGAGTGTGTGGGTGTTACACAATTTTCACTGGCGACAGATTCATAAAATGTATCCTAGATTGGCATAAACATTTTGTATGATGTCCCGAGGGGACGGCTAAATAATAAAACTCAAATGTTGTAGTTGTTATTAATTTATATACGACAACCCCGACCTAGGCTTTGAAGAAAACTGTTTCATATTTCAGAAAGTCCAGAATTACATCAAAAACACAAAAAGGTTAGACTGACTCTAAGTACAGCCCGCATTTCCGCGTATTGGAATCGAAATCATGAATTCCCAGAATCCCAATTTCGAGGTAACTATCCATGAGTGTTGTTGAATATGATGAGGCTAGTGTGACCGGGTGTCCTTGCTCCTTTTGCCAGCAATGGCTCCCTGTCGGGTTAGTTACAAAATATTTAACAGCATGTTTACTAAAATCTATCAGAAACATACAATCGATAAACTTGACGCACATCTCAGTTTCAATTTTCAATTATTAGTCTCACTATTCTTAATATGTAGCATAAATAAAGTTAATTTATATATTTAAATATCCAATTGCATTTTACTGTACAATTTTTATGTGAAATTATAACATATCGCATTTTATAGTCTTTATGGAAAGAGTCGAATCTAAGTCAGTTTGACTTGTGACGCAATCCAATTGTTGTTAATTGACAATAAAATATTTAAAACAAAAAACCCATAACAGCAGCTAAATGAGCCGATACTTTCAGTATTGGCCCAGGATCGGGCCATTAATCTGCATTATCAGGGAACGAACATGTTACAATTAATTGTAGTATGAGAATTGCTATGTCTAATATTTTGAAACGAATTTTACTGTGAGTTGTTGATGCTTATGTCAGCAACAGACTTCTGTCAAATTATTTTCAAAATAGTCAATGACCTATACTTGTATTGTTATTTTAAATTCATGTGACTTCAAGGTTGAAAGGATTCATTTCCAGCTTACCTGGCCAGAGTGGCCACGTGAGCTTATGCCATGACGACCGTCCGTCTGTCCATAAACGACTTCTCAGATATCACTGGACAGATGTCAACGCAAATTTTATAGGATGCATCCTTAGGCCATGGGTCGAGTTCGGTTCGCTAGCCATTTGTAAATTTCAAAATGGCGGACACCCTTCGCTTGCCACGAATAGATTTATATAAAAGTGTAAATATTTCACTTAATAACTTAGTTTTGATGAAGTTATACCTACCTTTTGTATGTCAGTGTTCCCAATGTCCATTTTCTTCCCACTTTATCTTATATAGACGTTTTTTGTCGTCTTAGTGGACAAATAAGCCCATTTTCGTAGACCATCAAAATAGACGACAGAAAGGGTTAATCGACCGGCTCCAAAACGTTTGCAATTATAATTGAATGGGGGACTGGGTAACAACTAACTACAGTTAACCATCCGACCGTCGTTCGATTCGCGTAGCCAATGCGCATGATCAGTAAACAAATTAACTGACTATTTTTATTTTTTATTTTAACACGTTGAATATTTTGAAACTAATTTGACTCCAGACAAATTAGTTTCAAAATATCTAACAGCTTGCCTGTATAGGAAATTGATAGTCAGTGAGTTCCGGGATCGATCGGGTGGAGCTCAGCTAGAGATGGGCTGGGCATAGCTAAAACTGGAAAGGTCCATTGAAGTGTACATCAACCAAAAGCCATCTAGGTCAATGGGGGAACCTTATTTTGTTCAAGAGAACCCGATTGGTCGATTGGTCTGCTGGCTATCTAGGATGACCGAGTTTTTAGAAAACGATTAAAGGGACCTGGCGGAAAAATACAAGAGACATTTATGTTTGGTCAATGGAGATGGATGCTTTATAAAAAAAGACAATAATCGACCAATCAAAATTTAACTTTTGTTAGTTTATTCATTTTGACAACGAACATGACAATATAGATGTTTTAGATGCTGGTGAATATTGATTTCACACTTCTGAATTTGACTGGTTCATCACATGGTGTTCAAGCGGACCTTATTTGTTGACGGACGTTTTGGATTTTGTGTTGTTTTAGCATCGCTTTACGGGTCTTCTACGAAACCGCTTGGCCGACGTGAAACTCAAGAAACACCATCTACGACAATGGCTGAACCAAGTTTGCTCAGAAAAATCTTATTGGTCCATTTATCTGGCGTCCATCTTAACGCTTCAATCCGATAGACCTTTGAATTGATCAGGTCAGTGGTCATCAGAAAGTTTGTTGTACGAGACATAGGCGCAAACACTAAATTTGTTCTAATGGCTAAATAAATGGGAGCTAGTCTGTGATGAGAAAATCTACCTCCTTTTCGTTAGTCGGATGGTTGTATGTCCCTGATCGGGGGTCTCCCACCCAAATGAATGTGCGCCCATGATCGCGCGCACAGTGCATGCGTGTGTGTGGTTGGGATGGGAGGGGAGGGGGTGGTGGGGTGGGGTGGGGGTGGGGCGAAGCTCCCACAGTAGTAGTGTCGGAATTAAAATGATACCACCTCTCTCAACTGGCCGCCGTTCGGCGATCCGTGGCCCCCACCGTCCTCCCAATCCCTGGGGCATAGGTTGTTGAGACGGGGGCCACCACGGAGCGCCGAACGGCTGCCAGGGAGGTAGTATCATTCCGACACTACTACTATCAGGGTCTGAACGCCCATTTAGAGACAAGCCTCCACAGTGATATACACAATTGATCGCCTTGTGATCAACCACACTAGAAGGCTCTCTCTCTCTCTCTCTCTCTCTCTCTCTCTCTCTCTCTCTCTCTCTCTCTCTCTCTCTCTCTCTCAGTTATTGTGTTCTCATTGCTGTATTGCTGCGCTTATCAGTCCCTCTAGATCTTGACGTCACTTCGAGATAATGTATATATCATAGACTGTAATTTTGTGGTTACCAGTGTGTTGTCCAATTGATCTGGTTTAAACGTGATTTTATTTATTTTTTGTTCAGATGGTCTTATGCCCGTGTCTCCCATACACATACAGATTATTCAAAACTTTTTTACAACAAAATGGCGGCAAATCATAATAGTTTAATTAATTGTAGTCTATTAGTGTGCATACGTTTGTGGATGTTGAGTCTGAGGTGGGGGAGAGTAGGAAGAAAGACCGAGATAGAGAGAGAGAGAGAGAGAGAGGGGGAAAGGGGGGAGAGAGGGTGAGAGATAGAGAGAGCGAGGAATAAGATCAAATGGAAGAATAGCAGAGGTGAGCTCTAGGTGCTTCCTTCGCCCCGACCTGTACGTATTGGGCTGCTGTCCATTTACCCCTTAAACTATAAGTTCGCGAACGGGACGCTACTGAAAGCGGTTGGTGTTAATTATGTATTGGCATACCGTATTACAGATCAGTTTGTTCATTTCCAAGTTGGCAGTGTAAGTCCCGTATAGAAGCTGGTTGGCCGTAAGATTAGCAAGAGAAATATCGTTCAAGGCAAGCTGATTTTGGAAAACGACTCTTTGCTCGTTAAAAAGGGCACAATGTAAGAGGTAGTGGTTTGTAGATTCATCATTGTGCTGACAAGAACAACTGGCAGATTCCGACAGAAAGTTGTCAAATAGATGTCGGTTTAAAGAACTACAACCATTTCGGAGCCTGCATAGCATTATGTTGGCAAACCTCGGGCCTACGTAATACCACTCAGGGGGTTGTCGTATGGGAGACATAGCCTTGAGTTTGCTTTTAAATTCTAGAAGAGTGACAGAATCTCTCACCGGCACAGGAAGCATATTGGAAGTCCAATTCATCTTTTTGCTATTATTGCACAACAATTAGTATCATTATTCGTAATCTAATTATCGGTTCTCCGTTGGCTCAGTTGATAACAGCGCTGAATTCTAATAAAAAGACGCCCATGGTTCAAATCTCTCAAAAGTAAAAAGTAAAAAAGCTAGATGGTACCAAGTCGAAAAATGGTACGAAAAATAGGAGCAACGGAGAACCAAAAAAAAACCCTGCAGAGAGAGAGGCCGGCCAGACAGGGCTGGCGATAATGCGGGGGTTCTCCCGAAGAGGTGGGGCGCGGGAGTCTTATTACTCTTTACCCGTTACCGAGCACGTCAAGACCGTGTCTCTAAATGAGCATTCAGACCCTATACTACCATGCAGCCGTTCGGCGATCCGTGGTGGCCCCCGTCTCAACAACCTACGCCCCAGTGATTGAGAGGGCGGTTGGGGCCACGGATCGCCGAACGGCGGTCAGTTGAGGGAGGTGGTATCATTATAATTCCGACACCACTACTTCCCACCCAAATGAATGTGCGCCCATGATCACAGACCATTTTTTAAAAAGTCACCTAGATTTTCCCGCTTCCTGTCAAAATTGTATACTGTCCGCTGCATATTGTTGATCATACACGGCTCGTGTCTCTGCGCGTGACTATCTATCTAGATATCGGTTGAATATCCTTCACTCCTCACCACCACCACCCCCCCCCCACCCCCCTTTGTGAGTACAAATGGATATTTATAGCTGTATATCCTCACACAGGCGTAAAAAACAGAAGTTAGCACTAATAAACAGAAATAAAAACATGTCTCGATAGGACCTGAATGTCACGTAGAAATGAGGGAGTCGAAATAAGCCAACAAAACCAATAGTTTCTAATTCAATTTCATTTCGCTTTGTGATAACGCTTGTTCACCATTATAGAATATGGGGCATTGTTGTTATTCTGATATTATCTCGTCCTTCCAGATCTTGTAACACCCACACCACAACTTCTCGGGCACTTACCTATTGACATAACGTGGTTAAATAGCTAGGCCTACTAGACCGAAGGATTGCATGGCTTGCGTAATATTCGCGAGGCCCCTTTATATAGGCCTAGCTGAGACATTTGCACAGCGTTCGATCTACGACACACGGCCAGAGGTTTATACCTATACTCATTTAATGTTTTTCAAAGTGCCGGTAGAAAACCAGTGAGGATTAATTGTTTGTTAACACCGAGTGTGAAGTTTATTAGATTCAGCTCAACTTGACACTAGTTTAGATGTTATTCACCATGTATACAGAGCGAGTAATGCATATCTTTTAGGCATCATAAAATAGTGCGGGATTTGTTGTTATTATCGCAATAATTGTTATCGATGGACCTTTCCAGTTTATCAATCCATCATATGACGTCATAAACAACTACGCGACATGTAGGATGACGTCATAATTAATTACAGCATGAATGGCTCGATTTAGTCCGTCTTAAACGCTTAATAGTCCGATACGTTGTACGAATTGTATATCTTTACTATTTAATAAATATGCTGTCGAATGTTTCAAAACTAATTGGTCAGTAGGCCTACCCAGTCAAATTAGTTTCAAAATATTCAACAGCTTACCTGTATATTTTTCTGGAAATTGATAATCTTTGAGTTCAGGGATCGGTCGATCCCAACGCAGAGGTGTGGGGGAGCCGCAGAGATGGGCGAGGCATAGCTAAAACTGGAAAGATCCATTCCTGGCATCATTCAGCATCGTTATCGTCATTTCAGCATTATTTATTTATAACCAGCAACTGATTCGTGGAATCACAATCACTATGCTGTAATATTTATAGGGGAACTCGGCGCATCTTAGGATATACTGGCTAATTATGCGATTGAAGAGCGCATGCTTGGTATTTTATGATGGCTATCAAGCCGTCAAAGAAATATTTATTGGCGTTCAGTTGCTACTTACGACTAATATAAGCCAGTCTCTCTCTCTCTCTCTCTTTCGGTCGGTAGGTCTGTCTGTGTGTCCGTTATTTGTTTTCTCATTTCTGACATTTCCTCCCTCCCTACACCCCGCCCCCCCTCGCTCTCTCTCTCTCCACCCCACCCCTCCCTCCCCCTCTCCCTCCACCCCCCCCGCGTTTCGCTCTGTCATCCTATATAATATAATTTTTCCTTTAATAAATTACTAATAAATCGATTAGGCGTTAATAAATCGCATATTATATGCAATCTGAAATCCGATCCAAATTCCCCGTTTGGCTGCCAATAAAACGTGTGCCATACGGCGAGTGAATAACGGATTATTATTGTGCAATTCTTTGCGTTCCAAGTCTGAATGTAATTTAATATAGAAAGCGTGTATGTAGGCCCGTGTAGGCCACTGTGTAAGATTTTTCGCTTTCCCTGTTAAGATTTTATTTATCAATGCAACCGGTATGCATGTTATTGCCCATATGGGTGTCGAGAATTAAAACGTAACATAGACCTGATGTCTACAACTGTAGAAAACAGTAAAACCAATTATGGGCCTATTCATATGTATACATATATAGGGTGCTATTTGTCTAGAGGCGAATTCCGACTGTGAAACTAAAGTTCATGTACATTGACGCCATTGTATGAGCAAACCATCAACCATTCCAAATGTCTAGATCTGTTTTTGAAATGCTACATGTTCTGCGCGTTCGGACATTATCTGGCAAGAGGTAGGTGTAAGCTGGTACCCGTTACCAATTTGTACCCATCACAATCATAATATCCTGAGCCAGAGAATCGGCGGTGAGGGAATGAGGAGTCGGGTACAAGCCTAGAGGTATGTGCATCACGACGCATGGACTTCTTTATTCACAATAAAGATCCTGATTCTATCCATGACTTGCCCATTTCTAGCTAAGCTCAGCCCACCTTGTACTCGCGTTTGCATAGATTTTTTTAACGTTTCTCACCGTGAATTCCCCCAATTCATTTTCGAGGTAACTATATATGCAGGTAAGCTGTATCAAATAACTCCATGGATGATCCCGTGTCCATACTCTGGAATCGCGATTCGGCATGAGTTTCAATGGGCGAATCCGATCTGTCAGTCAAATAAATGATGTCATAATCAATAACGTCACGTGTAGGCTGACGTCCCAATCATAAATAACAGATATACTCCGTCAGGAACCTGGAATAGTCCGCCAATTGTATGAATTGTATGTCTTTATTATTTAATAAACATTATTTAGGCTTGTAATATTTTTTAACGAATTTGACTGGGTACTTATGGTATTTATCCGTATGTGTGCGTGCGTGCCCATTGGTGTTGGTGTGTGTCCATGTGGCTATGTCCCTGTACCATAGATATCGAAAGATGTGTTGTGTGGTTCACAACACACCCTCCATTCCATGCGCGGTACGGAGGTATGTTGTTGTCGATTGCGACCGGCAAAGTTGCTGGAAGCGACATTAATTGGAAATCAGAAATCGGAGGACATACTGTTGGTAAAAAACGTGGCTGGACAAAATTTTGCCGATCTGAAGTTGCAATTATCGTGACTTTGGCAACGGCAAACAAAATCGGTGACAGTTCGTGGTAAAGTGGTAGAAGTTAATCCTGACGTTCTTATTGGTCGCGTATGCGGTGTCCTTGATGGCAGCTCCGAATTGGACAAATTCCCCCGCTTTGAACTCAAATTTCACGCCGTTTCTTTTCACTGACGGATTAATGAGAAAATCAACTAGGTGTTTTAGGCGCTCTGTTGAAATCACAAGCTGGCATAATCACAGCTATACCAACCAGAAGTCGCTTCGTTATGGATAGGGGGGTGGGGGTGGGCAACTTCTTTACGCACTCACGCACGCACGCACGCACGCACGCACGCACGCACGCACGCACTCACTCACTCACGCACGCACGCACGCACGCACGCACGCACGCACGCACGCACGCACGCACGCACGCACGCACGCACGCACGCACGCACGCACGCACGCACGCACGCACGCACGCACGCACGCACGCACGCACGCACGCACGCACGCACGCACGCGCGCATGGCCAGTTAGGACTGATAAAAAATCATATACATGCTACATGACAAATTATTACAATTGTGCAATAACCGCGTTCGATGGATATGGTGGTGCATTGTCAACTAAAGCAAGCGAACAAAATAGGCCCTCATCAAAAGTGACCTCTGCGGACATTGAAGTTGCACCAAACAATGACGTTACCATTTCACAAAAGGACTTTGGGAAATGGGAAGAATAAAAGCAGCTTAAACAACGTGTTGACACCTGAGCTCGAACAAAATACCATAGACGTGAAGAAGGCGGTGGCAGATGCTGATAGACTGATTGTATCAACTGCACTTGGCGCATGTGATCGAGATAAAACAACACCACTTGTAGTCATTGTACAGGATACTGACATACTAGTGATGTTGGTATCTCTGGTCAAACATGCTGAAAATTTTTGCATATTGACCTCTGGCAATCATATGACACTTTATAAAATAAAACAGATTCAAGATAGTTGGGGAGATTTGACACATTACATTTTAGTGCTTAGCTACATGCCACGACTGGGTGTGACACGACATCAGCCACCCACAACCAAACAAAAACAAAAGCCTGGAAACTGGGGTACTCAAATATTGAACTACCCGGTACGCCCCATAATGGACGTATTCTGGAATGATAGAAGTACTGGTGCGAAAGTGGCCGATGCAGGTGAACTGTTTTATTAAAACTGTATGGCGCGATTCCGAATGTGGACACTTTGAACAAATATGGTTTCGTTTTATACAAACGCGGAGCAGCATAAACATCACTGGCGGGGAATTTTAACTTAGCAACTTTACCCCCAACATGTGAGGCAACTTGTCAGCATGCATATCGAGTATTCCAGGTTCAGACTTGGCTTGGGAATGATTTGGCTACCTCTGAATGGGGCTGGACAGTAACAAAGTAGTTACTAACCCCAATACCACCTGCCCAACATGCAACCCCAGTGCGGTTGATGACCTGAACGCAATCAGCTGTGGGTGTAAAAAGGGTTGTGGTAAGAACTGTAGTTGCCGATATGTCAACTCGTTCTGCAGTGTCATGTGCAAATATTGCATTTGATCAGACTGTTCAAATACTAAGATTATTGATGATACTGATGATGGACAGTGATGAACTTCGCGATATCTTAACTTGATACAGGGATTTAATATATTTTAAAGTATTAATTAGCTACTTAGACAGCTAGTTACTTAGCTATTGGATCTAATCTATCCATATTGCAATTCACGAGTTCATTTGATGATCTCCTATCAATTGATACCATACACAACATCCTTCTGAGAAAAAGCCAAAGTTAAAAGTGCATAGTCACAGCAAAATAACTGAAAATAAAATTGTCTAAATTGTATATTTTTAGAGGCTTAAACTGGGAGCCTATATGTAATGAAACGAAATAAATCTTAACATACATTGTGTATGATGATTTCTTTCCATATAAATTAATATAATTTTTTAAGTTGTGAAATTGAAATAGAGGCACGATTGAAATCATCATATGTTAAGATTTATTTCGTTTCATTACTTATAGAAACATAATTTATTTTATCAATTTTATGCTCAAGCATTCTTGTGTGAATATGCACCTTTCAGCTAATTATCATATTTAATTGATTTCTGGATTTAGCTCAAGGAGGAATCTCGGGGACTTTTAGTATGTTGTTACTAAGTATCTAGAGAAGCTGTATGCAAAAATCCAGCTTTATCATATTTTTTTCCTTAGTTTCCTCCCAGGGACCTATAATTCTTCTACTAAATGGGGGTTTCCTTCATTCGCTCTTCACAATGCGTATGATATGGCAATTCTGTGGACAGACTCGTCCTAGTCTGCACTGACTCAAGACGGCCCTGTGATAGATATTTGGACACGTTGAGTTGAGTCAGGCTGAGTCAGAGCAGACTCGGACTATGAACAAACAAGCACATGACATTTACGATGAGACCCGGAAAAGAACAGATTTACTACTCGTTCCCCTCCCCATCCGTATACTTGCATCACCAACTTCTGTCCCAACACTGAGAATCTCAGAAAACAGTCGATCCGACAAGTATGATTTTATTAACTGTTTCGCTGCTGCAAGCCACCGGTCAATCATTTCAATCTGCAAAAGCTCTTGATTTGCCGAATATTTTGAAAACAATTTGACTGAACGTTGTTGGTGGCTTAACCACCAACAACTTTCAGTCAATTGTTTTCAAAATATTTACCAGGTCCAGACATATGCCCCCTGGCAGAGTTCGTCTGCAAAAACTCAACAGTCAAATGGGTAACAATATTGTCTATCTACCAAGCTACGTATCTCCTGGGCTTTTTCCGAGCGCCTTTGGGTGTATAGGTTGGAAATCAGAAAGAATGGAGGGGTCCAACTCGTCACTCGAATATCTGACGTCATAAGCCAATGATACAGATGTGTCATGAAAGTAGCAAATGTCTGTTAGTAACCGTCTAAATTTAGTTTCTGTTGAATTTTACAATTTAAAAAACATATTTTGAAACTAATTTGACTGGAAACTCTTGACTATGCCTATGGCATGGCATTCGAGTCCATTTCTTTCTCCACGTATAGCCTACTTTATATAAATTACCTTTATTGCACACCATAGTTAAATACCTCTGACTGTTTAACAAACAATTTGACTGAAAATTGTTGGAGCATAAGACAGCACCAACCGTAAATCAAATTGACCTCAAAATGATCATCAGATTCATAGTATTGTCACCAGTTTTGAACCGCAACCATCTGATATTTTAGAACGAAAATGATAGACAATTAATGCCTCTATAAATCTGTCCTCTTATTTCTTTTCAGGATGTGCCAATCTCGGGAATTACCACGAGCAAACTATGACTAGAGATTTGGATTTTGTGACATACTGGATGAATAAACGGCATTTTGATATAAATTAGCTGCAAATATAAACACTATGTATTTCGACACGATCTGATTTCAAGACAACCTTACGGAAAAGTTGCATAATATTTTGAAAATTATTTAGCCAAAAGAATTACCAGTTAAATAATAGTTAGTTAACTGTTCTTACGTATAGGGTAGCCTATATTATTATATCCAGCTTACGCTCCTCGAAAGAGTTGATTTTCATTATGATACTATCACTCATGGCCGTTGAAAATAACTTCTCTTAGCATCTATATAGGCATGTTTCATTTTTAGACGGAGGGGCACCTGAGCGCATTCATTTGAACATCTCATGGAGAACCCTAACACTTCTGAATTAATTCATACCAGCAGTTAACCATTTCCACACTGAATTACCAGAATTTCAATTTCAGAGTAAGCTGTTGAATATTTTGAAACTAATTTGACAGGAACCTGTTGTCTGTTGATGCCATAGAACATTTCCCAATAACATTAGTTTCAGAGTATTCAACAGAATATTTATTAAACTGTAAATCGTTTTGAAGGGTTAGGGGAGCTTATGTCTGCAGACCTGTTTGTCGATGTCTGACATCATGTGTGACGGCCAGGATCTTGGCTCCTGTTACATATTTCACGGGTTCATACATTTATCCAAGCCTTCTGATAAATGAAGCTTGACAACGTGCGCTTTTGCAATCTGCATCTAAGTGCGAATTTGTTTGAGCGGTTAAACATAATTAATAAAAACTCCATGAAATTACGATTCATTTGTAGAGAGCGTAGGCCTATAGACAGCATATATTATAACATTAATTCATAATTACAATGACTGTAAAATATTTCATCATTCGGTTAAACTTCCCACCGTTTCGACTGCCTCTCAAGAGGGACCAATGCGCATCGTTCATACGTGTTAGCAACAGGTCTTCTGTCAATATTACCATAAGTGTTGAGGGGCCTAATTTCTACATTAGCACGAAGCAGCTTGAAATAGGCTACAAAGGGTACATAGACCGTGAGTTTATAGGGAAATATGAACTGTCATTTATGCTCCAGAAGACGGAAACGTGGACATGGGATATACACGATGAAAGCAATCTGAGCATCTATATTCCAATACAAGATACGGTATGGCTGGAGGAAGCGACGATCAGTACTCTGGAAGACGACTCAAAACACGGATTCTCAAATTATCGATCAACCAGTCCTGATTCTGAGGTTCTGTTAGAGACACAGTTCGATTGTGCAGATGGTAGAGAAAAGATACATTTTGATTGTGTCGCACTCAGAACTTCTAGAAAATGCGATCCTACAGACCACAGTATGTCTACCAAAACCACACCCGGCACATTAAACCAGAAGATTGTAAATGACCACGCCGAGTCCGATTCCAGAAACACGCGATTAATTACAAGTCAGAAATACATGGACAAACATGAAATAGTATGTAACGGCACACCACTTATTGACGAAACTAGTCTACAAATTAATAACTGTCCACTAGGGACTATTGAAAAACTAGGAACACACGCTGGTGTGTGTCCACCTAGTGCTCTGGAAACAGGACCATTGGCAAGTAGACAAACGAGAAGTACTAACAAAGGCATTCGGCAATCATTCACAGGACGTTCGAAGGACGCTCGGCAAGTTAGTTCAGAAATGTGTATCAGTACAAGTAACATAAGTAACAATTTAAGCGTTAGCAATATGAATAATGAATGTTTAGAGAGTGCCTATGATGCTGATACCCCATCTTTGCAGAACCGGTCTGACAATTTATATAGTGGCCACCAGCATACTATAATAGACAATATTTTGAGGTTGCCGCCAAATGCTGGACACTGTTCGCTGATAATAAATGGCAAGGAAATGAATCAGCATAGTTCTGTACTTCGCAGTCAGCCGTACGTAAATATGAATAATTGCTTTCTCAATAGGTCTAGTATTCACGATCAGAAAAGGCATTGTCAAGAAATGGTCACGAGCGATGAAACAACTGATGTGTTCAGTCTTAGCACAGAATTCGAGTATTCCACGGCACCGAAATAGTCTTCTCGGTACGTCTGATAGGTGAATGGGAATCTGGCTGAAAACTCAAGTGTTAACATATTGCGGCATATTATGACATGCCTCACACATCGGCAAACATATATATTGTCGCGTGTGTGGATATCGCCGTGTCGGGCACGAAGGATGGAACATGTCAAGTTATGCATGTGCTGTACTATTTTACCTATACGAACAGATAATTTGATTTGCTTCTATGTTGCGTAAGCAATGCCTATAATGTGTTACATTTATTCATTTTATATGTAAACGATCAGCTAGTGCTGATAATGGAAGATTGCATCTATAGAAATCTAATAAGCGGAGAATGCCCATGACCCTCTCGAACGCGGCTTTCAATTTAGTATTTTATAATGGTCTCCAAACTAATATGCTTTTCCTACTAATTCTATTACGTAGTCGAATAAAGTGTCAGATTAATATAGCCAATAAAATTTATTTCTGATAAAATTATATACATTTGGATCTGTTCAATTTCTCTTCGAATTACCAAAAGAGGATTTCTCACTTTTTGGAGGCTATATTTGCTGCTGGTCGTCTGCGTCACCTTGACCGTACATGAGCAGTTGCATTTTACTGAACTCACGTTACCGGAGGTCGGGACAACACGTTCCATAGGCATAGTAACGGCATGCGCATCTATAGCATTCTAAGCTTATTAGATTTTTATGGTTCTATTTCTGGCTCTGACATGCCCATTTCTATAGCTAAGATGCGTCCACTGTGTAAGGACGTTTTACTTGATTTCAACACATTTAACGCTGATTTCTAAGAATATCAATTTCAAGGTAACTATGCAAGTAAGCTGTTGACAGAGCCGGATTAAGCCTATGTGGGGCCATGCCTAATTAGATGTGAGGCCCCTTATATGATGGCTCAAGGAGGGAACTGCTGCTTCCAAGTGACGTCAACTGCTACTGTTACTACTACTACTACTACTACTACTACTACTACTACTACTACTACTACTACTACTACTACTACTACTACTACTACTACTGCTACTACTACTACTACTACTACTACTACTACTACTGCTGCTGCTGCTGCTGCTGCTTGGCGCGGTGCTCCAGTGGAAAGAAGTCTGGTTGCTGATGCTATGCGGAATTGCAGGATGGCGGTTCGATCCCCGACCGGGGAAATGATGATCAATAAAGTAAACTAAAGTGCCCAAATGCTGTTGAATATTTTGAAACTAATTTGACTTATATTCAACACAATGCTTACTAAATTGCAAATACACTAAAGCCATGTATACAATTCAGACGGTTACGCTCTGACCTTTGCCACTACCGTGTCTGATCTAACTCGTTTGCTTATGACGTCAGCTCACACGTAACGTATTATGTCGTCGGGTACTTGAGTGACAGACCAGATCCCTCCATCGAATGGCCTAATATAGCATCTACGAACGGGGTTAGTTAAATAACGTTCTTATACTATACACAAAGATCACCTAATTATCCAATAGCTTATGTAAATTATATGAACACTAATCAACCACATGGATGCGAAACAGCATTTGGAAATTAATACGTATTCTGTTTAATAGCATATTTTGAAACTACTTTGACTGGTCATTGTTACAGTCTGTCAAATTCGTTACAAAATATCAAACAGTTTGCTTCTATAATGGACTTTTCCAATTTTAGCTATGCCCCGCCCATTTCTACCTAAGCTCCACCCACACCTCGCTCGTGTTGGGATCGATCGGTCCCTGACTATCAATTTCCAGAAAACTATACAGGTAAGCTATTGCATATTTTAAAACCAATTCGACTGGGCGCTGTTGCTGCCTTTGATAGCAACATCGGCCAGTCAAATTAGTTTCAAAATATTCAACAGCATGTTTATTAAATAGCAAAAACATACAATTCGTACGTGTCGGACTATTAAGCGTTTAAGACGGACTAAATCTAGTCATTGATGACGTATGACGTCACCCTACATGTCACGTAGTTCATTATGACGTCATATGACGCCATATGATGGATGGATAAATTGGAAATGGCCATTGCCTTGAGAGTGATATTCCTGACGTCAGAGTTCGAAGGATTAAGAGAGTGGATTTGTTTGGTTAAAGACATAGGGTCTTTATGGCAAAGATATAAGTATACAAAAAAAATATGGCGTCATGATAACTTTAAGTTAAAGCTCCCCCCCCCCCCCCCATGAAGACGCAAACAGTGATTTTAATTTATTTTTTTCTTTAACTAACCGGAAATATATTGTATAGTGTATGACCTATGATACATCACGCATTCCTACAGATGTTACTGGATTATTTCAGTCCGATCCTGCTTTGACTCACAACCAGCCCTAGGATAGATCCGGACAGATGAATGGGCCTGACCGGCTGCGCAAATAGGGCCTATTTGTCATAGGGTCGGTTGAGAGCCTTGCAAACTTGGACTAGATTACCACCTACCCATAGTACACACACGTACACATGTACCACTAACCATCCTTTGCTTATCTTACTCTATATTACTCAACTTCAAGCTATTATTTAAAAAACGATAAAAGACACAATAAATACAACTTATATGATTTATACTGGAATTTTTTTACTTTGATTAATTTTGTTATAGTCGTTATAGCTACAGCACTGTTACGTTAGTTGATTATGACTAGTTAAGTCATGTCTGTCCGCGAAAATCTTGTTGACTTGCGGCAACTCCTCTTACAGTTTGAGAGACAATTGTTTGAAACTTAACAGGCTGACCCAAAGATGTGCCTAATGTTAAAATTCTTTCTCATCGGTCCATCGTGCCTGTCCGTCCAATCGTAAGTCCGTCCCCGAAAATATTGTCACTGGCACACCAACTACAGCTCCACCCCACATCCCCAACCCTACCACGCCCCCCCCCCCCACACCCACCACCACACCACCGCCACCACCACCCATCACCCTTACGCGGAACATCATTTCCCTAGTTTAATATAATATCCTATAATATCCATGCAGACAAATCATGCACTCACTTTTACCGTAAATGTGAAAACCTCATGTTGGTGATGTACTCATGTTGGGGCGCGGAGGAGGGATGTGTGGGTAGAGGGGGGTGGGGGTGGTTATGTTAGCCTCCAGTTGACTTTCTCTTGCAGGCTGAATTGCAACCTTCTACGCAATAAATGTGTAGCATATTTTAAAATGGAATACCACAAATCTTTTTTGAAGGAGTATCATAATATTTAATTTGCATCACTGCTAGTCAATTTGTCTTGCTATAATCACATTATCGCCTGAACTTGATTTTAGAGAACGTTGTTTTCCCCGGCTGTTGTGGTTCGCCGCAGCTTCATCCATATCATTTTTCTTCTTCATCGCCATTGACATTTGCTTCAACCGATTCCCGCTGGACTTCTTATCAATGGGAATCACACGCGATTTTAAAGCATCAAACGTATTAAAGAATCCACCACTCTGCGCTTTCTTGCCGCTTTCAACTTTATTGGCATTATAAACGTCTTTAACCCGCGCACTTGCCGTTAGACGGCGCTGTTCGGCTTCTGAAAGACCAACTGGCATTTGATTTACTTCGAGTGGCGCTAGATCCATAAAGGGCAATGTGTGATACACGCCAACCTGCAAAAACACATATACACACACTGGAATCTTTGGCAATCATCGTAATGCATGTTTAAAGTTCACAATCTTAATCAAATCGAAATATATTAAACTTGTCAGTTATCAGTAGGGATACTGCAAGGTAGAGGGCGATATTCAACAAAAGCTGTCTAAATTGGGTTAATTGGATTGGAAGACATTTCTGTTTTAGGCAGCAATGTCTTCCAATCCAATTATATTCAGAAATATTCAACTGTAGGTTTTATTTTCTTTTGGAAACATGTTAGGTTCATTTCTGAGCTGTACCGTATGACGACTTTTAGTCATTCTTTTTACAATCGCGACGGTATAGTGCATTCAGATCTATGTGTCTGTGTATTTGCCCGGAACTATGTCTCAGAGACAACTGCTTCTATTGGGCTGAAATCTTAATACAATAAAGGGCGTTAGCGCAAAAGAGGACGCCCGTACGTTGGTTGTGATCCAGATTGAAAACGCCTGATTCTGATCGAATTCCAGATATATGCATATAACAGTAATCTAAAAAAAAAGACTATAGGCCTAGAACACGTAGAAGATTCATTAAATCAAATAAATGCGGTGCTTGGAAAATCAAAAAATTCTAGATATCAAAGCGATTAAAACAATGTCATGATTGTACCCACACGCGCTACTACAATTACGTGGTATGATCACGGTTTTACCAATGTACACGAAACGTCTTCTGAGAAGAGAAAGCAATGCCAAAGGACCGTTCTTTTGTCATTCCTTCTCTTCCCGGATGCGCCATTTCCTTATCCTCTCAGACGTAGGGTTACCAGAAGCATCGAGATGCTAATATAATTGACATCTTACCGTGGCATTGATTTCGATCAGTTTCGGCAAGGGTCTTGGCATGCGGTGTCTCACTTTCCGTTTATAAGATTTTCCCAGGATATTACTCTTCTCTAGCTTAGCCTCCGTCTCGTCTGTCTTTTCCATCCAGCCTGGACCCTTCTGTGGGCACATGTGTTGGAATTGCTCCTTTATGCGTGTTAGACCTCGATTCTGGATGATCCTCAATGCTAGGGTCCAGCGAGGACGAGCGCCGCCATTTAACACCTACATCATATTTGAAACACGTTATAATCATCCATTTAACACCTACATCATATATGAAACACGTTATAATCATCTTAAGTTATACAGCGCCGGATTAAGCCCATTTGGTGCCCAGGGCTAATAGACTAGTTGTAGTGGCCCACTTATCAGGCTGGTAAAGGAGGGAATGGCTGATGTTGCTGTTGCAGCGGCTGCTGCTCACAAATATAATAAATTCGTTACACGTGTACTTGTCAAAATGCTGTTGAATATTTTGATATGCAGCACTATCTTCGAGTTAAATTGGTTTCAAAATATTCAATAGGTTACATATGTCATTACCGGAAAAGCGAGAAACTGGGATTACAGGTTCAAATGGGTAATACTTGTTTTGATTTGTGGCATCGTTATTTTTGGGGTCCCGAGCCTGTGGCCCTGTTAGCCCGTGCCTTAATACGGCTCTGAAGTTATACATAGTAGGTTCCATGGCAATCCCCACCCTTCAACGGTAGCTTACCTCACTTCCAGAAACAACGCCATGATGCTGACATGCTTTTTATTCAGAGATTCACCTTTCCAGAGTATTTATCTATCAATCTGACGTCATCTGACGTCATAATCAGTTAGACTGCGTGTAGGATGACGTCATAATCATTACGTCATAAAAGATTCTATTTGTCCCGTCTTTAACTCTTAATAGTCCGACACGTTGTACGAATTGTATCTCTACTATTTAATACATATGCTGTTGAATATTTTGAAACTAATTTGACTGGACGCTGTTGCTGCCATAGGCAGCAACAGCGCCCGGCAGCAACAACGCCCGGTCAAATTAGTTCAAAAATATTCAATAGTGTACCTGTATAGTTTTCTGGAAATTGATATTCAGAGAGTTCAGAGATCGATCGATCCCAACTGGAGCGAGGTGCCGGTGGAGCTTAGCTAGAGATGGGCGGGGCATAGCAAAAAATGAAACTGTCCATTGCCCTGACAAAGGTTTAGGTCAATGGTTTATCCAAACACCTTAGCCATTTCCACGCAAGTTTTATCCTCAGTCAACGACTTAAGATCTTTGGCATCAGTCAAATAATGGATGAATCCGGTTTTAGCTATGCCCCGCTCATCTCTAGCTAAGCTCCGTCCACGCTTTGTCCGTGTTGGGATCGATCGAACCAACATCAGCGCCCAGTCAAATTAGTTTCAAAACATTCAACAGAATGATTATTAAATTAGTAAAGACATACAGTTCGTACACATGACGGACTTTTAAAAGTTCATGACGGTCTTAGCCATATATATATATATATATATATATATATATATATATATATATATATATATATATATATATATATATATATATATATATATATATATATATATATATATATATATATATATATATATATATATATATATATAAATATATATATATATATATATATATATATATATATATATATATATATATACATATATATATACATACATACATACATACATACATACATACATACATACATACATACATATATATATATATATATATATATATATATATATATATATATATATATATATATATATATATATATATATATATATATATATATATATATATATATATATATATAGATAGATAGATAGATAGATAGATAGATAGATAGATAGATAGATAGATAGATAGATAGATAGATAGATAGATAGATTACCTTTAGGGTTGAGGCCGAAGCGACACGACGGAGATCTCCAGGTATCATCCTTGGAAACGAACTAGGATCGACCGTGTCTTGAAGTCTATCCCATGGCTGTCCAAATGTACCCACGTAGTGTCCACAGAGGGTCCACAGACGTATAGAACAGTCGCCAGAAGTTGTTATTAGCAGATCTCGATCTCCCGCATATTGTACACAATTTATTGCCCGTGTATGGGCCCTGAATGAATTAAGTAGATATGGCAACTTAATGGTCTTCTCTGGCTTGCTAGCCGCTGGGGGCGGTGTGTTCTTGTTGTTTTGTGTGACTAATCTCAAATCTGCTAGATGTTTTTCCCTGGTAGGGCATCGCAAAAAAGTAAATCTTTTACGCATTCGCTCTAAGTATTCCTCGCGTCCTGGCATAACTTTGCCTGTACAGTAATTGGTAATGTCCCAAAGCTTTAAGTAGCCAATAGTATCACCTGTAATTAAATACCTGTTTTCGGCGTCTGTTGTTAAGCTAGACACGTTCTCACTGGGTTTGCTAGCTCCTGGAAACTGTCCTAACAAGCCGCCATCATGGTGTATAGACCAGGCGCGCACCCATCCTCCAGCTCCACTGGTAACCAGACACGCGGTATCCTTATCGATATCGCGGCTAACCAGAAATATCATGCTGTCAACCGCAGCTTCGTACTGTTTGCACATTTTGTCATATTGCTGTCTTGTATATGTTCTAACATCACAACTTTTGTCTGACTGGCTCGTATACAGAGCAGGGAGGAGTGGATGCTCAATGGACGAATGCTTTTCTTTGGTGGCAGTACTCTTCGGTTCACGACTCTCATTTTTCTTTCTGACGTTAGACAGTAGGTTCATTCCGAACCTATGCTGAATGCTTTGTGCACTAATCTTTTCCATCCCCGTGCTTGAAACAGGTGCGTACTCAGTCATCTGACTTAAATTAGACCGAATTAATGGCAAAAAGCTTGTTTTACTGCTGAGGCTATTTGTCTCGTGTAATGAGAGCTCGTCCTCATCCTTCTTCTTTTCTTCGGTAAAACTAGATTCCGTTATCGGCTTGACACTTTCAAAGGCGTTCAATCTGCAAAGAGACACAGTTTTCAAAAGAGACATCATTAATAGTATAAATATATAATTAATATCTATTTCATTCTGAATACGTAGGATCATGCTTTAATTGAGCTCAATGGGAAACATGCTGAATATTTTCAGAATAATTTGACTGAAAGCCGTTGCTGATAAAAGCGTCAATCACTTTCTGTTAAATTAGCTATCATTTTGTCTAAATAAGATGTTGATATACTGCATGGGTCCTTACAAATTGTTATAAACACCACCAATACGTATCAATTTCACCAATAAACGCCTGAAAAATTATATTCTTTATAATATAAAACTTATAATGTTGAATATTTTGAAATTAATTTGCCTGGAATTTGTTGCTTCCTAAGGCAGCAATGGCTTCCAGTCAAATCAATTAAAAATATTCAGCAGTTTTCCTGTATGGACAGCCTTGAAAATGATATATGTGGACTTCATCAGGAAAAGGCTAAATCATGCACTGATTATATTGTTCCAGCCAATTTGAAAGTGAATGTTTCCCACAGTAGCAATAAAATGTCAAATTTGTGAAAAATATTCAACAGGCCAATAAAATCTCCTGAAATCAGGTTTCTTGAAAGCTTTGATGGAGAAGTAGCATCTTTCAATTATCTAACATCCAGGTGTGTTTTGATTATATTGTGTTGACAAGAACCACTGACCAGCGGACTGTTTGAATAGAGGGCTGGGCATTTAGTAAAGGTGTGAGATATCACATAACATGCTACAGGGATAACACATCTAAAGTTTAACTTCTTTGATCTTGAATCCCGTTATCAGCCTTGTAAGGCAACCACATATATTTGCGCTATGCTGTGTACTGCTATGGGGCATTGTGTTCTATGACACCCCGTGAGTGTTACGTTGATCAAACCACCTTTCCATCAGCTTTCATTAGACACTGCACAATAGCCATATCAGACAAGATTCCACACCAAAAAGTTACGATTCCTTTAAACAGCCGAGCCCGTCATGCATGAGCCTCCCCGGGCCGATGCATAGTTAATGAGAAACAGGAAGGCATGGCCGACAGCAATTTGTGTAGGTTTTGCGTCCAACAGGAGCAACGCGTACCAACATTTCGACATTCCATAGTCGAAAGTACGCTCAGCCTTGACAAACAATTGTATAACAACAAGAATTTCCGTGGAGATCAGGCGCAACTTTCATGCTCTACATTTCCCAACATTCTTCATCAACCATTCAACATACTCGCTTCACAAGATCATGTAGATGTTCATTTGCACAAACATCTTCTGGTGAAATGTCTTGCGACAACAGGTTTTTGTAGAGACGATGGAATCCTCAACACATGTCATCTGTGGACAAAGACTCGCTCGCCGAGTTGCAAGAAGAAGAAGAATGAGATTGAGATCAACAGATGGGGAGGTTCCAATGGACAAGTAGCTGGGGTTGAATCATGTGTACAATATGTTATAAATAGTGATGACGATCCATGGACTTTATCACAAAGTTCATTGACAGTCATCACTATTTATAATATATTATACACATGCTTCAACCCCAGTTGCTGGTTCCTTGGATGCTCCCAGTCTGTTGATTTCCACGTCATTCTTCGTGCAACTTGACGAGTGAAATGCCATCATATGCGCCATTGACTGCGTTGTCAGTAGCACCATGATCTAGAGAAATTACATCTTTCATTGCTTGGAATCTTCCTTACAGTAGCTTAGGCAGAGAGCTGGCATGCAACATTCCGCACACATGTACGATGTAGCCCACTTCCCGACATCAGCATGTAGTCAAACCACCCATATGGTGGTAGGCCTACATCTGTAGGTACGACCTGCGGATTCTGTCATCATCATCGTAGGTACTTATTTTAACACGTTAAACATTACTAAATGAGAAATTATCAACATATGGCGTTTAGAGGATCTAGAACTTGATCTAGATCAAAATCAGGAATAAATTGCCAAATCTTAGTCTACATTCTACAAGACGACGAAACGATCTTTTTAGGCAATTCTGATATATTTTAATATATATTTCAGTACAATCGCGTCAAAACTGACACACTCCATGATAAAACAAAGGCCAATGGCATTTGATAAGCTATCAGATCATGTTTTTAATAAAGTTCCAGAAAATATAGAGTTTCGATTTCCATATATAACCGTTGAATATGTGTCCAGAGAACTTAGCAACTTAAAAACAAATAAGTCATCTGGTTACGATGAATTGAACGCACACTTCCTCAAAGCAGCAGCATCAATAATTGCACCCTCCATTACACTTATTATAAACAAAAGCATAGCTACGGGAAAATTCCCCAAAATGTGGAAATGTGCAAAAGTAAAGCCTCTACATAAATCTGATTCAAAAACCAATGTTAGCAATTATAGACCTATCTCTATATTACCCATTATCTCTAAGGTTATTGAACGACACATACATGATCATATTTATAAATTTATAACCAAGTATAATTTATTAGTGGAGTCGCAATCAGGCTTCAGACCTAACCATTCATGTGAAACTACTTTGTTAAATCTAGTAGAAAGATGGCGCTTTTCGATAGATAATGGCGACCTTATTGGTTCTATTATGATTGACTTTAAAAAGGCCTTTGATCTTGTCAATCATGACATCCTATTACAAAAATTAAGTATTTACAAATTCAGCTATAATACATTAAAGTGGTTTTCTTCATATTTAAATGGCAGACAACAATACGTTTCAATTTCTGGAAAGAATTCTAAACCACTGCCCATCGATATAGGAGTACCACAAGGCTCAGTTTTAGGGCCACTTCTGTTCATTTTATATGTTAATGATTTACCCATGTGTGTCAACAATCTTATGGATATGTATGCTGATGATACAACTATGCATGCTGCTAGCTCAAATGTCAATGAAATTCAAGAAAATCTAATTAACGGTATGAAGTCGGTAGAAGAATGGTGTGTAAATAATAAAATGTTGTTAAATACGGACAAAACTACGTTTATCATGTTAGGAACTAAGCATAAATTGAAACAAGTAAATACTAATGTTATAATCCCTACAAATCGTGGAAGCTTAAATGTTGTGGAATCTGACAAACTTTTAGGAGTATACATAGACAATACGCTTGCATGGAAAGAACATATAGGCAAACTTTGTAAAAAGATTTCGTCCTTGATTTATATTCTACGGAAAAATAAACATTATCTTAGCATTGAGCAAGGAAATCTTTTCTATAAGTCGTATATCCTTTCACACATTGATTATTGTAGTCTTGTATTTTGCCCGTCTTCACCTACATTATTGGATAGTTTAGAAAAACTACAAAAACGGGCTGCTAGGGTGATATTAGACATGCCTTACAGGACACCATCTGCACAACTATATGAAACATTAAACTGGACAAATTTAACTAAGAGAATGCAAATTAAAATGGGTATTATGACATATAAATCTAGAAATGGTCTTGCCCCTGGCTACATGAAAGACATGTTCACTTCCGTTGGGGTGGCACTAGAAATTTACGTTCCAAAACACGCAATCACCTACAACTTCCGAGGATTAAAACGGAATATGGCAGAAAAAGCTTCAAATACACTGCAGCGCAACTGTGGAATTGTCTGCCTGAAACGATTACTCAGTCTTCTACTCTGCTGACATTCAAATCAAATATACATGAATATATTACTAAATTATAGTGATATATGGGCAATGTGATTTCACCCTTTTACTTGTGTTCTAATATTGCATATTTTGTTTATTTCTGAATAGCTGTGTATGTGTGTATGTGTGAATGAATGTGTACGACCTTGCGCGTATGTATGCGTGAACAGTGATTCGAACATCGACATTCGACGAGGTAATTATTCTGCAATACTGTTTTAGTAATATCTATCGAAAACGAACAAATATGTTAATTATCTAATTTAACAGTCATTTTACTTGTGTTATAATATTCTACATTTTGTATATTTGTAAATAGCTATATATATATATATATATATATATATATATATATATATATATATATATATATATATATATATATATATATATATATATATATATATATATGCGCGCGCGCGTGCGTGCGTGCGTGCGTGCGTGCGTGCGTGCGTGCGTGCGTGCGTGCGTGCGTGCGTGCGTGCGTGCGTGCGTGCGTGCGTGCGTGCGTGCGTGCGTGCGTGAGGGCCTCGGGAAGATCACTTTACTGACGATGTATACCCTCCTTAAATAAAGATTATTTATTTAATTTCTTTTTTTTATAAAGTTCCCAGGAAAACTATAGATTTGGAATTTGATTCGGATCTAGATTTGTGTCTAGATCCAGACCAAAGATAGAAAACAGCGTCTATGAGAATACCCTGTCTTATGTTTAAAAATCAAACAAAGCTGATAGGTAGTTTATAAGAAATATGTAGATTCACAGATCCGTATCTGAATTATCTGAACCTTTATCCAGATCGAGAATGAGAATATGACATCCCATTTTAAGCTGAACAGCATTTATTGTGTTCAAATTTAAGTTGAATCCGATAAATAATTTCTGAAATATGTATGGTCATGATCCGGATCGAGATTTGATCCAGATCAAGGCTGAAGACAAGAAATCCTACATTACATGCATGAACAGCAATTGAAATCCATGTGGGTGTGTGTGTGTGTGTGTGTGTGTGTGTGTGGTGTGGTGTGGTGTGGTGTGGTGTGGTGTGGTGTGGTGTGGTGTGGTGTGGTGTGGTGTGGTGTGGTGTGGTGTGGTGTGTGTGTGTGTTTATATATATGGTTTCGGAGAAAAAGCCATGACCAGACCGACAAGCACCAAGACAGACAGAAATTAATATCATTGACATACCATCCGAGGGACAAGGGAAAACACCTTTTTCCAAGTATAATTGTGTGAATTGAGAATTTTTGTGAACTCGTGATAATCGCATGAATATATTATCAATAAGATATGGCCTATGGATGAATATACGTTTAGCTATGCCCCGCCCATCTCTAACTAAGCTCCACCCACGTTTTGCCCGTGCTGGGATCATCGCACCGTGAATTCCCAGAATCCCGATATCAAGGTAACTATAAAGGGAAGCTGTTGGATATTTTGAAACTAATTTTACTGGGTACTGTTGCTTCCTAGGGCATGAAATCCATCAAAGACATACAATTCGTACACCTGACGGACTATTTCAGCTTCATGGCGGACCATTGCCTGTCAATTATGGTTGTGACGTCAGCCTATATGTGATGTATTTGATTATGACTTCCGATACTTGAGTGCCATATCGGATCAGACTGTCGATCAGAATAAACCATAGTTTGCTGTGTACCTTTTATTGTTTAACATTAACGTCAGTTTTGTTAGTGTACTGATCAGGTCAATCGAGAAATACCTGATAACGCAAGTTACAAGGCTAATACCTGGCAATATTGGTTCATTGCTGGCCCAGTAACCTGCACTATCATGGTAGTAGACTAGTTGGACTAGGCTTTTCTGGCTAGTGGGGTGGCATCAAGCCATGTCAGTATTAATTCACCTTTCCAGAGTATCCATCCATCAATCTGGCGTCATACAACGCCATAATCAGCTAAGCCGCGTGTAGGATGACGTCATAATCATTACGTTATAAATGATTCTACATGGCCCGTCTTTAACTCTTAATAGTCCGACACGTTGTACGAGTTGTATGTCTACTATTTAATAAACATGCTGTTGAATATTTTAACACTAATTTGACTGAACGCTGTTGCTGCCATAGGCAGCAACAGAGTCAATTCAAATTAGTTCCAACATATTCAATAGCTTACCTGTATAGTTTTCTGGAAATTGATAGTCAGGGAGTTCAGCGATCGATCAATCCCAACACGCGCGATGTATGGGTGGAGCTAAGATAGAGATGGGCGGGGCATAGCTAAAAATGGAAAGGTCCATTATTTGGCAACCTGCAGTAAACTTGTCCAGTTTCCCGTGACCAGATGATAATGTCGCCGTCATACGAGCCTGTAGCCATGATATTCGTCGGCATGAACGCCATACAGAGGATGTCATCTTTGTGTAGGGTACGCCATGTCTTGTACTCTTCATTGCCAGCACCATTAAGAAATATACCCACCTAGAAACACGTGATAAACACATATACTCACCTAGAAACACGTGATAAACACATATACCCACCTAGAAACACGTGATAAACACATATACCCACCTAGAAACACGTGATAAACACATATACCCACCTAGAAACACGTGATAAACACATATACCCACCTAGAAACACGTGATAAACACATATACCCACCTAGAAACACGTGATAAACACATATACCAACTGGATAACACGTGGTAAAAAAAACGATTTTCAAGCGGATGCCTGTATCATGATGTACAAGTGACAGTCATTCTTTCTCGAGGCAGCGCACACCTCACCAACCCCCCCCCCCCCCACCACCACCCACCCACCCACCAACGTGATCTGATCTGTCACTCAAACATCTGATGTCAAAATCAAAACACGTCGCTTGTTAATTTATGTCATAATCAAAATGATGTATATCCGTCACGAAACTGGAGCAGTTGGTCATGAAAGTGCAAGAATTGTATGTTTTTCGTTTAATTTAATAAACTCTGTTAAATAAATTGAAACTACTGGGAGGGTGGGGGGGTGTGTGGGGTGGGGTGGGGGTGGGGGGGGGGGTGTGTGTGGGGTGTGTGTGTGTGTGTGTGTGTGTAATACTTACATAGGCAGCAACAGCTCTCCGGCAACTTAGTTTCAAGACATTCACCAGCTTACCACCCATGCGTTTAGTAGGGAAAACGTTTCAAAACATTTTGCTAAATCTGCAAACTATTGATGATGATCTGCTGTTCTCGCATTAATTACATCATATAATATTATAATGCACAAACCGAGAAAAGCCGATTTTGCACACAAAGCGCACTGGAACGTTTTCCCTACTGAACGCAAGGCTGTATATGCCTAGTTACTTTGAAATTGAGTTCCGCAGTGTTAAAATAGATTCCAACCCGCGCATATCCATGGAGGAGCTTAGCTAGCTAGGGGGCGGGGGGGGGGGGGGGGGGGCTAGAAACAGATCCCTTCATTGCCCTCCATAATGGGGTTACTTAAAATAGGTTTGTAGGCTACCTTCATTAAAGTCTACCGAACATTAAGCAATATACTGACACTTAAGGGTCCGTTGTGCTAATATACGGCCACTCACATAGCTCCGCTGTTCGTGGTACGGGAGGGGAGTGGGAGGTCGAGGATCGTGCAATAGGGTGATGTAAGGGGTGTCTGACCTGCAGATAGTTCAGTGGCTAATACATACCACTCACAAGACTTGATAGAGGATGGTATATCCTTCCTTACCTGTCGCTGCCAGCCAGTTACGTATAGTCTGTGCCCGGAGCTCACCATTGCCGTCACGTCCTTGTGGTCGGGTGTTTGAAACTCTCCCAAACAGGCACCATTATTGAAGTTCCAGATGCGCACACTGCCATCCCGCGCCGCCGTGATTAGGCGGCGAAGCGTGGTGTCGAAACACATTGCCGTTATCTCTAAATTAACAATGTGTGTAGACAACGGTACATCAATAATATATAAAACTATACAAAAATAATAAATAAAACACCTGACCACTAACCCTTTCAGCGACAAATTCTGTAGGAAATAGGTTTTTTTAACAACTTTGGAATGATCAGGCAGGGAGAGAGTTTTATCCTCCTGCGAGGCAAGTTATTCCCATGAAAATTATTTCAATTTCCCCGAGAAGAGATTTCCTGCATTCTGGGCGGGTTGAGAGTCAGAGAAGACTCAGACTCATATACAGATTTATGGACTTACCATTTAAAGAGCAAACAGACCAAAATGGTTGCACTTCAGTGAAGTCGGAAAAAATCGCCTATGTGGGCCTAGAGAACAAACGATAATAGGCCTATATATTTGATAAAACTTACAACTGGCTCAGCAAATCTAAAAATAAGACTTATCCTTCTTGGTTTCCAAGGTCTCATTCCGATACTATTTTTTTATCTGTTCGTGCATCAATATATTTGTGATGTAGCACTATTTGACTTTTTATTACCCAGAATGCATGAATTATGTTCTCGGAGAATTAAACTGAAAAAATGCTGGTTGCTGGTAAAACTCTCCAGTCCCTGATTCCCTCAGATGGTGACTCCACTTCAAAATAACCCCTGCCCCAGTGCTTCTTCGCCTCAAATCTATAATGTTCCACCACCACCATTATTAACAGTGTAATGCATCTAAAGTGAGGGATAAATTTCTAGCTATGGCCCATTAGATGGCCCATTTCTAGCTAAGATACACCCCCAACCCCCGCACCGCATTGGAATTAATTTATAAATATACTTCAAACCCTGAAGTACCGGAATCCCAATATCACGGTAACTATACAGGTAAGCTGTTGAATATTTCGAAACTACTTTGACTGGGGGGTGGGGGCTGTTGCTCCCAGTCAAATTAGTTTCAAAACATTCAACATAAATGTTTATTAAGTGGTAAATCCTTCAAATACATACAATTCGGACACTTGACGGACTTTTCGATGTTCGTGACGATTGACAGAACTGGATACGTTAAATTATAATTGCTACGTCAGTTAACTAGTGACGTAACTGCTTATGACGTCAGATACCTGAGTGACAGCTCGGATAACACCCCACCCCTCCATCTGATAGTGCATATTCTGAGAGAGGATAACATGAAGTTACACATGAATCTGTATGATCGATAACTTACCAATCGGTTTAACGACACCATTTTCTACTGTCTTGTGAGCATTGATAAACTGTATCACTTTCTCTCCGGTATTAATGTCCCAGACACTGACGATGGAGTCTTCACACGCGCTGACCACCAGCTGAAACAAACTATTATACAAGGCAGCACAAATTGGTTTATTATGCGATATCACATCACTGTAACGTTCTTCTTCCTCCTTTTTCTCCAATAAAGCTAGATGATTTGTTGCCAGGATCAAATACTGAAGGCATGGGTTAAAGAATATTGCCGTTACAGGTAGTGGTCCCATTTTAATGGCTCTGCCGCTGATCTGTTGTAATACAAGCTGCTCTTTGAGGTTATAAATACGGACCGTTTTACTTTTATCCATGCTGATAATATGACCTTTCTTACTATTGATTACTATGTGGATCACAGGCTTATTATGGCCCTTCAGCACGACGATCGCCTTTCCACTTACATATGGGTTCCAAACGCGGACACAGTGGTCGATACCTCCAGTGACAATTACACTGTTTGCTGGACAATAATCAAAGCAAACAGCGCCTTTTGGAATTTTGAAATATGAGCATGTCTTCTTGCCGATGAAATCACCTACATACATGGAGTTCCTTTCCGATTGACAACAAGAGATAAAACATTGCAATTCTGACACGTACATGACTTTACACACCCAGTCGTCGTGAAGATTCAACAGACGATGGGTCTTCACACCTGCTACGGCACCACGCACTAGTTCTGCCCACGAGATCCTCCTGTATTCTTTTTGTTTAACACGGTTTCCACCGAACAAGCCCCCTTGCGTATGATCAATGTCCAAGCCATAAACGCTTCCTGACGCATCACCCCAGACCAAGATCGCCCTGTCCATTTCATTCACATACTCACAATAGTCCATGCACAGAACGCAATGTTCCAGGCCGCGAATAGTACAGCGTTTAACGAACTTCATTGCGCTGATGTCATACATGCTGATATCCCGGTCAGTCGATGCCACTGCGATGGTATTAGTACTGGGCATTGCGGACATATCGGTCATCCAAAGCGGAGTCAAACGTTCTTGTGAGTTATCAATGGTGTGGCTTCTTTGGTGTTTCAGGTTTAATCCCCAAAAGCTGACCGTCCCATCCTTACTTAAGGTGACATAGCGACCATTTGTGTAATCAACAGGCGGTGTTTGCACACTGCCAGAGCTGCTCGACTTTCGCATCGACCCAACGGTAGGATAAAAGCCGACTCGTACGATGATATCACGGTGACGTCCATAAATCTCACGAAGCTCTCGCGGAAATGGCTTTTCCCGCAGCATCTCGATCATAAGTGTCTTTTCTTGATTCTCTAACAAGATAAACGTAACAAATTCCTCCCAGGTAACAGTACCATCGCCATCTGCGTCTACCTGTAAATTGAGATAGATATTAATGATTAATTCAATGATTTAATGTGTCGTCATTGTTCGCGATTACTAACTTGGATTGCACTAGCCTCTTAAAGAGCCTATCATGTCAATGGAAGATGGACTCAGAATCTTCTCAATGTCTGATTACCAAATTTGAAATCATATAAATATTAAAATATTTTGTAATGGCATGCAGGTGTTACATCTTTGCGTCACCTTGAATTGTATATATAATAACAACGATCAATTCCTATATTTTGTTTGATAGTATGTGACTCTGTGCGTGCGTGCGTGCGTGCGTGCGTGCGTGCGTGCGTGCGTGCGTGCGTGCGTGCGTGCGTGCGTGCGTGCGTGCGTGCGTGCGTGCGTGCTTGCGTGCGTGCGTGCGTGCGTGCGTGCGTGCGTGCGTGCGTGCGTGCGTGCGTGCGTGCGTGCGTGCGTGCGTGCGTGCGTGCGTGCGTGCGTGCGTGCGTGCGTGCGTGCGTGCGTGCGTGCGTGCGTGCGTGCGTGCGTGCGTGCGTGCGTGCGTGCGTGCGTGCGTGCGTGCGTGCGTGCCTGCACGCCTGCCTGCCTGCCTGCGTGCGTGCGTGCGTGCGTGCGTGCGTGCGTGCGTGCGTGCGTGCGTGCGTGCGTGCGTGCCTGCCTGCCTGCCTGCCTGCCTGCCTGCCTGCCTGCCTGCCTGCGTGCGTGCGTGCGTGCGTGCGTGCGTGCGTGCGTGCGTGCGTGCGTGCGTGTATTGGGGTGGGGTGGGGGTGCGTGGGTGGGGGTGGTTACACCCAGTGGAACCAAACCACTTTTAATGCAATTTAATGTGATTTATTTAAAGCTGAAAAAGTTCAGAAGGCTGGGATGACAATTTGAAGAGTTGGCTGAACCAAAATATTGTCCAGAGTTCTACGCGGAGTACAGGCAGACAAGACTGTGACTGCCATGACAATTTTGTGATCCAGCAGAATCTGAATAAAAGCTTCTTTTTGTTCTCTTCTTCTTCCTCTTCTTCGTCTTCTTCTTCTTCTTCTTCTTCTTCTTCTTCTTCTTCTTCTTCTTCTTCTTCCTCTTCTTCTTCTTCTTCTTCTTCTTCTTCTTCGGTATACTGTGGGAATCCAATTTCGAAATTATTCCATCAACGCCTCCACCAGAAAGTACCAACTTCGAGGTCTGGCCAGTTGTTAGCACCCTGAACAATGAGATAACCACAGCTGCGATGGGGCTGGTGGTGATATGCAAAATGATGAGGAGACAATTATACCATATGTCACCTGCTTGTTACACAATATGTTGCGAACAATCAGAACAAACAGATAGTTGGATAGTACTAGTGATGAAGAGGTGAAAATCCCATCGTCATCCGGGAAAACTACCTAGGGAACACCGATTGTGTTAGAAGATTATTGAAAATATCTGCCTCTTAGGAGAAGCAGACATCATTGATGGGCGTCGATCCATCATCCAGAAAGTGTTCCGTAAGCTCCAGCGCGAACGCTGACTGATGCACAAGATCCACAAGATCGGCTGACCAGGTGATCTCAGGGAGATGCTAGAAGCGTACACCAGGCTAAATTCAAGAGTAAAATAAGTAGGGCACCTGTATACTATCATCGATATCATGAAGGTGGGGGGGGGGGGGGCAAGGAGAGACTGACTCAGCCCACCGACCCTTACTTACATGACTGAGTGCTAGACGTGGATGATATAAACATTGGTACCAGGATTGACGCAGGAAACGTTTCAGCTCCCGCGTGTACAGTACAGCTCATAAATAAGTTAACATATTTCCAAAACAAAAACAGAAACGTCAATTTATGAGTTATCACGATTTTGAACACAGTGTAAGAAATGCAGCAATGTCTTCCAACCCAATTATGTTCAAAATATTCAAAAGTCCGTTTAGTCTGTTTTTGAAACATGTTAAGTTATTTCTGATCAGTATTGCATGTGGGTGGCATACTGCACATGTTAGTCTCCTATGCATATGCAAGTACTGCTTATGTCGGTATGGCCCTCAAATATAAGGGAACAACCACCAACATTCTTTTCAGCAAGATGTTTAACGGTGTTCCTAAAAATAAGACATAATCCAAATCGACAAATCAGCCAACAGATTTCTTTGAATTCGACCCAGTGGTTCGTGAGAAGTCATTTAAAAGAAGTTTATGATAGATGAACTCGCCATGGCATAAGCTCATTTTGTCTTTCAAACCAAGCGAGCTTAAGTAAAACACTTTACAATGATTTAGGCATACTTCTGGCAATTTCACATCAAGGTAAACAGTACATTTGAGAAAAGTCACCGACCTTCATAAATAGCGCTTGTCGCTCACGAGAATCCAAATTAGCGCCTATTGTACTTCTCATGACATCGCTGAATTCTTCCACAAAAACGCCTCGATTTTCTGTGTCCAGTATCTGGTCAAATAACTGCTTCAACTGCGCCAATTTTGATCCGATAGTTGGGTCTTCAGTACCCATGCGTAAGGACGTATTGGAACCAGTACAATTCCTTAATCCTGCCTGCTGCACTGGAATGACGTTCTGCGACGCGATCGAAGTAGCGGCGCAAACTGAGTGTCTGGGCACGCTCAAGCTTGGGTTTTGTTTCTGGTTATTGCCACCTTGCGGTACCGCAAGCCTCGAAGTAGGAGCTTCCATTTTATCCGAATATATGTATCAAACGTTTCCCATGCTTATAACATCTATTTATTACTTTCACGCATCATGACGCAATGCCACTTAATTACATCTACTAATTATGCAAGCAGCAATCATTTATTTATATATCATCGCTAATAGATCGAGATCTAGCCTATTTCACGATTAGAATCTTGATAATTCACGATGAACAAATCATTACTATTACGTTTCTAAGTTATTACTACGTAAGCATTGGTTACTAAGCACAACGTCATATGCTCTACGTCATAAACGCAATGAAATGGTGGGGGAGGGGAGGGGGAGGAAACCGTGTTTATTATGACGTAATCATATTCCGTGTATCTGTACATTATACGCTTATAATGACGTCATAAGCTAAAATATTAAATTGCTCTAGAAAGTGCAGTCTGCGTGTGTAGAAAACAATCAATGGGCTTGCTAAGAGCCATCAGCCTTAATTCGTGGATCGTATGTGTGTGCGTGCGTGCGTGCGCGTGTGCGTGGGCGGGTGCGTGAGAGTGTGCGTGTACGTGTGCGTGTGCGTGTGCGTGTGCGTATTGTATATATCATGTCTATTTTACTTATTGTCAACTGTATATCGTATGTACTATCTATGTATGGCTATATCTATATGTATGTAGATTTCGTGCCAATAAATAATCTGAATCTGAATCTGTTAAGTATGACGCCACAGCGTGTGATTCGCAACCCGGAAGTGTGTACTTTGCTTTATTACATCATAAGTGCATGTTTATGACGTCATTTGTTGTTAAACAAAAACATTGTTTTGTGTATTTAACAATCGAGCTGAACCCGGAAATACCGTCATCACTTAACAAGCCCATATGTACAGCTATTTATTCTCCAGTAACACGATTAACCTCATCAAAGATGGCCATACACAACAGCTCTATACAAAATGCACGTGGTCTAAAAATTGGACACATTATTTTTAGTAGGCCTAACACGTGCCTACTATTACATCATTACGCTGTAACGGAAAATGACAGAAAGTGTAAATTTGTAATATCGATTTCTTCTGGCGAAATGTGAATTTATAAGGACATATTTAACAATTATTTAACACAGCGTGTACAATTTATTCCGTAAAACGTGGGTTTTATTATATTAAATTCGTACTGGCTAAAACGTCATAAATTTGTACTAGTTAAGCAACATTTCATGGCGTCAGATAGTACCGCAGTTAAGAAGCTAAGGTTCTACAGCGTAGTTAAAGGTTTTAAATGTGGCATATTTATTGAATGGGACAAATGCGAAGAAAGCGTCAGCAAATTTTCTGGCACAAAATATCACAGCTTTAAAGCGATGCTAATCTCATCTCAGATGTTATACTGCACCGATAGATTATGGTTTATAGATTCCAGATCATTCACATCCTGTCACATTCCCGTTGCTGTATCACATTTATCTACATTGTAATATCGCGTAAATGTTGAACAGTGATCGTCGCCATTTTGTCTCCTCGAGAGGTAGTGTGTGATGCCATGTAAGTGCAAATGCATTACATTCTTTATTATGTAATATTCATCTCATTGAATATTTTGAAACTAATTTAACTGGAAGTTGTAGCTGCCTGTGGCAGCAACAACTTCCAGTCAAATTAGTTTCAAAATATTCAGCCGCTTACCTGTATGTTTGCTTTTATACCACACTGCCTAACTATAACTGGCGCCTTTATGACTGGGCTATATTCTGAGGCAGGCACGCTAGGATTTTTCTGATTGGTTGAAAAGTAAATCATGACAGCCATCATAGGTTGTAGAAATGTAGTAACATTTGGCTACTAAAGCCTGAATATCTTTCTTTAGCGCCATAAAAAAGCTTAACATTACCCGTATAGTCAAGAGTTCAGCTTAGTTATCCTTTAACACGTTAGGCTGTCGCTTTCATGAACATGGATGGGCATAAGCATGAAGATATTACTATACACTCTAAGGACAGTTCCTTAATACTAGATCACTGAAATGCTCACAAAATTGAACTTCCTCCACAGATGGCCCCTGCACATTCCTTCTGCGAAAACGACATAGAAGCTGTACCCGTAGTAAATGTCAATGGAGCCAATGCTAATGGTGGGTTTGGAATTATCTGGGGTCACAATGACCATAGGAATATGCCAGTTCAACTCCCGAAAGATGACGACCTACACACAAACAACCGTGCGAGTTATATGCCGCCATAGTACCATTAGAACAAGCGATACATATGAGAATATCACAGCTGTGCATTCGATCTGATTCTGAGTACTTTATCCATGGCATCACCAGTTATGCTGAATTGTCGAGAAGTGGTGAGCTGGACACGAGGAAGAACTGCGACCTATGGAATCGCCTATGTGATTTAAACAACAAGATCTCTGTGAAATGGTCACACGTGATGAGTCATAATGGTGACCATGGTAACACCAACGCAAACACTCTGGCAAACATTGGAGCTTCACTCTATGAGAGCGTAAATCCGTCAACTGCTCAATCTTCCAACTCATTTTTTTTTTAATTCAGCCAATGTCAAATATAAATAATGTAAATGTTCTCTTTGGAATACAGACGGTGCCTTCACGAGTGACAGTGGCCAGAGGACATCCAAACTTAATGACCCAGACCTTCTTAAACAGCTAAGCGAATTTTATATTGGTTGTTTGGCAGAGATACATTGTGGTCAAAATCATAATCTTGCTATACCAGGTTTCCACGTACAAACAGATCTTCGGCCAAGGCGATCCACCGCAAAAAAGACTTTGGTGGACTAACTGTGTGTATAAAAAGGAGATGTGCAAATGTATCAAATTTATTCCTTCATCAAATACAGAGGTCATATGGATCAAACTCCTCAGGGCATTAATTTTAGTCTACAGGGTGTATAGCTTGCGGTAGTCTATATTAGCCCATTAGGGACACCGTTTTCAGCTATAAGTGAATAGATTTTCGAGATCTTGGAAAACGACATAGCAATTTAGTTGAAATCTGGAAATTGTTTAATTTGGGCGGATTTCAATGCTAAAACTGCCAATGAGCCAGATTTTTGTACTGAAGAGGATTCCTCATTGACTGACTTACAACCAGATTATGTATGCGATATAGAAATCCCCAGGAATAGCATGGATTCTCATGGAGTTGATACCCATTGTAAACAACTATTATCCCTCTGTAAGTCTTCTGGTATGCGGATCCTAAATGGGCATTTCTTGGCTGATTCGTCTGGTCACTGCACTTGCTATAGCCACACTGGTCATCCCAGTGTAATTGACTATATGTTGGCTTTTAGCAATATTCTAAATGGTATAGATTATTTTCATGTAAATAGTCCAAATCATCTTTCCATTCATTGTATGTTGAACATGGGACTATTGACAGGTTCATATGAGCATGCACCGAGTGACACCCCTAACCCTCCCTGCGTCAAATTTGTTTAGCAGACAGGGGATGAAGAATAATTTATGAAGTCTATGGTGAATCCTATAATTAGGTAAAAATCGACTGTTTTATGTCACCTGCCTTTAGTCAAACCATGCACCAATCGTATTAATCCTATTGGTGCTGGCGAACCTCTAACTGATTCAGTTACTGCTATAATTTTCAATGCTGCCAAACTCTCTGTCATTAAACATATAAAGTCGAAAGGTTTCAAATCAAGGTCAAAGAAAGAAGTCTCTAAGAAGAATCGATGGTTTGACAATGATTGCCATGCTCCGAAGAGAGATCTGAGAAGTATGACCCGCAAAATCCATGGAGATCCCTCAAATTCCATGCTCATTAGCAAATTTAGAATTTTTCGGAAAAGGTTTTAAAAAATGCATTGCAAAACAGAAGGTTACTTTCAAACAACGGATATTGGATCAAATGGAATATATGCAGTCCAGAAACCCCAACGTCTTCTGGAAGCTGCACGATGAACCTAGAGACTTAAATAGAGACTCCAATGGAAATACAATTGCTTGTAGTGAATGGGTGTCACACTTTAACAAATTTGTTAATAAAGCCCCTTCCTACATTGTTACTGATCTGGAATACACAATCAACAAGTTCTATTAGACCAATAGAAATACAATATTTAATAAACTGTATTTAATATAACTAATTCTGAGGTATCTCAGGCCATCTTTCAACTTAAAAGGGAAAGGCCAGTGGACTTGACCAGGTCTTAAATGAAATGCTTAAAGCAGGGCATAATCAGCTTTTACAAGTTTTGCTAAACTTGTTCAATTTTATACTAAGCGCGGATCAGTTTCCAATGGCATGGCGCTGTAATCTTTTATTTCCTATACACAAGAAAGGGGATATAGCAAATCCTGACAACTATAGGGATATATCTGTGAGTAGTAACTTATGCAAACTATTCTGTAGTGTTTTACACAGATTGGCTAAATTTACTGAGGTAAAAAAATTAATCCCTTAATGCCAAATTGGCTACAGAAAGAAGTCTAGAACTGCAGATCACGTATTCTCGTTAAAAACTATCATAGATAAATATGTGAATGCAGTAACTAAAAGAAACATCTATAGCTGTTTTGTAAATATTAAGTAAGCTTTTGACACTATCTCTAGAAAAAAGCTATTGTATAAGTTGCTACGTGCAGGTATCGGCAATAATTTCTTAAACGTTATTGAGAGTATGTATGCTAATGTGCAATATGCAGTCAAAGTTAACGATGGATATAGTAATGGCTTCTCATCTTCTGTTGCTTGTTAAACAAGGTTGTGTACTCAGCATATACGCTAAGCACCGGTCCACCAGTAACAAATGCCACAGCATAATATGCCAATCTGTCCATCAAACCGCAGACTACATGTCTACCTGTGACAATCCATGTGTCTATATGATGAATGTTTTGGAGGTGATTTTAGTGCAGCATCAGTTTCCGGTCAGATTAATTTCGCAATATTCAGCAATGCATTGAAACGTTTTCTTAGAAATAGAAACACTAGTATTCAAGAGGTTAACGGGTTAATTTAATGTCTAGCTACAGTATGTAGATTGCATGTGTCATTAAAGTTAAAACAATACAAACTAATCTATCTACTTATCTGTTAAATCATACTATAATATGGCTACCAATGATAATCCTGCAACACAATCTTTGTTTAGATATATGTATATATTCGCCATGCCATACAATATTAAAATATTAGCATTTTTATATCAGAATTGTTCACTATTCGTACTGTGTTTTGTAATCCATATTATTCTGCGTAACCTTCACGTTTGGCTATATTTTCATGTAAAGGATTTTGTGCCAATAAATAATTTAATTTCGACCTTATTAAAGCAGATAATCATAAATGACAGCCTTTAATTGAACCTTTTCATTTAGAGCAACTTATACGTAATCCAACCAGAGTTACTGAGAAAACATCTAAACTGATTAACCATGTGTATGTCACAGATAAAGACAAAATTTAAATTTAAAAGCTGGTCGGCCAAACCTTGACTTATAGTCTTGGCGCGGTGATCCAGTGGAAAGATGTCTGGTTGCTGATGCTATGCGGAGTTGCAGAATGGCGGTTCGATCCCCAGACCGGGAGCTGGTGATCAACAAATTAAACTAATGGGTGCATGACTGTCGGCTAAGTTAGCACATGGAAATTGATGCCGCACGTTGCCAGTGCGTCAATAAAATAAAAATACATATATACGCGCAAGGTCGGGGGATCGAACCGCCATTCTGCAACTCCGCATAGCATCAGCAACCAGACATCTTTCCACTAGACCACCGCGCCAAGACTATAAGTCAAGGTTTGGCCGACCAGCTTTCACATATCTGATATACTGACACACTGACGATTCATATGGGACTATCTGTGGATGCACCTGCCACGATTCATTCCTAGGCTTTTTATGCCTATTGTACTCTGACTTCAGCACGGCTCTGGCAGTATATGTATTTTTTATTTTATTGACGCACTGGCAACGTGCGGCTTCAATTTCCATGTGCTAACTTAGCCGACAGTCATGCACCCATTAGTTTAATTTGTTTATCACCATCTCCCGGTCGGGGGGTGGGGGTGGGTGGGGGGGGGGGGTGATCGAACCGCCATTCTGCAACTCCGCATAGCATCAGCAACCAGACATCTTTCCACTGGACCACCGCGCCAAGACTATAAGTCAAGTTTTGGCCGACCAGCTTTCACATATCTGATATACTGACACACTGACGATTCATATGGGACTATCTGTGGATGCACCTGCCACGATTCAATCCTAGGCTTTTTATGCCTATTGTACTCTATTTATATATATATATATATATATATATATATATATATATATATATATATATATATATATATATATATATATATATATATATGCCTGCGTGCGCGTGCGTGAATGAACGTGTACGACCTTGCGCGTATATGTGTATTTTTATTTTTATTTTATTGACGCACTGGCAACGTGCGGCTTCAATTTCCATGTGCTAACTTAGCCGACAGTGATGCACCCGTTAGTTTAATTTGTTGATCACCATCTCCCGGTCGGGGGATCGAACCGCCATTCTGCAACTCCGCATAGCATCAGCAACCAGGCATCTTTCCACTGGACGACCGCACCAAGACTAAAAAGTCTAGGATTGGCCGATCAGCTTTCACATGTCTGATATACTGACACACTGACGATTCATATGGGACTATCTGTGGATGCATCTGTCACAATCAATCCTAGGCTTTTACGCCTATTGTACTCTGACTCCAGCACGGCTCTGGCAGTATATGTATTTTTATTTTATTGACGCACTGGCAACGTGCGGCTTCAATTTCCATGTGCTAACTTAGCCGACAGTGATGCACCCGTTAGTTTAATTTGTTGATCACCATCTCCCGGTCGGGGGATCGAACCGCCATTCTGCAACTCCGCATAGCATCAGCAACCAGGCATCTTTCCACTGGACCACCGCGCCAAGACTATAAGTCAAGGTTTGGCCGACCAGCTTTCACATTTCTGATATACTGACACACTGACGATTCATATGGGACTATCTGTGGATGCACCTGCCACGATTCAATCCTAGGCTTTTTATGCCTATTGTACTCTATTTATATATATATATATATATATATATATATATATATATATATATATATATATATATATATATATATATATATATATATATATATATATGCGTGCGTGCGTGCGTGCGTGCGTGCGTGCGTGCGTGTGTGAATGACCGTGTACGACCTTGCGCGTATATGTGTATGTATGTATTTATGTATGTGTGTGCGTGCACGCGCGCGTGCGCGCGTGTGCGTGCGCGCGTGTGTGTGCGCGGTGCGCGTGTGCGCGCGCGTGTGTGTGTGTGTGTGAGGGCCTCGGGAAGATCAATTTACTGACGATGTATACCCTCCTTAAATAAAGATTATTATTATTATTATTATTATTATTATTATTATAATTATTATTAATCTGAATCTGAATCTGTTTGTTAAACTAGAACCTGGATCGGAGCTAATGTGCCGCTTGATGACTGTATTAGGCCGCATTTCCTGAACCACCTCTTCTCTGCTAGCCAGCAATGTCGTGTTATTGGCCAAATGGATGCTCCACCTTGCCCTATGACACACATATGAGACAGCTTTTTGTAATAAGCAAAGCCACGGCCTGGAAAAAAATAGTCTGAACAACAGATCAAAGGACCGCTTTGCTGTGATGAAGAAACTGACTAGTAAATCCACAACTTTACTAAACGTAGTCAAAGCCGGTCATGGAATGGCTTTATGGAAGGCGATGATATTAATGCATGGTAGCGTGGATATTGTGAGAAGTTGTATACTAAGAAAGAACCAACGAGTGTAACAATCTGCTGAAGGAGTATGATGGTGAACCACACATGCTTTATTTGAATAGTACATTGTTCATGCCATCAGGTCCAGATGCACGTCCATTTTTCAGGGCTTTAAGTGCCTTCTCAACTTTTGCTGTTTTAATTGGTGTTAGTAATGGCCTGGGGTCTCCTGAGAACGGGTGCAAGGGCTTATCATCGCTGTCAGTGAAAGGTTCCTTGAACCATTCTCGATTCACCTCGGCTTTTCCCTGGTTAGTCCCTATAAGGTGCCCTTCAGAGTTGTGTACAGTGAGTGGTGGTGTGTGGTCAGGAACTCTCATGGCTCGGGCTACCCGAAACATTTTGTGACAGTCATCCGGGGCACTGATTTCTTTTGGTATGGAGTCTGCTGGTTGAATAGTAAGATCTTTTAAGCATTCGCTAATGTGCCACAGAATGTTATTGCGCTACCGCCGTAGTTTGGTGCGGTCTTCACTTTGGCCACTGATAGATGTACAGCCATAACGCTTTCCACGCTTCTCATAAAGAGAAGATAACTAGATAACGCTAGATAACTACCTTATTATGCCTAACAAAATTATCAGGAATTCAAGTTCAGTCATCTTTAAAAGGATCTATCTGAAATTCAGTGACCTATGCAACAATGGAAAGGCAGAATGGAAAGCCATTCGTCAACATGCAAAATATGAAGCAAAAGGTGATCGCAATTTGTTTGCGTACATGACCATTATAGTACAAACCTGGAAGCTTTATATACCGGAGTGTCAACAGTAAAAGCAATAATATTTTGGTGTGTCTTGAATCCTCTATCCAGGATGCAGCAAAAGCTTAACAGAGGCTCTAGGTCAGACATGTGATACACAAACATTGCCCCAGGTCATAAGATCGAGAAATTGAGGACCTTTTTAGATGCCCTAACAAGACCAGTTTGATCCAGTTCCTCAATGAAGAATGGACGACGAAAGATTGCAGCAAGGATGTTATTGGTGACGATACCTCTATGCCACATGTGGTGAAGACTGTTCGAAGATTAGGAGTGGGAAATCCTCCAAAGTTGTAGAACTGACATCAACACAAGAGGAAGCAGAAACACGGATCCTTCTATATGAAGCAGATGAAGAGTATGAACCTACCATAGTAGTCTCTGAAGAGAAAAATGTCTTTATACTTTGTATTGCCTTTGTGAGGGAAGGGTATCCACTGCTCTCTTTATCAGAAGCGTGGGATCCACGCATGACTGCAATATTTGGACATCACAAACTTGAGAATGTCTCTGTGAGATGATATTTCAGAGGCCCGGACAGCTTGCATGCATTCAGCAGTCGGGACGCTGGTTGTCTGAGTGGCTGGGGTTGCAGAGTCTGCTTTCTGCCCACTCCAATCCAAACATCCCTGCTGGTGGTCTGTGCACCCGAGGCTTAAGTCTGCAGTGTATAGGAGGTTGGCGTCTAACCTGGCCTCCTCTGCTCGTTGTACACAAAGAGCAGGGGCCCGGCCCGAGCACGTTCATGTCTCTCAGGGCCCTCTGGTTGCATACTAGCTTAAACATCTGTTGAAGATGTCAATATCTTTTACCTCCAAAGAGAACAGGGCCCACCATAGATGTGTGAAGGAACCTTAGGCTGCTGGCACTACTCCCTAAGCAGCAAGGAGATGTGCAATAAAGCTGAAACAGCGTCGAATCGTGGATGGCCACATTCACCAATCACATGCGCTGTGCAATAAGGGTTAGGGCTGCTCAGCTTGGATATGGCATCTCCTTAAGTGGTGCCTCTGTGGCCTCAAACATGCCCGGTTTCGTTGTATGGCACAGATGGAAAAATGGTAGCTAATGGCTTGTCTTATAATTACATGTGTGGGGCTTGTGTGGGAGCCGTTGTGTTAATACCCAGCTGACACTGGCAGACATCATTTCAGTTCTCCCTGGTGGCAAACTGGGAAAGCTCGACAAGCCGTGGACCTGATTCATCCTCTTCTAAGCCACTCAAGTCGGACTCCATGGAGCCCGCTATACCAGGATGACTCATACACAGAGGATGGATACTCCAATATGACCATACAAGCCATAGAGACAAACAAGGGTCAGCATGGAGCCAAGATTTGGGGGAGGAGGAATGCAAGGCTATCAGGTCCGTACCTTCAATATCCACCCACTCGTTAACTCGAGAGATATGAAGGAAGGACATTCTGGCCTACCAGACCAAATCTATGGACACAAATGCCTACTCTCGACTAGTCCCATGAACATGGGTATCCAAAAGCCCACCAAGGGACTGATGGACAACCATATTCATGTTCTCAAGTCCACATAACTTGCCTTCTAGTAAGATCTCCCTATTGCTCTGAAAGAGCAGGAATGAGATGGTCATTCCCGCAAAAGCAGGAGGTACCCCCGTATGAAGTGGTATTGTTTATGGATGGTTCAAGGTGGCCCAATAAACCGACAGCCAAGCTCACAGTTATGACTCCTGGTTTAATAGAGTCAGCAAAGCTGAGCCCCGAACTCACAGGAGCCACATAGTTCAACAAAAACCGAAACCCTAACTGAAACTCAACCAGAAGCGGGGAGATCTTGCTGATGAGAGGAAGGCCATGACATTGTGGAAGCATACTGTGAAGCATCTCGGGTATCTGCTCTTAATCGCACTTAACACCTCTTCACGGAAGGGTGGCCATGTCAGGCGTGGAATTAGCCATTTCTCCCTAGAACTTCTAAAACACTCAGACATTCTCTGTTGCTCTAATCGCAACTCTTCTGATTGATGACCCCGGAATTCATAGAGCAGCTCAGGTGGCCACCATTCTCATATGTTGCATTTATAAATGGGGTCACACATACTGAATCAGGAGCACTGGTGGTCCTTAAATTATACTTTCACAGAACGATGGCACAAAGGAGTGAGGATATCTGCATACTCCATCTCTAGGGGTATGCCTATCATTGAGATTGGAGGGTCTCGAACAGATGCCAGTGCTGCGGCGAGGTAGCAAGTGATGAACACTGGTGATAAATCATCACCTTTGTGGTCCTATTGATGCCTCAAACTGTGCAGAAAGCCTTGATTTGACGCAGTTTTGTTTGCCAATAAATCTCGCTAGGTGTAGTTCGTCAACATCACAGCCAGCTTGGTGCAGAAATTGAAGGATCTATGGTATCAAATGCATGCGACATGTTGATTCTCATCCTTTAGAACTCTTAATGCTTTGATAGTACTGCTGATGTCAACATGTCAGCGCAGTTACATCCTCTCTTAAAACCACTCTGCCCCATTCCATTAAATTTGTCGATATTATCTCTGATACGAGATAATATCACATTTGATTGAATTTCTCGGATGCTATTCAAAGGCACTGTTGGTCTCAGGTTTGATAGATGTCGTGGGGATTTCTTAGGCTTTGAGACTGCAGTGAACGCACCTTCTCCCACAGCATCGATAGTAGGTTTGGTTCAAAGGCAGAGTTGGTTATGTGCGAGATTTGGCGAGATGGTATCTGCATATTTAAGGATTTTGTTCTTAATGCTGTCTGGCCTGCATGTACGGCAATTCGTTAGAGATGCTAAAGCTTTTCTAACGTCTGTTATTGAAGGGGTCGTGGCTGACCTTCAAGCGTGGGTAGCTCTTTGTTTTCTGTGTCAGTGAACTGATCTTTGAAATATTCCTTTATTGTTTGAGCCTTTACCTGGTCGGAGACAATGAGTGATAATCAGTGTCATGTAAATGCTTTGCTTGTTCGGCACATTTTTCGACAATTATCGGTGGACGTAATGTAGTTCGGATCGACCGGTCAGGTGCCGGCCGTACTAGCTAAGCTGGGTACGCGCCGCCCGTCCTGGTTTCGTTCCCTGAACACGTCCCCCTGGGTAGAGCTATAAGCGTATATGGGCCTATGAGAGGGATCGCGTTGTAAAAACGACTAAGTTCGTTAAAGCACGTAGAGCGCATATACTATTTTTGACAGAGCGTGTATTTCACGACCAAGATAGGATGGCCCTTTCAGTGTACAGAGTAGGTACATTGTAATCATTTCTAATTACTTGTTCCCGCCGAATCTGGCATCAATCAAGACCAGAATTCGACGGGCTTTCCGAATCTGTAAACCATTTCAAAATTGGTTAAGAAATGGCTGAGTTATCCACGGAAAACCCCTTTTCGATTATCTTCAAAATATTGCCGTGACGTCGTAACCACGTGTACGCAGAAATTCTAGAATGTTCTAGAACATTCGACTGCGTCATTATTAGCTACGCGCTGATTGGCTAGTGCTCGACCGATGATTGGTTGAAACCTGCGCCTATGACGTCACAGGTAGTATAAAAGGAGATGAAATCCAGAACTCGAGAGCATCCTCGGCCAGGGGCCGAATAGGTTGGATCTGTATGCAGCTACTATCAGCAAGACAGGCATTAAGCAGATCACTTCTGTCTCTGGAGGTTTCTCTTCCGTAGCCACAGCAGCAATCCAACCCACCACACTAAAAACAATTTTGTATCTCCCGATTGTGCGGGGGCATTTTTGGAACTTTTGAATATTGTTCACGAATACATCAAGAACCAACTCGGAACACAAACTTGTGGTGAGGCCTTTCCTGGCCTTAAAATGTGATTCTACAGATGTAGAGGCAGGGATGTTCTTTGTTGGATGACTCGCTGGATCTGCCGGCCACGCCAAAAAGTGGTTATCCAACCGTCCGAGCACTAATGTCATGCAGGTTTATTTTAACTTTTTGACCGCAGCAAGTAAACTTTGCCCGGTATGTCTTCAGAGCTAACTGACGTACCCCGCATCGTTAAGCTTAGTTATGTATCGTCATCCGTATTCAACAACCCCGCTAATGAACGGGTTGTTATTAACTTCCATCCGTACCATCGGTGTACGAGAACTTTCGTCTTAGCAGTAATGTTATTGTATCTCTTACTGACTACTCATTAGACATTCTGTATTGTGATTACAGTCCTGAGTTCGATCCGCTCCTGTCCTGGACTGCATGCGGGAACCAACATGCGGGAACTTTCCAGCTTCCGGAGAACACATCAACCCACGTCACACCAAGGATGGCATATCAATTTCAGTAACATGATAGCCCGTGCCTTAGAATGGCTACATTCAAGTAACTATACTTAACATTTTAATTATTCCGTTAATTACATTTTTAATAATTATACTGTCTGTATAAACGGTCCTGATGACTAAAAGGCACCGTAACGGTCTTAGAACCGCTAGTTATAATTTCTGTATCAGTTTATAGTTATTCTTATTTTCGGTAAGGTGTTTTTACTAACCACACTGTAGTAGGTTTCTCAACCTGTACTTTATATATTATTCTGATCATTTCACATGTATTGCTTGTTCTGGTTATTTTTATATATGGCAAGTAGCCATCAGTTCATGTTTTGTTTATTTATAGTAGGACTGCAGTGCACGTAGGAAACACTATACAGCAACATTTATATATGCAGCACGTTTTCCCGCCACCAACAATATTTCACTGAGGTCGCTGTCCGTGCTATAACTCTGTTTAGCCCGGCATGCTACCAACTAAAAACTTTCTATTCAGTTCGATAGGATAGGTTTAATATGATTAGAGACAATTTCTTCATTAGGAGACATAGTGTATGCCTCTTTTCCGGTAGTTGCGATAATTTATTCCTGCACTCCGGCAAGGTTGGATAAAATTGGCCAACATACCTAATGGGCCTCATATTTATAAATTATTGTCTCTCTTCATGTTCCACTAAGCCTTATGGCTTCTTAATTGTTTGGATGTCCCTATCGGCACCATGGACTGATCCGACCCTGGGAAACTATTGGGGTTTCCGAGCGGTGATGACCAGGGTGTGGTGTCACACACATTTCCCGCGTATCTTCTGATACTTAGTTATCCTTGCCAAGGTAGGAAGCACTGCGAAAACATATCTTAATTATTATTTCCTTTTTTTCTGCTGGACAATCCTCCAGCACCACAGTGCATAACTGGGCAAACTTGTGTCTAAACCTAACGTCAGGCTAAAAAGATAGCTCCGTAGGACCTGGTGATGGGCGAGATGCGCATCCCCACCGGATTCCGTAAGAATGTCTGGGCATGATATTAAGACCTGCCACGCCCTCACGGGAAGGACGTTCATGGTGGGTATTCGTCTCTCTTACCCCCACCGTAACAATAGATCAGTTGCCTAAACTTGCTTTTGTAAAAAGTAACCAATGTCCTGTGACGTTTTGTGTGGTTGCGGAGCAAGATGTCCAGATTCTTACCTAGTTCGGAGATCTTGCGAGGTAACATGTATGCATGCTGTCTTCAGTATTGATGTCTTAGGGCATCCGTTCTCAGTGACAGCCGTATCTAAAAGCTAGGTAAACGCCAGCCAATTGCGGCCTAAAATAGTTCTTGTCTCTAAAAACTAAATGTTAGGTTAGGCATAGAAGAAGGCCCGCATAAATAAAAGTGGCAACTACTAATTCAGCAGATTGAGAATTACATAAGACAGTGACGTGGGAATCCATCGGGAGTCGCTCGTCTCGTCTTCACATAAAACAGCACACAACCGTATAGTCATAATTTCACTAGGTATGGTCTTTTCTTTACAGCATTTTGGTTGAATATAAGGTAGGCCCCGTTTTTGGCCAGTACTCTTCTCCCGCTTTAAGCGATGGCGACAGTTTTCTGTGACAGAGGCCCATGCAAGGCACTTGCCTCTCGTAAGGATTCCGTGGCGACGGCCCATGCGAGGATAATACTCCTCACCCATACTAGCACTAGGAGTAGTGCCTGCGTGAGCCACTTGACTTTTCGAGACTATAAAAGATAATTTTCTTTACTTTCAGCTTAGAGGTATAATAGCTTATATTAAGTTAATTAGGTATCTCGTGTACAGAAGCCTCCCTTGTGGGGATACCTCTGCGGACCTACGAGTCTGTGTAGTACCTCCGGGAGCCCCACGTTTAAAAGTTCATCAGGCTGTCTCTATGTCTTGTATTTTCGTATGCTCATTTTTATCTAGCATACTTAACGGTCTGTTTTAGGTAAAATCATTTTATAGACTTAATTTAATTAGGTCACCAATCAAATCTTGTAAGTCCATAGATCACGAAATTGCTATGGACAGGCGTACCGGTGACATAAACTCTTGGGATGAGATTGTAGTGTTTAATGTTTGCGACGATGGTCGCACGGCCCCACCGGAACGGTTGAGTTCCACCAGCCTTAAAAGCTGGTCTTTGTTACCCGTAGGGAAGTATTGCACGGGATCCGTAACCCCGAGACCGGAAACTAACCAGTGTCATCACTCGTCATGCACATGTGGCATGGCGAGTCGACACCAGATACCGGAATGGCCCGACACTACCCCGCGACCTACAAGTGGCACCCGATATGGGGCTCGAAGAACATCGTTATTAATGCGCAGCGAACTAACGCCCACACCATATATTGACCTTAGTTCTATACCGTCTCCATTCGGCGACGACTCCCTCGACCAAGAGGTGGCGTCATAAGATGGATACCCAGCTCACATGCTCACCGACTATGCCAGAAATTCACAAGCAGGATCAACAACTCCGCAATACAACCTGTTTTCGCCTATCAGTGAAGGCACCTTCCAGGATGCCTCACAGGAGGGAACAGAGTTTAGAACTATATCGGATGTCCGCGATAGGCCAACTCCATCAGGGCCGAATCGTGGACGATCACGACAAAGACCCGATTACGGGCACCTACAATCCTTCAGATTACTATCGTTCACCCGTGTCATCTACGGAAACTGTATGGCAGGGTGACAATCCATATCCTAGACAACCTCCCGCACCGTCCCCATAAAATACATCACTATATTCTAGGGGAACACCACAGCATCATCGGGAGGAATCGGCACCACCATTTCACCGGTACATCAGTCATGCTACACACCACGACCATCAGCCGACTGCACCACCACCATAAGATGAATATCTGCGCTCACCGCAAGAAGAATGTCCGCGTAATCTTCACGATATTCCAGCTCCTGTCCATAGACCCATGCCGGTTTATGGCTCTACAATGGGGCGGGTTTCACTGGATTGGAGTATGCGCGTTCTCGCTCCTCGGCATGAGCATCGACGGGAAACACCAATACCACTGCCACCACCACCCGCACAATGACCAGCATCAGAGTATTCATCAGTCTCCGATAGTCGGGTACGTGGACCTATAGGGATAGGCTCCTCGAAGGGGTCCCGGGAACAGGTGGCAGCGGGGCTGCAAGGGTCTGGGGACATGTAAAAAAACCAAGGTGGGGTATAGTGCAGAGGAGATACTAAATGCCTCCGTGTCTAACGAAGGATGTATTAACATCCTACTGTGGTACCGTCTAGTCGGCGCCATGTTCGGGCTGCTGAGTCTTGGGTTCATCCTGTCTCAGTAAGTGGACATGCGTGGTGCGTGGATGATAGTCCACACCCAGGACATCTCTAGCAGACTAGAAGTTCGCTGTGTTTGCTAGAGATGGCCTGCAGGCAAGGCCAGGGAAAACGGTCAAAGTTCGTATTCTGTTGGGAGATAGGTACGGATCAGACCGTCGGTTGCCCCTGAGCATGAGCTCAGATGGTGATCGCTATCGACTGGGTCGCCGGCCGGTCATCTTGATCATGTCAGTTCATCAACCCGTTCTTGGTTATGAGTGGTCAAGATGGCTCAATGTACAGTCAGGCCATGGCAAGCGTTCGTATTGCGAGTCATGCCTCCTGTGATCAGAGGTCATGAAAAGTTATTCTTTGGGAAGCAGGAGGGTATGTGCTGAGATTGTGTAACCTGTCACTTGCCGGGCGGGTGGAGTGGTCGGTGCCCAGGTACCCGTGGGGTGGATGACCTGTCTAGTACGATCTCAGCTAAAATGATGTCAAATAACGATCTAAACGGAGGCCTTAGCTGCGATGCGTCTAGCCGGCATCGCCTCTGTGGTATGGTCTATGTGGGGCTGCGGCCTCTTGCCAAAATGACCTTAACTGGCACCCGATACTGTGTCTGCTCGGCTCGGGAGTCGTCAGTGTGCCCCTTGACTCTGTCCCGGATTTTGGCCCCATAACTTGTACAGGTCTTTATCTCAGGCATATACGGAAAGGTACCTAGCCTGGGCTGCATCCTGTGCAGGGAGCTGGGCGTCCGTCCGGCATGGCGGGGACAGTGAACCACACTGGGAAGGCCAAAGGGTACAAGTGGTCCTATAACCTACCTCCTTCAACAACGCCTGCCCCTGACCACAGCACACCGCACCCAGAGAAGCCGTTAAACTCTTAAGGGCACCGATTGATGAGTCGCCTCTGTGCCCGTATTCACTACCCAGCTCAACTGCGGCCCCCCTACAACAACGTCCGGTGGCCAACTATTACTATCCAAACTCAGCTTTTACACATACACCAAAATGCACGGCTTCACATATGTCGATGCCTACGATGCCTCCCACATCCACAGCATCGCCATCCCCCTCTATCTCTGCACCTAACAAACCTTCTTTCCTTTGTAAAACGGCAGTAGTAAGTTGTAGCACATCCGCCGCTGACACAACGTTTTTACAAGCACCATGTCCGGCCACCAAAACACTGAATTCTCGGTGTCCCTTGGTGGTATGCAAAACACTGTCCCACACAACATCATCTCCCGCATCCACAGACAGCAGCGACTCGGGAGAAACGGTTCACTCCTCCTCGTGGATTCATAAACGCCGACGTAGACCGGGAGACACACGTCCCTGGCGGCATCACTGTTTCTTCTGTGCTTCACCAAAGCACCCAATGAACCATTGCAAGAAATGGCTCGCACAGGTAGAGCTTATCCATCATCCCGTACGCACCGCTGTCTACACCAACACCACATACCCAGAAACAGCAACATCTCCATCATCATTGCTACCCCCAGCTCCGTCTTTGCCGCAGCCCTCACAGCAGCAATGACGGCGGACTGGCCCCTTCCTCACTCAGCCATCCACCACATTAAAAGAAGCCATTCAGAAACAGACCAATTATATAAAGAATGGTTCCACTCCGACACCATTGTCGCGGACGGCATCATTGGAAACCTTTCCACAGGTACACCGCAAAATAATATACAAGTGTGCCTGTCTGTTTAGCGGTGTTCCCACCAGTGCCACCATTGACACTGGCGCTTCAATCACAGTATTCAACAAGCGCTTATATGAGAGCATCCCACCTCATAAAAAGCCTCCCCTTAAACCTACAAACATTTATCTACAGACGGCTACGGGAGCTGATGTGACCATAGCTGATGTAGTTAATCTAATTATCCAAATAGAGGAGATGCAATTCATACAGTGGGTTGTCATCGCCTCTATACAAAACGACGCCCTCATTGGCTCTGATTTTCTCAGTGCCAGCGAAGCCATCATACACTGCAAACAACAGGAATGTGACATACATGGCCGACGGATACCTCTTGGACCAGCATCATCATTATACGACATGTGTGCACTAATATTATCAAGTACCGCCACAGTTGAGCCGGGACAAGAGCAAATCTTGTGGGCCACTGCACCACAGTTAGGAAGCAACACGCACATCCCATGCTGGAGCCCGACCCTGATTATATGATTGCCTCGCAATGCGCAAATCCCTGCATGATCATGGACACCACTATTAAAGAACACATACCTTTCAGGGTGTTCAATGGCACTGCAGACCCCATGACTCTTGAACCAGTGGACATTATCTCATTGGAATCACCTACACTTACCGACACACAACAGCATATGACTGATGATTTACCCGAACATTTACATGATTTATATCTACGTGCCACAGTTGGATTTCCGCAATCACAGAAACACGAAATTCGGAAACTACTGTACAAATATCACGATAGTTTTTCCTCCGGAGACATGGATCTCGGAAAAACTGATCTTGTGCGACACTCCATCGACACAGGCAATAATCGCCCCATACATCAACCGGTACGACGTCTTCCCATTTATAAAGAAGTAGAAGCTCGCCAGCAAGTGAACGACATGTTGCGGACCGGTATTATCGAACCCTCAGCATCTCCATGGGCAAGCCCAATAGTACTAGCAGCCAAGAAGGACGGAACCGTGCGGTTTTGTATTAATGATCTTAGTGTTAAAGACGTTTATCCATTAAATCAGATCAGGCCTTGGATTCCTTGTCCGATGCCAAGTGGTTTTGTACCCTTGACTTAGGTAGCGGTTACTGGCAAGTGGCCATGGATGAAGCTGACATGGAAAAAACCCCATTCGTTTGTAGGGATGGTCTTTTCCAATTCCGCAAGATGCCCTACAGCTTGTGCAATGCTCCCGGAACTTTTGAACATCCCATTGAGCAGGTATTACCTACACTGCAATGGAAAATCTGTCTATGTTACATCGATGACGTAATCGTCTTTGGATCAACGTTTGAGCAAACATCAACAAATTTGGACACCGTGCTTTCCAGATTCTGCACGGCCAATTTGAAACTCAAACCCAAGAAATGTCATCTCTTTAGACAGAGCGTTGAGTTCCTGGGACAAGTCATATCCGAGGATGCAGTGGCTACTCAGCCGTAAAAAAACTAAGGCAGTAGCGGAGTGGCTGACGCCCTCTTCAGTTACAGACACACAGAGTTTTCTTGGCTTACGCCAGTACTATCGCCATTATATCCGCCATTTCAGTGAGATTGCTTCACCCCTCTACAAGATCACCGAAAAAGATCGACCATTCTAGTGGACGAGTGAGTGTGAAGGTTCCTTCAGGGTGCTGAAGGAACTCTTGACGACCACCCTGATTCTTGCTCATCCTAATCCAAACCTTGATTTCATCTTAGACACTGACGTGTCGGCTTAGGCTATCGGTGCAGTTCTATCTCAGGTCACAGAAAACGGAACAGAGCAGGTATTGGGTTATGGTTCGCATACTCTGAATAAAACGGAGAGAAAATACGCAACCACCAAGCGAGAACTACTAGCGGCGGTACATTTTTTCAAGTACTACAAGCACTTTCTGTATGGGCACCCTTTTACACTCCGTACAAACCATGCCTCACTACGCTGGCTCAGGAACCTAAAGAACCTGGAGGGCCAGATAGCGAGATGGCAGGATTCCCTGCAGGCTTATAACATCAACGTTGTTCACCATCCCGGCAAATTGCATGGTAATGCCGACACCCTCAGTAGAGTTGGCACGGAGGCTGAACACGAAGAGGTCGCCACCATGACACAGTCAACTCAGCCATCTCCTGAGTTCCCCGAGTTGAAGTGCGCAGAGTGGAAGCCGGAGAAAATCGCACACGACCAAACAACACACGTGCAGACACAAAACATATACACATGGATCCAGGAGGGGGTACGTCCTCCCAAGGAATCGGTAACACCACTATCCACCACGGCTAAATATTATTACCAATGGTTCGAGGAATGTCACGTGATAAATAACGTTCTCTACCTAACAACTGTCTGGTAGTCCCGGAAAGTTATTGTAGCCTCATATTAAAACAACTACATGATAATGCCGGGCATCTGGCCGTGGAAAGGACTGTTACCTGTATCAAATTGAGATTCCACTGGATCGGAATTTGCGATAGTGTCAAGGCATGGGTTGCCAAATGTATCCCATGCCAAAGACATGCTGTTGGTCAGCACTGCATCGCACCCTCCCAAATTAAGATTGCTGGTGCACAGTGGGAGCGAGTGGCTATTGACGTGCTCGGACCCTTGAATACGACGGATGACGGAAATAATTACATCCTCGTATTGCAAGACTATTTCCCGAAGTGGGTAGAAGCATTTGCTTTGCCGGACCAAGAAGCATCCACCGTAGCAGAGGTCTTGTGTTCTGCCGGGTTGGTATGCCTTGTGAGTTACACTCCAATCAAGGAAGTAATTTTGAGAGCCGGCTCATATCAGAGCTCTGCAAATTGTTTCATATCGTCAAAACAAGGACGACTCCATACCATCCCCACAGTGATGGGATGGTAGAGAGATTTAATCGAACTTTCACGGAGATGCTTACCAAGGAAACATGACTTGATTGTAGAGATTGGGATCTACGGCTCCCATATGTGCTCATGGCCTACTGCACTTCAGTACATTCCAGTATGGGTTACACCCCTGCTCGGTTAATGTTAGGCCGTGAATTAGCCTTACCCCTGGATCTGGCAATGCTCCGGATACCAGGAGAGAAAAATTCACCATCTTTCTATGTTGAACTCTTGCGGCAGCGGATAGAACAAGCCCATGAGTTAGTGACAGAAACTTTATCCACTGCACACCAGCGGCAAAAGACCGGAGAGTGCATAGATATCCATATGAAGCAGGAAGGATGGTCTGGGTACACGATTCACGATGGTCTGCAAACGTGCCAAGTAAACTGAGTTACCAGTGGAAAGGCCCCTATGTGGTAGTAGGTAAGACGTCGGACGTGACCTATCCGTGCTTTGGATGGCCTGACCTCAGTCATCCACTTCGATTGACTTAAACCGTGTGTCAGTGACGACCCAGCACCAGAGCGCGGGCTGGTCGTTTCTCGTGACACCGGTACCCAGACAGATATTTCTATGGAAAATAGTATTCCCCCGATTAGCGCAGAGCAACGTGGTGCCAGTTCGACCCACCTTCTACCACGCCAGAATGTGGGTGAACAAGCAGCTAACATTGACGACGATGACGAGATATGTACTCGCCCTCTCCCTCCTCAGCACGGGTCTACTTGATCTGGAAAGCCGTATTTGAAGAACGTTCTGTTTGCTTTGTCCAAGGGACCACATGGAAAAGCTGTTCCCCCGATCTCTTCCCATTCCCACCCACTTCATGCTATGCCCCCCCCCCCATCATAGAGTTACCACAAGCAGAAGCTGAAGCTGAGGCTGACCCAAGCCATGCTTCCTGTGGGGTGGAACATATGATGAATATTATGGAAGTGAAGAGGCTAGATGAAGCCTGTACAACGAGGTGTACCCGACCATGTCCCAAAATCGCGAAACCACACCCCTCCCAAGAAGAACCCGCGCAAATAGGGACATTATTTTATACGGAATCTTGATATAACATATGTTTCCATATCTCGCATCTGCAATCACTACACCTCAGCAACAGTATTTCGGCCATCGCCATAAACAGCACATATGTTTCCGATCAACCATGTGTTTCCAAGGGCCACATGACTTTTACTGCTATTTCCAGTAAATTGGATCAAACGCTTTAAACAAAAGAGCCACCCAAATACGCAACTACCACAGCGTGATGGTGGAGTGGCGAGTGTGAGTCGGGGTAATTACCGCTGATGTCACCAGGCTCCCACACACCCCATCGGGTGCTCCAGCATAAAATTAACAGGCAAGTTTATAAGCATCCAATCTGTAAAACCGCATCACGCTAATTAAAAGGTGATGCTCCACGGGAATAAGTAGCACCCTGTTTTTATGTTGATCGGAGAATTTTGAATGCGCTAAGGTAAGACTAAGTTAGTGAGCCATTCCTCTTATAATTAAAAGTACTCCTTTATACGGGAGGAATTAATCCTGTGATGATCAGAATGGGAAAGAGAAAAACTTTCCATATAGGGCTGACCGAATCACCTTCAAAACTTCCAGGTGTGGTCATCCGCCATCTATGACGTCACTAAATAGTATAAAAGGAGGAAGCGCGCTCTGAAACTTTGTCTTCCCGTCAAAACTCAACACCAGGGAAGAACAAATAGCATTAGACTTCTTTCGTGTTGAAAACTAAATTCTGATGTTTCTTTATTATTAATTCATTATTACAATACTTGGCCTGGAAAGTTTAAAATGAAGAGATATGGTTTTAGGTCTTAATTAGGTTCCCGCAATCAACTACCATGCGGGAACAAGATGTCACTCCTCGAAGATTTAGCGTTGTCGGATTCATCTGAAGAAGAATCGGTACCAGTTTCGAAAAGATTTCTGTGCCGCTCATTATTAGCTAGTGGAGAACTCTGTACCAGAACTTCTACGAGAAATTCCGACCTCACACTTCATATTAACAAGGATAATCTTCTCCAGACAGCCGTCTGTGTAACATGTCAATATCTCTATACCGCTACCTACTACAGATTGACCCATGCGCTCCGTCATAAGCACCGTGTGTTAGAAGTGACATTAATTCCTTGGGAAGGAAGCGAGGATCATGCCACTTTAGCCACACGTTTTGAATCTCAGTTACCGGTTAAAGTTCTCCCGACCGAGAAGATGGCCCGCACGAAGAATACTACCCGCAGACATCCCGTTAGTCATCGTCCTCCCGCGGCTACCTTAGCTAATATACCAGCAGCCAGACGTGAAATTCTATCCTCAGTCGCATCAAGGAGCGCTATGCCACCTCCAGTCACCACATCCACACCGGTCCTAAAGCAGAGCAAGAAGCACAAATCCTCCGCAGAATCCAATCCGGCAGCACCCACATCCATAACCAGCAACAAAACCATAACCACCACACCCACACCCATATTGTCCGGAGTAATCGCGTCCAGTCAGCCTATATCGGTAGTTATCATGCCGCCTACGGAGATGGAGATTCCAAGCTGTCAGGAGGAGATGGCGACAGTCGCCATCTCGTCCTGACCTAACCATAGACGAGGGACCGGGACCATCGCAGCCTACATCTATTAGCATCACTCTGACCCGTGTCATCCAGCATCCACATCCCAGTCTTTCTGATCCAGCAATCAGGAAGGGGGCTACACCTGAACGACCATATGCGCGAAAATAGACGTATCGCTCACACGCAGGACATCCAGCCTGTGCCCAATGTCACCGCGAATCGCCTTTTGAAGTACGCCAAGTCTTGGAAGATGTCATCACCTGCCGCATCTGCTCGCGCATCACTGCCTCTGCCTACAATACGACTCACCGGCATCACCACGACAACCACCACAGCCACCGCGACCATCACGAAGACCGCAGCATCAGCCGCCTTAACACCAACCAGCACTACCGCCGCCGTACGAACACACATTCTAGTGTCAGCAGTAACTGTGAGAGACATTAGACGCTCATATTCCCGCAAGTATCACTGCAGACATTTCCGAAAGCGCCAATGATAGTGAACGCATCTCAGCATTAATAATTCATCCACCACGACCAACCACCATCAGTCGCGGGACCCAGACTCAGTGGGGAAATTTTTTGGCAGAGGTGTGATCGTTTGTGTTACAGCAGAACATCAGTGGTGCGACTAATGGGAAATTACTATTTATTTATTTATTTTTGAAATACTTTTCTTTTAATTATATATGTTAGATCAATTGAATCCCGTCCCTGGGATGATTATGGTTATCGGACACAGTTGCGCAACTTAGTTGCCCAGCTGTGTCCCACACAAAATGAGCACTGCGGACTCCGGTGTTATAAGAACGTTGTGTGCGAGGTAAAGTATACAACACCCCGCAGTGCAATAATGTCATAATCCCGTCATGCAGTCTCAGCTTTGCTGAGGCTGACTGATAAACTAACTTTTGAGTTATTATTATGTTCTATTTTTCTTATTAGTTTTCTTCCTGTCTTAGATGTCAGGACGGCTATGGGGTCAGCGAGAGCTGCCCATTGCGGACCCGCTATAACGGGTCGCAAATATTTTTAATCAAGATACGTGTTGCATACTCCTTTATTGACTCGGGGTGTGCAAGTAATTCGGCCGTAATATTTTAAATACCCCGTAAGGGTATGTTACGTGGAAATTATATATTTCATATACATATATTTTATATATTATTATATATCTTAGCTTAAATTGTGGTACGTTGGAGCGTGGGTGTTCTCTGCGGAGATAATAATTATCCGCACCCAAAGAGAACACCCATGCGAGCTATTGTTTAGGAATCATTGACTAAATAAAGTTAAAAGCACGCACCAAAATATTTTTTAAAAAAGAAGAAAAAAAGAAGACCTGGAAAAATAATTCCAGGTCGAAAATTAAAACTAAAAGCATGCCTCCCCTCTCCTCTTTGGCACCTCTATGTGCTCTGTCTCTTGAATACGTGTCTATTGCGTCACTACTGCTCTCCGGCCACGCGCCTACCAGGGAAGTCCATAATTCCAGCCTAGCATATGTCCGTGCAACGATCCGCAATGCATGATCGTTTACCACAGATGTCAAACTAGGAGGGGGTGGTGTAGTTCGGATCGACCGATCAGGTGCCTGCTGCGGATCGACCGGTCAGGTGCCGGCCATACCAGCTAAGCTGGGTACGCGCCACCCATCCTGGATTCGTTCCCTGAACACGTCCCCCTGGGTAGAGCTATAAGTGTATATGGGCCTATGAGAGATCGCGTTGTAAAAATGACTAAGTTCGTTAAAGCGCGTAGCACGCACGTAATACTATTTTTGACAGAGCGCGTATTTCACGACCAAGATAGGATGGCGCTTTTAGTGTACCGAGTAGGTACATTGTAATCCTTTCTAATTACTTGTTCCTGCCGAATCTGGCATCAATCAAGACCAGAATTCGGCGGGCTTTCCGAATCTGTAAACCATTTCAAAATCGGTTAAGAAATGGCTGATTTATCCACGGAAAACTCCTTTTTGATTATCTTCAAAATATTGCCGTGACGTCGTAACCATGTGTACGCAGAAATTCTAGAATGTTCTAGAACATTCGACTGCATCATTATTAGCTACGCGCTGATTGGCTAGTGCTCAACCGATGATTGGTTGAAACCTGCGCCTATGATGTCACAGGTAGTATAAAAGGAGATGAAATCCAGAACTCGAGAGAATCCTCGGCCAGGGGCTGAATAGGTTGAATCTGTATACAGCTACTATCAGCAAGACAGGCATTAAGCAGATCACTTCTGTCTCGGGAGGGTTCTCTTCCGTAGCCACAGCAGCAATCCAACCCACTACACTAAAAACAATTTTGTATCTCCAGATTGTGCGGGGGCATTTTTGGAATTTTTGAATATTGTTCACGAATACATCAAGAACTAACTCGGAACACAAACTTGTGGTGAGGCCTTTCCCTACCTTAAAATGTGATTCTACAGATGTAGAGGCAGCGATGTTCTTTGGTGGATGACTCGCCGGATCTGCCGGCCACGCCATAAAGTGGTTATCCAACTGTCCTAGCACTGATGTCCTGCAGGTTTATTTTAACTTCTTGGCCGCAGCAAGTAAACTTTTCCCGGTACGTCTTCAGAGCTAACTGACGTACCCCGCACCGTTAAGCTTAGTTATGTATCTTCATCCATATTCAACAACCACCGCTAATGAATGGGTTGTTATTAACTTCCATCCATACCATCGGTGTACGAGAACTTTCGTCTTAGCAGTAATGTTATTGTATCTCTTACTAACTACTCGTTAGACATTCTATATTGTGATTACAGTCCTGAGTTCGATCCACTCCCGTCCTGGACTGCATGCAGGAGTCCTGTTTGCGGGAGCTTTCCAGTTTCCGGAGAACGCATCAACCGACGTCACACCAAGGATGGCATATCAATTTCAGTAACACGATAGCCCGTGCTTAAGAATGCCTACCAATTATTCAAGTAACTATACTTAACATTTTAATTATTCTGTTAATTACATTTTTAATAATTATACTTTGTCTGTATAAACGGTCCCGATGACTAAAAGGCACCGTAACGGTCTTAGGACCGCTAGTTATAATTTCTGTATCTGTTTATAGTTATTCTTATTTTCGGTAAGGTGTTTTTACTAACCGCACCGTAGTAGGTTTCTCAACCTGTACTTTATATATTAGTCTGATCATTTCACATGCATTGCTTGTTCTGGTTAGTTTTATATATGGCAAGTAGCCATCAGTTCATGTTTTGTTTATTCATAGAAAAATGTAGAACTGCAGTGCACGTAGGAAACACTATACACCAACATTTATATATGCAGCACGTTCTCCCGCCACCGACAATTTTTCGCTGAGGTCGCTGTCCGTGCTATAACTCTGTTTAGCCCGGCATGCTACCGACTAAAAACCTTTCTATTCAGCTCGATAGGGTAGGTTTAATATGATTAGAGACAATTTCTTCATTAGGAGACACATAGTTTACGCCTCCTTTCTGGTAGTTGCGATAATTTAGCCCCGCACTCCGGCAAGGTTGTGTAAAATTGGCCAACATACCTAATGGGCCTCATATTTATAAGTTATTGTCTCTCTTCATGTTCCACTAAGCCTTCTGGCTTCTTAATTGTTTGGATGTCCCTATCCACACCATGGACTGATCCGACCATGAGAAACTATTGGGGTTTCCGAGCGGTGATGACCAGGGTGTGGTGTCACACACATTTCCCGCATATCTTCTGATACTTAGTAGTTAGTTATCCTTGCCAAGTTAGGAAGCACTGCGAAAACATATCTTAATTATTATTTTCTTTTTTTCTGCTGGACAATCCTCCCGCACTCCAGTGCATAACTTGGCAAACTTGCATCTAAACCTAACGGCAGGTTAAAAAGATAGCTCCATAGGACCTGGTGACGGGCGAGATGCGCATCTCCACTGAATTCCGTAAGAATGTCTGGGCATGATATCAAGACACTATAAAAGATAATTTTCTTTCCTTTCAGCTTAGAGGTATAATAGCTTATATTAAGTTAATTAGCTATCTCGTGTATGGGAGCCTCCATTGCGGGTATACCTCTGCGGACCTACGAGTCTGTGTGGTACCTCCAGGAGACCCACGTTTAAAAGTTCATCAGGCTGTCTCTGACTTGTATTTTCGTATGCTCATTTTTATCTAGCATACTTAACGGTCTGTTTTAGGTAAAATCATTGTATAGACTTATTTTAATTAGGTCACCAATCAAATCTTGTAAGTCCATAGATCACGAAATTGCTATGGACAGGCATACCAGTGACACAAACTCTTGGGATGAGACTGTAGTGTTTAATGGTCACATGGCCCCACCGGAACGATTGAGTTCCACTGGCCTTAGTTACCCATAGGGCAGTATTGCACGGGTTCCGTAAACCCCCGAGACCGGAAGCTAACCAGCGTCATCACTCGTCATGCACATGCGGCACGGCGAGTCGACACCAGACACCGGAACTGCCCGACACTACCCCACGAGCTACAGTAATCTCGCTTACCACATCATCCTGCTCTTTGGATGACGAGTTCTTTCAATCATTCACTTATTTGGTGCTGGATCTTATTGCGATTCTGTCTTAGCTCATTTTGGTGCCAATTTTGAATGGTTTGATAAATGCGTTGTCGCAGTGTTTTCTGCTGTTCAGACAGTGGATCATCAGCATAGCATTTTCTTTGTTTGATATTTCTGGCTACGCTGATGTTTTAGCCGCTGCTGTCTCCACATATTTTAAGGCTTTACTTAGGCCTTCGTTTGGTATACAGTTGAGGTAAAGCATGGCCATCTGCTCAATTATTGTTTCCCTATACGATAACTTGATGGACTTGTCGTTTAGCCTAGTCATTGAGAGGGGTGAATCTGGACAAAATTGCCACATGTTTTTTGGTGTCATCTGTCACGTAACATTACCCAGAATGACATACCAAATATCTGAATCGAATATCAAAATCGTATTATAACTGCTAACAAGTGTGAACAAGTGAAAAATTCATTGGTATTATTTAAAAGTCTACTCATTGCCTGTCACTTAGCAGCTGTGATTTTTTACATCAACATGGCCACCAACCCCAATCATCCTGTCTTGAGCAAACTTGATTCTGAGCATCATCTAGATTATGTAGACTGAGTGTGTCGTATCACTCAACTTGGCGGTTTCAGAGATTTCAGAAGTCCCTTACAATTGCAGGAAATCTAGGATGGCTGCCAAAATAATGACCAAATCAGATTCACGTATTTTCAAATTTTTGATATTAGCCACCTCTAGTAGCTATGGCCTTCAGAAGATGAGTCATGCCGTGGCCAAACGTGGCACATCCACTCCAGGCATAAATTATCAGAATATGCCTCCGTATCTCTGCTGGTACTACATTAGCAGCTTGAACTTTGAGACTGTATAATCAATCACCCTCGCTTCGATTGTTTCGCTTCATTCTTCAAGAAAAGGCCAATCTATCACCCCAGTGATCCAGCAACATCGTGAATATGCCTGTGTCCTCAGCAACAGCTATGCCTGGCTGGCCATTACTATCATTGTCCATTGTCATTGATAATCTCAGAGGATCTGCGTCTCCCTTACTTATCTTTGTAACATGGCCCAAGGATTGAAGATGACCAGACCGAAGGCTAATTAACTAAGTCTTGTTTCGTTCATTCAGCATAAGCATTGCTGTATTTTCAACAATACATCAACAGAGATCTTGCCTATTTACGATCGACCGTACTCATGGTCCTTGGTTAAAAATCCATCCTTCTACATGTCATACAAAGTGCAGCTCATTATGTTCAAGATAGTAGCTGTACTGTTCAAGAAACTGAGCATATGTTGCATTGTTTGCCCTCTCACATATTGTAGCAACCAGGCATCATATATTAGCCATGCTTGGGTAGTGGGGGTGGGGGGGGGGGGGTTGGCTTTGTTGATGTTTGTCAGATCTTTCTGTATTGTTCTGGCCAGTTCAGATTTATCTATTTATCTACCTTCCTTTGAAATCTTTGAAAAAGATATAGGGACTTCGGTTATTTTGTGTCAAAACTAAGGAAGAATATCTTTGTCCTCTCATTGCGCTAGTGTGGTATATCGGATGAACAAAACTTATGGATCAATTCGCAGTTTCTTTATCTACCCCGATGCCCATGCCATCTGATACCTCTTCAAGGTTGTGTCACTTACAGATTCACCATTTATGCTCTGTTGTAACACTTCAACGAATTAATCAGATTCATCACAGTTGATGCGATCCTCATCATAGTCAGACCACTTGCCAGAGATAGGAGTTGCGGAACATTGGCATCTAAGGGGTTGTGCACTTGAATCAGTCCATGATCTTTCTCGTCTCTCCAATCATGCTCTGCTCTCCCCGTGTACATGTGCTGATCGCTTGTAAGGTGTCACTTCCCATCAAATAGAGTTTGAAAGAGTAATTGCTGCACCAGCTACTTGCTGTTGAGGTAGCTTTGCTCACCTTGGAGGTCCATTAAGCATTGCCCTAGAGCGAGAACAATAGAATCGCAAATAATGGTGGCTACAAATATCAAACTAAAATGGCGGTTCCAGAGGGCCATCAGCACAAAATTTTCCTAAATCCTTCCTGTTTTAACTTCAGGATAACCTTAAAAAAAACCCTAAACCAGCTGCAAACATATTTTCTTTCAAACGAGTAAGATTTCTGGACGTAAATGTTCCGATTGACAAGAAAATAATTTAAAAAAACCATTTTATACTACCCATATCCCATTATATTTCACTGTAAAAAGGCGAAAAATTGTCCTTAACTTCAAACCATCGCCGCACAAATGGGATCAAAGTGAATTTTTAGTATGTGATTCTGGGTGACTTTACACATCGAATGACAGCAAAAAACTTGTGGGAATTTTGTCCAGGTACTGCCCCACTAAAACACTCCTACGACTAGACTAGTTAGTTAGTTTCAAGAGACCATGTCCTTTTGCTTTGAGGGGTCGCTTGTAGATGAGGCATATTTGATCAATCCATAATGCAGCAATTATTGGTTTGTGGACAGAATTAGTCTGTACTACCGTAGGATCACGAGCCTCAGAGTAACGTCTTTGCATTCACCTTGCAGAGTATGTAGTCAATCTGATTAAAGATGGCTTTTGTGGTTTTAGTTTTCTTGTCGGCTATATGTACTGTCCATGTTCGATGACGGCACGAATGCTTAGATTGTGCTTGTTGCATATAAACCATGTGTGCAGATGAAGGCAGCTAATGCTTAGTTTTCCGAGTTTGGAGTTGGTCATCACATAGGATGAGTTGCCATCTTGCTGGAATATTGATAGTTGTGCGCAATTCATCATAGAGGGAATCGAGTATTAAACGATCAATGTGATTTCACAGCAGTTGGGCCATATGTATTCACATGCAACATTTTGATTTAGTTCCATTTCTCATTGGTAATAATGGCACCGCATTCACCGATGTGTGCAAAGCTGAAGACATGGTCCATTAGTTATGGTCCAATTACCAAAGCTAACCCTCAATAATTGGCTTCTTTCTGTACGAATAGAATAGGTTTATGGCCTGACTGCAAGAGGTGATCTGAGTGAGTGGATACTTTTGTTTCTTGGATGGCTGCGATATCAATGCTTAGTGATTGCAGTCTCATCCCAGGGTTTCTCTTCGATGAGCCGACTAGACCGTGAACGTTCCACATTGTGAGAGCAAATTCAAGTGGTAGTGGTGCACGAAGGTGTCGAATACCGCAGTTGGTTGGTTGAAGAAAATTAACATGACCAGTCTACTGTCTAATAGCACTACATTATTATCTGAGTACCAGTGATCTACGCCTGGCTAGGAATTTCTTTAGGTCCCATTCGCTCAGGTTGTGTCTATCAGTAGAGATACATCTCACCTGGGCCCACATGCATAAAGGTGGTTTAGAAAGTTTAGTTTAAAACCTGTGTAACTTTTAATTTACACCACTGTTCATTTGCTTAAAGATGGTTTAAGGTAAACAGTGGTTTAATAATTAAACCAGTTCATTTACACCACTGATCATATGCATAAGAGGTTTAATGTAAAGTGGTTTCGTATTAAACAAAGTTTAAGAGACTATATGCATACGAATGGTTTAGCTTAAACAAAGGTGTAAATACTGCAAAATATGCCAGTTTTACTAAGCCTACTGAGGGGTAGGTCTAAGCCTACACCGCCTCACCCACCTGCTTCTCCCCAGCCCACACACTGCATCGCTCTCCTCCCCCTGATCCTCCGCATCCTGCTCCCACCCTATTCCATGCCACACGACCAACAGACCAGCCACTATCACTACCACCACCCCCACCATATCCACAAGCACCACTACCCTCATCATCATAATCGTCATCATCGACAAATACCATTACATTTAACCTGCAACAGGAAATAGCATCAACCCTCATATTGCTCCAAGAACGGAATTATAATATAATGAGTAATATCAGATCATTTTGGAAGTGGTGGTAGCGATGGTGGCCAGTCTGTTGACCATGTGGCATGGAATAGGGTGGGAGCAGGATGAGGAGGATCAGGGGGAGGAGAGCGAGGCAGTGTATGCAGTGTGCGGGATGGGGAGGAGCAGGAGGGTGAGGCATTGTATACGGAGTGGGTAGGGGCGGGGAGGAGGGAAGTAGAGTGAAAAAACATTCAGACTGATATGAGTATGGTGATTTTGTGTAGGTTGACTTGGTAGTCTGGAAATTGATCCTATTGCCCAGTCCACCCCACCACACTACCAATCCTTTGCATATTCCCTTACTACATCTCCTTATGGATGAAATTGATCCTATTGCCCAGTCCACCCCACCACACTACCAATCCTTTGTATACTCCCTTACTGCATCTCCTTATGGACGAAATTGATCCTATTGGCCAGTCCAGGATGTTGATGACGATGACTATAACACTGCTGCTCCTGGTGGTGGCGGCGGTAGACATGAGGCATGTGCTGATAATGATGATTCATTGCCGCCACCACCACCATCATCAGTGGCAGCACATACTTATTCATAGGTAGTCAACTATATAGTTAGATACATTAATACCATACTTTAATCTTTAATGCTTTGTGTGGTCAACCATAATTAATCTTACAAAATGAACAACTTAAATGGGTTGCTAATAAAAGATTGTAAAATTAACCATATACGGTATATACCCTAGCATGTAGTGGTAACCTAATTTCATCAACACGTTGAATGTAAAAACATCAATGCTGATTTAGCAATTCTAATTAAATACATTGTCATATTGCCAAAAGATGGTCTTACACATACACACACTCCCGGCATTGGCATCCGAGATATCGCATTTACTGGATGGGGTGAGGGGGGGGGGGGGGGGCATCATCCAAATGCCCTTCAAAATCTGCCGCACGTTTGTAAACAGGCCATGGCCATTTTTAAATAACGCAAACCCATATGCCAATTTCTTATCTGCGTGCAAGTTTATAAACGGTGCACGGGCAATTTAGCAATTGGCAAACGACGCACAGATCATAAGCCAATACTAAACTTGCACCAACAAGCAATAAAATATTAAGAGCTCTTCCCCAAAAATAACAGGAAACGATAATTCACCTTTTCAATGATACGACTGTTCAATAGCAAATTGTCATATGTGCCATACGCCGTTTACAAACAGCCGCGCAGATAAGAAATTGGCATATGGGTCAGTTCCATTTACACACAGGCCAAATTGGTACATGTATCTTTGCCCGTTTGCTTCATGTTGCGATAAGCTAAACTGCAAACATGTAGACGTAAATACACACCGCAAGTTACTGCATGCTTTTCTGACTGTCGTCGAAATATAGCTTGGCGTGAAATTGACATCTGTATGACACTAAACAATGGTTTAATGGTAAACTAGGGCTAAGCTTAATCTCAGGTTAGATAACACATGTTTAATTAAACTACGTTTCAAGCATTCCGATTTTGTTAACCTTTACCACACTGATATCAATAATCTATCTTTTATTGTGTCAATGTCAAAGAAACTGGTGTAGATTTTCCAGCAAAATTACGGCAGCACCATCTCCCACCAAATCTGTTGAAAAATGAACACCAGTTCATCTCTTAATTTAATTTGAAAATTTAAAGTTTTGACACAGGGTTAAACCAGTGGTTTTACTAAGCTAAGCTTAGCTTAAACTAGTGTAAAATTACACATCCTTTATGTATACAACCCTGGATTTGAAGTACTATATCAGTTAGAAATAGATTTTAATATCATAGGATTGTGGCTGTTAGGTGGGCACCGGGTAACAAATAAATGTTGCATTGCTGTATTGTGTAAAGGACTATTTTATAACTTCCATATATATGTATGTTAATGACCACCAGAGTGGTGTACAGTATAACTCAGAAATAACTTATATTGTTTCCAAAGCAAAATAAAACATACTGTTGAATATTTTTACCTTAATTTGATTGGAATCCATTGCTGCCTAATGGTTTGATTGTACTAACACGTTTCAGGGTTTTTTTTGTAAACATTTGAACTTAGTGATGATTTGGACTGTAGTGAGACCTTGTATTGAAAGATCCTGCATGACAGAGATTGGTTTCTCGGTTGTTACGATAGGATCGATTTAGAGAATTTGATAATGACTGACATGATTGAGAGACATAGAATTAATTATCAGTTTCTCTGGTGAAGAGTAGATCACAGTCGACGGTAGCATTGGTGGCTACAGCATTACACAAAACTCATGGTATGACTGAATACTTCTGCCAATGTGCATAAGGTGTCAATCAGCCAGCACGTTCAAAAGCATGGTGATTGGGAGGTAAACAGGCCCATGCTAGCGAGCAACTCTCGTGAACGGTTGATCGTTGATTTTGGTGCAAGGCATCACACAAACGTGGTTGGCTGGTTTAACCCTTACCACTCTGGGTATTAAAATTTTAAATTTTCAAATTAAATTAAAAGATGAATTGGGGTTTATTTTTCAACAAATTTGTTGGCCGATGGTGCTGTCGTAGACAGCAACATCCTCCTGCAAAATTGTTGAAAATTAAACACCAGTTTCTTTGATATTGACACAGTAAAAGATAGATTGACATCAGAGTGCTAAGGGTTAAGTTAAATAATGAGACATATGACTAGACAGTCACATCGCGACAACATACATGTAATTAATATCTTACGATGAGCTATATTTGTTGTAAGTGTTTAAACAAAAGCTTCATGACTTTTGCATGACCTAAGAGATACTTTTAATTTTCCAGGATTTCCAACCATTGAATTTACATTTTCAAATTCGACGAATACAGGATTTCTATGACTCATAAAATCCCATTGGATCTTCAGTTCTGAGACCATAGTTCATAGGATAAATCAGAACTCAGTCTGACCAATGATTGCAAAGATCTTAATCTGATTTGTCAGTAATTAATAAGGATACAAATTCTGTAATTAATCACCATGACAATTTGATTCCCAAATCAATAGATTCGGAGGACACGCAAACCCAACATCAAACAAAAATTAAACCAAAATCACTCCAGCATATCTAGTAGAATTTTGGTTATCATCAGATGAAGACATGAAATCTCTTTAATTAGATTAATATGACCTTGATCTTTTGAGCCAACAGCAAGCGGATTCGTACCTCCTAACACGCACAATCTCCTACTCAGTTTTGGTAAAGACCCTGTAGGTAAAATTTGAGTTATCATTTGTAAATACAATAGAATTTCCGTAATTATCACCACAACCATGACCTTATGATGCTAACATCAATAGTGTTCATTGGACATGCAAGGGAAATGTTCCACCAGCTTTGAAAATCCTTCCAGTAGAAATTGGTTTACGGTCCAGAAATGGAATTTCTTTTTATTACTATGTCATGACCTTGCCCGTTTGAGCCAAAACTTTCACTCCTAACATGTGAAAACTTCTACCCAATTTTGGTAACGATCCAGTAGATAGTTTGACGATTCATTGAGAAATCAGACAAAATTTCCTTAATTGGAGCATTGTGACCGTGACATTTTGTTTTCAAAATTAATAGGATTCTTTGGGCAAGATCCCTTCCATATAATTGGTGTTATCAGACGGAGACAAAACTATTTCCGTAATTGGCCGACCATGACCGTTTATCCCAAAATCAATAGGTTTCCTTGGACCCATGATGCCAAGCTCTGACCAAGGTTTTGTGAACATGCCGTTAACATAATTTCAGCTATTATCCAGAAAAACAACACAATTTCAGTAACTCAAACATCATGCATGACATTGCCCATTGACCTCAATATGGATCTTTGGACCACTGAGGTAGAAATGGAGATATTGGGTCATTCCATGTCAGATCACCCAATGGATGAAACCTCACCCCCTCCAATTTTGCTTAGTCATCAGTTGTGTCCGGTCCATACTCACCCAGTTTATATGTCATTTCCTCAACATCAATCAGTTCATCACATTGATTGAGGTAATCAATGAGACCCTGGCCCTTTCACTATCAACTGAACAGACACAATACTTCATCAGCTCATGAACATTAGACTTCAGACACACCTCAGTCATCAGTTTGGGATTTTGGTGATATTTACAAACAAACAATGGGTTCCAGAAGCCGTGGCCAGAACACACCATCTTGGACACAATTCTGCAAATGTAGAAAAGCCAACATTTTTGTCCGGGTGAGATTCGTTCCACACAGCATGCAATTCATTAAGATTGGAGAGCACCAGACGTTTCTGGTGCTTTATCGTCTCACCATCCCTATCAAGAATGCTGACCGTTTCCTTCATCCCAGGACACATACGGCTATTTTAGTCACTTTCATTCTTCCGTCCTTCTGACATAGCCTTGCCCTTGTTTCTATCACACTGCCCGAGAATTCCTTTCTCCTTTTTCACAGCCCGACTTTTCTTCACAAGGTAATTGGTAGCGCTGAACTCCCGCATTGTTCTTTCTATCGTGAATGGTGACAATGTCAGTATCTTAACACGTTCTGTATAAGAATTTGAATTCCTAAATTTATCTTTCAGTTCCTCCATCACTGAGCGATACAATTGCACATCCTTCAAGTCCAATTCGTCATCAGAGTCTGAACTGGTATCCAGGGGCACATCATATGTACATTCTAGTTTCCCTTTCAATGTTTTTGTCGCAGATTTCAGCTTTTGTTTGCCCTTGGCTTTCCTATTATGAGGTGCTAATTGCCCTGTTTTCACTGGCCTTTCCTCTAGATTAATCAATGCAGCATTAACGTCTACAATGGAAGTGTCTTTTTTCTGGGTTCTCCCTCGTTGTCAGTTTGAATTTCAGTTTTTCTCAGCTGTATGCGACATGTAGGGAATTAGGAGATTCCACTTCCTGTCCATGGGGTTCTTGCATAATGAGTTTCCATCGAATATTGCACTTTTTTAGCTCCAGGTATGCATACTTTGACCTGATTTTACAAGCTAATAAGAAATAATATATCGCATGCAAGGTCATCTCAAGGTCACGTGATCCACAAGGTTAAATTCAAGGTCAAAAGATCACCACACTTAAAATTATTCCAATGTAAAAAATTACGGCATTTTTCGAATCGTTGTGAAATTACCTTTCTAAAAATGTCAATTTCATCAAGATTGACCACTTGGTTGCTGAGCTATACTCATTTGAATATCGGTGGCCATGCCTCTTTTGGCGAAAATCTCTACAACTAAAGGGGCCATATTTCAGAAACCGCTAGCCCGATCATGCTAAAATTTGAAATATCTTTTTCAGCCCCAGTAACCCTATATACCAATTGTGAGCAAAATCGGAGCATGTGATGTTTCATTTTCCCATTTTTTTGGGGTGATTTGACCCTATTATCCTAGACAGATAAGGAAATACCTGTAAAGAGCAAATGCTATATAATCCCCATATATATGTATGCATGGGGAGGGCATACTTGAATAGAGGACTCCATATTGTAGCCATGACAATTCTAGCTAAACTCCACCCACTTTATACGTGTGTTGGAATTGATTTTAAGACTTTGAACCCTGAATTCCCGGAATCTAAATTTCAAGGTACTCACTAGCTTTGTATGTAAGCTGTTGAGTATTTTGAAACTAATTTAATTGGGGGCTGTAACACTGTTTCTGTCTATGGCAGCAATAGCTCCCAGGCAAAATATCCAAATTTTTAGACACTTTCGTGATGGAATATTGCCAGCTTCGTGACAGAGTTACATGAATTTGATTGGGATATCGGCTAATATTTGATTATAATGTCAGATATTTGAGTGACAGATCCGATATCTCAATTGCTAAATGTCTAGATCCAAACTTGATATTTTGACATAAACCATATCCTCTCACAGGGACCATTTCAAATTTGGATATAAACATTCAGCAAGCTGACATATGGCAGATAGGTATACACCTTCGAATCAATCCTTTTTGGTACAGAAGTTCTGGAGCTTAACACTTTCACTGAGAAATCCCTGAAAAAGTAAATTCTTTACAATACAAAACATTTCCTGTGGAATAATTTAAAATTAATTCGACTGGAAGTCATTACTGTCTAAGGCAGCAATTGCTTCCAAGCCAATTAATTTCAAAATATTCAGGTTTTCAGATATGGTTGCCTTGAAAATGATATATTCATTTGTGAAAGGGTTAAATCCAGAGAGTACTGTCAACCAAGTTTGGTAGAAATCGGCTAGATCATTATTGAGTAGTAGTAGTCTTTCAAATGATTTTGTGGGCACTTTCAGAATGACCCCTGAGTAGTTAATAAGGGATAGTCTTTTGGGAAATCTAAGTCAAATTATTAAATATCTAGGTCATGAATTCACTAACATGACTTAAGTGCATTGGCAAAACAGTGCACAAAGGCAATCAACTGCTGGCGACACAATTAATTTTCTTGCAAAGTATTTCACTCATTCTACACATATTTAACCATTTAATGGTCCAGCCAGCCAAAACTAGCCTCTGCAGTTGGCTTGAGACATGGCTGTAAATGGCTAGATTAGCAGACCATCTGAAGACTGTTTGAAAGTTTACCACTGGAATGACCATCTTGGTAACTATGCCATTCATTCGAGTGGTAAATCTTCAGTCTTCGCTTGACCTACAAACATGACAAATGACCACTGGAAAACTGGTTCGGTAGCCGAGCCAGTTATCTGTGGCAAATTTTCAAAAATAGTACACATTAGGCCTACAAATAGACATTCATTAAGTATGCTTTCATTTTTCTTGACAAATTTTGCACTTTATAGGACTAGTTAAGATACTCATTTGTATATATCAAGTTATAGGCTTTGAGAGATATGAATTCAGAATATTTTCCACTTAGCCTTTAAAGATTCAGTCTTGTGACCTTAAAAGCCACATATTTACTCAATTTAACGATAGTGACACGTGACATCAAGCCAAAAACAATGTTAATTTAATTTCTATAATATTAACTTTCTTTTAATCAGGTATTCATTAAATTCAAACACGGTAAATGAAATATATAATAAAATTTTCTAGCCATACATTGACAGTAGTCACTATCATTCATATTTCATCTGTTACAGTGACAGCATCAATTCTAGAGTAAATAGTGCAATTACCACTTCAAGTACTGTTGAGGTCAAAGGCTATCATGGTTCTAAAACGCTCATGCATTGAATGATAACAAGAATTTATTTTTCAAATTGTGCTGCTAAAAAGTGTTGCTGTCTTAGACAGTAGCACTGTTTACAACACAAGTTCCATAATAAATAATCGCTACTATACATACAACATGTATTCTATGCAATCCATGGTGGTCAGACAACAGAACAGCAGCTAAAAAAAAGAGTGTCTACATCACTACGTTATAGAGTGGATAGTTTCTGTGCATCTGGTGTGTGTGGCCAGTGCGTGGGTTTATCTGGATTAACAGACTGTTCTGGGAAGTATAGGCAGAACATTTCCTGCGTCATATCGTCTAGCGTGGGTACTTTTTTCAGTTCATCCAGCTGAAAGAAATACAAATGTAGAGGTAGGTTTAGTCAGGGGTAAAAATTAAATATTTCTACATTGATGCACATTGTGCAATGAGCATTGAACTTTTACTTGTATCCATGGCAAAAGTATGCACCTACATGTAAAATTACACCATGTATTAGTAGACAAGAATTCCGCGGAATTAAGTCTCGCCTGTCTCCTGTTTGCCAGTTACTGTGACCGTTGACCATCTGCCCTCAATGTTATCATGCTGCTTCCTAACATTATAGGTAACCAGGTATCCAAGCTTAGTTTCAATAGGATAAACCAATCTGAAATATAAATGTCAATGATCTGCTAAATGCAAAAACTTAATGTTGAAATAACAGAGCTCTGTATCAAGGTCACAGTGACCTTGACTTGTGACCCCAACATCATCATGCTGCTTCCTATCACTATAGGTAACCATGTATCCAAGCTTAGTTGCAAGAGTCTTAACCAATACTGAAATATAAGCTGAAGTTATGCTAAACACAAAAACTTAATGTTGAAAAAGCAGTTCTGTATCAAGGTCGCAGTGACCTTGACCTTTGACCTTGTGATCCCAACATCATCATGCTGCTTCCTAAGATGATAGGAACCAGGTATCCATGTTTAATTGCAATAGGCTTAACCAATCCTGAAACATAAGCTGAGAAGTTTAGCTAAACGCAAAAACTTAATGTTGAAATAACAGAGTTCTGTATCAAGGTCACAGTGAACTTGACCTTTGACCTCGTGACCCCAACATCATCATGCAGCATCCTATCATTAAAGGTAACCATGTATCCAAGTTTAGTTCCAATAGGCTTAACCAATCCTGAAATATAAGCTGAGAAGTTTTGATAAATGCAGAACCTTAATGTTGACGATGCCGCCGTCGAGAAAGTGATACCTATTTCTCGCCTTTTTTGCTTCGCAGGCGAGACAAAAACCAGGTCTACACATGAGTACAAATTTACCTGCATGGTACAAGGTCGATAGAATCTTGGTAGCTGCGGGTTCCAGAATTATTTCTGATCTTCCAAATCTTTTTTGGATTTTTCAGATATTTCTGATCACAGCCAAGGTTATGGAATCCTAGTGCATGGGGTACACCCTTCCTGTGTTAAAATCTGAGACAAATCAGACCAGTAGTTTCTGAGATATCCACAGATCTAGAATTTGATCCGATCGAGATTCTTTTATCTGGATCACGGCCAAAGCCTGGAAATCCTCCTGTACAGAAAGTTCCTTCGTTGTGTTAAAATGGACCGTTCCGAGTTTATCCATCCATCATATGATGTCATAATCAACTACGCGACGTGTAGGATGATGTCATAATCATGACATCATGAATGACTCAAAATAGTCGATTTTTAACGCTTAATAGTCCGACACGTTGTACGAATTGTATATCTTTACCATATAATAAACATTCTGTTGAATATTTTGAAAATATTTAACCGCTTAACTGTATACATGTAGTTTTCTGGAAATTGATAGTCAGGGAGTTCAGAGATCGATCGATCCCAATATGGATGAGGTGTGGGTGGAGTGTAGATAGAGATGGGCAGGGTATAGCTAAAACTGGAAAGGTCCATTGGAGCCAAATTGGATCAGTAAAAACCTTTTTTTAGATACAGGCCGGAATAAGCTTTTGTGATTGCTAATCGAATAAAGCACATTAGGTTTATTGAGCAGTTTCCCGTAGCTATTTTGACAATTAGGATTATCATGGGGAATGGGGATAAATGTATCTAAATGAAAAATTTAAACATAAATGACATGTTTTTGAGTACGGTGCTGACCCAGTCAGTTACAATATCAGAACACAGAGTTAGGAAATATCAGGATATGAAATACATGTAAGAACATCTGATATGTGTGTAGCGCCAACCAACCACCACTGCAAACTCTGGGTGCTCTTCATTAAATGCTGCTGTCAAAGATAGATTTGTCACAATTGCAATAACTTCCAGCATTTGTCCAGAAAAATTAGTTGAAAAATACATGGCATTTGAAATGTATGATCTGAAGATTGAAGATGACACATTTTTTGCGGGTGTTTTTTATTAGACAAGTTTGAGAAAATCACTAGATTTCAAAGCCTTGAAATTATCCCTTTATCGACGAAGCTGGCCAAGACAGGTCCATGCAGTGATTTTAAGGAATGTCCATTTCCAGGGAAGGAGAAAGCTTTTTTGGAATGGCTGGCTTGGTAACCGGTAAATTTTCAAAAATAGTCTTCTCTTGGCATGCTTGGATTTTAAATAAAAATTCAACAAAACCAATCTAAAGGTTGGTTTTGGCTTATTTGACCATTAAAGGATAAAATTGTTAAATTTTTATAATTTGAAAAGAACAAATCTTAGTGATGAATACGAACACTAAATACATACCACGACCTTAGCATCTACAATGTCCTGCTGTAGTTCTGCCATATACTGCTTCGTCTCCACACCCTATTAAAATAAAAAAATACAATTCATTCTACATTTACTTATCTGACCAGACATAAATTTTCATTAATCTGTTCAATTTTAATATAATATTTCAACCCATTATTAACCCTGTAACCCGTGAATTTCTTCAAGAAAATTTCAATTTTCTCATTGAAAATGTCCATTTGCAGACCAAGAGAAGACTATTTTTGAAAATTTACCACTGGAATAACTGGCTCTGTTATTGAGCCAGTCATTCACATGGTAAATTTTCAAAAATAGTCTTCTCTTGGTCTGCAAATGGACATTTCTCAAGACCACTACAGAAGCCGTTTTTGGCTGATATGAGTGTTTCTGCAAATAATTGAATGAGTTTCGCCGAAACATGCTGCATGGTCTAATACAGCAGCCACATGATATTCAGCATGCTTTATAACTATGCAAGAAATCATGCCTGTATCTATATCATCGCATTTAACCCAGTAACTGCCACAAATACCAAATGAGATGCAATCGCCTGGTAAATTGACAAAGAAAACAGGAATCATCTTGAAAACTTGCCAGCAATATGGCCGATGTTCAACCCATGCTTTGTCAATGTTGGGATCGATTCAAACCTGAAATTCCAATATCCAGAAAACTATACAGCCGTTCAATATTTTGACTATTATTTTGAAATTAATTTGCCTATGGCAACAAAAGCTCCCAATCAAATTAGTTTCAAAATATTCTACAGAATGTTTATTAAATAGTAAAGACATACAATTCGCACAACTTGATGATACAATTCGCACAACTTGATGGGCTATTAAGCGTTTATGAAGGACTTAGATGTCATTAATGCTGTAATTGATTGTGACATCAACCTATATGTGACATAATTCATTATGATGTTGTATACTTGACTGACAGATTGGATTCCTCTGTTGGTAAAAGAACTTACGGCTTTATTCTTTTCAGCATCAATCTCAGCATGGAGATTCTTCGCATCTTTGGGATATGGTACTGTCAGGCTCTTGTACTATAAACACACAAATAAGCGGATAATAGTGAGTAATGTCCATTTGCAGACCAACTGAGGCCTATCTTTGAACCTCTTAATTTATAAAGCCAAAAGTTTCAGAGAAAAATTTTCAAAAATAGGCCTCTCTTGGTCTGCATATTGACTAGGCTTGCGTGATTTTTCGAATTAATCGTGAATTTTGATTTATTTGTCAAATCGGAAAATGATCAAAATTTTTTTTAAATCTGAAGTGTGTACTTTTCCATTGCATTTTAGCAGCACATGAGTACAATTATAATCGATTCACGCTTGTGTTCATTATGTTTTATCCCGCTGTGCCATGCACATGTCGAATAATTACTAATCACAACACAATGCGCTACGATAAACAAACTAACAATAGTGTGGTAACACCTTTTGTCATTGAGAAAACCAGCTAGTTACTCCTTCGAATCACCATATAATTTTCTTTCTTTCACTGCAGACCCTGAGTGCTAGGCAATAATCAGTGAACATAATTCTTTTTAATTCTAGAGTTAGCAATTTCAATTAATAACAAGGTCAGGCGGTGTAATAATTTTTACTTTTTGATTCGGTTGTCATGTCTAATTAAAGAAAACAAAACAACAGCATTCCAGGTTGCTGTATTTTTAACTGTATGTTCTGCTGATTACTCTTAAATGTAAATCATACATCCTGAAAGCAACTATACACCTGTGCAAAAGTTAGGCACCAGCAAAAACAATAGAACGTAGAAACATGATGGTACAACTAGGCTGCCATACTTTTTGTCCCCGCGTTAGCTGACATAATTCCAAGTACGAAATGCACATGCATGCATGACTTCACGCCGCTTGATGTCCGTGCGTGGCCGGAAACAGCACACGTATTCAGTTATGTAAAAGTCCAGTTTGAGGTGTAGAACATTACATACAGATTTAGGCGACAAGATTAGGAATTTTGTGTTCATGACCGTGGTTTATTTGTACAGAGAGAATTAGCTCTTGATTGTGAACCGCTATGGCAAGACGAAGGTTAAGTGATCGTGTGAAATGGCAAATCATAGGCATGCATACCACTGGTATGTCATGCAGAGAGATTGGCAGACAGCTGAACATTAACCATACTGTAATCAGTCGTTTGATTGCAAAACATGGGCAAACTAACGAGGTGAAGGACAGGCCTAGATCTGGAAGACCGAAGAAGACTACTGCACGTGATGATCGAGCCCTAGTATGCCTTGTTAGGAGATCTCCATTCACCAACAGCAGAGTGCTCAGCCAGCAATGGGAAACGCGCAATAGAGTGTCAATGTCTACCGTCAAAAGGAGACTGTATGCTGCTGGCATGAAAGCTAGGAGACCTGTCAGACGTCCTCTCCTCACTGCACACCACAAAGAGGAGCGTCTGAGGTGGTGCAACGAAAGAAGACACTGGAACATGAGATCCTGGAGACGGGTACACTGGTCCGATGAAAGTCGGTTCCTGCTTCATGCCACAGATGGTCGAACTCGTGTATGGAGGTCCAGACGCACGGCGTACGACCAACGTAACATCATGGAAGAAGTTCCATTTGGTGGAGGTTCCGTTATGATATGGGGGTGCATCTCATTTGATTGTAAGCTGGATCTGTTGACTGTACCTGGAACACTAAATGGACAAAGATATCAAGATTCGATACTGGATAGAGTTGTGGTCCCTCATTTTGTAAATCATGCACCTGGAACCCACCCTATATTCATGGATGACAACGCCCGACCACATCGTGCTAGAGCTGTGCATGAATACCTCCGCCAGAATGCCATCGAAACCCTACCATGGCCAGCTAGGAGCCCTGACATGAACCCTATTGAGCATATCTGGGACATTCTGGGAAACATGGTGAGAAGGAGGGATCCTCCTGTGCAGAACCTACAGGAATTAACAGACGCACTCCATCTTGAATGGCAACGAATACCACAATGGCGTATCAGTCGGTTGGTGACCAGCATGAGACGTCGTGTCCAGGACGTCATCCAGGCACAAGGTGGATATACCCGGTATTAATAATGACAGTCTCAAACTCGTGCACAGATGTTAAACTTCGTTTTCAGACACCATTAATGACAATCTAGCCACGTGTGTCAACTGTAGGGCAATAGTTGTCAGTTGTGTCAACGTAACCATATTCAGGCCTCGTTTTCAAGTTCAAACAAAAACATACAGTGTTTCCCCACCATCATAATCAGCATTCCTCCAGTTGCATTATTACCTCTTGCACTAAGATGGATGGGTACATAAATGTTTATGCTATTGCTTTCTTCATAGCACATGAATATACCCTCGCATGTGCGTAAAAATAGGGTGGTGCTTAACTTTTGCACAGGTGTATATAAACTGCACTATCGGATGAGTTTACGCCGTCACTCTCGTAGCTACTCAAAGTTACCGTCCTATGTATGTGGATTGCACAATATCTCCCCGGCTACTAATATTGGCGTCTTCACACTACTCGGCTAATGACCTAAACTCGTCCTACAAAGGGAGGCTATAAGCGGAAGCTGGTACATCATGTGATTTATATTTTTCTCGATGACATTTTGTCAAATTTTGATGAAATAAACGATGTTATTAAACTAAACGCATTATTTAGGGGTGGTCCCAATTAATAATTTCGCACAAATAATGTTACATTAAGCATAGACGTAAGATGGTAAGAATTTGTCGCATGAAATTGCATTCTACTTTCGTGCTATTTTTTTCTCTCATTTACTTCAACTTTTTCTAGAAATTCCAAGTCCCAGTTCTAGTGACTTGTCACGTTACCCCGGTTTATACTTTTGGGAATTTGGATTTAATGGAAAATCGCGATTTTTTTGCAAAATCGATTGCGATGTTCCAAAGCAAGACCAAGTTGCAAATGTAATTTTTGTCCGACTTGATTGCTAAACGAGGGTACCCCTTTAACCATTGAACTGTCAGCGTCACAATTTCAATCCAAGAAAGCTGTTGAATATTTTGACGCCAACTCTGCTGGAACCTGTTGTAGGCAGTAATAGCTCCCAGACCAATTATTTTCAAGATATTCAACAGCCTGTTGTAGGCAGCAATAGCTTCCAGACCAATTATTTTCAAGATACTCAACAGAATTTTTCCTATATTCTAATAATCTGTCAATTCTAGGCTGTGAACATCAAAGGGCTAACACACAAAACTGAGCAAACTCAGTTTCATTGCATGTAATTAAGTTCCATTTCAAAACTTTTTCATATTTTATAACATGTGCTCTTTTTAACACTTTAAGGATCCAAATTTTCTCAAGAAATGCTAAATACTTGCTTATTGACTGTCCATCTGCAGGCCAAGAGGACTATTTTTGAAAATTTACCACTGGAACGGTTATTGAGCCAGGCATTCCACTGGTAAATTTAAAAAAAATTGTCCTCTCTTGGCCTGCAAATGGACATTCCTCAAGACCACTGCAGAGGCTGGTTTTGGGTCGCTTGACCATTAAAGGGTTAAATCATTGCTGCTGCTTGAGATTCTAGCAATATTGTTTATCAAAAATGTACACACTTTGCAATACATGTATAACCCTATATACATTAAAAAAAGGCAATAAAATGTGTCCTGAAACACAAATGCTGTACCTAATCTTTAACCCATCAATTTGTTCAAGAACATTTTTTTCATAAAAAATGTCTATTTGCAGACCAAGAAGACTATTTTTTGCCGAGCCAGTCATTCCAGTGGTAAATTTTCAAAAATAGTCTTGCCTTTGTCTGCAAATGGACATTTCTCAAGACCACTACAGAAGCCGTTTTGGCTGATATCAGCGTTAAAGGGTTTTGTTTACTGGTCAAGATTTATAAAGAAAACAAGAGGCACAAGGGCCTGTGGCACTCACCTGGACCATTAGCATTTGAACCATTTGCATTTAAATAGATATGATGGCTAATTTTCAGAATCTCCAAGATGGCCACCCAAAAGATTTACCAATCAAAATTCTGAATAGAAATTCTAGTCTACCTTGATAGCGTCACTCTAGCCAAATTTGTTTGAAATATGTCAAGCAACTAAGAAGCAATGGTTTGACAATTTCTGGTAAATTTTTTATAAAACCTAGGATTTTCACCCAAAAAATTGATCAATCAAAATTCTGAATAGATTTTCTAGAGCTTACCACCATAGAACCCATTGGAGAAATTTTTTTGGAAATATGTCAAGCAGCTAAAAAGGGGTAGCAATTTGACAATTTCTGGTAAATCTTTCATAAAATCTCAGATTTTCATGCAAAAAATTGATGAATCAAAATTCTGAATGGAAGTTCTGGAGCGTATGACCATTGGGCCCTTTCAACCAAATTTGCTTGAAATCGCTCAGAATGGTAAGAAGAAGCAATTGGACAATTTCCGGTAAATTTTTAATAAAATCTAAGATTTTGACCCCAAAAATTGAGGAATCAAAATTCCGAATGGACGTTCTGAAGCCTATGACCATTGGGTCATTTCAACCAAATTTGGCTGAAATCATTCAGAATGGTAAGGAGAAGAAGTAAATTGACAATTTACGGTAAACTTTTAATAAAATCTAAGTTTTTCACACAAAAAATTGATGAATCAAAATTCCGAATGGAAGTACTGGAGCCTATGACCATTGGGTACTTTCAACCAAATTTCCTTGAAATCGCTGAGAATGACAAGGAGAAGCAGCAATTTGACAATTTCCGGTAAATTTTTAATAAAATCTAAGATTTTGACCCAAAAAATTGAGGAATCAATATTCTGAACAGAAGATCTGGAGCCTATGACCATTGGGTCCGTTCAACCAAATTTGGTTGAAATCGGTTAAAATGGTAAGGAGAAGAAGCATTTTTACAATTTCCAGTAAATTTTTAATAAAATCTAAGATTTTGAGCCAAAAAATTGAGGAATAAAAATTCCGAATGGAAATTCTGGAGCCTATGACCATTGGGTCCTTTCAACCAAATTTGGTTGAAATCGTTCAGAATGGTAAGGAGCAGAAGCAATTTGACAATTTCCGGTAAATTTTTAATAAAATCTAAGATTTTGACCCAAAAAATTGACGAATCAAAATTCTGAATGGAAGTTCTGGACCCTATGACCATTGGGTCCCTTCAACCAAATTTGGTTCAAATCAGTTAAAATGGTAAGGAGAAGCATTTTGACAATTTCCGGTAAATTTTTAATAAAATCTAAGATTTGGACAAAATAAATTGAGGAATCGAAATTTTGAATGGTAGTTCTGGAGCGTATGACCATAGGGCACTTTCAGCCAAATTTGGTTGAAATCACCCAAGCGGTTAATGAGGAGTAGCATTTTAAAGCTGACGGCCGGTCGCCACGGCATAAGCTCACTTGGCCTTTCAGGTCAGGTGAGCTAATAATTAAAATGAACATCCATTTAGTTTTACAAGCCAAGAAAACAACTTTTTTTCAAATTTACCATTAAAATGCCTTCACTCATGACAAAACATTAAAAAGCATTGTCGTGGCCTGCAAATGGAGACAAGGCCAGTTCAGAAGGCAGATTTGGCCAACTTGCCATTGATTCTGTCACATGCAAGCTGACAAAAAAACGTTTCTGCCAGTGGTCATGAGAAATGTCAATTTGGGGAACAAGAAGACTATTTAAAATCGAAACTTTAACACTGGAATACTTGGCTCGGATAACCAAACTAGTCAATTCAGCGATAAATACTTTTCTTTCTCTATTTTTGCAAATGGACATTTTTTCTATGAGAAAACTGAAATTTTTGTGACAAATTTTTAGAGGTAAAGGATTAATAAATAGCTTAACATCGAGACGTAACGGCATCTTGTCTCCTCCAATCCACAACTTACAGAGACGTAACGGCATCTTGTCTCCTCCAATCCCCAACTTACAGACAGAAAAAACATAATGATAAAGCTCACTTACAGCCTTTTCAAACTGGTCTACCATAGCAGGAGTGGCAATCCGCGATTTGTAGAAGCTAAAGTCAACAGCTGGCAATGCCTCAGGATACTGATGAACGCTGTGAATAAAGCAAAGAATCGAGCTATAATTTACTAATTACATTGACCAACTTAGTTGAACCTACTCATGCGACACCCAAAATAAATTTGTCTGAATACGCCAGTACTGCACACCTCACTATGATCATACATGTCAGATGCTAATGTTTTTTACTATGATCATACTCATAATATAATAGCATAGTTGCCAACCCCCAGTTAAAGCAATCAGTAGTTTCAGGTGAAAATACATGATTTCAGTAGTTTCAAACACTCTTTCATTAGTCGATTTTCAGTAGTTTGAGGAACCTTTCAGTAGTTCAATAGTAATTAAAAAGCAGCAAAACACATGACTTTAATCAATGCGAGAGAAGAATATCTACCACTGGAATGATTGACTGTTATCGAGCCAGTCAAAACGGTGGTAAAATGTAAATATAGTCATCTAGTGTTGTGTGAGTTAATTTACCATTATATTTTTGGATAGAAATTTTTTATTGATTTGCAATCCGCATGTACATGTATGTATCACCTTTTTCTGCTCTTTAAAACTGGTCATCGTTCTGTATCTTCTCGCTTATACACATGTCTTTTGAACTGTTTTTTATTGGTATTGCACCATTATCAGGTTGTGCTGAGTGCTTCCACGAAGTTTGGTGATTATTTTCCACATTTAGACACCAAAATCGGAAAACAAAGACTGAAATTCACTGTGCACAAAATCTAATACCGCAATCACAGAAATATATATTATCACGAAATTCATGTTACAATATTTCGGTAAAGACTTATTATATTAGAATATAAAAAGATTATTTTGAATTTCTCATGCTTTGGACGGATGATTTCCGATTTACATCAGTATATTTATATAGTTTAATTGCATATCTGTAGCCATCATGAACAAACAAACTTCCGGGATTCTCGCATAGTGTTAACTTTCGCATTCTATTAATCCAACGCTATAATAAGGCGAAAAATGCCGATTAATGACATTTGAGAATCTTGGCAGGCTGTTTCATAGACATAGAATTCCATAGAGCATGTGTGCTAATTCTATTACGTAGTTAAATAAAGTATCAGATTAGTATAGCCAATACAATTTCATTTCTCATAAAAATATATAAATTTACCTCTATTCAAATTCTCCATCCAATTATCAAGAGAATTGAGTCCATTTTGGAGGCTACAAGTATATGATATGCCAAAATAAAGGTATGAGCATAAGCACCCTACCACCATTTTAACTCTATGGGATGTTCTCAAAGGTCGGCTAGGTTGAGCAATTATCACATCTTGACATAATGGAAGCTGACATGTTTTGATAAGCGGTCGTCCTTTTATAGACCCACAAATGGAAATTCATAATTTTACCACCTTGTCCGTATTACAGTAATTGCACAATTTTTTATTTGCGTAGTTTGGATGCTATTTCCGTTCAAAACTATGGACAATCTGTAGGGGTTGGCAGGTCTGTAATAGGTCCATCTATCTGAGATGTATGAATTATTCATGAATATGCATGCATAATGAATATTTCCCAATATTCCCGCCTTTCCCAAAATATTTCATCGAAACTTTCCAAAATTTCTGGAAAGTTTCCACATCTTTGCAAACCTAATAGCTCAGTAAGCATACCAAAAATTGGACCCCTGTCTTCTACTTTTTAAATTATTGGACATTGAAATCCCTCATATTACGATTTCTGACACCTTGACGAGTTTGGTCACCAATTTCACTGGTCATATAGTAGGGCTGTGCGGTTTTGGTAAGAACACAACCAGTGACAGTGTTGGCCATAAATCCGGTTTTAACCAGATATCCGGTTTATTGGCTGAAAATATTTTCAGTTTTCGTGAAAAAAATAATAATTCGCAATACCACGAAAATAGAACATTTTTAGTGGTATACTTAAATCTGTAGCTACATGTATAGTATCGGATGCAATTTTAAAGGATAAAGGGAAATCATTACTTAAATTGCTTTAAAACATTAGATTTTGCGCTTTTAAATTCATCGCAATATGTCATTTCAAAGTTCTTGCAGAATCTGTCATATATTAGATTCCTAGACAATTAGCAATTCGGACACACCCCTCTAGGATAACGCGTAGAGAGAGAGCACAGGAGTCTGCTGTTTTAGATACGAAAACGCGAAATCAAAAAATATGAAAACACAGTAGCACTATATACTACTATATATAATTTACACTATTGTGGTATATAGTGCTACCGTGTTTTCGTATTTTTTGATTTCACGTTTTCATATCTAAAACGGCAGACTCCTGTATAGAGATACATTGCATAGTAAATCAAATTTATTGATCTAATTAATTGGATACGTGTAATCAAACTCGGCCGTATTATACTATTTACTAGTATAGTTTCCGCGAAAAAGGAATTCGTACGTATTTTAATATAGATCATAAGCGCCATTTGGAAGGACGTGGTTTAAAACTGTATCAGTTGTAAGTAGGGGTGGTTATTGCGAACATTTTTGTATCACGATAAAGGGAGATTGTATCACAATACGTATCATGATATATTGTTCATCTTAAAGGGAACAAACATTCTGTCCATTATTTGTAATTAATTTCCAGTCATCCTCCTCATAAAGGAAAAGCACAAGCCATGGATAGCAATCAGTACATTTATTCCTACTAATTATCACGTTCTGATGGTGGAAAGACCATGCTATCCACAACAAGTGATTCACTCCTATGAAGAAGATGACTTAAGAATCAATATATTAGTTTCATTTTCCTTTAATATAGATTCATGGTAACCATTTGATAGAGGCTTTTTGAACAGAGAACACTTTTTACAAACATAGACCAAATTCAGTTACTCAGAATTACTCTAACAAGTGGCATTACTTTACATCTGCTTCCGGCAATACGTATCAGTTTGGGAGGAATGTATCATGATACGTATTATTAATGGCATGTATATCGACCTGCATCAAGTGTTAATTGTATCGTCCAACATACGTCGAGCCAGCTCCTGAACATTCACGAGAAATTACTCCTGATCGCCCAAGCGATTAGACAAATTTGATCTCAACTTACTTTGGCAGGTTAGATCACGGCCCGGGTTTAGAGTCCTGGATGCGCGTTCAGAATTCATAATAGACATAGATATCAGAAACAATAGATCGCTTATGATATGCTTTCAAGCGTGTATTATAGAATTTAATAAAACGCTAGCAGATTATAATTTCTGAACGTATGTAGCAAACTAGCAATACGATCGAGCAACATTCTCCTGTTACGATACTGCGTAGGTATGGTTTTATTTCAGATTTTATTTCGCAAATAGATAAAATTAAAGCAAATTTATACAATCAATGTTATATATTATGATATATCCGTAAAAAAATTTATTATAAAACCGGAGTTTTAAACATACACGGTTGGTTGTACGGTTGTCAAATTATGTAAACGGTTTTTGAACCATCATGCTTAAAAATCTGGAGACGGTTCAAAATCAGGATAACCGCACAGCCCTAGGTCATAGTTCAGTAAATATTTGGAATTGAGGGATACAATTTAGGATGTCTTCATTGGATGGTCAAGTTTCATCAAAATCTGAGATGGCGTGGTTTCACGCCCTGGTTGATTTTGAAACTCGGAATTACCCATTCCCTATACGTATATCAAAAGAATATGTCAAAAAGAATGCCCAAGTCTTTTTGTACCTTGACGTTGAAACAGGATGCATATCGGGCTGCCAAAGTGCATGACATGCGTTTTATCTGTGTTGAAAGATAGTTGCCATATCTGCGACCACTTACATACTTTGTCTATGTTGTCCTGAATCTTACTGGTAGCTGGTTTGCCATATATCTTTGTGTTGTCTGCAAATATTTTCAATGGTTAGTCCATCAGGTAGGTCATTTATATATAACAGAAAAAGTATATGTCCCAGGACACTTCGTTGAGGCATGCCGCTGGTCACCTCAATCCAGTCTGATGGCTTGTGTTACATAGGTACAAGTAGTTTCCTATCCATCTTACTAAATTGTCGCCAGTACCATAGCTTCTCAGTTTTGTTTGGAGTCGTTGGTGTGGGACAGTATCGAAGGCTTTTGAGAAGTCTAAATATACTGCATCGACAGGTTCATTTGAGTCAAGTTTGACTGGCACTTGGTAAATAGACTGGCTGTTTCCAGAAAATTTACAACGCGGTCTCTTATAAAAGACTAAGACATTGCATAAGGCAGAAGTGAGACTGATTGGCCTGTAGTTGCTTGGGTCGTTTTTGGAGCTTTTTGTGCATGAGCATATATTTGCCATTTTCCAGATGTCAGGTTATACACGTTCTTCCAGAGACTTGTTAAAGATTATGCAGAGTGGTGTACTAATTTATTTCGCCGCTTCCTTTAATAATCTCACTGGTATTTCATCCGGGCCATTGCTTTTATTGGGGCCGAGTTCTTTCAATTTATTTTCGATGGCAATAGGTGTTATTATTATGTCTTTTAGTACAATACCATTGCTTCTGGGGCTAATGATTGGTGTAGAATGAAGATTTTCTGAAGTGAACATACTTGAGAAGAATTTGTTAAGAATATTTGCTTTTCCTTTATCATCTATAAGTCATAGTGCCATTAGCGGGGTTATGTAGCTTGTTAATTGATTCACGTAGAACTGTTTTACTCTTGACATAGTTCCAAAAAGCTTTGGGATTTTTCTTGATTTCACTTGCCTCTTTACGTTCAAATGTCGGTTTTGCTTTTCTGATGCATGCTGTTGCTTTGTTTCTAGCAATTTTGTAAAGCATGTAATCTGTGGTTTTCTTTGTTTCATTGTATCGTTTGTATGCCTGATTTTTGCTATTTAGTGATCCTGTTGTGGTATGGTCAAGTCAGAGGTGCTTCTTCTTACTGCGTTTTTTGCATGAAGGAATGTACTGCTCTTTCATTGTAATCAATGTCTTGTGTAGAAACTTCAAACCCTTCTGATGCATTAAGCAGGGGCGTCGGAAGCACGGGGAAGCAGGGTGGTTGCCCCCGCTGCCCTATGGGCATGGAGGAAGCTGTGCCCTTTACCCGTTTCTATGCGAAAAATTAATAAACTTTACTTTAGCACTTTAAACAAGATTTTTAGAATATTCAGAGCACACTGAGCAGTTGTATTAGTTTGGTTGTTTCGATATTAATACAAGTCCATAAAGTAATTTGGTAGGATGTCTAGCCCGAATCAAATCATCAATGCAAACGCCATTTATGTAACACTTGGCTGTTTTATGTGACATATTGACTTTTTTTATCTGTAAATGTTGCATGTATCTTTGTGAGTAAAGGTATGATACATAGTCATAGGGTATTTGAATTTTTGCTGGCACATGCTCTGTTAATGCATTGCTTAGGGAGTAGAATAGAATATATGTACAATGATGGGTGGCTGGGTTCAGCAATGTGGAAACATTAAGGGATATTAGAATTAACAGCAACTCTCAAAATCAAATTTTTAAATGACATGTGAAGTAGATGCAAATGTAGAAATAATTTGTATACACATGGCCGAAGTGCGATATCCATGAGTGTATTTTCACTACACACCCCCTTCATCGGAGGAATGTAAAAATTAAATGCGCCTAGAAGCCATTTCCTATATCTCCTACATCTCTAGGTAATAAATATTATCCTCTTGGATTTTTTAATAGTGTGCTATTTATATGAGCATGAGATCCCACCCCACCCACAACCTCACACTACCCCACCTCTACCATCTCATACGGTCGTGATACACATGTTTAGCCCTGTCAAGCCCTTTGAGTTCTTCCCGGGAAGCTACTTGATCAATTTTGTTGGTGGCCATCTTGGATTTTGCACTATTTTAAGAATTACATTTAAAGACCTGTGAAACTGCTTGACATGAAACTCAAGAAACGTTGTGGTCTTCATCCAAGGCAAGAGCTAAACAAATCTTGTTCACATGTTCAACATGATTGGTAGATTTGTCTTGGATAACCTATAGTTTTCACAAAAAACATTTTCCTCTGAATTCTGCTGATTGCAAATATAATTAGGAACTAAGGTCCAGTTAAATATTTGCAAGGCAAACTGCGCAGGTCCACTATGCAGACACATGCATGAATGCACGCACCCTCAACGCGTCTATCTCACACAACAACCTGCCCACCCGCTCGCTCACTTTGTGAATTGGGAATAGGTTCAATTAACCAAAGAATACATAAGTTCTTCGCTTAACATTGCTCTAACATTTATATGTAAGCATAAGAAACTCGGAACGCAGGAAATCGAGTCATGAGCCTGCACCTTTCACTGTCTTTTCTTGTGGTTGTTAGGTAGGTGGGTATCCCAGAACACCCTTCCATGAGAGGCGGGGTGTGGGTGTGTGTGTGTGTGTGTGGGGGGGGGGGGGGGGGGGGGGTGGTGTTTGGACATCCATTTCATATCTTCCTCCAGACAATGTCATCCAGCATGCCCTTTTTGTGGAACCTGGCCCCACCCCTCAAATTTGCTTCCGGCACCCCTGTCATTAAGTCCATGCAGCTGATTTCAGTCAGTCCATTCTAAGTCTTTTCTCATTTCCGTAAACCGTCCTTTATTCAACAGTCAGTAGCTTTGGCTTAGCTTGTTGTTTGCTTGTGCTTAAGACATGCCTCTCCATGAGAATTTTGAATGGGAGCAATCACGTACTCAACTGAATTAAAATTTAAGCGACTATATCCTTATTCCTAACAGTCACGAAAAGCGGTAAAGCGGTTTATTTCTGTTATTTAATTTTACCGCTTTCTTCGTATAGTGAAAAAGCATCATAGAAGTATTGCCTAACTTATTAAAATGTTGTAGACTGAAGGAAATTTCAATTTCCCTTTCTCCGAGATCTAACAATACTCACCATTCTATTACTTCTGATACAAGCTATCCTGAATAGCTGGGCCCTAGGACTATAGACGTAGCAAGCTTTACCAGCTCCTGGAACCGGGTACTCGGCTCCCAACTGCCGAGTACCCGTTTGCCATGAAGCTCATATTGTTTGCATAGCTACCAAACAAGAGATACCCATGGCTTGCCTGTGGGGCTGGGAGGCTGGGTCCGTAATAGAATGGTGAGTATTGTTAGATCTCGGAGAAAGGGAAATTGAAATTTCCTTCATTCTCCTTCGATCAATACTCACCATTCTATTACTTCTGATATACACCAGATTTAGACAGTAACCTGGTGGGAAGGGGCAAACCATCAATTGCTACTTTTGCCGCTTGGAGAAAGAGCTTAGACTTAAACTTGACAAATGGAGACCTAAAAGGACCATCAAGTTAAAGGGAATCACATTCGCATCACTGCCCCCGCCCCTTTTTTCTCCTAAAAAAAGGGAGAGAACTCACGAACATGCATCTCGCCTAAAACACAAATATGCCAAGAGGGTTAACTTCTCTTTGCATATATATCAGCCTGGGGATGAGCATAAATATATAAATTGAATGAACATGATATATAGACATTATACAAAAAACTCTCAATCTTGAATTACCTCATGATATTTGGATTCCAGACGTGGAGCCTCCAACCATTCACTTGTCCGGCCATCAGTGGCACAATCTGGTTGATATCCTCTCGCTTGACCATGTCTGCTTCTTAATTCTTCCTTACAAATGCCAAAAAAGGAAGAAGAGCAGTGTGGTCGCTTAACTATCGTTTCAAAACAGCTAAAGCGAGTGGATTGGCGGAGTCTGACACATGCCTCATATAGTAATCCGTGAAAGAGGACTCACAGTGCCATTGTGCAACAGCCATGATGTCCTCTAATGGAACATCTAGCTAGAAATATCAACATACATACAAACACACAGAGTGTGTCACACATACACACAGGATTTCTCATTATAAAGGGACCTTTTGAGGGTATATAGCCCCAAAATCTAGATTGGGAACAGCATATTGTCCATGAGTGGCTCTTGGAACCGTATATTATCTAGGAGTGGCTCAGTGTTTTTCAGGATGCAAACCAGACATGAATTTCATTACAGCAGCACATTTTTTGTTGAATATTTAGAAAATAATTTGACTGGAAACTACTGCAGCAATAGTTTCCAGTCAAATTATTTTCAAACTATTCAACAGCTATCATGCAAAGTTGAGCTTGAGACACCCATATTTATTTGTTGAGGGCCACCCCCACCCCACCTTTAGATGACAAGTTAAACCCTGCACATATATACACATACACTAATTTATTTCAAATTTAATTTACCATAGGTGATCATATCGCCATAGAAACAGGAGGAATCCTCATTATTTTCACTGGATAATGCACCAGCATAAGAGGCCTCGCGACACGAGAGAGCTGTCGGGCAGTCAATAATATTTTACCGCGACTCAGCGCAAAGTTGGGATCAATTAACATTGGGCGATATAAAATTGCTACGCTACTAAATGATCGCCATAGCAAGAGGAGGAATTCTCATTATTTTCACTCGATAACGCGCCAACATAAAGAGGCCTCGCGATACAAAAGAGCTGTCGGGCAGTAATAATATTTTACCGTGACTCCGAGCAAAGTTGGGATCATGTAACATAGGCCGATATAAAATATTCTTACCGTGAACCAAAGAAATCTGTAACTTTCGGCGCTGGCTTTAGACGAACTTCTGTCAGTGTCTCATGTTCTTTTCTAGTCTCTATGAAGAGCCGCAGTCTACAACTGCGTCTCTAACATCTGCCTATCGATTCCTGTCTGGATTTTCCGCCGAAACGGCCCATATTTAACACGCCTGTTTTTATACGAAAACTGGATATACGTGCGAATCGAACTATGCAGTCAATAAAAACATATCGGCAACATCAGATTGCCGTAAATAGTTTAGTGAATTATTCTCTTTAAACCATTCAGTCTTCGTTTTATTCAAAGTAAACAACAGGCACGTTTGTCTGCGCGTACATTCTGCTTTTTTCGTATCTTCTCGCTTCGGTTGACGACTCACGTGACGAGCGAGTCCGCGCTAAAACACGGATCACGTATTGCATTGCCGGACGGTGCCCGATTGTAGATTGAACAATCTACGAGGATTTTTAGAAAAGGTCTGATTGAAGATATTTTCTTTTAAAATTGTTTAATAAATAAATGAATTATATTAATTATCTTAGTAATAATCATAATAATAATAATAATAACAATAATAAGAACAATAATAATAATTTGGAAGAATTTAATTTAAATTAAAATTAATAATAATAAAAATAAGAAAAAGAAGAAGAGGAAAAAGAAAAAGAAGACGTAATATATATATATATATATATATATATATATATAATAATAATAATAATAATAATAATGAATATTAAACAAATAAAAAAAATAAAAATAATTATTCAGAATAATATTCAGAATAATAATAATAAGAATATTAAGAATAATATTAAGAATAATAATACTAATATTAAGAATAATAATACTAATTTTTTTTAAGTTTAAATAAATAAATACATAAGAATAATAATCATAATAATAATCATTATAATAATAATAATAATAATAATAATAATAATAATCATAATAATAATAATGAATATTAAACAAATAAAAAAATGGCAAGTCAAATTAGTTTAAAGTGACCGGTTATTAAATAGTAATACATACAGTTTTTACAACTTTGTGGATTATTAAGGGTATATGACCAACTGAGATATGGCTTTCATTTTAAGTCCACTGTGATTGTGACACCAACCCTCATGTGACGTAATTGATTATGACATCATATACTTGACTGGCATACTGGATTCCTGTATTAACAGACAGAAGGAAACAAAGCTGTCTTATTCTGTTCTACAAAGGTCTACAACAGCAAGCAAAGATATCATTCAACAAACATATCTGACACCAATTCGAGAAAAGTTTCTGCTTACCAGTATACCATCTCTTCTTGTTCTTGTTCTTCTTCTTCTTATTTTTATTGTTATTAATACTTATTTTAGGAAAATTTTTTTAAATCAAATTAGTCACAATTATTAGTCTTATTCTTATTATTCTATAATGTTATTATTACTCTTATTCTTATTATTAATTTATTTTTATTTTGTGTATTTCTCCTTCTTATTTTTGTTTTTTTAATTAAAATTTTTAAGAATTATTTTTATTATTATTATTATTATTCTTATGTATTTATTTATTTAAACTTAAAAAAAATTAGTATTATTATTCTTAATATTAGTATTATTATTCTTAATATTATTCTTAATATTCTTATTATTATTATTCTGAATATTATTCTGAATAATTATTTTTATTTTTTTTATTTGTTTAATATTCATTATTATTATTATTATTATATATATATATATATATATATATATATATATATATATATATATATATATATAACGTCTTCTTTTTCTTTTTCCTCTTCTTCTTTTTCTTATTTTTATTATTATTAATTTTTTTTTTTAATTAAATTCTTCCAAATTATTATTATTGTTCTTATTATTGTTCTTATTATTATTATTATGATTATTACTAAGATAATTAATATAATTCATTTATTTATTAAACAATTTTAAAAGAAAATATCTTCAATCAGACCTTTTCTAAAAATCCTCGTAGATTGTTCAATCTACAATCGGGCACCGTCCGGCAACGCAATACGTGATCCGTGTTTTAGCGCGGACTCGCTCGTCACGTGAGTCGTCAACCGAAGCGAGAAGATACGAAAAAAGCAGAATGTACGCGCAGACAAACGTGCCTGTTGTTTACTTTGAATAAAACGAAGACTGAATGGTTTAAAGAGAATAATTCACTAAACTATTTACGGCAATCTGATGTTGCCGATATGTTTTTATTGACTGCATAGTTCGATTCGCACGTATATCCAGTTTTCGTATAAAAACAGGCGTGTTAAATATGGGCCGTTTCGGCGGAAAATCCAGACAGGAATCGATAGGCAGATGTTAGAGACGCAGTTGTAGACTGCTGCTCTTCATAGAGACTAGTTCTTTTCCCGACATGTGGCTAACAAGAGCCGCTTCGCCCATCTTCCCGATGTCAAGACTTATTGCAAACATTACATTTGACACATTAGTTTGATGTGTTGTCCGGTAAAATCCAATCATTATATTTATCGCTAGTTTCCCAAACATTAGAATACTTGCACTTTCCCATGTTATCACAAAAAACGGCAATCTCGCAAATTATTTCATTGTTTCGGCTTCTCACACTGTACTATTTGACAGATGACTGCCGATTCACTCATTTTTTTTGCGTTGTAATTGGACATGTTCAGACACGTATTCCTCAACAAACGCGAGACATTCCCGGTAATAGGCGATTTTCTATTGTAAGACGCGACCGGGACACAATCGAATTAGATTCTCGCGAGACTGGCGGAAACGCGCGATTTCGTTTGCTAACAAAAAAATGGCGGTCGGAAAAATTAGGATTGCTGATATTTTATTTTTCCATACCAGGTGGATCAAAATTTGAATTTCCATACTTTTTCCATACTTCCATATATGCGCACGAGCCCTGTAATTGGGAAGAAATATTAGATAAATGAGTTCTAGATTTTACAAATTGGGGCTGAATTTGCGTGCATTTTTACGAAAACTGGTTTCGATCATACCTGTTTATAAATCCTTCGCATTTTGCTTTAAACAGGCGAAAGTTTTCTTTCTGGTTGGGAGCAACCCTTTGTGAAAATGATGCCCAATCAATAGTTGATTTGGCCAGCCTTCTAGCTGCCATTTTGATGAGATGTTAGGTAAATTAGTAAAATGGAAAGGACGGGTATCTATAAATGCCGGAATGGTCCCGGAATAAACCGGAATATGTGCCATAATCAAGATCAGGTCTGTGTCGTGGTACAGAAAACTTAAGCATTGCGTTGAACTCATTAGAATTAATCAGTGATTTAAATGCAATTTACTTAGCGTTATTCAGCGTTGTGTTTGGTACAGGTCCTTAGAGGTCCTCTTTACTATCGAAGACCTCAACAGATTGCAAGATTGTCTGGGCCGATGCAATATTCAGCAGGGCTTCTGAGAAGGTAGCTCGAGCATAGATGTGACGGCCTCAGTAACAGAAGAAATATCAGAAGTGAAGCAACTGAAGAAGCCACTACATATGGTAGCGTTGGATATAGAGAAAGCATTTGGCTGTGGTTGGATTTAGGGGTTGATGCACAAACTGCACCAGATTGGCTTGCCTAGCGATCTCTGGAACCTCCTATGAGAACTGTTCACTGGGGCAAAATCTACAGTGAAATGGTTGGATCTGACATCACAGGTAGTTCTGCTCAAACTGGGAGTAATACAAGGAGGAATTGTGTCACCGCACTGTTGGATACACTATATTAACCCATGGCTACTGGAGGTTGAAGAGATGAAAATACCCACCACGATTGGCAATGTGAATGTCTCAGCACCAGCTTGCACAGCTGATGCCATTTATTTGTCAGACGCTCCCCTTCGGATGCAGGTGATGCTTAAGGTGGCTAAACAGTAGACACTTAGAGAACGCTTTCTCCACAATGTCAGCAAATTTGTCAGCATGATGATCAATAAAAAAAGATGAGATTGCACTAATACGCTGACTAGGGAGAGAACCACCCCAGTACAAGATACGATGATTCACCTGTAAGTTTGACAAGACTACCAGATGGCACAGCGGACGTGGAACCATTGATTATCAGCACATCCATAATGATATATGGCCTTATGGGGGCAGGACTACATGGCAAGCGAGGCATAAACCCAATGGTGAGCCACAGAATTTGGCAGCTTTATGTTAGCCCAAAACTAATATATGGACTTAAAGCATGCTGCCTAAAAACAAGCGATATAGCTCTGCTGGAAACTACCCAGAGGAAGAAGCTGGGGGCAACTGCAGTCACTGCCTGGCAGATGTGCAAAAGTTGCAGTGTATGCCCTCCTTGGTGCTGCAGCGGTAGAAGCTGTGGTTGACAAAATCACGAGTCTCTTCTTCTTCTTCTTTTCGATCGCTGGTATCACACTTGGAAAGCCGTTCTCAAGATGAAATCTTTTTTCGTTTTCTGCAGTTCTTCCACAGGTCCATACAGCTTTTCAAGAAAAGAGGTTGACAAAGGCCAGATCTCTTCTCTCAGCAGCTGATACGTACTGCAACATTGAAGTATGTGCTCTGTGGTCTGTTCTGCTTCTCCACAAGGACAAGCGGGCGATGTCATGAGGCGGAACCGCCTGTACATGTGTAGGTTTAGTCTGTTGTGTCCAGTTCTGAGACGAAAAATGGTCACTTGCTCTGGCCTCGAGAGATGATGGTAGGCATCTTCTGATTGAGGTGTTCTATAGAGTGACTTGATCATAGTCTTCATCTCTGTATGTGTAACCATGGTTTCTGTCTGATTCTCTTCTGCATCCACCTTTGCCATCTTGTCTGCTTCCTCATTTCCTTGGACTCCACAGTGTGAGGGGTTCCACTGCAATGCTATCCGAAAGCATTTGATGGTTTGTAGTGCTTCTTCAAGTTGTGGCAGCTTACCTTTGCTGATAGTCTCAAGGACGGAGCGGGCATCAGATAAAAAGACGATCTGTGCAATAGGGTTTGCTGTTCTGCTAATGGTATTAGCTGCATGGACCAGTACTTCGACTTCAGCTCTGTAGTTTGTGCAGTGTTTGCCTGTCGGTATTGCAGCTGACTCATGTTGTCCGTTTGGATACTGTATGTGCAGTCTGGCACCCCCGCTCCTAATTGCATCTTTGGCTGATCCATCTGTGTAGATCCTTATCCATGTCTCCTGAGGGTACATTTCTTCCAGCATGGCTAGGGTCAGGGCCTTCTTGCTCACATCACTGTGTTCATCTTTGGTTGTGAGATGAGGTACTGTGGTGCGAATAGCATTGCTCTCTAGTTTGTTTTCCCAGGGTGGAGGATCAAGGGTGTGGTTTGGGTGTTCTATTTGTGCTGGCAACCTTTCTTGGTGTTTCCTTTGAAGTGCTTTTGTCTCTTTCACAAAACTTGATCTTTTAAGTCTTCCTGATGACAGCTGTGCTTGCCTGATCTTCATCGGGTGGTTGTTGAACGATTTGAACTTTGCAGCTTGGATCAGTGCTTTCTATTCCCCATTCCCTATACGTATATCAAAAGAATATGTCAAAAAGAATGCCCAAGTCTTTTTGTACCTTGACGTTGAAACAGGATGCATATCGGGCTGCCAAAGTGCATGACATGCGTTTTATCTGTGTTGAAAGATAGTTGCCATATCTGCGACCACTTACATACTTTGTCTATGTTGTCCTGAATCTTACTGGTAGCTGGTTTGCCATCTATCTTTGTGTTGTCTGCAAATATTTTCAATGGTTAGTCCATCAGGTAGGTCATTTATATATAACAGAAAAAGTATATGTCCCAGGACACTTCGTTGAGGCATGCCGCTGGTCACCTCAATCCAGTCTGATGGCTTCTGTTACATAGGTACAAGTAGTTTCCTATCCATCTTACTAAATTGTCGCCAGTACCATAGCTTCTCAGTTTTGTTTGGAGGCGTTGGTGTGGGACAGTATCGAAGGCTTTTGAGAAGTCTAAATATACTGCATCGACAGGTTCATTTGAGTCAAGTTTGACTGGCACTTGGTAAATAGACTGGCTGTTTCCAGAAAATTTACAACGCGGTCTCTTATAAAAGACTAAGACATTGCATAAGGCAGAAGTGAGACTGATTGGCCTGTAGTTGCTTGGGTCGTTTTTGGAGCTTTTTGTGCATGAGCATATATTTGCCATTTTCCAGATGTCAGGTTATACACGTTCTTCCAGAGACTTGTTAAAGATTATGCAGAGTGGTGTACTAATTTATTTCGCCGCTTCCTTTAATAATCTCACTGGTATTTCATCCGGGCCATTGCTTTTATTGGGGCCGAGTTCTTTCAATTTATTTTCGATGGCAATAGGTGTTATTATTATGATTTGATCGATTTGAACTTTGCAGCTTGGATCAGTGCTTTCTATTCCCTTCTTTTACTAAGTTGGAGGATGCCTGCTGTCTGCTCCATTTTTTCTATTGGTGTTGATCTCATTCCACCAGTGATGATGCGCAGTGCCTGGTTTTGTACTCTGTCGAGGTTCTGTTGAGGAGATTTAGCTGCTGTCATCCATGAGCTGGATCCATACTCAAGGTGTGGTCGTACGGCACCTAGGTAGATGGTCTTGAGGATCCTTTCATTGGCACCCCACTTTGTTCCTGCCAGCTTCCTCATGATGTTTAGCTTTCTTCTGGCCTTTGCCTCTGCATTCTGGATGTGCTCCTTCCATGTTAATCTTCTGTCATAGGTGACTCCCAGGTATGTCTGCTGGTCCTCGTACTCGAGTGAAGTACCACCCAGTGTCAGATTGCCAACCTTGGTTTTGGTGGACAGTGAGAATAGTGTGGCTGATGATTTTTCTTTGTTGATGGTAATACACCAGCGATTGGCCCAAGCTGTAATTCTGTCCACGGCGAGCTGGATTCTGTACATGGCAGTCGTTGTGTACTCCTCGGTGCACCAGAGTACGAGGTCATCTGCATAGAGGACTGCTTGGATCCCATTGGGCAGCTCTGCTACAATGTCATTAATGAAGAGTATGAACAGAGTTGGTGATAATACTCCGCCTTGTGGTACCCCTTGTCTCAGCAATACATTCTGTCCAGATTGTCCATCCACCAGCACCCTAGCTCTGCGATTGTGTAGGTATGACTTGGTCCATCGGAACATGTTGCCACCGATGCCTGTGCGCCGGAGCTTCACGAGGAGGCCATCCTTCCACACCTTGTCAAATGCCTTCTGCAGTTCGATAAAGGCAGCTAGCATCACCTTCTTGGCTTGAAAAGTGTCCTCTATGACCTGTGCACGATGTGTTGTTTGATCTTCTGTGCTCCTGTATCTTCTGAAGCCAGCCTGCTCTGAAACTATAGTGTTCTCCGACTCCAGGTACCACTGCAACCGCTGGTTGACGATGCGCTCCATGGGCTTGCATATGCAGCTTGTAAGACTGATAGGATGGTAGCTCAGCACTTTCGACTTGTTCTTCCCTTTTTTCAGAATAGGAGTCATTCTGGTTTCCTTCCAGCACTGAGGAACCTCTCCATTGGTCCAACTGAGATTACAGATATCTAGCAACTTGCGGAGAGATGCATTACCAAGGTGTTGGATCATTTCATTCGTAATTCCATCTGGCCAGGGAGATTTCTTCTTCTTCAATCGGCGGATAGACTTCTTCAATTCTGCTAAACTAATGCCAACTTTCATTGCATCATGAGTGTTGGTGTCTGTTCTTTCCTTTTGCTCTTTTCTAACCTCTTTTTGACGCATTCGTGGTATAGAAATGTTGCTTTCTTTTGCATATGCCTTCGCAAAGGCGTCCGCAGCAATCTTTCCTGACAGTGTTTGTCCATCTCCTTCAAGAGTAATCTTCTCTCCCCCGATACCCTCATCATTCAGTGCTTTAGTCAGTCTCCATAGCTTTGTTGTGTCTCTCTCTAAATTAAACCCTGCCGTCTTGTCCCTCCAGCTTCTTCTTTTGGCCTCAAGCTTGGTCTTTAGATACCTGGCTTTAGTTTGTTGTAGTGTGAAGTGGTTTTCATGACAGGGATTACCCTCTGCATCTTCTCTGGCCTTGTCTAGTTTATAATGTGCTGCTTGCAGTTCTGTTGTCCAGTAGGGGTGGTAGTTTTTCCTGAACCCTCGAGGAATCGCTTCGTTGGCAGCCTTGAGGATACTTGAATTAAATTCCTTGACTGCATTGTTGATGTTTCTCCCTTCTACTGCTATATTTTGGGTAAGCTCATTGGAACGAATGCCGAATAGACTCCAATTTGCCTTTTTGTAGTTCCACCTTGGACCTTGAGGTGAACTTGTTGAAATACTTCCAGAAAGAGAGAGGAGGACTGGGCGGTGGTCGCTTCCTCCTAACTGCGATCCGACCACTCTACTGAGGTTTCTGTGAATGTCTTCTGTACAAAATGCCAAGTCCGGCGTTGTTGTCGAGTGCCACCGGCGCGAGTAGAAGGTAGGCTGATCTGTGGGACATTGACAAGTAAAAGGTGCTTTTCATCTTGCCATGCTTCAATGTCTTCTCCTCGTTTATCAAGTGTTCTGTATCCCCAGCTCTGAGACTGGCTATTAAAGTCTCCCGCAATGAGGAAGTGGCAGTTCGGGACCTGGATTGTGTCAAGTGAGAGATTCTTGTCATTAGGGCAGTAATAATTGACAATGTCAATCACAGGGTTGCTGGTTGTTACCTTGATCTTGATATATTCTGCCTCTTCCATAAAGGTTTTGATCTGGCTGGTGTTCACGCTGTTTCGGACCAAGGTGATCATCCCGCCTTTCTTTCTTCCTTTTCGATCACACCGGAAAATCTGGTAATCTCTGATCTTAAATGGTTTTCCTTCTTGCAGGTGTGTCTCTTGGATGCAGCAGATATCAATGTTGTTTTTGTACATGAACTGTTCGAGCTCTGATTTCTTGTTGGTAACCCCTTCTGCATTCCAGTGCATGATGTTGATACTGGGGTTCTCTTTGGATTTGGTCTTCTCTTTCGGTTGGCTAGTAGCTCTCCATTCTCGTCCCCTGGCTCCACAAGACGAGTTGATGGGACATCCAGTAGCTGAGGGTGGGCTCCTTTGAGGCGTAGAGCCTGGCGCTGCACCTGCCTGGCGGATCCTCACAGGGCGAGCACCATTTCGGTTGATTCGATCTCCAAGTGTCATTCATTTGCATTGTGCATAATGCTCTGGTTAGCCCCTCCAAATGTCTGGATTGACACCCAGTGGGTTACACCCCTGCGCCACGTTGAGGCCGAGCATATAGTCTTAAACAGGGGAGATCATGAGTCTTAACTGTAACATTTGCAGTAGTCCGGGTACATTAAAACATTAATTGGCCCTGCAGCAGAGAGCTCTGGAGAACCTACCCAGATAACGCAGCTTACTGGACCGATGCTGGGCCGATAGCATGCCCAGACTTTCAGTATCGGCCCGGTATCGGCCCAGCATCGGGCCAGTAAGCTGCGTTATCAGGGTAGCAGCCCGAACTCGTTTTCAATGGTGAAGAGATTGCTGTTCAAATATAAGCTTCTGTCAGTGTGGCATCTACTAGAAGCGGCCATCGCTAAGTCCAGATGGAAGACGATGGTGAATAAAGCTGTAGGAGAATATTGGACAGGGAGGGTTGAGCTCAAATCTACAGTACCTCAACACATTAGCAGAACAGATGGGATGCGTAGACCATGTATGGTCAACTGTGCAAACTGATACAAGGCTACACGAGATGTGGAGTAGGCTGCAATGAAGGAAAACACCTTAACTTCAAGGGAATAGAGCGAAATTCAATCAGCATCAAGTTGATTTCACTTGCCTATTATGTGGCTGTGACGCAGAGGGCAGATGTTATCCCATTAATGGGTACTGCTTTTATGTAGACCTTCGTCAGAAATATGTTGCCCATGTTAGCACAATACTGTTTTTACCAGTTTTAGGAGGTAACCAGTCTAACTACTCATCGTGAATCTCTGACCCAGCTGACACTTGATGCTTCTCTAAGGTTGAATAGTGATGGAACACACCGTATGATCTCCACTGGCAGTGAGCTATTATCCAACATTGCGAAATGCAGCAGAGACTTCTTACACAAATTACACACCAGATGTTGTATCAGCACTTGAGGGAGAGAATATATGATTGGCTGGTCCACCACCAACTATGAAATAGTAAACCATTAATACCATACACACCAAACTAACATTAAAACACGTTGCTTGTGCTTGGGCATGAACTCCCAATTTACACAGATATATAGACATTAACTACTACTTTTAAATCAGATGTTCCTGACATTCTCAATCTATAGATTAAGCCATAAAACGTAAGGAATGTCTAACAACCGACAACAATACCAGCTTGATCCGAAAAGGCGGAACGTACCAAATTGAACTGAACAGTACTGAATGGTGGCAACAAATTCAAAGGCATCATCTATAATATTAGTCTGAGTTCTCTGACTCCACCCTATGCCGTTTCTGATACACCCGGCATATCAGAAACGGCATAGGGCAGAGTCAGAGAACTCGGACTAAACCAGTGGCTGTTGTTAAATTAAAGGGAAATTCTCATCGCCGAACCCATGAGGATAAATAGGCCTGTTACTCGTTAATAAAATAAATAAGTAAATTACTTAAAGTTAGACATTTATATTAATTTACAGCAAGAATGATGGATTCAAGCTACAATAAGTTTTGGGCATATTGAAAAGGTTAAAATAAGATGCAATAGAAAGATGCAGGAAAACACGTTTTAATATTTGTGATTTACATCTATTACCATATACACATTTACATATTATGCAGGCCTAAGAGGGGAGTAGGAGCTTATATAATTCGAAGTCGTACTAGCATTGAGCTATGTGAATGCCTAATTAGTGATACCAATTAGACACATAATATATAATTGTGAAATCCGTAAATGTGGTCAAGCCTGACCACTGTCTAGCAAACTCCAAAAGCCATGAAATTATGTTCAACATCATTAGCAGTTCAACATCTCTGGTAGGACGCAAATCAATAAAATTATTTAAAGTTTGTGCTAATGTCAACATAATATGTCGTATAATTATTACCCTTAACGCGTTTCTGTATCTTAATCACCAGCATAACATAAAAGCTTATATCTTTAAAAACTAAAAAGGCAATGATATATACGTGCGTGCCTGCGCGCGTGCGTGCGTGCGCGCGTGCGTGCGTGCGTGCGTGCGTGCGTGCGTGCGTGTTCTAGTTTTCGTATTCACACGCACATAATTAAAACGTAAGCATGCTTTATGATAGACTGGAGGGTCACTTATATACAGGTAATTTTGTTATGAAACAATACACCTAATAAATAAATAATTCCTGAGTTTTTCTGGCGTTAGCTATATATAGGAAAATTTAGTCAAAAGTTTGATGGGCCATAACAAAAATACCCTTTCAGGAAACCTATTGAACATGTTGAAACTAAAAGGTATATTGCTTGCAAAATTGGGTTGGATATTTAAATTTTCAACAGACAGCTTTATATCACAAAGAATACTAGGCTGAACGTGGCTCCTTATTCACATTCGTCACATTCATGATAGTGTATAAATTACCAGTGTTTCAGCTAGTGGGGCATCAGCGCAATTTTTTCTAACAGCGTAGGCGTCTTCTACTAGAGTTGTATTATTGTGTGTGGTAAATTTCAAGTGAAAAACATGTACAATAATATTGTAGCAGACAGTTGAATACAGAAATCAACCGAAAATGTGCACATGTGCTAAGTTATGGTGTTGTAACGTCTGTAATAAGTTCGTTCGGCCCCAAAATTTCACCCATATCATTAACTATATATATATATATATATATATATATATATATATATATATATATATATATATATATATATATATATATATATATATATATATATATATATTAAATTGGCTTAAATTTTGACTGATTCACGATCTTTGGCACTCTACTGTCTGTAGGGCCTATTATGTTCAGCCCCAGAATTTCGACCAATATCATTAGATAGGTATTTGAATACACTAATGAAATATTGGGTTTAAATAATTTCTACCATGATGTAATTTGGTAGTACACAATTTCCTACCAAAAAACTGCTGAAATTTTTGCCAATTCACAATATTCGGTGCGCTACTGTCTGTAATAGGCTTGGCATCAGAATTTCACCCATATGGGTAGATAACTATTTTAATATGCCTACGTTATATTGAAGCATCCAGTTAAACAAAATTTTACCATCAAAGTAATTTTTAGTATACAATTTCGTACCGAAAATTCGTTTAAATTTGGGCAAATTCATGGGTTTCGGTGCACTCCTGTCCGTAATATTCTGCGCCCCAGAATGTCACCTACAGCGACTTATAGGCGACTGAATATGCTAGTAATATTCCAAATTAAAACCAGTTCTACAATGAAGTAATTTCGTAGTATACAATTTCATATCGACAATTTGCTTAAATTTGGGCGGATTCATGGTTTTCGCTACCCTCATGTCCATAATATATTCGGCAGCAGAATTTCACCCATATTGGTAGACAGCATCAATTTCAGGAAAACGTACCAAAAGGGTGGTTCAGAAATATCAAATTTTAAACCAGGTTGATATATAATTGTATAAATCTTTATTTATTTGACTTGGTTGGAGAGGATGATGAACATGCCATTGTAGCATGGATCACAGAATGGTCCGTACCAGCGCTTCCCTCTTCACCTCTCTAAAATACAACTATAGCGGTCCATATGCATAGTGCGTGTGTCGTAACACGCTTAGAAAACGATGGAGTACGTAAGATCGCCTGTTGCGCATGCACGATAATTCAGATAGGCCTAACATGCTTTACTGTAGGTATGGAGCTGGCATCTTTTATGTAATATATTTCCTTTGTTCTCAAAATTGTTAATATGGGTCTCTTTTGCTCCATCTTTGGGCAAATTCTAACCAAAATTATCCCAGGAATCCGATTCCGCATTCCAAATTAAAATAAGATAAGGAATCGTGGAGATATTGTATGCTATAAAATTGGCGCGTGTACTACATACTCATACTAAGTGTAGACCCTGTAGTACCTATGACATCATAACACGTGATTGCATGGTTTTGCATGGTGGTTACATCCGCATGTGGATTGGCTGCGATGGTGTGTTGGAGTTTTTTAATTGGACACCATTAACTTTCAAACGCCCTTAATTGGCCCATAGAAATCAGTCGACATGGAGTGGTCGTTCAAAGCGATTGTGCATTTGAAGCTCCAAGCACTGCACCAAGCAGCTTACACGCCTCTACACCGGCACAATTTCCACAACTCCTAGTGCCGACTTGAACATGCTAAAAAACCACCACAGTACCGAGACCTTTTTTTCCAGCCTAAACGTGGGCTAAATTCCTAATTGAAAAGTAATCGGCCTAAGCCAAACACTACAGCCAGCCGAAAGCACACCAGAGTCATCTGGATGACATATACCACAAAAATCTAGCTATCTTTAGTAAAACTTGTACTAAAAAATTCGTCCCAAACTGACTCGTGAGCCATCAATAGCTACGATTTCTATTTCGCCTCAATGTATATGTACCATGACTGAAAAGTGGTCTAACTGCAACTTTATTAGTTGCGCTGAAAAACTGTGCTAGCTAATTTCCGGCTTCTCAATAGGCTGAAAAACTGTATCAACTCATTTCCGCTAAAGCCAAAATAACTACCATTGGACCGATTCTTCGCAGTCTTAAAGCGTTAATACGTTGAGTCCACCTTCACTTGTCAGAACATTGCCTACCGTGCAGCACCTGAGCTTGCTGCATCGTTCTACTTGTACCGAAGTCGTGTACTCATCGCCGAAGTTTCAGAACTCTTCGCCGAACTCACACAACGACCAACACCATCTGATTGCTTCATCCCTGCGAACTCTCATAGTGAGCGGACTTCAACTATAGTTTTTAATCATCGTTCTTCAACTGTTCTGCCTTTTATTTAACTTTATATTGCATAAACATTTTTTGCCATTTGTAACTCAGCACCACTTTTCCTTTCAATCGCCGATGACTAATAGGCCAACTTGAAAGACATTTTATTTTCCTCGTTGTAGAATCTTTCTCTTGTCAACACCTATTAGGCGTGATTACAATTCATTAACATTTCTGCACCTACAGCAAATTGGGGCTTTCTTGTTAATCTTATGCGGACGACTATTAGGCGTGTTTTACACCCTGATTCAGCATATTACTAAATTATCTTCATTAGCTTTTTCACGGCCTGTGCCATTCTTATATAAGAATATACTTGTATAATTATATTTTGTGCCAATTACTGTATCATATATATTGTAACTCACACTCTCCGTTTTAACATAACACACCAACAGTAGTATATTAACATTGGAATCTTATATCAACACCCACACTAGGAAACCCGTCTTGTGCCTAGAAACGGCATGGGCTCGGCCCAGTCTAGCATAGATAGTAGCTCAATTATTTGTGTTAAAACTCCGTTAACAAGCTGAGACTGTTGCTGTATTTAAAAAGCCTCTGTTTATTGTAAAGCTCGCTTCAGGTTCGCTTATATATTTACAGTCTTTCCTCCGGTATGGTTGCACCATAACGTAAAGGCTTAGGATTCTCAGCGGACTCAATTTTAATGGGGATGCATCACACTTCCCTCAGTATCTTCAGTGATACAATAATAGGATAGAACTTGGCGCCAAAGAAGAATTTCACTGCGAAAATAATACCATATTGGCCATCAGTGAATCTTGGGATTTTCAATCTAAGACTAATGCAGGGCAACAGTTAACTCCCAGGAATTGGGTCTTCTTCTTCTTCTTTTCGTTCGCTGATCATACCGCCAGTCCTAAGTGACTATCGACATGATCATAGGCGTTAAGTGCGTGGATCCATGGTTTATTAGAGTGCGCCGTGCGGCCTGGAACCTCCGTCTTCAGCACTCGAGGTTTCTGTCAGGGTTACCTCACCCTTACCTCCTTTAGTCGCCTCTTACGACACGCAGAGGATACGGAAGGTGTATTCTACGCCCCACCTACAGGGCAAGGAATTGGGTCTATACGGCTTGATTTCGACACTCCAGTTCGCGGCAAAAGACCTGCTCGACAGACTAAATCTCTGGTGACTTAGAAGGGTCGAGTGGGTCCTCCACACTTTCTAAACATAAAAGTCATCTTCGGTCTGCCTAGCATTTCTTCGGCCTAGCCATAACTAGTATACGGTACTGCTAAATGCTTGGGTGTTGTTTTGTTTTGTTTTGTTCTTGTCTTGTCTTGTTGTGATTGCCTTAGTGGGCACAGGCTGGGAGTCGCTTGTCTGCTCGGTCCTCTCTCACTAAAGTAGCATCTGTAGCGTGCAGTCTGTTTGTTGGGTTTCATCCACGGTCGAATCCTACGGGAGGCTAAAGCTCATCCTGGACAAGCAAACGAAACCTGTTATAAATGCTAGGATAGGGTGTTAGGCCTCTGTGGCATTAACATCTCTGTGTTCAAAACATTAGTTTCGTATCCTGTGGAATGGCCGGTAATTACAGCAGCATATACCTAGCTTAATTAATTATAGATTCGACCTGTTTAGTATCTGCGGAGACTGACCAGCCATTCCTCGTAAAACAGTGCACATACACGTATACATACACACAATCACTTCCCAATATACAACATTAGGCCCAACTATGGTTGGATGAACATATTTTGATGAAGGGAGGCCCGCGCGAGGCATTTCATCTTGCTTTTGCGAAAGCTTCTCTGAGGAGAAGGTTTTATATATATATATATATATATATATATATATATATATATATATATATATATATATATATATATATATATATATATATATATATATATATATATATATATATATATATATATTTGCCATTATATTTATCACCTAGGTATTGTATAGGATAAGTCGTTCTCTGGCGAGATACTGTAGCTCACGGGGGTACGCACTGATCTGCCACTAAATATCCGCCTTATGGTGAGTGATGACCGGGATGGCTGGATAACTGCAGATCTCAGGGTTGTGGTTCCCATGTGCCGTCTCTCCGTGGAGTACATAGACAGACTTCTAGAGCCAGTGCAACAATGATGTTCCAGTGGGGCCGTGCGACCATTGACACTGAGATTGAACCACACAGTGTCGTGCCAACTGTTTGTGTCACCGGTGTGACTTTCCATACTAATTTAGAGAGTGGAATAATTAGAATAACATACTTAGAACATAAATAAGTACTATACAAACAGGGTGAATCGTTTGACAGTAATATGAGCACAATAATACACAATATAGAGCTAGCTGGTGTCCTTTCTACGTGGTGTCGCCGGTGGTACCACACAGATCCTTGAATCTGCAGAGGTAGCCGTGCAAGAAAAGCATGCGCATAGGAGATCACTGAGTAACTTAAGATAAGTTAATATACCCCTAACATACACAGAGAGAACAATGTTGCTGCGAGAGGAAAGTGCCTCATGCAGGCCCCCATCACAGAATATTTCATTTTCATGATGGTGCGAGAAGAAGGTGCCTCGCGCGGGCCTCCGTCACAGGAAAATGCCATCAATGCTGAAGCGGAGGAAAAGAGTTGGCAAAAAGGGCCACTCTTTTGTTCATCAGAAAATGCTAAGTGCAGAAAAATCCTGGTGAAGCCATAATTAACGTGATGCGTACTGATTTACGTGAAGGCGGACCGAGCGATTTCCGAAGAATTCCCACATCACCGTCTTATGTAGTTCCAAGATGCTGTATTGGTAGATGCCGCTTTATTTATGTGGGCCTTCTGCTACAGTCTAGCCTACCGATTAAGTGTTAGAAACGAAAAATAGCTTTGGCCGCAAGTGGCAGGGATTCCGACCTATCGTTAGGTACAGCTGTCCAATGGGCGCAGACGCCTAGCTTCCCATAGATCACTTTGAAAGAGCATCTACCTCCATGGATGGTAAGCGTACATGTACATCGCAATGCATCTGAATTTGATGAGAATCCGGGTCACTTGCTCCGCAACCACATAAAACATCACCTGGACAATGGCTACATTTCACATAAGCAAGTTTGATCACTGACATATCGCTAAGGTGGGGGTAGAGAGGCAAATATCCACCGCGAGCATCCTTCCCGTGAGTGTGTGGTGGATTCCAAGATCCTTCCCAGACACTCCGACGAGTTGGATGGAAATGCACGTCTCGTCTGTCCCCGTTTCCTATGGATCTAACTTTTGACCTGTCATTATGATTATGTTCCAATGTGCCCAGATATACACTGCAGGCCGGTAAATAAACCTATCAAACTCACATTTATAACTATATGTTTTCACAGTGCTTTCCTTCATTGGCGGGGTTATCTAGCTAACAGGCATCTGGGGGAGATGTGTGTAAACCAGCACTTTAACCATCACCGCTCGGAAACCTCTGATAGTTTCCCAGGGTCGGATCAGATCAACGTTCTGATGGGACGTCCAAACAATTAAGAAGCCATGCGGCTAGTGGATTGTGGAAAGGGACAATAACTTTAATATATATGAGGCCCTATAAGTATTTGGCCAATTTTACACAACCTTGCCGGAGTGCGAGGCTACATTACCGCAACAACCGGAAAAGAGGTGTACACTATATGTCTCCTAACAATGAGATTGTCCCTAACCACTTCAAACCTATCTTATTTGAGCTGAATAGTAACATGCCAGGCTCAAACAATTAGAGCACGGTCAGCGACCTCAGTGTAAAATTGATGATGGTAGGGATAAGTGATGCGGATATAATGTTGCTGTTTGGTATTTCCTAGCATACTGCGGTCCAAGTTTTCTATACTCAAACAAAGCAAATCAACGAAATGGCTATCTGCCATATACAACTAACCAATACAATGAACGATGACAATTTATGTATAAATTATTGAGGTAGTATGTATCAGGTTGATAGACCTAAACGGTGCGGTTAGTCAAAGCACCCGCAGTAAATAAGGATAATATGAGCAGTAATAAAGAAATCATAAATTGCGGTCCTAAGACCAGGAAGGCACCTATTAGTCATCAGTGCCATATACGGAAATAATAATTAGATTTATAATAGTATAGTTACTTCAGTACCTAATAGTCGTTGGTACAGAACAGGCTACTATGTTACTGAAATTGAGGCGCTAACATATTCATAGCATGAGTTGACATGTTCTCTGGAGCTGGAGAGGTTTCCGCAGGCGATTTCCGCGGCCGGTCTCCGCAGGTTGGATCCACAAGCTGACTCCACCAGGCAGGGTGGATACGGTGCATACTTATGACAGTGAAACAGAACAGTGAAGTAGAATCCATTAGATAGTCTCTATAACTAAATCATAATTTATACGGAAGTGAGAAAGTTCTCCATCCGGCGACGGAAGTAATAAAGTTAAAGGTTGCCCATTAACAGAGATGGCTGTATAATAATGTTAAGCGGATACATAACTTGGCAAGTTACATCCGTCATCCAGGTGGTCCAGTCGTCCTGCGTGGGCCAGCTTCCACGCTGGCGGTGCTCCTGATCCTTGGTTTTTCACCCCTGCTATACTCGCTGTGACGTCAGGGCTGAGCGCCTCAAACAATTAGCGACCGAGCGCCAGTCTATCAGCGTGCTGGTATGCTAGTGACATATCGACCACGTGTACACAGACCTTTGTATTTATACACCTGTGCAAAAGTTAAGCACCACCCTATTTTTACGCACATGCGAGGGTATATTCATGTGCTATGAAGAAAGCAATAGCATAAACATTTATGTACCCATCCATCTTAGTGCAAGAGGTAATAATGCAACTAGAGGAATGCTGATTATGATGGTGGGGAAACACTGTATGTTTTTGTTTGAACTTGAAAACGAGGCCTGAATATGGTTACGTTGACACAACCGACAACTATTGCCCTACAGTTGACACACGTGGCTAGATTGTCATTAATGGTGTCTGAAAACGAAGTTTAACATCTGTGCACGAGTTTGAGACTGTCATTATTAATACCGGGTATATCCACCTTGTGCCTGGATGACGGCCTGGACACGACGTTTCATGCTGGTCACCAACCGACTGATACGCCATTGTAGTATTCGTTGCCATTCAAGATGGAGTGCGTCTGTTAATTCCTGTAGGTTCCGCACAGGAGGATCCCTCCTTCTCACCATGTTTCCCAGAATGTCCCAGATATGCTCAATAGGGTTCATGTCAGGGCTCCTTGCTGGCCATGGTAGGGTTTCGATGGCATTCTGGCGGAGGTATTCATGCACAGCTCTAGCACGATGTGGTCGGGCGTTGTCATCCATGAATATAGGGTGGGTTCCAGGTGCATGATTTACAAAATGAGGGACCACAACTCTATCCAGTATGGAATCTTGATATCTTTGTCCATTTAGTGTTCCAGGTACAGTCAACAGATCCAGCTTACAATCAAATGAGATGCACCCCCATATCATAACGGAACCTCCACCAAATGGAACTTCTTCCATGATGTTACGTTGGTCGTACGCCGTGCGTCTGGACCTCCATACACGAGTTCCACCATCTGTGGCATGAAGCAGGAACCGACTTTCATCGGACCAGTGTACCCGTCTCCAGGATCTCATGTTCCATTGTCTTCTTTCGTTCCACCACCTCAGACGCTCCTCTTTGTGGTGTGCAGTGAGGAGAGGGCGTCTGACAGGTCTCCTAGCTTTCATGCCAGCAGCATACAGTCTCCTTTTGACGGTAGACATTGACACTCTATTGCACGTTTGCCATTGCTGGCTGAGCACTCTGCTGTTGGTGAATGGAGATCTCCTAACAAGGCGTACTAGGGCTCGATCATCACGGGCAGTAGTCTTCTTCGGTCTTCCAGATCTAGGCCTGTCCTTCACCTCGTTAGTTTGCCCATGTTTTGCAATCAAACGACTGATTACAGTATGGTTAATGTTCAGCTGTCTGCCAATCTCTCTGCATGACATACCAGTGGTATGCATGCCTATGATTTGCCATTTCACACGATCACTTAACCTTCGTCTTGCCATAGCGGTTCACAATCAAGAGCTAATTCTCTCTGTACAAATAAACCACGGTCATGAACACAAAATTCATAATCTTGTCGCCTAAATCTGTATGTAATGTTCTACACCTCAAACTGGACTTTTACATAACTGAACACGTGTGCTGTTTCCCGACACGCACGGACATCAAGTGGCGTGAAGTCATGCATGCATGTGCATTTCGTACTTGGAATTATGTCAGCTAACGCGGGGACAAAAAGTATGGCAGCCTAGTTGTACCATCATGTTTCTACGTTCTATTGTTTTTGCTGGTGCTTAACTTTTGCACAGGTGTATAGTTTAATATATGCACGCGGCTACGACGTTATAGCAATATTCCGAGTATAATTTAGCGGGGAGCTTCGACGATAACTCAGCCATTTCTGGGCCGATTTTAAAATAAAATAAAATAAAATCCGAGAACGGATAAATTATAAGCATTTACGAGTACCTACACAGTACCCATAGGTAAGTACTCACTTCCAATTCCGAGACGTGTTGTCAGGGAAGCTCTGACGTGCACGCATGCGCACCGTGCATTCTATCGGACTTTGCTGATTTTTGACAAGAAACTTCTCGTAGAGGTTTTATGGAATTCCCTTATGACGTCATTTTCACGCATGCGCAGATGACTGGCCGTCAAGCGTACGGCCAGCTGATCACTGTTTTGTTAGTAAACAACATTACACTGCCGCGCTTGATGCTACTCAAAGCCATGACAATTCCAATTTTACGTCAGCTCTAGCGGTAAAGTTGGCCGAATTGACAATTCTAACATCAAATACTATTTTACTATGCATTTTTAGAAATATATTTTTGATTCTATGCACATTAGAAGGTAAAATAGTAGTTACTGCATTACCGGAAACAGTCGTTGACGCACCTACCATAAACACATTCAAAGCTAGACTAGACAAAACCTATGTAACGCACCCAGTGTACTACAACTATAGAGCATTAGATAAGCCAAATCACCCGAAAATCACCATACATTAATAATTAATAATTATAGTTTATACACCAGCTGATAATAGGACGTAAAAGTCCTGGTAAGCTGTATACTTGTTATGTTATGTTATGTTATGTTATGTTATGTTATGTTATGTTATGTTATGTTATGTTATGTTAAAATACTACCGCAATGATATGTCAGAAACGACCACCCCCCACCCCCACCCCCACCCCCCCCCCCACCCCCATCATATCAGTGCATGTGGATCCTGGTAGGCTATAGGACCAATACAAGCGGATGCCCGATTAGGGTTGGGCGATATTGCTCAAGGCATGACGATATCGGTATCTCATTAAAATACCGCGGTATCACGATATATCGTCATTTGGGTCGGGTGTGGATTAGGGTGTAAACATAGAACAACATGTATTTCAAATTGGTGGCGTCTGCAAGTTATTTTCATTAAATTTGTTGCATTGAAACTGTAAATTGAGATCGCCATGATTGCCATTTCCGCATATTTAATACACGAAACTCCACACTTTGACACCCTTCAGTATACAGTTTAAAGCAACGAATGTAATGCAACTAACCGTATTCATCACAAATAAGAAAAATAAAGGATTTTCTTCTGTTCTTGTGTTGTATTTTGTGTTATCTTTACCTCACGACAACTGTCAAAAGATTGAGCAAGGAACACGCATTAACTTCATTGTGCAGAAAGGAATTCCGCAGAGCGAAATCTGATTGGCCGCCGTATCATACTTGAGCCAATCAGAATTCACACTGCAGAATTCCGACAGCTGTTATCACGCCCGCCGCTAGCGTAGACGATGCAAATTAATAAAATAACACTGCATGATTTTGAACGAGAACCGGCGTGAAGACTGGAAACAATTATATCAGATTTTATTTGGTCTGTAATATTAAATACTAATTTGCCCCCATTGTAGACCTATTCAAACTCGCTCACTACGTAGCGGGTTTATCCATTGATCTCAAGGCGTAGCCGAGATGTGTGAAATTAACCCAGTTAACTCTGCAGCCAAGCCTGCCACAGCAGATAGAAGACTGGAAATAATTAGACCTAAATTCTTTATTTTAAGGACGTTTCTCACTTAGAATAAATCCGTAATGTTATATGTGGAATGAATTTTGATCTGATTCGTTTAAGAATGCTAAATATATTGTATAAAGTTACATAAAAACGTATAACGGTAAAGCAAGAGATTAACTTCCCCCTCACCCACCGTTCCAAGCTGTGGTATTGATAAGGGATTAAGTGTGTGTGTTTTCCTATCGACCTAAAAAGTTTTAAAGTTTAAATCTTTGACGGTCAGAAGAATGTTTAACCATGCAGATCAATGACTAATGGATAAATAGTTTGACCTGTAGGAATGACGTCATCAGAATGGAATGTGGGTAGTGCAAATGGTATTCCCCACCGACTAACACTCAGAATGAGGCAAAAAAAACATGGCGTCGTCTATTTGTGTAATTATGAAAAGTGAACAACAAAGGATTATTTTGTACTTTAAATCATTTTATTAGCGCAAACAAACCATGAATTAAATGAGCACAGATTATTTTGGAGTTTATTAAGTTTTTATTACCTTAGACAAAGACTGGATTATTACTTAAAGACTATTACTGGACTGAATAGAGGTAAGAGTATGACATTTCTAACGTAATTATTTATATTGTACTCACAGTTAAAAGTGCAATATCGTCCTGTCGGTATTGACGATATTTACGATTTTTCGAAATTATGACGATTTCGGTATCGGTATTCGCTATATCGCGATATTGACGATAATATCGAAAAATCGCCCAACCCTATGCCCGATAGATATTTACGAATGCGGCCAAGATATATATATATATATATATATATATATATATATATATATATATATATATATATATATATATATATATATATATATATATATATATATATATATATAGGCCCTACTGTCATAATTAGTATCCGTATGTGCATAAGCGAAGAGAGAGAGAGAGAGAGAGAGAGAGAGAGAGAGAGAGAGAGAGAGAGAGAGAGAGAGAGAGAGAGAGAGAGAGAGAGAAGCCAGTGATGAGAAAATTGCACAAATTTGTGTCATTAGGTATCAACAACTTGTAAAGATAAAGAAATCAATAGAGCTGGCAACCCAGTCAGAGGAAAATCAGCGCAAGAAGCTGTACAGACCCTGATACCCATTCAAACATATTAAAGAAAACCTGTAAAGAATATTTTAAACCTAAATCTTGATACCTTCTTAAACAGACGTGAAGAGCTTATTACCCGGAAATATATTGGTGAAATATACACTGCAATGCTAGTGAAATGCACAAAGCAAGTATATTTCTGATGCAATACAGGACCCCGATCTGTACCGACAGATAACCTTTTCAAAGTTAAGTGGCCAGGATAGAACCAATACCGTGAACCTAGTTTTCTCCAACGAAAATGATATAGTAGAAAACATTCTGACTGAAGACCCAGTGGGAAACATCGTAATCTGTTTCATTTAGCTATCATATCTATGTCACCTATTAAACGATATCTTTACTGGAAAAAGTGACAAACTATTAAATTAAGTATTTTTGCTAGACAAAAAGGCCAAAATCGGCCTCAACCGTTGTAATGATGATGATCTTGTTGACCATATGTGCAAATGTTATGGAATTAGCCTGATATGCCAGGTTCTACCAGTACACGCGGCTAATAATATGGGATATCTAGAAATATTTTCACATTACTATAATAAATATTTGGTGGTAGAATTATTACAATATTTCGCACAGCACGAGAACATAGTGAGTTCTACATGGCCTTATGTTCGAAAACTGGCTACAAGGCATGTAGAGATATTCTGGTACCGAATATAATACATTATTGGAGTTTGACAATGGTGTGCCACTACTAAATTGCATGTGACGAAATTACTGTATAGTAAACATTTTTTAAACCTTTGATACTTTATTAGCGTATTCATATACGTATCTAACCATATGGGTGGACTTCTGGCGTCGAACCTATTGCAAACAGTGTGGTACAGAAAATCGTTGATCTGACAGAATTTGCGCCAATTTTCGGTATTGAATTGTGTACTATGAAATTACCTTCCCTGTAGAATTTTTTAAAATTTTGAATACAACTAGCATATTTCCTATAAGTATTTGTGGGTGAAATTCTGGGGGTGAACGTATTGCAATGAAAACCATGAATTATCCTAAGTTTGAGCTTATTTACGTTACAAAATTTTCAAATCTCACTACGTCGTAAGCTTATGCCTATACCTATCTAAACATATGGGTGATATTCTGGGCCGAACCCATTATGAGCGATATGTCAGGACATATCGACACCTATCTGAATGTGGTGAATGTCAACCAACCATATTACAATGGGGCCATATGGCGAATATGTAACTACCTACGATGAGATTACTTGATGGTAGAATTGTGCAAAAGCACTAGCTCATATTGAGTTATATACATCCATATATAAAAAAAATTATTACAAATCGAGAACAGACATTCTGATACCGAATATAGTAAATTGTTGGCATTTGACAACTGTCCGTGGCTACTAAATTGAATATTCCGAAATTAATACATGGTAGAAAACTCAAGATTCATTATTCAAGATTCAAGATTCATTAGCGTGTTCATATCGCTATCTAACCATATCGGTGAAATTATGTGGCCAAACCTATTGCAGACAGGTAATAGTAGGGCATTGAAAACCCGCAGATCTGCCAAAACTGGAACGAATTTACGCGATGAAATCGTATACTACGAAATTACTTGAAAGTCGAATTTTTTTAAATTCCCAATATAACTATCGTGTTCAAATCCCTCTACGTCTATGTGAGCGAAGTTCTGGAGCCAACCATATTACATATAGACAGTAGGGCACCGAAAAGCACGAAACCCCCAACATTTAATCCAATTTTTGCTTAATAAAATTATTTCATCTAGAATTTGTTAGATTCGGAATATACCTAGTATATTAAGGCTCAAGTCTATGTAGGTGAAATTATGGGGCTAAACATACTACAGACAATAGAGCACTGAAAACTGTGAATCACCGGAGATTTAGCCAATTTTTGGTATGAAATTGTGCACTACGAAATTATATCATGGTAAAAAATTTTTAACCTCAATCCATTAATTCACTAGCGTATTGACATACCTATCTAACTATATGGTTGAAATTCTGTGGCCGAATTTCCTGTAGACCTTCTTAACTTAGCACATGCATAGGCCTACACTTTCGGTTGATTTCTGTATTCAACAATCTGCTACAATATCATTGACAGCAGTTTTGACTGGAAATTTGGAACATTGGTAGTCTATCAATACTGCTACATAATTGCATTGGCCCTACATGGATTTATTCCCATGGATGGATTAAAGACAAAACAGTCTAGTCGTTGTGATAACGTAAGAAGATGACCGGTCATTACATTAGAGGTGTAGTTTCGAAGAAGCCAAGCCTTTATTTTTAGATGGATCCATTATTGTTAGCGAACTCTGTCTACTTTTTCGCCCTCTACAATATTATTATGCATGTTTTTCTTTTGAAATTTACCACACACATAGTGCGCCTCAAGACTGTCTGTAACAAGTCTGTAATTTCTACCCTATCTCGAATGCAACAAATGTGAATCATACTATAATACAATACGGGAAAGGTTAAACAGACATGGTACATCATCGTCGTCCTCATAATTTATTAACCCTGTATTACCTAAATTGAGTCAAGAATGTGAAAAAAAAAATTTGGTTATTGAGTTATTTGCAGGCCAATAGACGACTGTTTTGAAGAGTTACTATTGGAATGACTGGCTTAATTATCGAGCCAGTCATTTCAGTGCTGAATTTTCAAAAACGATCTCTTGACCTGCAAATTAACATCCTCAAGATCACTGTAGAGGCCGGTTTGGCGGCCTCCTCATGAAAGGGTTAAAATACATCAAGAGAAGATGATAGGCTTACAAGGGCAGTCGTTGTCATTGCAATACTTAATACGGGTCTATGATAGCAACAAGTAGGTGGGTAGGGTGGGGGTGGGCTACCAGTCAAAGTATTAAAAAAAGATATTCGTATAGTTGTCTTTATCTGAGATATTGAAATTTCGGTGTTAAACATTCTAAAGGATTTTGTTAGAAAAACACAATTGTGCCCAAGTAAGTCACATCTTGGTGGCGGTTGCTTGAAATGACTTCCATAGGCCTAACGTTAGTCAATCGGTCACTGAATCCGGATGGTATATTAATACATTAAAGGGAAATTCCAGTGAAAATCGGGAATAAGCCAACTAAAAATATACTATAATCCGAAATAGTTGCCGTAAAAAAATATAAAATACACTGTTCCATTGCCGAGAAATAATAAAAGGAATATGCCCAAAACGCTCGAAAACGTGACTCCTGGGCGCATCCATTTTCTCGCAACGAGAGCGGGAAACAGCGAGATTATGACGTCAACGACACACCAGCAAAATATCGCCAGCTGGATGGATATCTTCCACATTTAAATAAACATATAGTCTGTATAATTTTAAAATAATGTGTCATGCATTTCAAAACAAAAGGCGCAGTACTTAATTTTAATATAACAGAATCAAACTCGACAATTAACTTCGTATTTGCTTGCATCAATTGTAAAACGGGATTTGCAAACCAAAATGAAACGATGTCGCTGACTGCCCGGTCGGTCAATTATAGGCAACCGCTTAGCGGCTTACTTCATAGACGATAGTAAGTGACAGCTAGTAAATAATGACAAGTGTACGCTAGACATAATTAGTAGTTTAGTGCGTTCACACTATTGAAATCCAGCGTTACTAATCATTTACAACGTTTACTCCCAATTTTAAAATAACTATGCTGAGTGTTGAATATTCTGAACTAAATTTTCCTGGAATTATGCTGCAGTAGCTTCCAAACTAATTAGTTTCACACAATAGGCCTATGCAGGGTAAATTTTAAGCTTTCTGCTTTTCTGTCCTTGAAAGGGTTAACTAAGTGATCCCAAATTTTTTAATGTTGACCCATATTTACTGCCTGTTGAATATTTTGAAACTGGAATTTGACTGGAAGCAGAAGTTGCAATAGCAACAACTTTCAGAGAAATTACATTCAACATTTATTCAACTAACATATTTCTCAAGAATTTGTTGTAGTTGTTTTATTGCAAACACGCTCCTGGCATAACCATTCAATGTTTTTTAAAAATAGAAATTGTCCATAAGAAAACAATTTTTGACAATTTAGCACTACAATGACTGGCGCGATCATCGGGACACTAATTGCACTTTAATTTCCTCCAAACACTGCCAAAGTGTCAGTTGTTTAGCCAGTATGCTAATTATCCACGAGATGCAAGATTTACATCCCCTGGTTACGGCTATCCTCGATCAGGCAAACAGAATAGGTGTGTCTGTGACGTCAGCTGCTTGTCCAAAATGGCGCCTCTATCTACTGGTTATTTTAGCAATTTAAATTGAGGATATCCTTTTTATTTGTTGGCATAAAATTGTACTCTTGGTCTCAAATTAATGCGGAAAATTAGTACTTTACATCAGATGCATAAAATACCCCAGTGGAATATCCCTTTAATACTGCGCTCGTGTTGATATCGATGGATCTCTGAGCTTCTTGACTATCAATTTCCAGAAAACTATACAGGTAAGGTGTTGACTATTTTGAAACCAATTTGACTGGGTGCTGTTGCTGCTTGTGGCGGTAACATCGCCCAGTCAAATTAGTTTCAAAATATTCACCAGCATGTTTTGTAAATAGCAAAGACATACAATTCGTACAACGTGTCGGACTATTAAGCATTTAAGACGGACTAAATTGAGTCAGTCATGACATCATGATTATGACGTCATCCATATACGTCACGTCGTTGATTATGACATCATATGACGTAATATGATCGATAGACAACATGAAAATGTCCATTAGCAAGTGGTATTAATTATCCTCCCTCCGTCAGAGGACATTGTATTCAGGGCAACAATCTATGATTGGCCTTGTTAAAATATGTGACCTATAAATATGGGTGGTCTCTTACTACAAGTGGTCCATATTGTGTGGGCCACGCATTACCAAGTGGTATTAGCCATGTAATGCTCAATTTTCTCATGACAATTTCAATAGAGAGATCCATTTCTAGGTATGCCACGCCTATTTCTAGCTAAGCTCCACCCCTTTTTGCGTGTTGGAATCGATATATATATATATATATATATATATATATATATATATATATATATATATATATATATATATATATATATATATATATATATATATATATATATATATATATATATATATATATATACACACGCTGAATAATGAATTCCCAGACTTTCAATTTCAAGGTAACTATACAGGTAAGCTGATGACTATTTTGAAAATAATTTGACTGGGTGCTTTTAAAGGTTTGCTGCCTCTGGCCGCAACAACGACAGGTCAAATTAGTTTCAAAATATTCAACACGATGTTGATTAAACAGTAAAGACATACAGTTCGTACACTTGCCGGACTATTCAATGTTCATGACTGAGCTCGATACGCCATTCATTTACACATTTTGGATTGTGACGTCAGCCTGTATATGAAGTAATTGATTATGACGTCATATCCTTCAGTTACAGATCGAACCCAGCCATTATCATAGAAAATGACTGTTGAATAAATAGCAAAGACATACAATTTGAACAGCGTCTAGTCAAATTAGTTTCAAAATATTCAACAACATGTTGATTAAATAGTAAAGACATGCAATTCGCATACTTGACTGGCTATTCAATGTTCCTGGTGGAGCTAGATACGTCATTCATTACACATTTTGATTGTGACGTCCAGCTACATCTGACCAAAATAATTATGACGTCATATACAGAAAAATCCATTATCATAGAAAATGTCCAATGTCTAATTGATGCTGGTTGCGTCATAATTAGGATTTCCCCCAGAACAATGAAATGTGAGACGTCATCAATTTATGAGTGAATTAATTATGACGTCATCTTCCGTAGCAACGGAAATCTCGCGAGATCAACGTAAAATCTCGCGAGATTTCTGCGCCCACTAAAGTGCATTAGTTCCGATTGATTGAATGTTTTTGTTTAACAACAAATTATGACGTCATAAACACGTACTTATGATGTAATAAAGTAAATACACGCTTCCGGGTTGCGAATCACGCGCAGTGACGTTATACTTAACAAGCCCATAGCAGAGCGCTCTAACATTAACTATGACGTCATATTTATGTCATGGTAACTGTTGATAACAATGACGTCAGAAACGTGATCGATAATGAGGAATAGTTTAGTTTACAGGAAATAACCACCTTATCAACAGCAATAACGCGAGAAATAATAACGCCGAGAGCAATACCAATAGTGCCAGCAGGAATAGGATAGCACTAGTAACAGCATCATGCACGACCGGTAACGTAGCCACGTGTTATTAATAGTAATACATTCTTATTATAAGTTCATAATAACGTCAGCGTGTGTACAAGCTGGAATTAACTAGGGCCCGTTAGTCCCACAGGGTTCTATAAAGTGGACCAGATTGGCGTACTGGCCCGCTACTGACGCCAGCGCGCTACAATATATATCATCTACTACTACTACTACTACTACTACTACTACTACTACTACTACTACTACTACTACTACTACTACTACTACTACTAGTAGTAGTAGTAGCGGACCAGTACGCCAATCTGGTCCACTTTATGGAAACCTGTGGTTAGTCCAAGCAGGGCTCGAAAATTAGACAAATATCGTGTTGCCCCCAAGGAAAAGTACATTATTTAAATTATAGGTTGCCCAACTGTACATCCAGGTTGCCCCATTTCTGCAAATTCTGTTGAAAATATGTATTGTTGTAAGCTACATAGACTACAGAATCCTTGAAAATACCGAATCAACCATTATATTAACCTTTTATCCCTCATATAACCCAAAAATGGCTTCTGCAGTTGTCTTGAGAAAGAGAAGACTATTTTTGAAAATTTACCACTGAAATGACTGGCTCGATAACAGAGCCAGCCATTCCAGCGGTAAATTTTCAAAAACAGCCTTCTCTTGGTCTGCAAATAGGCATTTTCTATGAGAAAATTGAAATCTTGAAAAAAATTGAGTGTTAAAGGATTAAGACTAAATAAAATAATGAGTCAGTATTAGTACGTAAACACGAGGCCATGAAAATAACACATTATCCAGGTTGTCCCCCAGGGCAACCAGTGTGTTAAAATTTGGTTGCCCTGCAGTAAAAAGTGATTGCCGCGGACCGCAGGAACATGTAAATATTCGCGGCCTGCCAAGTCAGCTTTGACTCAACCCGACCCTGGATTTGGATCTGCGAGTAAATACATGAATGTACATTCCATCCGGGTGCGAATCGCGTGGTACCCGGCCTTAAATGTCTTGGTATGGGCGCTAAATACATACCACATTGACAACAACGACTTGCCACGGCCATAAGTGGTAAAAATAATACGAGACAGTCAACCAAACCTCTTAATGCATTTACAAGACCCATAAATAGGAATAAATAAAGCTTTTATCTGGTCTGCGTCAGACTATTTAATCGCTTTACATTTTAAAGTAAATGTACGCTATTTCGTGATAACAATATCACACAAATTTTGGACATTGAAAATGCGCAGTAGGTTTCCCTAAAACAGCGAGAGGAGCATACGCATAATGAAGAACCATATCCCATAATGCAACGAGGCCCCGTGATGAAACCACAAAAGTTATATAACAAGCCGAAACCGGAACAAAAAAACAGCTCGCGACCGGAAACGAAGCTTTCTCAGTTGGATGGTATCCGTATTGGCTAGACTGCACTTTAAGGGCCGCCGGTAATGGCTGCCGAAATCTCGCAAAATATCAAATCTCGCGAGATTTCACGAGATTTCATTGGTTGCTAGGGATTTTCCAATAATACAAAAAGGGATTCCCCCCAAAATGTATAAATTAAAACATACCTTAATGCATATTTATGTACCTGTGATCTGCAGATGGCGGTGGTGAAACGTTTTCTTTATAGACACGCCTTATTAGTTCAAGAAAACATAGAAAAGAATCCTCACTATGTTTTAGATACTTTTTCCTAACTATATATTCTTGAAAGTAACTTTCATAAAGAGTGTTACGTGTACCACTCCTTGGTAACGATAATTTTAGACTATGCCACGTACTTTCTATCTTATTAGTGCACGCACCGTTTTCCGAATTTACAAATTCTACACTGTGGTTGACCGTGAGATGTTTATATCCGATTTCACCCAAAATATGAATCCTGTCTTATACTGATTTTGCTATGGCATACACCTTTTTTTCTTCGGCTACACCTCCAGACGTATTTGTCTTTTTTTACTTAAATCCTGTTTTAACGACACAAAACCACTACCACATTTATCACAAACTCCTTCAAAATCAAATAACAATCCTTGCTTTATTAGCCATGATATTAAATTATGTTGATCTTTAGTAATTTCATATAGGTCGTCGTATATGATACATTTAGAATTTGACATATTTCATATGATTTACACATATTATTTTACATTTACATTTTACATAATAATCTCTCTTTAATCCGTTTGTTTACAAACAAATTCTAATATTAGAACGCTAATGACGTCATAATCAAGCGCGTTCTAATTTTGGAGTGCCGATGACGTCATAATCATGAACATGTGACTGCCATTAGCCAATCACAATTGAAACAAGAGGATTCCTAGCAACCACTGAAATCTCGTGGATTACCGGAAGTCGCGGTATTTTGCGAGATTTCGGCGGCCATTACTGGCGGCCCTTAAAGTGCAGTAGTCCCGTTACTTCGATCGATGAGTAGATTAATTAGATATCAAGACCGAATGCTTGTCCAAGTTTTCCCAAATCCATTCCTATAATAAATTTTAATATTTAGAATGACAGCATATTTTTAAAGAATATAGCATCATTGCATCCACTGAGAAAAATATAATGATAGCATCGATAAACACACCATACTGTCAAGACATGCACAGTCAAGGCCATCAAGTTCCTTATTTTTAAGTCATGGAAATTGTCACATTTATTTTACATCAGATATGCCATATGATTTTATGTGACATACTAAACTATGTTTGTGTTATCAATAGACCTTCCTTTGTACAGTATCAGGTAAATAACATTTTGTCAAGACCACCACATTGAATTTTTTCATTTGGATTCATACAATTAATTGCCTTTACAGCTAACAAGTGGATATCCTATTCATTAATTGCTCGTATATATATTCTTGATAATTTTGCATCGCATACAGCAGATCCGCACATTATTTTTGATAAAATCACCCCTGATACCGTGTGATGGTCTTGACCAAATCAATGGGATTTATGCGGTTAGTGAAGACATACTTTTCAAGAAATTGATTAAGATTAAGAATGGCAAGTTAGAAAATCATCCTCTCCAACCAAGTCAAATGAATGAAATTTGACATTTCTGAACCGCATTTTGGTACGTTTTCCTGAAATTGACCCATATGAGGTTTCTACTAAATGAACAATGTTATACTGTAACAGATACACGTGTGCACGTGCATGAATGGGCAGGCAGGCAAGTGGGCAGGCAGTCAGGCGAGTAGATGGATGGACATCTGTCCGTCCATCTATACCCACCTGCCTGTAGCTGTAACTGGTCATTTTCCATAAGGATTCACATGTGTTTGTATGCAAGGAGTGTAATCTTTTTACCATTTATTTTGCATCAAGTATGTTGTAGTGGAAAGACCAAACATCTGTATTACAGATTGTCCTGTTTGTTTGTCTGTCTGATTAATATTTGTACCCTTCTACTTTTGCAGATGCGCTGTACTTCACAAAGGTTACAGCGATTCATGTCAATCTACGATGAAGAGAAGCCCATATCTGAGCAGCAACATGTTCTATCCCAGTCATATTTCACAAATGAAGCCGTATTGTATGGCTAAAAAGCAGTACACTCACTCCAATAATAGACTACAACATTCTGGCCATGGTCTTAGTATACAATGTGTGAATAGCAAATCCTCTCCATGGAATACTAAATTTCACCACACATCTCTAGGCGACAGTGTAGCTGTGAAGTATTATGAAAAAGCGGAGAGACTGATTCCTCTACATACGAAGTCGGCTTTATCTAAAGTGGATCATAGCACACTAAATAAACAAGTCTTACGGTCAGTGAACCGTTTGAGTAAATGGGGAATTAACAAACAAGGCTCATTGAGCTACTCAAGTGTCGAAAATGCAGTGGGAAAAAATAACATGATTCTATTGTCTGATATGCATCACAAGCCTAGCTTAGGATATAACTTAAAGCAAGCATCTGATCCATGTTTAGTCAGAAAATTAGAAAGACGTCAAAAATATAAAACAGGAATAACGGGGAAGTCGCATAATCAATCTGTGATGAAAATATGCAGTGATAAAACATCACAGGCTGCTAATATTTGTAATACTGACTGTGATACGACGAGAACAGAAGTATCTACTAGCCATATTCAAGAGAATGCGTTTCTAGTGCACACATTGAATAACCGGTCTCATCAATCACCAATCTCGAACATTCAGGAAAAGCAGATGCCCAATAAACAAGTTAAATTCCACGCGCAGATGGGAGAACAATCTAACCGTTATATAAATAATTTTAGTTCATTAATTTTTTCGGCATCCATGAAAACAGGTGTTTCAAAGTTAATGAACGGTACTGACTCTGAAACCACGCAAACTGCAGTCGGTCAGTTTCCACAAACACAATCTGATAATAAATGTTTTGAAACCAGTGAAAATAAATCACTAGAAACAAAATGTACACCTGAACAGCCAACGAGACTCACATCAAAACAATTTAACCTGATGAAAAATATAGTAAAAGTGATTGGCGAGAAAGATAAAAAGGAAAAACTTGGTGTTTGCCCGGATGAATCAGGTCACCTACATACAAGAGAGTCAAAGAGAACAGTGCTAACCGAATCTATCAATAATCTTGTAAAAGATATTTTAAAACCAGATGATGCACTACATAAACAAAAGTTGCCTCGTGATCGAAAGAAACTTCGGGAATATATTCTGTGTAAAATGGCTATTAGTTTAGATTGTCCACATAGAAAACAAGATACAGTAAAATGGAAAAGCGTTCATTCTGTTAAGCCACCGCCTTACCTCAATGGCATAGCTGAACCTAAAGTTGATAGTCAACTCATAGGCAGAACTGGTGAAGGTAAGAGCGATAATGGTCAGTACACAGCACTGATTTCTAATGCATCAGTTAAAGTACACACTAAGTTTAAACACTCATCACAGTCTTCTACGTGCAATCCAAGTCAAGTTGACACCATGATCGAAAAAAGACACATTAAGCCACCTTCTATTCCGACACTGAGCAACACCAGTTTTGGGAGAAAAATAGTAGAAATGAACATTGAACAAGCAAATCCTGATACTAACTTAGTACAGAAGGATGATGATGCTATAATTCAACTGAATGGACATTTTTTATTAGAAAATTTAGATCAAACAAAGCAAAGATCATTAATAGTTTCTAGTAGATCTAAAATATTTGGCAGGGTAAAACATAGACTCAAGGTAATTCGCTCAATGATCCGACGGTTAATTGTTACATGTGTTTATCATTGTCGACACTGATGTTTTATTTATTTAATGTTAACTTTAAAAAAAAGTATATATAGTTAATTTAGTTATTCATATTACCATCGCCTATTGTGTGAAAATGGTACTGCATGTGGTCTCTGTCAGTCTGTCTGTCTGTCTGTCTGTCTGTCTTGTCTGTATATTTGTCTCTTAGAGGTAGTTTTGCGGAAACTATTAACTAGATGTAGCTCAAATTTTAACAGAGGAACTGAGAACTGTCGATTCGCCAACGGCAGTTGTTCGTGATCAAGTGTAAACATGATTGCTATCCATTTTTTAAAAAAGGTGTGTCGACTGGGTTCATGGCCTCATACACATCCTCTTGGGCAAAAGTCCAAAAGAAGGCTTACCTCTTAATCGATATATATATATATATATATATATATATATATATATATATATATACACTGCAGTTGAGCATGATGAAGAGCTGAACAGCGGACCAGCGTTCCCATCCACCTCGAGCAGGTGCTCACTGAGGGTGTCGCTGTGTGCTTATAGCTGTGCCATGATCTCCCCAAAGTGCTGCATCTGCTCAGCCTGTTCCTCGACCTGCCTCTGCAGCGTTGCCACGAGACCGTCCTCGTCGGCCACCACAGGAGATGCGTCATGACTACATCAGATAGTTACATTCCCTAGTCTAGGGTGCCTCATAATCATCATTATCATCATCATCATCATCTGTTGCGACGTTGGAGGCCATGTTCGGCCTATTGCTGATCTAAATCTTTTTTTCATTACTGTTGTTGTTTGTGCAGTGTGCGGATAATGGTTGAATTTCTTCTTTTACTGTTTGTATTATAGGGTTGCTGTGGTATATGTACATACATACATCCTTGATCTGGTAGGACACACCGACCTTATCGAAGTGCAGGAACCTCTGGTTCTTCATGATGTGGCTTGAAGGGCTGGTAGGGCAATCCCACCTGGCTCAGCCACTTACAAGAAGCATAATTTTTCAAATGTACAATATATACCTATATTTACATCGTGTGGGTGGAAAGCCTGACCCTCCTTGCAAGCTTAATTGAATGATAGGACAGACTCACATTATCAGTGCACATGTAGCCTCATATGGATGGTAGGACACGCCCACCTGTCCTGGATTAATATGTGTGGAGATATATACAATATGTATCATTAATACATTTCGTGATTGGTAGGACCAATCTTCCTTGTCAATTTACTTGGTGGCTGTTACAGTTACGATTACAGTTTGGTGTATTCTTCCAGATTAGTATGTGTGGAGATATATACAATATGTTGGCTGGTACCTGGTACTAAAACAAAGGACTTAAATACAGCAAGAACTCACCTAGCGACCTGTTGTGGCTGGTAAGGCTGACTCGCATAATTAGTTTACTGAAATGGTAGGACATACCCATCTTAGCAGTAGGTTTAGTAGTAGTGTCGGTAGTGAAATGATACCACTTCCCTCAACTGGCTGCTATGCGGTGGCCCCCACCACCCTCTCAATCCCTGTGGCATAGGTTGTTGAGAAAGGGGGCCACCATGGATCGTCGAACGGCATCCAGGGAGGTAGTATCATTCCGACACTACTACTACCAGGGTCTGAATGCCCATTTAGAGACAAACCTCCACAGTGATATACATCACTGATCGCCAGACCAGAAGGGCTTGCCTCTCTCTCTCTCTCTCTCTCTCTCTCTCTCTCTCTCTCTCTCTCTCTCTCTCTCTCTCTCTATTCTGTGAAGGCTCAGACAAACACGTAGTCTCTGCCAGAGTCACATCGGCATGATGGGACCACCCGTAGGGGCTTCCATCTAACTTGACAACGCTCATCTGGGAGGAGGCTAAAGTGATTAGCATTTGAACCACGGCAGACTCTGGCATGTTCACATGTTACGCAGAGAATCTGGTGCTGAGCAGGGATCTCCAGCAGACAACCATGGCCTACCCTCTCCACCACATACAAGTGGCAGACAGACTTGATCTCTTCACGTGGGTGAAAGCGGTCGTAAATGTTTCTCCGCAAAGGGTCGACCCAAGGATTGTACTGGGGTCATCCTGGAAGTGGGCCCACTTGACATCCAATATCATGCCAGTCTCAGCGCCCTGTGCCACTGCTGTAGACGCCAGCACGAGCAGTATGATGAGAATCATGACTATATATGAAGAGTTCAACTGAACAGAGTGAACCCCTCGAGAAATATCTGTGCCGGATCGAGCCCTGTTCCATCCTGATCGATAGTGATCTTCATCCCCTCAGGGGCAGGGGCTAGCTGCTTCACTCTGCCGCCGGCTAAGAAACGTAGCTCTAGGACTATATGAGTCGTTTGCGGGCTAGTGAGTCTGACTCGCTGAAACAGTTTAACAGCACCCTTGAGTTTGGAGACATGTGACACAGCATCTACCCATAGGATGCCCTCCTGGAGGTTAACAGCTTCTTCTGGTGCATCAAATGGATGACGCAGCAGGAGCTTTCCACCGATCCGGTGACCCACCCTCGTCAGGGAGACACCTTCACCTATGTAGGTGAGGAAGGATGATACCCGATTGTAGAGCTTCCGAACTGTCCCATCCTTTTTCACAACAGTGGAGAGGGGAGTAACCTCTATGTCAATGACTGCGGGAGGCCTATATAGGGGCAACCATGTTTGCCAGTCACCCCCAGGTTCAGCATGGTACCACACCTCATTCTTCTCAAATATGAACTGCAGGTTTTTTGCCAGGGTCAATAGCAGACCATCATGGGCCATCGGCGGGGCACCGCTCGAATAGGGTTTGACCAGATGAAAGCTGAGGTCGTTATTTGGGGTGTTGAGGTCTGCCACCTCTGTATTCGAGGGCTCAATCAACGGCTCGAGGATGTACTTCCTCTTCGGAAAATCGTACCGAAACACGATCTTGTGGCCATCTATGGTGCGACCCAGGCACGCCTTTGACACATCCTTGAGGACTGTGAGTAGCCCCACCCCATCACCACCAATGGGGTGGAGGGAGAATGCCTTTGAGTTTGCTTCGTACTGTAGGGCGAATGACTTGCCATCGCTCTTTTCTACCTTGGCAGCATCAACTGCGTACACATCTGCCAGGTCAGCAAGACCAGTCGAGTGAGTAAATATGGGTTCCATAGCACGCTATAGGAGGGGTTTAAACAGTTTATATATAAACATATAACCATGCAGATTGTCCGACTGCTGCTCTCCGGTGGTGAGAACGTAATCTCACCCTCTCTAGATGGGAGACGGGTGGTACAGCACAGTATAGAATGGGTCCTCTTCGAGGCACAACATACATACACGCCGATGCGCTACATCAACCTCCGGGCAGTGCACACAGCAGCTCACTGGTAGAAGTCAGTCAGGATGTGATAGAGTATCTACCAGGTGCCAACAGCAACCTATGGAAAGCTATCAGTCCTAGCCTGTTCACACCTGTAAATCCCCTGTTTGACAGCCCCTCAATTAACATATATGCCAGCACGGATGGGGTATCGGACGCCCATTTAGAGTTTACACTCCTATTACTCATTGACCTGACATGATATCACACCAGGAATATCTGACCTTTGCCGAGATGATGAAGAGCCAGCTACAGGGTTGCCCCTTCATGACCCCTGCATAGATACAGGCCCATAGGCTCGCACTGCATCAAGAAGGAGAGCAACTACAGCGGGAGAGCTGGTATCAACAGAACGCGAGCATTGCAAGGAGGCGAAGGAACAGTGAAGGTTTCCGCTACTGGCAGGCCCTCCTGGAGGAGAGTAAGCGGGATGCAGGAGTCTTGGCAGACGCCGATGAGACAGATGTCTACGATGATGCCACAGACGAGGATGAGCCAGATGCCATACAGTGGGAAGAGGAGATGGCGCAGAAGTGTTAGACCAAGAAAGCCATCCAGTGGCGGACCTACTATCTTGGGCATAAGGTGAAGTTCCAGATGTCATGTCTCAGAAAGCTACTGGCACCCGACATAGTGTTGGATGACCCCTGTCTAAGAGACGTCTGTCTCGACACCAGCCAGCTGGCATGGTTCGACAGGCTCTCCAAAATGAACCCTTCTATGACTCATGAGCAGATTCTGCAGGTGATGCAGGTTTAATCTCCAGGTATAATGTGGCAAAATCAGAGTGGCGGAAGCAACCAGAACTATACCCCTCGCTGACGGCTGACGAGGGCAGTACCATCCATGGCGGGCGACTCCAGCAGATAAATACCATCAGACAGAATCTCGTCCATGAGGCAGAAAAGTACAGCAGAACATGCAGGCGATATAAGACAGCCTACAACGTCCTCGCGAATACAACCACTGCTGCGGGGGTGATTGGAGCCAGTGCTGGGGTGGCAGCTGTGGCCACTCTCGCTACAGGAGTCAGGGCCATCGTCGCCATCCCGCTGGGTGGCGTGACTCTAGCCGCCACTGTCTTGGCCACAGGCTTGGGGGTGGGGCAGCGGCAGATCACAAGGAGGCTGGAGAAGCATGCTAAGTACGTGGCACTGGCACAGAGTATGCTCCAGACTATCGACGAGTCTGTCAGCAAATCTCTCGAGGATAGCCAGGTCACTGATGAAGAGTACCAAGCCCTGTACTGCACGGAGAAACCTAAAGTGTGACAACAATACCTCAAAGGCTCCAGCGGGCGGGTTGATATGGAGGGGTTAAAAAACGAGATGTTATGGCAAGGTCGATTCGCTGGTCTCTGGAGTCGAGATGACTACAAATAGTGTGCTGCCTGTACAGTAGCTTTAAGAACACCAGTATAGATGGCCTTCCCACTGAACCTCACGACAGTCATCCGGAGCCAACCGCCCCTCCTGGGTACACCCTTGACTGGCCTGAAGGTCTACTGGATGATATACTAGAGCTAACCCCGTTCTCCATTACAGTGGATGGACGGTCCTGAACTAGCTTCTCTGTCAACCCACGACCGCTGACCAACCGCCCCATCACCATCAAGGATGCGAAGCAAGCTCATACTTGGATGGCTGCTCCAAGCCTCTCATACTGGAATCGGCAGCTGAACTTTGCCGTGTGGTGTGCCACGGCAAGATGTGGAGTAAGTTCCACCCTGCTTCACTCCTATTCTGGTACTCCTGAAGCTGTGCTCATCGCCAGCTGTCTCAGATTCCACGTGTACTTCATGGTGTGACGAATCCTCCATGAGCTGGGTGCAGGCCTCCCTGATACAAACGACTTCAACCCACAGCTCAATAGTCATAGCGTCTCAGTGGCCAGCAGACTACAGAGAGAGAGAGAGAGAGAGAGAGAGAGAGACATGATCACATGACAACAGTGGTCTAGGGGTTATGTACGGTGACCCGAGACGTGACTACTCAGGATTCCCCTATCGAACCCCCCGACGAGTAGGCCATTGGAAGACAGCGACATTTTCGTTCGATCCAGACTCGACCCTGGAGCGCTGGTGCAAAATGCGCACATCACTGGCTTGTGGCAGGACTATCAAGATGTGTGGAAGTACTTTGTCCCACACACCACCTAAGGCCTCACACCAGCAGGGATCGTTCAGATCAACCAGTCCCTAGAAGCACTGTGCTACTGCCTCCTTACAGCACAGACCCAGTGGCGGGATTCCATAGATGGTGTCAGCGGAGCAGAGGTCCAGGCCCGACATTGCAGCCAGTCGAAACGACACCGCTTCCCATGGTAGCTCTACGAGTGTTGTCAGGCCTAGCTATCGTGGTGCTCGGGATCAGCCTACTCCGCTGCTAGCAAATCAGCTATAAGACTATCCTGACTCTCTACAGTAGCAGTAGGGACCACAGTGAGACACTGAACCAGCTTGGCATGCCCTACAGCCCCTATACCCGCTGCCACCATGCACATTCAAAGGCTGGAGGGTTCTGCAGCGCATCCTTTTTCCAGCTTGTAGTATCGCAGGGCCTTGTTCAGCTCTGAGTCCGGTGCGGCCATGGCGGTCTGCAACTGCTGGAACACATCTGACAAATACTCCCGATCCTTGTAGAAACCTTTAGTTCGCAGGAGCTGCTCGACGATACTCCGGCCCTTGATAAGGTATTCGAGGAAGCAGATCTGTCCTTTGCCAAATCCTAGATAGAGCTTTAGAGCTGTCAGCTCCTCTGTCAGCTCAGCCCCTCCAGAAGACATCATAGTACTTCTCGCATAGCGTGAGCCCAGACATGTTTAAGATGTCTCAATAGAGAGATGAATATTCCTGAGTACCAACCCGGCAATCTGGCAGATGCAGACTGGGAAGATCTTATTAGCTCTCTCGACAGGGGACGCAGATGTTTAACCTCGTTGTATACTCAGTGCTTAAACAACGACGTCAATGGTACAGATCGTGAAGCAACTGCCCGAGAGCCAGGTGAGTCTTCAGAAGGTGGAGAACCTGCTGCGAACCAAGACACAGAAGTTACTGACCAAAGCAAAACATCTGGCAGTCCATGTCGTCAGAAACGTGGCGGCGAAGCTGGCTGTGGTGAAGATGACAGGTGGAAATGAGGTTCTTCCTGCCACCACTGCGGCTGTCCTCGCTACAGTGGTGAGTGTGGTGGCTGGGCACTGTCTCGGAATAACTCACCCGATCCCAAAAATCACCCTCCGTGGTGCCTCCTACACTGTTGCCACCAAGATCATTGGTCCTGAATAGTGAGAGATGGATCACGAGACCACTGCAGCATATGAGGCATGGCGTGCTGGAGGGCAGTTTGTTGCCCATAGTCGAGTACGCAGACTGAGGATTGCCCCGGAATGTTGGACTGGCCACAAGGTGTGCCCCTGCAGAGAGGGCCAGTACCCTGAGCACTGCTACCTGTTCCCTTGGCCGACTGCGTGGTCCTCCTATGCCCAAATATTTCACTGGGGGTATGACTAGTAGGTTTAAGCTGTCTGTATATAGCACTATGGCTCTGTCACTCACAGACCTAGAAAGCAAAGAGCTAGGCGATCATGCTCATTTGGGCGAGGCATGCCTTGGTTCAGAGGACACTGTTGCCCCTATCTTCTTCCTAGACTTCGATGAGAAGGGAGACCCGTGGGAGATCCGAGGTACCATCCCAGCCTGAGATCTCATCGGGAACACTGATAGGTAGGACAATCGGTCATTAACAAGGCCAAGACTGTATACAAGGGGATGGGAATCAAGGAGAGGGCGACGATGCGAGGTATGCTCGGAGTCGATGAGGCTGGTGCCATCAAGTTTATGGCTGAGTCCTTTGCACAGGACCTGGTTAAGGATCTCCTGAAACCACGGAGCTCATTCCGACAGGATGGAGAGAATCTCAAGATAGGCACCCTTGGCCTGAGCCATATCACTGTCGATGGCAGAACGGGTGCTACCGACACCGCCAGCCTCAAGCTACCAGAGGTGAAAAAGGCATGTTTTTTTGGTTTGCCGTTCAGGGTCTGACTGGCCGGCGGGCCGGTGCATGCATGGTGTCGCTCGTGCTACTGCCAGCCTCCAGCTACCAGAGGTGAAGAAGTCAGGGTTCTTTGGTTTGCCGTTTAAGACCGCAGGATAGTCATGGCTTCCCTTGCATGTATCATACAGATACTGGATGTACTAGACACTGTGGGTGTGGACACAGGCCCTCTACGCTATCGTCTCAGCTGCTGCTGGGATTTCATGCTTGACACCTCCATCGCATCCTTCGTATGCGCCAGAGGTGCAGGATTCCCCGCTCTGCAGGTGAAAGAGCAGGTGCAGGAAGTACTGCCGTTTAGTCTCCCAGATATAGATGAGGCTATGGCCGACCAAGTGCTAACCATCCTCCGCACGCATGTCTGTACCATTCGACAGTAGGCCGGCCGATGCTGGCCAGGTGGTGCTGATCATTGCCCCATCAGGACATGGGAAAAACATCTTGCTGCGGGCTCTCATGGCCGAACATCTACACTCTCAATACATCCTTCTGGTGTCTGACTCCACCGCTGACGCAGTTGACAGTAATGATCAATGGTACAATGGCCCAATCACCAAGACGCAGAACCTGCAAGCACTGATGGAGAAGCTGCTGGCAGCCCGACTGACAGAACCACTCGTTCTAGTTATCGATGACCCTGCAATGGACCAGAAGACAGTCACGTACCTCAGCAACATCACCAGGCACATCCGGCACACAAAGATAACTGTCTTTATCCTCTTTCAGAAGTACACCCTCGAGATCTCACCAGACATCCACCACAATGCCCGGTTGCTATACTTCAGCTCCAAGTGGGGATGTGCCCTACTCGAGATCATATACGACAGCCTAACCCTCAAGGATACCAAAGGGGACTTTATCGCAGGTGTACAGCGGGCAGCTGAGCTGTACCGCTTCATCTTCAGCAACAAGGAGACAGGTGAGCTGTCACACCTCAAGCCATCTCTGGAAAAGGCGCAGATCTTCACCTACAAGCTCAATCCAGCCAGGAAATCGGCCTGCTCTATGCGTCATCGCTGACAGACTGTCGGTCGCAACTTTTTTTCATTTATCAGTAGGTTGAGGAACTTCGTCCGCAGTCTCCGCTACTTCGTCAAAGGCTTGAGGACCTTCGTCAGATGCTACTTCGGCAGTTTTGGCAGAAGCTACTTCGTCAGAAGCTACTTCAGCAGTTTTGGCAGAATCCTGTGGCTTCTTATTTTGATGATACTTTCACTCAAACTCTAGCCACTAAGGGGCATTGTCTCATATTTTGTTAATCTGGTGTATCTCACCCACCTTCCCCATGAGGCTTTAGCATTCACCTTCTTGCTAGGAGGGGGGGGGGGGGGAGGAGGGGGGTTGATGACGTATTCCTTGTAGTCGTCCTCATTTTCTAATTTCACAAATGCATCCAGATCACTAACCACTCTCCAGTGCACTTTTGCATTGAAGATGTGCTCAACAGCCGCCTTGTGGCAACCAGCCTCCCCCTCCTGAGTACCTTCTGCTACAGCGTCACTGATCGTCTAAATATGTCAGCCCACTTCCCGACCGTTAGTAGATCTGTGAGGGCGACCCTTGCCCTTTGGAGAGCTAGAATAACAGGACTGTTGGTTGGGGCCTCAGGTGGGTGTGTCCTGCGCTGGGTGCTGCCAAGCTTCCAGTAGAGTATCCGAGTCAGGAGTTCTTTTGTACTACGAGCTGGTGCTCCTTCCTCTATGGCGACCAGTATCTCTGCATCAGGCAGGGGTGTGACCTTGGCTCGCTCGTGGATAATGTTGATGTCACGAAGCAGTCCTCGGACCCTGTCACAGTGGGACAGTGCACGCTGTGGCTGTGACTGTCACCGACTTGTCCTGCTGCCTATAGACAATCTGCTGGAGAAGTTTACCAAACATGGCAGCCGTTTAAAACCTCTATATACCCAGACCTTAAACATGCTGCAGTATGTGCAACATCCAGATGGGGCCATTGAACCCGCGACATCACACCACACTGATCCTCGGAAGGACTGCCTGATGGTCATTCAACCCAGTATACACTATGCGAACCCATTGTCCGCTGCTGGGAAGTACATCGACTTTGCAATCTCGGCACAGATCCACGAGATCAAGAGCATGACACTCGAGTTAAAGCGTCAGAGCACAATAGAACAGATGGTAGAGCTCCCGCAGGTTCTGAACAGGTGGGAGATCATGCAGAGCAACAGCACCATGTACACCACCTATGTGAACGATGAGTACCGAGTCCTAGGTCCGCTGGCTCATGGCCCAACCTTCTATGTGAAGGGAAAGGGGTACTACGCTGTGGGGTGCAATGAGGGGTTCATGGAATTCGAACTACAGGCAGGTGTCGAGAAGCCTGTGGCAGTTCCACTCTTAACCTTCCTCGAGAACACACACGGGAATCCGGCTGCCATGCAGGATAGGCTGTTCCTCCGGGTGTACACTGAGCAGCTCGCAGATGCTCCAAGACTTCATGTCTGGCATGACGAGAATGACCAGGAGCTGAACCAAATGAGTTCCAAACAGCAGATCGTGCATATGGAGCGAGAACACCAGCCGGTCCAAGCCACAGCTAACCAACGGGTAGAGCTGACATTGCATCGTGGTGCATCGGACTGTGTCACTGTTGCGGTCCTGGTTCAGAAGGGATGAGCCATCCAGCAGGTGGATAAGCTAGACAACTTCAAGCTTGTAGTTGCTGGGACCAATGTTCTTGGTGAGGTACGCGAGCTGGCTGTTTGCCAACTCTACAGACAGAAAACTAAGTCATATGCACTTCTGCGACTAACCAGTGGAAGCGACGCCCTCGAGTTGGCACTCGAGGGTTGTCACCACCTCGGGGGCATGGACACCCCACCTAATCAGGGAAACCGGCTCAGCTTCAACATCGGAACCCTCATAGCTGGGACTCGCTCATTAGATGTGACGGTAATTTACTTTGGCTATGCTAAGGTATGCGTGTCGAACACATCAGGTATTCAGCTTGAGCGTGCGTTGAGCACGACTCCTGTCGTCACAGCTGCAGCTGCCACCACTACTATAAGCTCTGCTGTCCTCTGACCTGTCGATGCTTCATAGTCGAGCGTTAGCTCAGATATCTTTACAGCCTCGTAGTACTCATCGAGGCTCTCATCTCCCTCTTTGATGCTCTGGTTGGCCTGAGCTCGGAGTTGTCATCGGCGTGCCTCCGTCTGGCGCCTGTGCTCGAGTGCTTTGCTGTACTCAAACTTCTCCTTAGACCGCTTCTCCATCGCCTGGTTATGACGCTCACGCTCGACCTCTGCCGCCTTCTTGTCGGCGAAGCTGAGTCCCCAGTTCGCTATGGCAAACACGTCAGCATTCACGATTGCGGATACCATGCTATAGACTACACTTTAAAGCTACTGTATAGCTGCCCCAGCGACAGAGCCCCAGAGCGATGTATGAACCAGAGGCTGATCCAGTCGAGGATATAGATGACGAGGACTATGAGGAGGACTATGATGAGGAGGATTATGATGCAGACGAGTATGATGTCAGTGGTGAGTATGATGATGTAGAGCCTGAATCCTGCAAGCTAGTACACAGAGCGAAAGGAATCTATCGCACTTACGTAAAAGGCTCTATCGGCCGCTGGCCAGCAGTTGGGGCTCTGATCGCTCTGTTCACAATGAAGGCTGGTGAGATGGTCCGCAAGATCGCCAACAATGCTCTCCATGGGGTGGAGAAGATTTCTGAAGCCATACCAGCCATCGCCTTAGGAGTAGATACATTCTTCGGAGTTGCAGGCCTTTGGCTACAGTACGTTGCCATAGCGCTCGCGGCCATCTGGGCCGCCGAACATTTAAGCCATACTATATAAGGATGGCGTCTCTGTACGCCCTGGTCAAGTCCCTTAACTTCTGAGGGTTAATCGATAAATTACCGTTCAGTGAGGATCCAGCAGAGACTAGACGCCGTAGCTTCCGAGGGTTAATCGATAAACTACCGTTCAGTGAGGATCCAGCAGAGACTAGACGCCGGTGTACGGAGGTGTTTGAGGTCTTCAGTGATAGTCGAATGAATGATGGCCGTCTGTTCGTCTGTTTAGAGTTCGCCCATGCCATGTGTGACAGGACGGGAGTGGACCTCAGTGATAAAATCACCCAGGCCATGTGTGACAGGATGGGAGTGGATGTCAGCGATGAAATCCGGGAGTTCCGTCTTTCTTGAGGAACTCTACTATCAGCCTGGTGGATATTACCGTGAGCCCCCTCAAGTACTCGAGGCTGCACATCGCAAGGCTACAACTTCACATAGGAGATACTTAGCCAGTGGCTCAGCCACCAGGCGATGTGGCAGATGTACAGACCTCATCCACGGCACATCAGGCATGCCCATTTCGAGGAAACTGTCCCGAACAGAGTTCACCAGGCAGATGTTCTATTCCTTCCCCACGACTCGGTTGGTCATAAGACCTACAAGTATGCCCTCACCATCGTCGATGTCGGCAGCAGGTGGAAGGCGGCAGTACCACTCACAGACAAGTCAGCTGGCCAGGTGGCCCAGGCATTCCAGGGTGTCTACGAGGCTTCGGAAAATCCACTCCAGTGGCCGGAATTGTTAGGTGGATGAGGATAAGGAGTTCAGAGGGGAGACTGCAGCCCTCATGTGGAAACATGGTGTGGCAGTTAGGCGAGGCGAGGTAGGGCATCACCGTGCCCAGGCTATCATTGAGTGGTGGAATCAGACACTAGCAGAGAGACTGTTCCCACACCAATGCGCCCAGGAAATGGCAGCACCGAGTGAACGTTCTCGAGTATGGGTGAGAGGGCTGCCTGCTGTGGTGGAGAGATCCAATGTCGAGGTTACTAGGTTAATCTGGAAGAAGTCAGTAGAGGCTATCAGACACTCTGCTGGTCACAGCTCTAGAGGAGCAGACAAGGGAGAGGAGTGCCTACCACCTGATGCTCTGGTTCGGTACCTGTATGAGCCTGGTGAGCTGGAAGGCGATCGACGGCGTGCAACAGATCCTAACTGGTCGATAGATGTTCACAGGCTTGACAGGTATGTGGAGGCGGAGGGGTAGCCTACACTGTATTACATGTTACGCCAGCACGGAGTGCCTAGGCACCCATTTGTCATAGAAGAGCTTCAGTTAGTCCCTGCAGACACACAGCTACCACCCCTAGGGTGCTAACATGATAATCGATGGGCTCGGTATGGACCCCATTTGGCAACACATGGCGCTTATCATAGTAAGCGGAGAGTCCGAGTTTTTCCTGCTCATACATCACCATACCCTAGTTGTGCATGTGTAGGCCTCAGTTTTTAGCTCTGTACACCCCGCCATGTAGGGCGCTGTAGAACCTCTGCCAAGAGACCTCATTCTGCCACTTTGACATTCCCTTGCCGAGCACTTACTTGCAGCTGTGCTCTCCATGTAGTAGCATTTGGAGCAGAGAGCGATGCCACAAGAGCCTTCGAACTCGAGATTGAACAGTCCCGGAGTCCGTCCAGACCATTTGTCCCAAGCTAGCTAGTCCCGCTTATGAGCCTGGTATTCTTCTCGCATCTCAGGGCGAATGACGTCATCGAGGTTGGAGCCTGCTATATCGATATACGCGGAGTCAGTGTCCATCTGCAGGTACTCAAAGGTGTCACGAGCTACATAGAGATCGAGGAAGTTGTAGTAGAAGTCCAGCATTCGCAGCTTCGCGAGCTCATAAATGGCTATCCCCACCTGGAAGGGCCTTCGAATAATGATTCACGGCTTGCGATTCTGGAGCTCGTATGACTGACCGATCTCCTCAAGATCTTCGAACCATGCACTACGCAGGGCCTTGTCTACCACACATTCATCCTTCGTGAAGCTGGTGTTGCTATGGCATTCTAGGGCCTCGATGAGCTTCCCGTGGGCACTGTTGCTGAGGAGTTTGAAGAGATCTGCCAAGAGCGCTTTGCTCCTATCTACATCTCCTGAGCGGCAGGCCTCCATAACATTCTCCACGAACCACTCGAATGGGCGCTTGGCCTCATAGTCTATGGTGCGGTATACAGCAGTGATCACCAGGCCATGGGTTATATAACCATTGAGTGTCCGGGCGTACAGCAGCCGCTTCTTGCCAGAGAGGGCACCGACCAGATTCTGGGTGGGTGGGCCACTTCCTCCCTGTTTGCCATAGATATTCCAGCATCTCAGAAGAGATTGCCTCGACCAGGATCTCGCGGTTATAGAAGAGAGGAGGCATTTCCTCGAACTTTGCCCATAGAGCCTTGGGGACCTCTATATCCACCTCAGCAAACCCAAACCAGCTGTCTGCTAGGAGAGCCTCCTTAAAGCTAGCTACACTACTGGCACCGGACCAATGGCGCACTGTCTCTTTACCACATGGCATCTCTTTGGCCATCGTTGACAGGTACAGAGCATTTGCGTCGTAGCCGAGTGGACGTTGGCAGACACGCTTACTCTGGCAGATTCGAGTCACACCGGCCTCGTGGTATCTGGTGAACACGATGCTGGGACCTCCAACAACAGCACCCTTCAGCATCTCGTAGGCTTCCTTGCCCGGTGAATAGAGGTTAACATCCGGCATGTGCTGAGCGGTTCTATGTAGGAGGTACTGCAGTGACACACCTGGGAGAGACTTTGAGGATGTCTATTTCTCGTTCTGTGTAGAACTCCTGCATCCGCTCTAGGGCTTCGATGAATGGACTGACGTCCGGGTTGTTGTAGTATTGCAGCCAGTCGATGAATGTCCGCATTCCATGCTCGCTGAATGTCTGGTTACACTGTTCCCACTCTGATCACGTCAAGATGTAGCCCCTCCCCCCTTGAGCTTAGATGTCCATGCTGAGTAGTCAGGAAGACCTGGAAGTTGAGCTTCTCTTGTGTTTCAAACCATTCATACGGGAACCAGCTCTTCTGGTGTGTACACCCGTAAGCTTTGACCCATACCTCGTACGAGCCTCCTGGGCCGAGGTAGTTCAGCACATCGAGAAACCGTAGCTCAGGTGTTATGAGGAGCATGGACTGACTAGCCTTCTTGGCGACTTTCACTGTACCTGTACTGTCAGTCAGCTCATCGACAAAGTACTTCTTGATGAGGTTCAGGTCATACCGCCCAGAGTTGAACCCCAGTACAAGCACTTGGTCACACCACTCGTTGATCAGTCGCGGCTGTTGCTTTGGGAGCTTGTGCAGGTCTGTCGGTATGTACTGTGTCGTAACCCTTGTCCGGATTAGATATGCTCGCCGTTGGATCACAAACATGAACTCTCTGATCAGTTCTTTGGGGCTAGGATTGCAGAGGTGAGTGGGCTCACTCGTGGAGCCATCTTAGGAGCAGCCAACTGACACAGAGATAAGTATGTGAGTACTCTCGATCGTGAGAGTCTCCGTAGGATGAGTCTTGATACCATCTAGGAGTGCTTCGAAGTCGTAAACTATGAAGTGTGGGTATGGGACAGTCCGAACTCGTTTAGGGACACTTGGGCAGTGTTTTATACCACACTCCCACTGTACCACAAGCGTGCATCAAGAGGCTCTCAGCTTCTCCTCTCTCAGGACTGGCTTTCTCATACGCAGACTGTGGCACCTCAACCTTCTCGCCAGGACACACGATTGTTGTTTTGCCGCCTGTACAGTGAGCAATGTGGCATTGAAGACTGCATGCCTGTGTAAACCTATGCTGACAGTGACTGCAGACTAGTGTATGTGCCAGCTTGGAGATGTTCTTGATGTAGAAGGCGTGGTGGTCCCACACTCCGATGGTCATGGTGTCACAGTAGTGAGCCGCTTGCCTGATCAAGTGCCAGGTGCCCTCTTCAGTTGGTTCATACACACGGATCCCGATCTTGGCGAAGAACTCTACCTTGTTCAGCTGATCCAGCGATGTCTTGCGGACATCAGGTACTGTCACTGTATTGCTGTAGACCTCTGTGGCAAGCTCTCGTACAGGAGCTGTACTTCTATCAGCTCTCGCTCCTCGGTGGACTGCTAGACATCTCCAAAGACACATGTTGTCCCTGTAGGTGTCGAGGGCAGTCATACGCTTCTTCTGTCATAGCCAGTCTGGGAGGGGGCCTGTCCCAAGCAGAGGTTGGCGGTTGATGACAGCCCGTACCTCAATGTTGATTGATCGAATGAAAGCCCACTTGGTGTTGGGTTGATCGATATTGTCTGTGTCGAGGCGGGCTTGCGCTCTTGCTGCCACCCAGTCCTGAGCTGCTCCTATCGTGTTCAGCCACGGGCTCCCTGGAGCATTTTTGTGGAAGAGCATCACCCTACCATCTTCGATGTGACGGATGAGATAGGTATGGGTGTAGCAGAGGTAGAAGGCGTTCTGGACAGTCTTCTGGATCTTTTGCATGATCTGGCCTGTGACGTCTCCTTCTAGATCTCTGAAGAATGTCCAGCGTACTGACCGGCGTCCTCTATCCTCTGTCTCCCTTTCGCCAGGACACTGGTCAAGAATGTGTTCACCTTCTGGCCTTATGCTCCAGCTAAGGGTTCAGACCTTGGCCCCCTCATCACTGGCTTAGTGATCCTGCGTAGGAGAGGTAAGCGCTCAAGTTGATGGTCCGCCATCCGCCTCACTACAGTCTTGGCTCGCAAGCTAGCAGTGACCTCCTCGCCCAACTGACAAAGCTCACGTATCCACTGCGCTTTCTTGTGGGGATTCCAAGGATCATCTTTGGTAAGCGCTGGAAACCTTCCCATCTTCATTGCTCGGGAGAGTCGCTTCTGCCACATCTCGACATGGACCTGTCCGATCATCTGTAGCAGGTCAGCTTTCTTGACCTTAGAGTAGCCTCTAAGGCTGAATTGCTTTGCAATAGCGTGAAGCTGTGCAACAGTAATCATGGTGTATATCCCTGTGGATGCCTGTCTCTAAATAGGCGTTCAGACCCTATTATGTGAGGCGATCAGTACCTGTGGGTGGTGTATGTCCATGTGGATGCCTGTCTCTAAATGGGCGTTCAGACCCTATTATGTGTGACGATCAGTACTTGTCGGTGGTGTATATCCCTGTGGATGCCTGTCTCTAAATGGGCGTTCAGACCCTATTATGTGTGGCGATCAGTACCTGTGGGTGGTGTATATCCCTGTGGATGCCTGTCTCTAAATGGACGTTCAGACCATATTATGTGTGGTGATCAGTACCTGTGGGTGGTGTATATCCCTCTGGATTCCTGTCTCTAAATGAGCGCTCAGACCCTATTATGTGTGGCGATCAGTACCTGTGGGTGGTGTATATCCCTGTGGATGCCTGTCTCTAAATAGGCGTTCAGACCCTATTATGTGAGGCGATCAGTACCTGTGGGTGGTGTATGTCCATGTGGATGCCTGTCTCTAAATGGGCGTTCAGACCCTATTATGTGTGACGATCAGTACTTGTCGGTGGTGTATATCCCTGTGGATGCCTGTCTCTAAATGGGCGTTCAGACCGTATTATGTGTGGCGATCAGTACCTGTGGGTGGTGTATATCCCTGTGGATGCCTGTCTCTAAATGGGCGTTCAGACCCTATTATGTGTGGCGATCAGTACCTGTGGGTGGTGTATATCCCTGTGGATGCCTGTCTCTAAATGAGCGCTCAGACCCTATTATGTGTGGCGATCAGTACCTGTGGGTGGTGTATATCCCTGTGGATGCCTGTCTCTAAATTGGTGTTCAGACCCTATTGTGCGTAGTGCTGGCAATCAGTACCTGTGGGTGGTGAATATCCCTGTAGATGCCGGTCTCTAAATGGGCGATGCGACTCTGGCAGAGACTACGTGTTTGTCTGAGCCTACACAGAATAGAGAGAGCGAGAGAGAGAGAGAGAGAGAGAGAGAGAGAGAGAGAGGCCGGCCCTTCTGGTGTGGCGATCAGTGGTGTATATCACTGTGGAAGCTTGTCTCTAAAGGGGCGTTCAGACCCTGGTAGTAGTAGTAGTAGTAGTAGTAGTAGTAGTAGTAGTAGTAGTAGTAGTAGTGTCGGAATGATACTACCTCCCTGGCAGCCGTTCGGCGATCCGTGGTGGCCCCCGTCTCAACAACCTATGCCCCAGGGATTGAGATGGCGGTGGGGGCCACGGATCGCTGAATGGCGGCAGTTGAGGGAGGTGCTATCATTTTACTACGGACACTACTACTCATTTACATTATTACAATAGTTGTTTATGTGCTTGTGGGGCTGGTAGGACAAGCCCACCTGACCCGGCTTGTTGCGATGAGAGTATTACATTATAGGTTGGCTGTGGACTAGTAATAAAACATGGACCAGGAACAGCATAGCAGTTTTAGCTGGTGGGGTGAACCCACTTCATTAGTACATTTCGTGATTGGTACCCACCTAGTCAATTTACTTGGAGGACTGAGACAGTTACGATTTTCATTTCGGTGTATTCTTTCATGATTGGTAGGACTAACCCACCTTGTCGATATACTTGGGAAGTTTGGTACTTATGTTTATCAGTGTGTCCAGAATAACGTTCCCTTGATGGTATTAAATTGTACCAACTTTCTCTGAATCACATTCTGGTTGGTGCTGGCTTCTGAGAACTTGAGGGAGGTCGATTGGATAGAGATATTGGAACCAGTGTTTATCTAGTCGGCATGGCCTCTCAAGCCTCTAAACTTCTTGGATTGAGGTTTCTGTGTGTCGAGCGCACGTCCATACTTGTAATTCATGATGCCAGAATGCCCAGACAACCTTACAAGAGTATAAAGACTATGTGCGGGCTTCTTCAAGTTCTTCACTTGTGCTATGCCGGGAAAAACTCACAAAAATCCATTCACTGGCATTTATTTGTAGCCTTAATGAATCTTGTAAGTTATCAAAGTGAGTACTTGGACGTTGAACATTGAAGGTGTAATTTGTATCACCTCACTTCATCAGCACCTTCTCTTTCTATTTGGGGGTGGGTGGGGGTTATGTGGGCTGGCATGCTGTTGAACTGCACTGTGTGTTCCACAGTACCACCCAGGTCCCTAACTGTGAATTTTGTTAGTGGTGTCAGTGTACAGTATGGTGGTGCTGGCAGAGTTTCATTGATTGGTGATGCACTAGAATTGACGGGCGTCACTTACGTGTTACTTGCCATGTCTGTGTTCCATTGTAGTGAGAGTAGATGGTATGTATGTGAAACAATTCTATAAAGCGCTCTGCTCATAGCGAATGTAGATGGTGTTTGTGTGTGTAAGAACTTGTGTATTTTGTTTTGTAAGTGTTAGGAGAATTTAACTATGTCCGAAAGTGCTCTCTATGATCTATAAATTTAGAAGTGCTATCAATCCTTTTAGCACTGGTAGCTGGCGTCCAATTACAGTAGATGTATTCCTGTACACGCCACTGATATTTTTAATGCTAAAACGCTCAACGCTCATGTGCAGTATGATATTCCTTCATGTGTTATTATGCACAACTTTCGCCAGAAAGTGCCAAGCGTAACTTTTAGAACTGTTTGCCAGATTCGTGTCAATTTTTACTATGTCCTACACGGCATGTTTCTGACGCTTGTAGGCATAGCTTTTGGTTGGGGACCAATGAGCGAATGTTTGAGCACCATTGAGAGAACGTGTTTGAAAATTTCTATGTCTTAACTGACATTTCTTGCACGGCCAAGGCCGGTAAATGTGGTTAGGTAATGGGACAGACTAGCCAACCCAGAACCGGAAACACACCCCTTGGGACGAGCTACGACCGTCCTATGGATGGCTATGTCCTAAGCATGCATGATGGCAAGAATGGCTGGTGTAGCATGGATCGCTTAGCACTGGGTACGAAATGGCCTGGGCTGAGATGCTCCAAACTCACCCCTTATGGTCCATGGCGCACATATCCCTATAGCAGTAGAGTCGCGAAAATGACCATAAGAACGAGCATCACAGATAAATCTTAACCAGGATTCGATGGGAAAATGAATCCGTTAACAAAATTAAAATAGGACTAGGAATGGCTGAGATATCATTAAATTAATATCTAGTCAAACTTAAGTTATAAATATGCTTGGCCCATATCACGCATGCTCCAGCATCCAGTCATGGTGAAAGTCATATGATGTCACTAACACACGTTTTTCGCCTGATGTCGATGTGTGTTGATATGGTGGAGAAATAGCCTGTGGTGACTATTGACTGGTCACCATAAAGTATAAAAGGACCTGTATCGGCTACGATTCCTCAGTAGGGATGGGGAGGTAGTCCGATATGGTTGTCGTTACGATAAGGCTCTCCCACACTGTGTTGCACAGCCATTTTTGGCAATCTACACCCTCACAGTTGTTGACCGATACCTGACACTGTGGTCGGATGCCAGAAACATAGAACGCACCAAACTAATTTTTCTGTCACATTTGGGGACTAATAAAACTAAAAGGCATAACTGTCGTAAGCCACTTCGAACTAAGTAGAGGTGCAGTAGGACCTTAATCTACACCACCTTTTGAAAGGGACTAATTTAGCCCAACACCATCTGAAATTGACTGTCTACGACCTGCTCGTTTGACCTCTCGCCAGAACTGTCTGAGCCACGCTAAAAAGTGGTTCCTTAAATAGGACAGAGCTAGTGCTAAAACTCTAAGTACTTATGCCATTTTAACTTAAGCCGTTTTCACTGTTGGACATTGCTTTTGTCGTCTCATCTGAACTTCTGGCGAACATCGTCTTGTGCTGTTGCTGTAAGGAACCTTAACCGCACGCCTTCGTCGTATCAAGCATGTTCTCTTCCTGCACCTATTTCGTCATCCAACATTTCTGAAGTTTCTACGGAGCAGGAATCTACTTCACCTGTTTTGTGACAACTGACTTTGAATAGAACTTATTTATAATCGTGTGATGGCGCACCACCACTGAAGAGACGCCATCTTCTACATATTCCTCATAGATGACTAACAGGCGCATTTTTACTTAATTGTTACACCCGTTTTTGCGCTGATTACAAGTAGGCGATTAGGTCAGTCTGATCTTTTTGTTTCATTGCACACAATATTTTGAATTGTACTACAGCGAGTGCCGTTCTTAAACTATTATTTTCGTTCTTGTTAAGTTCATAAGAAAACCCTTACATTCGCATTTTAACACTACAGACTTACAATAAGGCATCACACCATTTTCTGAACAGCAACACTTTTTCACTAGGGACCGTTTCTCGTGCCTGCACCAATAAACATGGGGCATGGTACAAAACTCCTAACTTAATATTAGCTCAGATATTAGGATAGGAAATATTAGTAGTTAAGGGCAACTGCTCAAACAAAGAAGGCTGTTTATTGTGAAGTCTCTTTCCCGGCTTCACGCCAAATTACATAGCGAGCCATGTTTTCATATTTAGCAACAATCTTAACTGCCTACTAACCACTTTCCGAGCAGCTGTCTCTTTCTATGGCTCTCGGGCCTCCTGATCACTAATTGTCTGATAACTCCCTCCACCAGTTTGATTAAAGCCGACCCTTGAAATCGCAGAAGTTTCTCGATGGCTGGAATCGAAATGGTGTCGACACACTTCCCCGGTACCTTCACTGGTACCTCTTAGGATAGATATTAAGCCAAAGCAGGAATTCACTGCGAAAATATAATTATAGTAGGAATGGCCCAGCAGTGACCCATATGGCATTTACAAAATGCTAACGCAGTTAACTGTTAGCTCCTAGGGACCGAGTCTCATACGGCTCGTTCTCGGCACTTTATATAGTGACAAAAGACACACTCACATACTAACTCTCTGGTGACTGGAAGGCCCAAGTGGGTCCTCCACGCCTACAAGGAAGGTCACCATACTCTACTAGTGGCTTCTTCGGCCCTATCGTAACTAGATACAGTACTTATTAAATGCTTTTGTGCTGTCCTGTCTTTATCTTGTTATATGTGGTTGTGCTGACATGTAGTCAAGAGTCGCTCATCGGCTCCAGGACTCGTCGCCCAGGCAACAAGTATGCGGTGTCGGCTTGAGCGGTCCACTCAATAAGTAGGTCCCAAGATGGTGTCTCAGCAAGCTATGCAAGAAGACAATCTTTGTCAAAGTCAAGTAAGAATAAGCAATTTGTGCCATAAACCCTCTGTGTCTAGACTCAAAGACTTAAAAACCATTAATACAGGAGCATTAGACCAAATTTAGCAATAACTTTGAAAAAATGAGTAGAAAACTGAATTTTTCAGAAAAGCTCAAGATTATAATATCTATGACAAACCTGCAAAGTTCCACATGTTCGACCCCATGGCATTTTCAAAATCCAAGATGGCCGCCATCATAAATTGCAATAATCGCGAAAACATAAAAATGGTCATAACTCCTCAACCACTTGGATTAGAACAATGATTTTGGTGTGTAACACCATGTTTATGAGTATGCTGAATCCAATGGACCAATAAAATATTCATTCTGAGTTCAGCTAATTATCATAAATCCAAGATGGCTACCAAAATGCTCAATAATTGTCTCCAAAACCACAAAATGTGTATTTAAGCAACTGATATTTAACTTAAATCTATGTCTACCATATATATATATATATATATATATATATATATATATATATATATATATATATATATATATATATATATATATATATATATATATATATATTTATATATATATATATATATTGCATTCCAGCTTGGTAGATTTGATCTAATTATCAATCACTTATACAAATTGTTTTGTGTGTGCGCGTGCGTGCGTTTTGGAGATGATTATTGGGTATTTGGTAGCCATATTTCTGGGAATGGGGTAATTCTTAGCCACATGAATTTGAGTATTTTGATGATGATATTTACCAATCCATACTATGAAAAGAAAACATTGTTGAAGTTGTAACATTTTATCAAATGGTAGAAAACATGCATCATACATTATTCAAGAACTTGAAATATTACTAACAATATCATTACTATACAATACTACTTTACTAAACCAATATAAATGATAATTGGATGGAGTCATCATCCAAATGAGTTTCTGGGAAGTTTAATCATAGACCTCAGTTTGTGCGCCAATGGTACGAGAATTTTTACAGTTCTGGCCATTACAAGCAATACACACCACTGTACACTCCAGCCCTGCCTCGTAACAGCCACATGATTTTCCACACCCTACCTTACAGGGACAATATACCATTTTCAACACTCTGTCGGGAGCAACAGGCCTGTCAGTCTCGATTGGAACAAGCAATCCCTCCCTGTACTGCCACCCCATTCAGTTGGCTCTAGCGCATTCCCTATTTGGCCTTTCGGGGTCAGAGTGCTTAAATTAAATTTCATTTCGTATTATAATAGCTGGTGTTCGTTTTTGGAAGCAATGCTGCTGAAAGCTGTTGCGGCCTATTAAAGCAGCAAGTTTCGGCAAAAGAATTTCCAAAATGTATGGCCTACACCACCCCACACAGTCAATAGTCATTAGAGTAATTCGACCATCTGTCTTCTTTTGACCACCTGTCTTAAAGAACAACTATTTTCTGACCCACAAACGCAAGTGGTTTTACTGTACATTATATAAATACTTACATGAAATGCTCTGCAATAAAAACAAAATGCTCTGTCATTCTTCTTGGAGCATTCTAACCAGGAATATTTGGAGTACCATGCTGGCAGAAATCTCCTTCCATTCTTATCTTTCGGAAACACAATAATTGAGCTGATGAGGACCTTTTTAAATATATGATCCCTCGATGCCCTGTTTGCCGGAAGCGGACATGACAGATCGTACTCATATGTTTCTAAATCTAATGGTGCAACTTCTGCCATTTACTCAATTTCAAATATAATATATATATATATATATATATATATGTATATATATATATATATATATATATATATATATATATATATATATATATATATATATATATATATATATATATATATATATATATATATATATATATATATATATATATATATATATATATAAATATATATATATATATCTCAGGTCTCAGGACGCTGCCGTAGAGTATCGCGCTAGTTACTGGATGACTTTCCTAGGGATGTCCATTGACAACGACACGCTAACTCCTGTTTCATAGGAAGTTTTTCACCCACGTAACCATTTGCTTGCTTATGCTGTATTGCCTAAGTTTCAGCATTGATAAAGTACAGTGTTAAATGCCTTCATGAAATCCATATAAATTGCGCCAATACTTCATCCATTGTCTACTATGGCTGTTCAATCATCAAACAGACCAACACGATTAGTAATTGAATTGTTGTGGACCACCCATTCATGAAACCAAACTGCCGCTTGCTAAAAAATTCGTTTGTTTGCATATGCTCAAGTATGTCTGCCCTTATCAGTTTTTCCATCAGTTTACACAGTATGCTGGTCAGACTCACTGGTCTATAATTAAGTGGCTGTAATGTAGGCTAATTCCCATTGATATGGCGCTGTCCCTATAGTTGCCTTGATTTATTGAAGATAATGCTCAGGAGTTTAGCAAGTGTGTCCTTTAACTCAGCCAGGACCTTTGGGTGTATTCAATCAGGACCAATGTGCTTTGTCTTATCCAGCGTCTTGAGAAGCTTCCACACCTCGATTTCTGAGTACGTTTTGTCCTGGAATCTATGTTCAATTATTCTTTCCTCTAATTCTCACAATACTTCTTCGGGCTCCCGGTTGAAGACACTGGTGAAAAAGTCTGCAAGAATATTTGCTTTCTCAATATCCCAAATGTCCACTTTAGTTCCTTCGTCAGTTCTGCTTTCTCTGTCTTTGTCTTTCTTTTGGCATTTAAGTATTTCCAAAACTGCTTTGGAGCTAATTAGGCGTTCCTGGCTATCCCATGTTCCATTTCACTTTTTTCTGTCTTTCATTTCTGCATATTATCTCTTCATTTCTTGTTATCTTCTCATTTATAATCCTCTCCCTCTCAGTCATATCATGTGCTATACCCACCCTTCTCATCTGCATTATCTAGGTTTCTGATGTTCCTCAAAACCTTCCCTTTAGACATCTCTTCTTCAAATCTTACTTTAAGTGGCCTTGGCTTTAACCTGGGAACTAACTTCTTTCACCCTCTTCCATATTCTTGTTACATTTACTATAGCCTGGTCATTTGTTTCTAACACAGTACACAGGGTTGCTACTATTTCCTTGTCACCCCTTTTTCCTGTCCTCTGGCAATTCTTTTTCTGATGCATAACAGTTATGAATAATGATATTATATCTCCTGACGTCACTTTCTCTTAAGTCTGCTATCTGATTCGCCACTTCCACTTTATTGATTGCCTTGGCTGCCGATCCCTGCGCTTCATTTTGGGCCTTCATTCCTCGATCAGATATATGCCTTACAGCACTCTTCTATCTCCTTTTCTAACTTCAGATTGTTAATGCCTTCTGCTCACATGGAGGGAATTACCTGAGGTGTTCCGCCTAGTCCTCTATTAATTGTTAGACTCTGTTGGTTAGCTGAGTTGTTTATGGGGGAGTTAGTTGCGGTATGCCGCCTATGCCCCTTATAGTATTTAATCTCTAGCTACTACTTTAGCGATTTGTTTCCTAATTAGTCAAAATATTACATGATTAAGATACTCACAGGTTTTTATCCGTAGCTGAGTTATTAATACTCCTTCTTGAATTTCCAGGTCTCTATCTTATAATCTGTCGCTACTTCTTCGCCTTGTGTATCTGTCTCCTGTGATTTTTCAGTTATGCCACCCAATGCACACTTACACAATTTGACAATTTGACACGATTTGATCTTTCCAAAGATCTTTTGTTTAGCTTCCTGTCAATGTGTGCCCCGTCTGCCAGATGTGAGTAATTGGTCTATGATGCATGCTTGTGTACCTCCTGTTTATTGTTTCAAACTGTTTAATTGCCTGTTTGGCTAAATCCTTTTGGAAATTGACACGTATCACGCTGTCGGCTCTAGCGTTCCTCAATATGTAGTCATTTGTAAGGGTCACGTCACATTCAAGACTGTTCTGTTGGCAATTTAGCTCCTCAGCTGAGTAGAAGCTGTGCCTAAGCTTCTGTTTACTCTGAAGCTATTCTCTGCGAGGATGGTATTATTGTGGTAATGATTAGTTTATATCCTCTGTCTTGCGTGTACGCAAAGATTTCATTTATTGTATGCTTTGTCTTGTTAACTTGATTTTCATGTGGTTCGTATCTAAATTGTTTCTCTCAGTTGTGTCTTCTTCTGCTTGTAAAACTGCAAATTGATCCTATAACTACCGTTACAATATTGACTGTGGGGAAATCATATTTAACCTGCCTGGTTACGGTTTTTAAATAGATCCTCAAATTTCACCACACCGATGCTGCATTCCGTTAGGCTAATTCGTGCATCAATCAGACGATTTAGTGCACTCATTATAATGAAATTTGTTATCGCTCTTCCATGTGAGATTGACAATATCAGAATATGAGTACACATAACACTCCCTTTATTCTGATTTGGCGGTAATACCCATCTTGTGTGAATGTTTCCGACGATTAGTGCATGTTGCTTTTTTCAGAAAGTTATGGACTACAGAGTTAGCTGTGATATGCCACCTACAGGACCGTATTTAGATATGTGGGAGCCCTGGGGCAAAGAATGAGGGGGGGGGGGTCTGGGTGTCCTCCCCCAGAAATTTTTTTTACATCTATGTGCTCTGAGACGGCCAGAGAGTCTACTTTTAGGGTGAATTATGGCGCTTTCTTTCGTTGTAAAATTATTTTATCTTGCAAATTTTCGTAATTAACATTGTTGCCGAACACCAAACAATAATTGGGGGTCCCACAAATATTAGAATAGAATTATAATGTATGATTAAGAGTTCTGAACTCATAAAGTTTGCTTTAAATGTCCTATAACTTCAAAAAAAATGTATTTTTTTTCTCCATTTTTAAATTGTGGGGGCCTTGCTTGTGGGGGCCCCAGGGCTTTTGCCCCGCTTGTCCCCCCTTAAATACGGCCATGACCACCTACGCTGTATGTCGCTAACCAGCTGTTAGCTGAGGTATGCCGCCTACAAGTTGCCTAATGCACTTTCTTCAAATGTGACTAATGAGCACGATTACAGGTTTCATGTTTGGATGAGCATTTCATGCTACAACAATACCATGGATGAATGTGCTTCAGAGGACCAATAGCTTTTGAAGCTATTTCACTGTACAATGACCATTCCCTTTAAGTAACTCATTATAACTAGTTGTGTGAAATTTACATTGTTCTCACTACGGCTACAACAATAACAATCACGAAAACAGGTAACAGTTTATGTCACGAAGATAATTTATCATTTTCAAACACCAATCCTCGTAATCTTCTATAGAATATGTATTTGAAGGGTTCCTAGTATATTTCCTTGCCATGTCGCACTTTGGACTTGATTGATTAGAGGTTGATGTCATCTTTGGTTTCTTCTAAAAATTACGCATAACCGGAAATCAATATACAATGATGATGATGATGATGATGATGACTGTTGTTGGTTAATTAAGTCTTCTCGAAACCATTAGATTTCGAATCTCTCTTCTCTACACTAGTGTCTCTTCATACTACCACAAACTGCGTTTTATGTTGAGCTTGAACCTATGACCTACTGGATGGTTTAGAAAAGTAGTCCTTAGCTATATTATATAGATTCCTGAGGAGCTTGAATGTTTGAATTAAATCTCCTCGAAATCGTCTATATTTCAATGGCATTAGATTAAAGGCTTCAAGTCTCCGTGTACTCTATGATTTGTGGGACATGTTTTGTTTCTCGGTGTTGAACTCTTTCTAATAGCTGTGATTGCCGTAGATGTGTCAATGTTGGTAGAAATTCTCTTGATTCTTGATTAGTCCTATTGTGCCGTTCGGCTTCGTGGGTCCTTTCAATTTATGTTCGATTACATTAGGTGTTATTATTATGTCTTTTAGTACAATGCCATTACCTCTTCGTGTGATCGGGTGACAGGAAGAACTAGCCAACCCAGAACCGGTAATCAGCCCTCTAGGATGCGCTGTAGTCGACTTGGGGATGCCTGTACCTAAAGCATGAAAAATGGTGAAAAAGACATGATCCGCCCCCGCCCCCCCCTATGCGCATGCGCTGGGCCACTGGGAGTACCTCCGTAATAGACAGTTTTCCTTCATAGGGTAGGGTTTGACTGAGTAGACACTTTTAGTCTGTAAATATGATCTTTGTAGCTTTTTCTCACATAATGGCCATGATCACAAAAGTTTCTGAGAATGTTTAGTACCTTTAGAAGGCCTGAAATTTCCGCTTCCTCATGATCATAATAACGGGTCAAGACAGAGAAAGAGCGATGTTCCAACAGATAAATTGCTGAAAATCGCCTAGGAGAAAACGACTTGAATACAGCCTCGCCATTTAGAGAATACAAGTTGAGCTCCCGGAGTCTGTCTTCGTAGTTGAAGCTCTTTAATGTTGCAGGTGATCTGGTAGCTCTTCTTTGGATGTTTTCTATTGGTTTTGATTGTCTTACAAGATGTGGTGACCAGACCGAGTTGCAATACTCCAGGATTGGTCTGACTAATGTTTTGTACAGTAACAGGAAAGTAGCTGTGTCCATATGACTAAATGTTCTCTTTATGATGCCCAGTATGCTGCTGGCTTTGTTTACAATGATGTTGATATGTTTATCGAAGTTTAATTTCTCATCAATATAAACCCCAAGATACTTCTCGCATATTGTCCTTGATATAGGCGGGTGGCTGTCAGTGTCTGTCATGACATATTGCAGTTCAGCGTTGTTTTCCCCGAGATGGAGTATATGAATCTTGGTTGAATTGAACCTGAGTTGCCAATCTAATGACCATTTGCAAGTTGAGTCAATGTTCTTCTGTATGTCAGTTGTTTCTGGGTTCCCAATTATTTTAGTATCATCGGCAAATATTTTACAGATACATTCAATACAGTCAGGTAAATCATTAATGAATAGTACAAATAATGCGGGACCTAAAACGCTGCCTTGTGGCATTCCACTAGTTACATCTTTGTATTCAGTCATTGCCGTATTAACCTGCACTCTCTGCTTTCGGTTACTTAGGAAGCTCCGGATCCAGTTGTTCATTGTCTTGCTGATACCGTAAGAGTGTGGTTTAGTGAGAAGTCTTTCATGTGGAACCATGTCAAATGCCTTTTTAAATTCGAGGTATATCACATCTGCTGGTTCGTTGGCATCCAATAATTGGGTTACTACTTCAAGGTATTCCAACAGCTGGGTCTTACATGATCTTTTAATTCTGATTCCGTCTTGACACTTAGACAATAGATCACTCATTTCTAAGTGATCCATAATAGCGCCACGCACACACGATTCTAATACCTTGCATAAAATGCAGGACAAGCTAACAGGCCTGTAGTTACCATGATCCTGCTTTGTTCCTTTCTTAAAAGTACAAGTTACATTGCCTGTTTTCCATGAATCCAGAATCGCACCTTCTAAAGATTTGCTAAAATGCATACTCACTGGTATGCTGAGTTCTTTGGCTGCCTCCTTCAAAATCCTAGGTGGAATATCATCTGGTCCTGTACTTTTATTTGGGTTTAGTTGTTTGAGCTTATTCTCGACTACAAGTGGCGTAATTAGTATGTCAGCTAGGAAGGTTCCATCGTTTCTATCATGGAGTTCCAGGATTTTGTCAAGATTTTCTTTCATAAAGACGCTGGCAAAAAAGTTATTTAGTAATTGTGCTTTTTCTGTATTAGTCGTGGCACTAATCCCACTATCTGGACATATTAAGTTTCCAATGCTCTCTTTCAGATGTCACCTGCTCTTAGCGTAATTCCAGAAGGCCTTAGGGTTTGTGCTACATTCCGTGGCTATCTTTCTCTCAAATTCTGCTTTTGTATACCTAATCTTTGATGTAGCCAGATTTCTTGCTTGTTGGTACTTTCTGTAGTCGCTGCACTTTTTTGACTTTTTAAATTTCTTGTAGGCCTTGTGCTTTTCTTTTATCAAATCATGAACACCTTGGTTTGTCCAGATTTGTCTTTTTTTCTTAGGCTCCCTACCCGGCCTCGATTTAGGGATATTGTGCAGTATAACTTCTGACAGTGTCTAGTAGGGAAATTTACCTGTTTCCACTGTGCTAAGGACATTCATTTCACCCCAGTCTGTATCGTTGAGGATGTATGCTCAATTTTTCCAATTTAGTGATTCTGTTGTGGTACAGTCAAGCCAGAGGTGCTTTTTCTTACCTTGTTTTTTATGATGGAATATACTGCTCTTTCATTGTGATCAATGTTTTGTGTAGGAGGTTACAAGCTTCTGATGCATTAAGTTCGGGCAGTTGGTTCTAGTCAGTCATTCCTAACTCTTCTCATTTCTGTATACCGACCGTTCTTTGCTCAACAGTAGCTTTGGCGTAGCTATTTGTTTGCTTGTGCTTAAGATATAAGGATGTAGTGATATTTGTAGAACATCGTGATCACTTTTTCCTAGTGGAGGTAGGTTGGTTATCTCGTGGACGATGTTTTAGTTGTTTTTTAAAACTAGATCCAAAAGATTTGAAGTCTGATTTATTCTATGTCGTGTCACATAGCTAACTAGTTGCTGTAGAAACATATCACTGCTACTGTTAAGAAATACATCTTCTTCATTTGATGAAAATTCAGTGCTTCAGTTAATTGATGGGAAGTTGAAATCCCCCTGCTATAAAGAATGTCGTCTGCATTTGCTATATCAACCTTGTTTAGTAGATTTAAGAGTTTATTATTGTTTGGGCCATTTGATGTGGGGCTTCTGTAGATGCAACCAACAAGTATTTTTTTTTCATTTTGTGTCATCCATGTAGGCCATACTGAATCATTAAAGCCATCATCATTCAGGGTGTCACAGTTCTGAGGATGTAATGATGCATGGGTATATATGATGACTCCTCTTGACAGTTTACTATTCAGTGAGAGATACTACTCATCAATCTGTAATTCACTAATGTTTATGGCTCTGTTTTTGGTAATAATTCTGTGATTAGTATGATAGCAAGATGAATCTTGTGTAGTAGTGTTTCAAGCTCAGCTTTTTTATTAATTAAACTGCATTTGTGTATATAACATGTAATGGTTACTGTTTTAGAATTCATATTGTTGTTTATTTGAAAATGTTTTGGTATTTGCCGTGTGCTGATGTCTGTTCACTCACCAGTTAGTGTTTTTAATTGTTTTATGCCATGCTTTATGAACTTGACTCATTTAGGAAGGTGGTTCGGTATTCTTGTTTGCATTGCTGTTTATAGTGGCTAGGTATGATTCGTCATTTGGTGTGGCGAAGGGTTTACTACATAATAAACTAAAAGGGTTTGATAGCTATATTGTCATTGGTCGAGTTTTGAAGTAGTTAGGTTCTTGTCTCATCTGCTCCGTTGTGCCATCTACGCATAGGAAAAATCCACTGAACTTTTGAGTGCAGATAATTTTTAATGTTGTCAGACAACAAATATTTTCCATAATGATTTGGATGTACATTGTCTCGAAACAGTTCCTGGTATGGTTCACCCTCTGGGCTGCTAAATAGTTGTGTGTTATCTATGAAAATAGCTTGCAGCCAGTTGGTGAGAGATCAGAGCATACCATTAAATACCCCTGTCAAATTGCTGTAATATCTACTGGTGGGGCATGGTAGAAGTGATGAAGTAAAGATTTCTGTGTTTGGTGACATTGATTTGATCAGCTCTATTAGTTCTCCATAGTCACTAATCATGTCCTCTAATTTATGTTTCCCAATATCATTGGTGCCAACATGTAAGACTATCGCATCACAATGGTACACTACTAGCAGCATCTCTAATTTGCTATGGATGTCACTTATTCTGGCTCCACTGAAGGAGCGGACCATAATACTCATTGTGTCTGTTGACATGTAGCGCCCACTAAGTTTCCTAAGAGTCGAATTGCCAATTAGTAGGGTCTTTATTGGTTGGCATGCCACGTGTTGATTATTACTATTTTGGTTCTCTTTTGGACATGTGTTATTCCTGCTTGATGAATTTGTGTTTGTAGTTTTGTCAGTTGATTTTGATTTGTAATTTGTCCGGGCTCTTTCCTGCTTTGGCTTTAGCTCCTGCATTTGCGACTGCAGTACCTAATTACTCTCTTTAATTGTTTTGATATCTTGAAGGATTTGAGACAGTATCATAGTATTTTAACTTGATGTCTCAAGGTCTCTTTCCTTATGAACATGATGATTTTGCTGTCGCTGACGTTGCCATTATTCGTACTGTTTTGTTCTGGCTGGTGTGCCACTCATGTCACTGCTGCTGTCATCTAGAGTTGCATCAAGTGTTACCACAATGGATAAAGTAGTATGAATACTGGCATTAGGCGTGTCATTGCTCAGATCATCATCATTTGTTTCAGTCCTGGGACTAATAAGAAATCTAATTGTCTCCAGTTTTACATTCCTTCTGATAGTCATCAATTTCCAGTGTTGTAGGTCTGGTTTCTGTTTCACATTCCTCCAGATATTCTTCAATACACCTTTCCCATATTAACGTCATTTCACTGGGATTTCCCTAGACCAATGCTCAGAGCAAAACTGATGGCTGGTAATAGCCGCCAACAAACTGCTGACCCACATTGAGTTACTTTTGCACTAAAATACACCGCAATCTAAACCATTCATATAATAAACTAAAATCATTACATTATTTAAATCATATATCATTGTAAAGCGCATTCAAATGCGACAACATTAATGCAATTATTTTTTTAATATTTTCGTAATGTTTTCACTGAGCTATTTGTGTATATAAAATACACCATTTCGACTTAGATTCATCAAACCAAGTGGACAATAGGGGATATTTTAAAATTACAAGCAACTGTATAACATTTTAGAAAACTATAAAAACTAATACAGAAATGAATAGAAAATTGGCTTAGCTTTCCAATGATGTATGACTTCAATAATATTATGAACATAGTTTTTCATATGCACTGCTTAAAACGCACTGTATCTGATTCCCATAGTAAATACGTAGTGTTGTTTGCACGTCGGCTATCAGGTTTACCAGCCGGAAGTGGTATGTGCGATGCATTCTGGGAAGGTATTTTCCCAAAATGTGCTAATGTTGGAAAGGTTTATTCCGGTGTTGAAGGTCTGGTTTCTGTTTCTGTTTCATATTCCTCCCGATATTCTTTGATTTACTAGTAGCTACTGATAGTAATTATTCTGTAATTTTTTATGTTGAGGGCTGGTTTCTGCACTAATACGTGGACGACATTCTTCTCTGATCTTATCATCCATGATCGTTGCCATGGTCACGCCTGTTGTGGTGCACAGGGATGCTGTCTTATGTTGTATAAACATGTACCATATTAAAAACCCTGTATCTACAATAAAAATCCTAGTTGGAATCTAAATACCTCCCATGCCATGTAATAGAAGCACCAACAATAGCATCATTTAAGGGGAGACTTGATAAACTGTGGGCTACCCAACCAGTATATTGCCACTAGTATGCTGCAGACATAAACACTGATTACTATCATGCTGACATATAAGGAAATGTAATTATTTTTAAAATCTGTCATAACAGGCTAGTAGCCTACTTACAGAAATAGAATGTGATTTGATTTGACTTGATAAATACAAAATAATATGAAGATCCTTCATATGTAGAATACGCTACATGTAGAACAATCATAACAAAATGGTACAAAGAATAGATGTTGTACGGTCCTGTGCTCTGTGCTTACACCTGTTTAGGCACTATTATGATGATATACTTGGAAGGTATAATCAGAGAACACATCCCCTGTTTAAGACTATATGCTCGGCCTCAACGTGGCGCAGGGGTGTAACCCACTGGGTATCAATCCAGACATTTGGAGGGGCTAACCAGAGCATTATGCACAACGCTAATGAAATGACACTTGGAGATCGAATCAAACGAAATGGTGCTCGCCCTGTGAGGATCCGCCAGGCAGGTTCAGCGCCAGGCTCCACGCCTCAAAGGAGCCCACCCTCAGCTACTGGAGGTCCCATCAACTCGTCTTGTGGAGCCAGGGGACGAGGATGGAGAGCTACTGGCCAACCGAAAGAGAAGACCAACCCCAAAGAGAACCCTAGTATCAACATCATGCACTGAAACACAGAAGGGGTTACAAACAAGAAATCAGAGCTAGAACAGTTCCTGTACGAAAACAACATTGATATCTGCTGTATCCAAGAGACACACCTACAAGAAGGTAAACCATTTAAGATCAGAGGCTACCAGATTTTCCTCTATAATCAAATAGGAAGAAAGAAAGGCGGGGTGATCACCTTGGTCCGAAACAGCATGAACGCCAGCCAGATCAAACCCTTTATGGAAGAGGCAGAATATATCAAGATCAAGGTAACAACCAGCAACTCTGTGATTGAGATTGTCAATTATTACTGCCCTAATGACAAGAATCTCTCACTTGACACAATCCAGGTCCCGGACTGCCACTTCTTCATTGCGGGAGACTTTAATAGCCAGTCTCAGAGCTGTGGATACAGAACAGTTGATAAACGAGGAGAGGACATTGAAGCATGGCAAGATGAAAAGCACCTTTTACTTGTCAACGATCCCACAGATCAGCCTACCTTCTACTCGTGCCGGTGGCACTCGACAACAACGCTGGACTTGGCATTTTGTACAGAAGACATTCACAAAAACCTCAGTAAAGTGGTCAGATCGCAGTTAGGAGGGAGCGACCACCGCCCAGTCCTCATCTCTTTCTGGAAATATTTCGACAAGTACACCTCAATATCCAAGGTGGAACTACAAAAAGGCAAATTGGAATCTGTTCGGCATTCGTTCCAGTGAGCTTACCCTAAATATAGCAGTAGAAGGGAGAAACATCAACAATGTGGTCAAGGAATTTAATTCAAGTATCCTCAAGGCTGCCAACGAAGCGATTCCTCGAGGGTTCAGGAAAAACTACCGCCCCTACTGGACAACAGAACTGCAAGCAGCACATGATAAACTAGACAAGGCCAGAGAAGATGCAAAGGGTAATCCCTGTCATGAAAACCACTTCACGCTACAACAAACTAAAGCCAGGTATCTAAAGACCAAGCTGGAGACCAAAAGAAGAAGCTGGAGGGAAAAGACGGCAGGGTTTAATTTATAGAGAGACACAGCAAAGCTATGGAGACTGACTAAAGCACTGAATGATGAGGGTGTCGGGGGAGAGAAGATTACTCTTGAAGAAGATGAACAAACACTGTCAGGAAAGATGGCTGCAGATGCCTTTGTGAAGGCATATGCAAAAGAAAGCAACATTTCTATACCACGAATGCATCAAAAAGAGGTTAGAAAAGAGCAAAAGGAAAGAACAGACACAAACACTCACGATGCAATGAAAGTTTACATTAGTTTAGCAGAACTGACGAAGTCTATCCGCCAATTGACGAAGAAGAAATCTCCAGGGCCAGATGGCATTACGAATGAAATGATCCAACACCTTGGTAATGCATCTCTCCGCAAGTTGCTAGACATCTTTAATCTCAGTTGGACGAATGGAGAGGTTCCTCAGTGCTGGAAGGAAGCAAGAATGACTCCTCTTCTGAAAAAAGGGAAGAACAAGACGAAAGTGCTGAGCTACCATCCTACCAGTCTTACAAGCTGCATATGCAAGACCATGGAATGCATCATCAACCAGCGGTTGCAGTGGTACCTAGAACATTATAGTTTCAGAGCAGGCCAGCTTCAGAAGATACAGGAGCACAGAAGATCAAACAATACATCTTGCACAGGTCATAGAGGACACTTTTCAAGCCAAGAAGGTGATGCTAGCTGCCTTTATCGATCTGCAGAAGGCATTTGACAAGGTGTGGAAGGATGGCCTCCTCGTGAAGCTCCGGCGCACAGGCATCAGTGGCAACATGTTCCGATGGACCAAGTCATACCTACACAATCGCAGAGCTAGGGTGCTGGTGGATGGACAATCTGGACAGAATGTATTGCTGAGACAAGGGGTGCCACAAGGTGGAGTATTATCACCAACTCTGTTCATACTCTTCATTAATGACATTGTAGCAGAGCTGCCCAATGGGATCCAAGCAGCCCTCTATGCAGATGACCTCGTACTCTGGTGCACCGAGGAGTACACAACGACTGCCACGTACAGAATGCAGCTCACCTTGGACAGAATTACAGCGTGGGCCAATCGCTGGTGTATTACCATCAACAAAGAAAAATCATCAGCCATGCTATTCTCACTGTCCACCAAAACCAAGGTTGGCAATCTGACACTGGGTGGTACTCCACTCGAGTACGAGGACCAGCAGACATACCTGGGAGTCACCTACGACAGAAGATTAACATGGAAGGAGCACATACAGAATGCAGAGGCAAAGGCCAGAAGAAAGCTAAACATCATGAGGAATCTGGCAGGAACAAAGTGGGGTGCCAATGAAAGGATCCTCAAGACCATCTACCTATGTGCCGTACGACCACACCTTGAGTATAGATCCAGCTCATGGATGACAGCAGCTAAATCTCATCAACAGAACCTTGACAGAGTACAAAACCAGGCACTGCGCATCATCACTGGTGGAATGAGATCAACACCAATAGAAAAAATGGAGCAGACAACGGGCATCCCCCCACTTAGCAAAGGAAGGGAATGCAAAGCACTGATCCAAGCTGCAAAGTTCAAATCGTTCAGCAACCACCCGATGAAGATCAGGCAAGCACAGTTGTCATCAGGAAGACTTAAAAGATCAGGTTTTGTGAAAGAGACAAAAGCACTTCAAAGGAAATACCAAGAAATGTTGCCAGCACAAATAGAAGACCCAAACCACACCCATGATCCTCCACCATGGGAAAACAAACTAGAGAGCATAGCTATTCGCATCACAGTACCTCATCTCACAACCAAAGATGAACACAGTGATTTGAGCAAGAAGGCCCTGACCCTAGCCATGCTGGAAGAAATGTACCCTCAGGAGACATGGATAAGGATCTACACAGATGGATCAGCCAAAGATGCAATTAGGAGCGGAGGTGCCGGACTGCAGATACAGTATCCAAACGGACAACATGAGTCAGCTGCAATACCGACAGGCAAACACTGCACAAACTACAGAGCTGAAGTCGCAGCACTGGTTCATGCAGCTAATACCATCAGCAGAACAGCAGACCCTATTGCACAGATTGTCTTTTTATCTGATGCCCGCTCCATCCTTGAGGCTATCACCAAAGGTAAGCTGCCACAACTTGAAGAAGCACTACAAACCATCAAATGCTTTCGGATAGCATTGCAGTGGATCCCCTCACACTGTGGGGTCCGAGGAAATGAGGAAGCAGACAAGATGGCAAAGGTGGGTGCAGACGAGAATCAGACAGAAAATATGGTTACACATACAGAGATGAAGCCTATCATCAAGTCACTCTATAGAACACCTCAATCAGAAGATGCCTACCATCATCTCTCGAGGCCAGAGCCAGTGACCATTTTTCGTCTCAGAACTGGACACAACAGACTAAACCAACACATGTACAGGCGGTTCCACCTTACAACATCGCCCGCTTGTCCTTGTGGAGAAGCAGAACGGACCACAGTGCATATAATTCAATGTTGCAGTACGTATCAGCTGCTGAGAGAAGAGATCTGGCCTTTGTCAACCTCTTTTCTTGAAAAGGTGTATGGGCCTGTGGAAGAACTGCTGAAAACCACAGATTTCATCTTGAGAACGGCTCTCCAAGTGTGATACCAGCAATCGAAAAGAAGAAGAAGAAGAATCAGAGACCACATCATGAATTACCTATTAGAAAACAAAGCCTTTAGTCAAAAACAATTTGGGTTTATCTGTGGACGATCAACAACATTACAGCTCCTGCATGTCCTGGATAAATGGACAAAGGCAATTGACGAGGGACATACTGTTGATGCCATCTACTTAGACTTCAAGAAAGCCTTTGATACCATTCCATATAGGAGACTCATGGACAAAATACTGGCATATAGAATAGACGGTCCAATTCATGGTCAGATCAAATCATTTCTTAGCAACCGAAAACAGCAAGTGACCATCGGTGGTGAAGAATCTAGTTTAATGGATGTAACAAGTGGGATTTCCCAAGGCAGCGTCCTAGGCCCTCTACCTTTTGTCATCTACATAAATGATTTGCCAAGTCGTTCAATGTCAGATATATATTTATTCGCAGACGACACAAAGATTTTTAGAGCGATTATTGTAGAAGAGGACCATGCCCTTTTACAAGCAGACTTAGATGAGCTGGCTGAATGGTCAAATACTTGGCTTCTGCGCTTTCACCCAGATAAATGTCTTAACATGAGCTTTGGGTGGATGAAAGCAGTGGGACACAATTATCACATTATTGCTGATACAAATACACATTTATACCACTGTATAAGGCAATGGTTAGAAGCCACCTGGACTATACAGCATCGGTGTGGAGCCCATTCAGAAAAAAACCAGGTAACACTAATAGAAAATGTCCAGAGAAGGGCTACGTAGCAGATACCAGGCTTAAGGGAATTACGTTATGAAGAAAGACTTAGGAGACTTAGGCTCCCAACACTGGCTTTTGGAAGAGATCGTGGGGGCATGATTGAAGTTTATAAGATGCTGCATGGTATCTATGACATGGAAACAGGAGGTATTTTCACCCTAAGAAATGATGTTCTGCAACGAGATGAGGCTAGAGGGCATAATAGGAAAATTTTCTAACCAAGGGCGAAGTTAGAATTGAGGAGAAATTGTTTTGCAGTTCGGGCTGTAAAAGTCTAGAACAAACTACCAGAACATGTTGTAGAAGCGCTCTCAGTTAATACATTTAGGGCTCGCCTCGACAGACATTGGAAAGACCAACCATTAATATATAACTACACTGCACCATTGGAATCCGGAAGCGACAGAGCACCGTATCATGATGATGAAGATCTGACCATAGAGGCTTAGGCCTGTGGTCAGAAGGAACCTAAGTAAACCTAAGTATACTTGTAGCTACTGAGTCGTGGCACAGAATAAATTGTCTGCCCACAGTAGGCTAGATAATCTCCGAGAGGCCTACAGTATGGAAACTAACCACTGCAACGTTATTGTATGGCAACTCTCTAAGGAGCACAACACCATGGCTATCGACTAGTAAGCCTAACCAGCATCCTATGCACGGTATTGGAGGGCATAGTTAGGGGCCACATTATGAAGTACATGACTGAAAATAAGTTCTTCAGTAAGAAGCAGTTCGGATTTATCAGTGGCAGGTCGATGACATTACAGCTCCTCCACGTCCTTGACAAATGGACAAAAGTGATTGATCTAGGCCAGTCAGTTGACGTCATCTACCTAGATTTCAAGAAAGCCTTCGATACAGTCCCATGCAGACGGCTTATGGACAAGATGAAGGCTTTCAAGATAGCAGCTCCAATTCATGGATGGGTTAGGTCTTTCCTGAGTGACCGTGTGCAGAATGTAGCCATAAATGGTGAGGAGTCGAGCTGGATGGATGTTACTAGTAGAATACAACAAGGGCGTGTACTAGGTCAATTACTTTTTGTCATTTATATAAATCACTTGGCTGGACATGTAATGTCAGACGCATATTTATTTGTAGATGACACTAGGATCTTCCAGACTATTCTAAAGCCAAATGACAAAGCCACACTGCAGACAGACCTAAATGAGCTAGCAGAGTGGTCAAACACTAGGCTTCTCCGCTTCCACCCAGACAAATGTGTCCAAATGAGCTTCGGGTGACCAAATGTAGAAGCAAGTAACTACCATATTATAGTCGACGGGGAAAAATCAAGAAATTTTTAAATCGAAAGAAGAAAAGGACATAGGACTGATTATAGATGAATCACTAAACTTCGAGAGACACGTTACAACGAAGGTGAATAAAGGAAAACAGTATGGTTGGAATTTTTCGTAAAGCCTATATCAATCTAAACGAGAAAAACTTTGTACCATTATACAAGGCAATGGTAAGAATCCATTTAGACTATGCCGCAGCTGTATGGCGCCCATAAAAAAAAAATCAGTCATTGCCCTCATAGAAAACGTACAGAGAAGAGAAACCAAACTGATACCTGGTCTACGGGAACTCAGCCATGAGGAAAGCTTATTCCAGATTTTTGGGACTCGAACTGGAAAACAGTTTCTACGAACTTTTAGTTTTGCCCTCGTCTGAAAGATTTTCTTGTCATGTTCCCTGACATCCTCTCTCTGCACTACCTCTTCTCTAAGTGTTAATATAGATCCTACATCTTCGTCATATACACCATGCAGCAGTTTGTATACCTCGATCATATCACTGCATACTCTGCGGAATACCAAGGTTGGCAGTTTCAGTCTTTTTAGTCTTTCCTCATGGCTGAGTTTCTGCAGACCGGGTATCAGTTTGGTTGCTCTTCTCTGTACGTTTTCTATGAGTTTTAAATTTGTTGTTTAAGCTCTGTCTGTGAATGCATTCAACCCCTGTCTAGATAAATACTGGAGAGACCAACCATTAGCATATGACTATACAGCGCCTATTGAAACCGGAACAGAAAGAGCACAATATGATGATGATGAAGAAGAAGATCTGACCATTGAGGCATACGCCTGCGGTCAGAAACAACCTAAGTAAACCTAAGTATGGCGTGTTCCTTCAAGAGGCGGAATCTGCATTTACAACAAGAAGTATGGCGAGCGAAAAGAAGATGGAAGTCAACGATTCAAGTGTTGGCGATTCAAAGTCAAGAAAAAATGAATGGTTGAAACTAAATGTCGGAGGAACCATATTTATGACAACTAGAACAACATTGTGTAGAGACCCAAAATCATTTCTTTACAGATTATGCCAAGACGATCCCGATTTAAACTCTGCTACAGTACGTTCGTGAAAGGGGTGTGTTAATATTACCAGTTTTCGAAATGCACCAAAATTCAATGTTCAAAGTTGCTTTATTTCATGTTTTTCTATACATATAAATAGACTAAACAGGCAGTCCATCAAATGCATGGCCTATGGAGGGTAGCAGGTCGTTTCGCTCCTGCATCGATTCGTACCGGGTCTTTGCACCGGGTCGATTCGCCCCATAGTGGGTCATTTCGCACCTACAGATTTTTGGCTAACAGGGGTGTGGTGGGGGAGGCTATTGTTAATGTGCAATAGTTTGATGATTTGCGTGCATTGGTTAATTGAATTGGTGTAGGCCTATTGTATAATTTGTATAAAAAAATTGTTCATATTGCGTGTGATTATTACTTGGCACCCTTTAATATTGCACTGATGCCGGTGGTGGTGAACTCAACTGAATCATTTTATGATATGCTGAGGTTTAATAATACTAATATGACGTCAGTGTGTGTGTGTCGAATTGCATGGAGGAATCCAGATTTAGCTATGTCCAGCCCATCCGTAGCTAAGCACTACCCACACTTAGGTGCCTATGGTAGCAAAAGTGTCCAGTCAAATTAGTTTAAAAAATATTCAACAGCATGTTATTAAATAGTAAAGACATACAATTCATACAACAATTACGCATAGTCCGTCAGCAATTAGGCGTGCTTGCTTACGTGCATATTTGAGTGAGTGAGAGTGCACTCGTGTGCATGTGCATTCGTGTGCATGCGCATCCGTGTGTGTGTCCATCCGTTGGCCCTACATGCATAAATAAATAAATAATAAAATGCGTGTTGTGTGAAAGACATCTACTGTTTGCATTAAACCTTTAACAGTCAATCTGGACAAATTCTGCTTCTACAATGGTCTTGAGAAATATCATGCTTGCAGACTGATAGACTTTTTTTGAAAATTTAATACTGGAATTACTTATTCGATAAGTTTGTAATGTTCCAAAGTAGTCTATCGGTTTGCAAACGGACATTTCCTATGAGACAGAATTTTATATGATTATAGACCATGCAATTCTACTCCAGCTGCTACTAAAGCTTAGTAACTTCCTTTGATGTTTGAGCTATTACCCTCCTCGTTAATCACTGATTATTGAGTAAATATTATGCAGAATTACAAAACAATGGATTAATCAGTGTGGCTTGAATCAAACAGTTTATCCAATTTCCCCCACATGCTGTACGCACAGGGGAATGTGCTAAATCTTCCGTTGAGTCACCACCAACAACAACAACAACAACAAATGTATGAATGAATAATGTGGGAGAAAGAATGAAGGAATGAAGCAGATTAGACACGCTTGTCGTAAAATGATTCATTTGATTACCATGCACCACCCAAACGGCCACCAACACCCAAACCACCACCAACAACAACAGCAACAAATGTAGGAATGAATAATGGGGGAGAAAGAACGAATAAATGGACCAGATTAGACATTTGTAATGGCGTCTTTCCATGACGTAGTGTCACAAATAATCTGATTAGTTCTGATCGGAAATGCCCATCAGGGAATCAAAATTTATCAATGAAATATTACTACCAGTAGTAGAATCATAGTCTGTTACCGATTGGGAATTACAAACGCTGTTTAAAACACAAAAATGGATCGCATCACAGAATACACTAAATTAAAAAGTTTATGAATACTAGTACAATTATTCTTCCCTATAAACAAACCGAAACCTTACTATCAGTTTCGATCACGAGTAATAGGTGCCAGTTGGGGTAAGTTTAGATCGTCTCTCTCATGCTGGAGTAGTGCCAAAATATCAATAGTTTTACCTGGGTAGGTACTTTGATCGAGTAGCTACCAACGTGGCGGCCTAAATTCACCCTTAAGGAAACGCGCATTATGATCACGTGAGCTAGACAGTCATTTACTTACGATGCAAATTGGAGATTTTATTTAAATTTTATGCAAACAGGAAATGGTTTAGCGATATATAGCGTCTATGTTAGCGATTTTGAGGCAAAATATATTGGAGGATAGGTCTCTTTTCGTATCTCATAGTAGAGATGAGCTAAAAATGGGTTTTTTAAATTGCTAACAAAGCGATTTTCACAAGCTAACAGTGTCACAGAAATATCACACATTGGAGGAAAAAAATTATTTTGTTCCCCGCCGGGTCATACAGGCCAAAAGGTTCACCCGGGCGGTTTACCGGAAACGAAAACTATTTTTATTTTGGTCTAGGGCACAAAACCTGTTAGATAGTTTGAAATTAATTTGACTAGATTAAGCAGTTGCTGCGTTACTTAAGTTAGTTACAAAAGCTCAGCTTGATATTTTCTACATCATACTGTATATAATTCATTGTGTCTGGCCTGTAGAGCTACAAAACACTGACCAATTTTACTTCTTTTCCACTTTTGTTGTACCATACATTATATCTCCCAGAGGTCTGGTTACAAGGAAGATAAATAAAAAACATCTCTGAATAGATGTAGTTTGAAAGCAACTTACTTAGAACTGTTTCAGTCAATAGACCTTTCTGCTTCTTCTTTTCGATCGCTGGTATCACACTTGGAGAGCCGTTCTCAAGATGAAATCTGTGGTTTTCTGCAGTTCTTCCACAGGCCCATACAGCTATTCAAGAAAAGAGGTTGACAAAGGCCAGATCTCTTCTCTCAGCAGCTGATACGTACTGCAACATTGAAGTCTGTAGTCTGTTCTGCTTCTCCACAAGGACAAGCGGGCGATGTCGTAAGGTGGAACCACCTGTACATGTGTTGGTTTAGTCTGTTATGTCCAGTTCTGAGATGAAAAAAGGTCACTTGCTCTGGCCTCAAGGGATGATGGTAGGCATCGTCTGATTGAGGTGTTCTATAGAGTGACTTGATGATAGTCTTCAGCTCTGTATGTGTAACCATGTTTTCTGTCTGATTCTCTTCTGCACCCACCTTTGCCATCTTGTCTGCTTCCTCATTTCCTTGGACTCCACAGTGAGGGGATCCACTGCAATGCTATCCGAAAGCATTTGATGGTTTGTAGTGCTTCTTCAAGTTGTGGCAGCTTACCTTTGGTGATAGCCTCAAGGACGGAGCGGGCATCACATAAAAAGACAATCTGTGCAATAGGGTCTGCTGTTCTGCTGATGGTATTAGCTGCATGGACCAGTGCTTCGACTTCAGCTCTGTAATTTGTGCAGTGTTTGCCTGTCGGTATTGCAGCTGACTCGTGTTGTCCGTTTGGATACTGTATGTGCAGTCCGGCACCTCCGCTCCTAATTGCATCTTTGGCTGATCCATCTGTGTAGATCCTTATCAATGTCTCCTGAGGGTACATTTCTTCCAGCATGGCTAGGGTCAGGGCCTTCTTGCTCACATCACTGTGTTCATCTTTGGTTGTGAGATGAGGTACTGTGATGCGAATAGCTATGCTCTCTAGTTTGTTTCAGACCTTTCTGCTTATTCAACCCATCCTATAACATCATAATCAACTAAGCGACATGTAGAATGACGTCGCTAAGTATGTCACGAACGCATATTTGAAGACGGCCTATGCGTTGTTGTACAAATTGTATGTCTTTATTATTTAATATATATATATACTGATGAATATTGTGAAACTAATAGGCAGCAACAGCAGCACCAAGTCAAATTAGTTGCAAAAAATTCAACAGCTTACCTGTATAGGTTTCACAAAATTAATAGTTAGGGCAATCAGGAGATCGATCAATCCCAACACGGCAAAGTGCGGACTGTGGGTGGAACTTAGATAGGCAGGTATAGCTAAAACTGGAAAGGTTCATTTCCTTGAGTTAAACCCTGTCCGGCTGATTACCAGTCTATCGCGCTAACACTACAGCCAATCGTCTCCCCCGTGGTAATGCTACTGAACAGGAAAGTGTTTTTAATGTAGGCTCCCACCACCCCTCACCATGGCCCTCCTATGGTCTTTCTCTGCCACGAGATACAGGATTGGCAATTTCCCGGGAAATACTAGGATTTCCCAGGGCAGTGGGAAATACTCAGATATCAGGTGGTAAGTTTATATATTTAACCTCATGGTTGTTTATCATGCTTGAGATATATATATATATATTACTGGACATTTGACAGTAAATCACATTCTATATAGATCTGTTTGGAGTTCAGTGGATCTATGCAATTACCTACATGTACCTAGTAATAATAATTTCTACTTGGTTTGGACTTTGTTTATTGTGGACCAAGGATTAGAAGAATATTTAAGTTGTTCAATGTTCTTTTAATTTATCAAGGGTATACTATTTTAAGAAATCCTTATTTTGCAAAACTGCCACATATGTGTGATATGCAGAAAACTAAAGGGCTTGACACATGGAACGCAGTCCGTCTAATGTTGAAAACTGAACACACAGTTCAGCTTTTAATTTAATTTGAAAATTGTGCCATCACAGTGGCAAGGTACAATTCAGCCTTGCCTGAGCTGTACCATATACAGCCAGTAGGTCAGAGGTCCATAAAGTTATGGTAATAAATTTAAATAGTTTGAATAGTTCTTTAATAGATAAATTTGTAATATACAATACAATGAGTTTATTTGTACATAAAAGTGCAAATATATCACGTATACAGGCTGGCATGACCGGTGTACATGTTAGCCTTCAAAATGTCCCAAAACATCTTCTGCAGTGGTTTTGGGAAGCGTCCATTTGTAGAGCACGGGAAGACAATTTTTGAAATTTTACCATTGAAATGACTGTATAGATAACAAGCCAGCCATTCCAGTTGTAAATTTTCAAAAATAGTTTTCTTGGCCTGCAAATGGACATTTTCTTTGAGAAATTTAAATTTGAGGATTAAAGGGTTAAGGAATAAACATGATAATAAATATAACTAGATTGGGGGCGGGGCCAAATGTAAATGTGCTCTTCGACTCCACATTGATATGCCTAACTCACATACCAAATTTGGGTGAATTGCGTCCAATGGTTTCGGAGGAGATACATTACAATCAGTTTCTGCAGGTTGAAATTTGACCTTTCGACCCCTCTCCAATCCCCTGGGGTGGAGCCAAATCTAAATGGCCTCTTGCACTCCGCAATCATAGGAGTAACTCAGATATCAAATTTGGTTGAGTTCCGATTAACGATTTCAGAGGGGTTGCATTACAATCAATTTCATAACCTTTTGACCCCATTCCCCCCACCCCCGAGGGTGTGGCCAAATGTAAATGTGCTCATATACTCCACATTGATATGGGTAACTGACATACTAAATTTGGTTGAATTCCGTCCAACAGTGTAAGAGTGGCATTACAATCAATTTTTTTACCTTTTGACCCCTCACCCACTCCTGGGGGACGCGGCCAAATGTAAATGTGCTCATGTACTCCACATTGATATGGGTAATCCATAGACCAAATTTGGTTGAATTCTGTCTAACTGTTTCGGAGGTGATGTGTTACAATCAATTTCCGCAGGTTAAAATTTGATCTTTTTACCACTTCCCCACCCCCTGGGGTTGGAGCCAAATCTAAATGGCCTCTTGCACTCCGCAATCATATGGGTAACTCAGATATCATAGTTGAGGTCCATCTAATGATTTCTGAGGAGTTGCGTTACAACTGGTTTGACCTTTTGCCTTTTGACCCCTGCCACACAAACACACACAGCCCTTCCCCCCCCCCCCCCCCCCCCCCCCCATTGGGTGGGCGGAGCCAAATCTAAATATCGACTTGCAAAGCGGAATCATATGGGTAACCCGCATACCAAATGATTTAATTCTATCCAATGGTTTGGGAGGAGATAGCGTGACGGATGGACAGGCGGAGGCGATTACAATATCCCAGACATTTTTTTTAAACGTGGGGATAATGATGCATGTGCACGCAGGCATATAGGCACGCCCACAAGTATACAATAACGCACACATGGGAAGGTATATGGATAAGTTAAACATTTTCTGAGGAGATAGTTCACTGGTTTTGCCACCTTTATCTAAGTGCATAGACTGTCCATCGAGCAATTCCAGCCATTATGAGTCTATCGACGGTCCATTCTCTAAGCATGGGTTTATGTAGGTTTGTCTGAGCGAGTTAATGCCAACATATCATTGCATGTGGCCAGTGTATCTATTCTTTCATGTGTCAGTCGTATGCTTACTTCACGTGCCTTTCACTAGCCTTTCTCCTTCGATCAATACTCACCATTCTGTTACTTCTGATATACAGCTGGCCCTGACAGCGGCTCTAGGATTATAGACTTAGAAAGCTTTACCGACTCCTGGGAACCGGGTACTCGGCTCCCAACTGCCGAGTACCCGTTTACCATAGAGCTCATTCTTGTTTGCATAGCGACAAGAGCAATACATGCTTTTTGCATTAAGGATTTTAGTGTTTTAAAATAATCTAAGTCTTTAATCAGTGATAGTTTGTGTGTTCTGAAAGGATTAACTAAGGACTATGGAGAATACCGCCCAAGACAACCAGGTTGTATTGTTCTTTATTATCCATAGTTAAAAGACTTAGGTCTCTAAATTTCGTTGTGTCGCATGTTCCAATTTCTGACCCCATAGAATCTGGGACGTGTGCTAACAACGATATATGCCAGACGATCGCCTTCTTTAAACCCCAACAGGCGATCGGCAGATATGAAAATATGTGTTTGCTACGGTATTTCTAACACGAATATCGGCTGACGTCGTTCTCCGTAGAATCCGAGCGGGTGACGTCACACCCGGTCGCTCGGATGTTTATGTGAAGAAAAATTTTTCATTAATTCGCGCATCTTATTCTGGGTGCTGCGTACTAAAAATGGTACCGGAAACTTTAGAATGATCAAGTTTACGTGCGATCACGATCGGTTTGCAATGATCGGTGGTTTCAAAATTCTTGAGTAGATGTGTGGTCTGCGGTTTTACCGTGTGAGACAGCAGTTTTGTTATACATTTTGTTGTTTTCTTCACATATCGTGCTGCGTTCGTTAGGAGTATAATTTATATTGATTAGTAAATATACCCTGAATGCTATGCGATATGATTCCTGGAGCCGTTACACATCCTGGAGGATCTATTATGGGTGTGTTGTGCCCGCCGCGTACTTGTCGTCATAATCAATGCGATCGTTGTTGTGGCGGGGTGGGGTGCGGGGAGGTTACGGTTAATTTATGAGTCAAATTATTTGAAAATTAGTTGTCTGCCTTCCATCCGGGTCTCGTTCCGCTTGTTTATTGTAGGTTTGTGCTTATTTTATAGGCCAAGCCAGCCCCGCCATCATGTGACGACTGCCATAAGTTTGTCCGTGTAATGTTCAAGGACCATGTCTGTTTTAGGTCGTGCCCTGTGTAATATAGATCATAGGTGTAATGTTTGTGCAGTGTGGTCCGTCGAAACGATGGTTAAGTTCCTTGCCCAGAAGGACTTGGCTGGGTCTGACGCGGGGTCAGGCGGTCCGAGAGTAAATCGTGGAGCGCCCGGTTCGGCCGGTGCGGGTGCTCCACGTCCCCAGCTGGAGGTGGCGGAGATGGCACCGCCGGCGTGGTTTGGTCCGGCTCTGCAGGGTTTTTTCTGCATAGCGTTCTGACCACGCTGGTGTCGTCCCTGCTACCAAAGGTTGGGGGACAGTTTCTCCCCATGCCTGGTACGGATCCTGTCCTCGGACAGGATTCTGGACTGGTTACCGAGGGGGCCGTCTCGTACGGCCCCCTGGCAGTCCCGTCTGGCTTCGGCCAGACGGGTTTCTGTTTCTCTGCGGCCACCTCCGGGTGGTCCAGTAGCGGTGGCCGGTCCGTCAGGTGTGGGAGCCGTCCGCCAGGACGGTTCCACGGTTGACTCGTCTAGTGACGACTCTTCGGAGTCTGAAGACGAGGAGGCCGAGGAGGAGAGGTTGCTGCGGCCCGTAAAGCCGCAGGTGGAGAATATGGAGGTTGATTCCGTCCTAGACGGAACCGGCCTCCATTTGTCTGGTTTGGCGCAAGCCAGGTCAGCGGCTCCGCCTGTGGCTGAGGCAAATCCGTTACCGTGCACCGGTTCCGTGCGGCTTGGTTTGGCACCAGCCGTCACGGGAACGGGTGTGCCGGGCCGGGCGTGGTACTCACCTATCTCGCCTGGTCCGGCAGTCGGACGTGGGGTGCCGTGGGCGCCCGTGTCCGGCTATGGTTCCGCGACTGCTACGGGTCCGTACGGTTTTCCGTGCGGACCTACCCCATGGACCGGAGTGTTTCATGGGGTGGCGGCGGAACCGTGTGGTACCGGAGTGCCTGGCGTGTCAGCCGTGGCTCCTTGCTGGGAGGCCGTGGCTGGCAGACCCGTGAGCACGTCAACGGGTGACGTGTTTGCGGGGGTGTCTTCATCGGAGGTAGATTGGTCAGATGCTCTGGCGTGGCTAGCCAGGGTTGACCCGTCTGTGGTTTCGGCCACGGCCGATGAAGATGCGCCCCGTCCGTCGGTTGCGTCGATCAGGACGGGGATTTTGCCCGCGGCCCGGATCCAGTCAGTGGGACTGGATCCACGGTTCATAGAATGGTTGGATGCTATTTATAGCAAACAACTGATGACCAAGGGTCAGCTCCCTGCGGCCTCCAGGGAGGTGCGGGCAAGATGTCGTATTCCGCGGGGGGAATACGACAGGTATGGTGTAGTCCCGTCGGTCACGGAGGATGACCGATGGGTACTGGGCGTCCAGAGTGCCGTGCTGGGTCACCCCGGTCCGGCACTTGTGGACAAGTCTCAGGTACACCAGGAAGAAGTCCTGTCCCTATGCGATGAGGGTGTGAGGGCAGCGATGAGCGCTGTCAACCACTCTTATCGTCTCCTTCAGTCGGTGTGGGCTGAAGCGGGGCAGGCCACCCTGTGCCACCTGTGGCGCTTTCATGTGTCAATGACGGCCTGGTGCTGTCGATGGACGCATTGGCAAGGGTGCAAGCGCATGTGACGAAATCCAGGAGGCAAATGGTCATTGACCATATGCGTCCGGCTACGGCAGTCAGGGAGCGTCTCCTTGGGACACCCCTGACAGGGCCTAGCATCTTCGGTGGCCAAGCGTGGGCCATCTTAGAGGGTATCGCGCAGAATCGGTTAGTGGAAACCTACAGCTAGAGCTAGTGCGGCAAGCGCATGCACTAGGGCCTGTGGGGAAACCGCTAACGGGACAACCTTCAAAGGAGCAGAAGAAGCATAAGGGCAAGGCGAAAGCTAGGCCTGTTGCGACTTCTGCTTCAGCTGGGGTTTCAGAGCCGCCGGCGAAGAAGCCCAGGAAGGTTGTAGAGGCGCCTACCCTCCCCAATGTTGCTCCTGACCGCCCTAGAGGCGGGAAGGGTAAGGGTAAGGCCTCAAAGGGCGGACAGAAGGGGCCGAAGCGTACCTGAGGGTACGAAAGCTCCCTTCATATCCGCCTGGACCGCGCCTGTGCGACAGGAACAGCGGTGCCAGTTATACCCGTCGTGCCTAGAACGAAATGGTTCTCTCTCTCTCTCGTTAAGAAAGAGGGGGGGGGCGGACTGCGAGCCGGACAACCCCGTTAGACGTCGAGGCGTCTATGGTGGGTGGAAGGCTCATGCGTTTCGTCGAGGCTTGGCAAGGTGTGACGTCAGACAGTCTGGTCCTGGGATGGTTATCCCAGGGTTACATGCCGGAGTGGTGGGACTTTCCACCACAAAATCTGTCTTTGGCACCTGTCTGGACACCCGTACCAAGGGAGCCAGACAAGTTAGAAGCCGTTCAAAAGGAAGTGTCGGGTTTGCTTCTGAAGGGAGCAATAAAACCAGCAAATCGAAACACTCCAGGCTTCTATTCAAACATGTTCCTTGTCCCCAAGAGCACAGGGGGATGGAGACCCATACTCAATCTCAGGCCATTAAATTGGTTTATCCATACGCCTCGGTTCCAGATGGAAACGCCGAGGTCGGTAATGCGGGATTGAGGAAAGGAATGTGGTGTGTATCGATCGATCTGAAAAATGCATATTTCCACATTCCTATGAATCGGAGTTGGCACAGGTTTCTGAGATGCGTTTCAGAATCAAGTATGGGAGTTTACAGTCTCCCGTTTGGCCTGTCGACAGCTCCGAGGGTTTTCACAAGAGTGGTCCTTGCGGTGACAGCGTTTCTCAGAAAAGAGAACGTGGCGCTACACACCTACATAGACGACTGGCTGCTTAAGGCAGACTCGGCAGCCAGGTTGAACGTGGATACTGCTCTGGCTCTGAAGTTACTTTCAGATCTACGCTGCATAGTCAACGAGGAGAAATCCGAGTTGACGCCCACTCAACGTTTCGTTTATTTGGGGATGCGATTCGACCTCGAGGAGGGCAGGGTTTACCCGTCAGAGCCCAGAGTGGTGTCTCTGTTAGCCATCCTCAAGAGTTTTCGAGTGGGAAACCACATTCAAGGCGAGGCGGTTCCTTCAGATGCTGGGCATGATGGTCTCCATGGAGCAGGTATCCCGTACGATGCTCTAATGCGAAGGCCTATCCAGTTGTATCTGATGTCTCTGTGGAAACAGAGAACAGAACCCCTGTCAAAACTGTTGCCAGTTTTGGAGCCGATAATATCGCATCTTCTATGGTGGAAACAGCGTCAGAATCTCCTATTAGGGGTTTCGCTGCACCTACCCCGCCCCAGCTGTCCGTCTACACGGATGCATCGCTGGAAGGGTGGGGTGCCTGCCTGGGAGAACCAGGTCTCGGGCACATGGACTCTCCCGGAGAGTCAGCTGCATATCAATCTGTTGGAAATGATGGCAGTGGAACTGGCGTTGGAAGAGTTCCTTCCGATGATCAGGGGCAGGGTGATATTGATACGATCGGTCAATTCGACAGTAGTATCATATATAAATCGCCAAGGCGGGACCAGGTCGCCCACTCTGTGTATCAGGGTGTGGCACTTGATTCAATGGTGCAGGAATTACTCGGTTGTTTTGAAAGCAGCTCGTATTCCTGGCCGATTGAACATTCTGGCGGATGCTTTGTCTCGCAGACAGAGAATCCTGCCAACAGAATGGTCCCTCAACCCTCCAGTTCTGCGACGGATCTTCGAGCATTGGGGCAAACCCAACGTGGACTTGTTCGCCACAAAGGAAAATGCTCAAATCATGACATATGTCTCGCCGATTACAGATCCAAATGCCGTCGATACAGACGCTCTGGCGATAAGCTGGAGAGGGATGCACGCTTACGCGTACCCACCCACCATTCTTCTACCGAAGGTTTTGGTGAAGGTCAGGGAGGAACCGTGTCTGGTCCTGCTAATAGCGCCGTATTGGCCGAGCAGGGCGTGGTTCACGGATCTTCTAGATCTGCTGGTGGAAAATCCTGTGCAGTTGCCCGAGATTCCGAACATAATCTCCCAGGCCACGGGACGCTTCCTACACGAGCGTCCCGAAATGTTCAATGACTGCGTGGATGTTATCAAACAACGTTCCACGTCGGAAGGCTTTTCTCGACAGGCTGCTGATTTCATCGCGGCTGCGAGAAGGAGGTCAACCTTCAAGTCATATAACAACAAGGTTAACAGATTTGCAGACTGGTGTGAAGAAAAGGGTATTGATACCTTTCAATCCACTATCAGCAAATAGCAGACTTTCTCTGTGAGCTGTTCTTTTGAGGACTAGCTCCCGTCACAGTTGCTGGATACAAGTCAGCTTTGGCATCAGTTATCCCTGTCTAGCCAACAGGGATAGTCCAGAGGTGGCCCAGTTAAATGTGATGTTGAAGGGAATGAGCAATCTCCGACCGAGACAACCGGTAGTCATTCCAGCCTGGAGTCTATCTTTAGTGCTTAATGTACTGGCCAAGCACCCTTTCGAACCGTTGCGTTCGGCTAGTCTAAAGCATTTGACTCTAAAGGCGGTCTTTCTATTGGCAGCTTCCTCAGCTAGAAGGCGCAGTGAGATCCATGCGCTTTCGGCAGAGAGGAACCGATTTATTGTTTCTGGAGAAGGTCTGCGTCTTCTGCCAAGAGCAGAGGTTATGTCAAAGAACCAATCTTTGAGATATCCCGGCAAACCGATCATTATACCGAAGTTAACTAGGTTTGATCGTGATGCCAGTGTCTGGTGCCCGGTCCGTGCTTTGACTAAGTACAAGAAACGGACTGACTCGTTACGGTCGAACGATAGACATCTGTGGATCTGCCATAAAAAGTCTTATGGCGCCGCATCCATGGATACTATCTCTCGTTGGGTGGTCGAATGCATTCAGACTACTCACGAGATGGCGACTGGGCACCAGGTGCAAGGCGTAAGGGCAGACAATGTCAGAGGAATAGCCGCCTCGACCGCCCTTTACAATGGTGTTCCGTTATAAGACATCATGGCCGTTGCACAATGGCACTGTGAGTCCTCATTCACGGATTACTATATGAGGGATGTGTCAGACTCAGCCAATCCACTCGCTTTAGCTGTTTTGAAACGATAGTTAGTGACCACACTGCTTTTCACCCTTTTCTCACTTCGGTAAGAAAAGAACCTAAAGCAGGCATGGTCAGGCGAGAGGATGTCAACCAGATTGTGTCACTGATGGCCGAACCGGTGAATGGTTGGAGGCGGTACGTCTGAAGTCCAATTATCATAAGGTAATTCAATAGTGAGAGTTTTTTGTATTATGGATATGTATCATGTTCATTCATCTTATATATTCATGCTCATTCCCAGGCTAATACATGGAGTATGCAGGGAGCAGTTAACCCTCTTGGCATATTTGTGTTTTCAGGCGAGATACATGTTCGTTAGTTCTCTCCCTTTTCTTAGGAGGAAAAAGGGTGGGGGGGACTGTGACGCGAATGTGATTCGGTTCCGTGAACTTGACGGTCCTTTTAGGTCTCCGTTAGTCAAGTTTGAAGTCTAAAATCTTTCTCCAAGGGGCAAAATTAGCATTTATGGCTTGCCCCTTCCCACCAGGTTACTGATCAAATCTGGTGTATATCAGAAGTAACAGAATGGTGAGTATTGATCGAAGGAGAATGCAGGAAATGTCAATTTCCCTTTCTCCGAGATCTAACAATACTCACCATTCTGTTACGGACCCAGCCTCCCAGCCCCACGGAGGCAAGCCATAGTTTTCTCTTGTTTGGTGGCTATGCAAACAATATGAGCTCTATGGTAAACGGGTACTCGGCAGTTGGGAGCCGAGTACCCGGTTCCCAGGAGTCGGTAAAGCTTTCTAAGTCTATAATCCTAGAGCCGCTGTCAGGGCCAGCTGTATATCAGAAGTAACAGAATGGTGAGTATTGTTAGATCTCGGAGAAAGGGAAATTGACATTTCCTGCATTCTGCATGGTAGGGAGAGTAAAAGAATTATAGAACAGCAGCCAAAAATTTTACCTGTTAAACATGTCAATATAAGAAAAAATTAAACATAAAAAACTTAAATCAAATCCTGTATTAAAATATATCCTTCGAATTTGAGAAAAAAACTTGATTAACCGACTGTAGAGCCTATGAGATAAGGGTAAGCTAATTTGGTATCATTGTATCAATATCATGGCTGGGTCAAATATTTTCAAAAGTATATAAATACAAATACTTTAGAGTTGAGCAAATACAAATACTTGTTTTTGCAACGTATTTAAATACAAATACTTAGGGTAAGTATTTGAAATACTTCTCAAATACTTATTACATGTCTTATAAAAGACCAAAGTATGGTACCGGCGTAGCTCTAGTGATGGACAGCCAAACCCTCAAATTTACATGAGCACAGACATAGATACCCAACTAAGGGTGCAAAATGAAACAAGTATCATTTTATGAATGGAAATATTATGTAAGAAAAATATGATATCAGTATCTTATTTTTGACACATTTGTGGATGAAATTAATTATATACCATATCTAGGGTCAAGTTCTGCAGGTTAACCATGGTTAAATATAGTTGCTCCTGACTAGATCCCAGCCAAAGTTCAAATAGTAAACTAGCTAGTAAAGTTAGTCAACCAGCAGCTTGAATGGTTAATGAAAATTTTTATCAAATTCAAAATGGCAGATAACCTTTGCTTTCTACATTTAAATACACATAAACATGTAAATATTTCAATATCTAATTTAAGTTTGATGAAATTATACTTTCCTGATGTATGGCAATGTTCTCAAGACCTATTCCCTTCCCACTGTATCTCAAATGGACACCGTTAGATGCTTTAGCATGCTACGTGTAACATACTCATTGTTATAGCATCATAGCTCACAAAATAAGACATAAATCTTGATCTTGCTTTGCTGGTGAGGCTTTCATGATTGTGGGTTTTTGTATATAACTGAAAAGTGTACATTTAGTTGCAAAATTTCAATTCCTAGGGGAGAGATCAGAAAATACATATTGATACAAAATCATGGGATTATTTTGAAAACAATTTGACTGAGTGTTGTAGCTGCCTATGACTATAACAATCCCAATTAAATTATTTATAAAAAAAATGTATTTGACTGGAAGAATTCATTTCAAAACATTCTACAGTTGTTCTATATGGTTCCCTTCAAAATGAGAAATGGAGAATTCATCGGTGAAAGGGTTAAAATTCAGGCAGAAATGGAATAACATTAAACAAGGTTTATTTATTGATTTGGTTTATTTATTTAGATCCTTGCTGAATATTCTTAAGACTGTCTCATTTAAAAACTTGCATTCAAATTGTTGCCAAAGATATTCCGATCTTTATCTAATTTGAAAACCTTTGTTGCTGTAGCCTGCTGCTGTCTAAGAAAAGCAATAATATTTCCAAAATGTACACCAGTATTTCTTCTACAGCTAATCTTTTAACATCATGAAAAGGGATAATCAACTGCCATCTAAATGAATGCTATGAATATAAAATTCATGATGAAAATGGTTAACACTGGTATAGAGTCTAGAAACTCATACAATGGAGTGTTGTTAATACCTAACCAGCTGAACCCAGGTTGATTTGAAAGGAAATAATTGCCCAATCTGTTACTGATAAGACATGTGAGATTTAAACCTGCTAAACAAGTTTCTTACTCAAGACTCCATTATCTATCACACTTTTATGCTGTTAACCCTTTAATGGTCAAGCCAGCCCATACTGGTTTCTGCATTGGTCTTGAGTATTGCCCATTTACAAGCCAAGAGGAGACTATTTTTGAAACTTTAGTAATGGAATGACTGGCTTTATATGCAAGCTAGTCATTCCAGTGGACTGGGATATATTTGTTACCTTTGAAACAAGGTTTTTCAAATTCGGTACGAATGGGATAGCAGGATTTATTTATTTTATTTATTTAGATGTGCTAAAATTATCTGACTCAAAGTTGTTTTTTGGAAACACTTGTATTCAAATTATATACCAAATATTCAGAGCTTTTATTTTATTTGTAAGTTTCTGAAATTTCTTTCCTTTTCATATGACAACTGGTCTTCATACTGAAAAGTAATGCTTGTAGGATGCTGCTGTCTAAGAAAATGAAAACAACACTATTTCCAACATCTACATGACCCCAGCCGTCTACAAATTGTAATCATTTGACATAAGAGCTCAAGAAAGGGTAATTAACCCCACTGCCACCCACCAAATCTAAATGAATGATTTGAATATAAAATTCATTGTGAAAATGGTTAAGACTCTGGTATGAGTCTTGCAACCTGTTTAAGACTATATGCTCGGCCTCAACGTGGCGCAGGGGTGTAACCCACTGGGTGTCAATCCAGACATTTGGAGGGGCTAACCAGAGCATTATGCACAACACAAATGAATGTCACTTGGAGATCGAATCAACCAAAATGGTGCTCGCCCTGTGAGGATCCGCCAGGCAGGTGCAGCGCCGGGCTCCACGCCTCGAAGGAGCCCACCCTCAGCTACTGGAGGTCCCATCAACTCGTCTTGTGGAGCCAGGGGATGAGGATGGAGAGCTACTGGCCAGCCGAAAGAGAAGACCAAACCCAAAGAGAACGCCAGTATCAACATCATGCACTGGAACGCAGAAGGGGTTACCAACAAGAAATCAGAGCTCGAACAGTTCCTGTACGAAAACAACATTGATATCTGCTGCATCCAAGAGACACACCTGCAAGAAGGAAAACCATTTAAGATCAGAGGTTACCAGATTTTCCGGTGTGATCGAAGAGGAAGAAAGAAGGGTGGGGTGATCACCTTGGTCCGAAACAGCGTGAACGCCAGCCAGATCAAAACCTTTACGGAAGAGGCAGAATATATCAAGATCAAGGTAACAACCAGCAACTCTGTGATTGAGATTGTCAATTATTACTGCCCTAATGACAAGAATCTCTCACTTGACACAATCCAGGTCCCGGACTGCCACTTCTTCATTGCGGGAGACTTTAACAGCCAGTCTCAGAGCTGTGGATACAGAACACTTGATAAACGAGAAGACATTGAAGCATGGCAAGATAAAAAGCACCTTTTACTTGTCAACGATCCCACAGATCAGCCTACCTTCTACTCGCGCCGGTGGCACTCGACAACAATGCCGGACTTGGTATTTTGTACAGAAGACATTCACAGAAACCTCAGTAGAGTGGCCGGATCGCAGTTAGGAGGAAGCGACCACCGCCCAGTCCTCTCTCTTTCTGGAAGTATTTCGACAAGTTCACCTCAACATCCAAGGTGGAACTACAAAAAGGCAAATTGGAGTCTGTTCGGCATTCGTTCCAATGAGCTTACCCAAAATATAGCAGTAGAAGGGAGAAACATCAACAATGTGGTCAAGGAATTTAATTCAAGTATCCTCAAGGCTGCCAATGAAGCGATTCCTCGAGGGTTCAGGAAAAACTACCGCCCCTACTGGACAACAGAACTGCAAGCAGCACATGATAAACTAGACACGGCAAGAGAAGATGCAGAGGGTAATCCCTGTCATGAAAACCACTTCACACTACAAGAAACTAAAGCCAGGTATCTAAAGACCAAGCTGGAGGCCAAAAGAAGAAGCTGGAGGGAAAAGATGGCAGGGTTTAATTTAGAGAGAGACACCACAAAGCTATGGAGACTGACTAAAGCACTGAATGATGAGGGTGTCGGGGGAGAGAAGATTACTCTTGAAGAAGATGGACAAACACTGTCAGGAAAGATGGCTGCAGATGCCTTTGCGAAGGCATATGCAAAAGAAAGCAACATTTCTATACCACGAATGCGTCAAAAAGAGGTTAGAAAAGAGCAAAAGGAAAGAACAGACACCAACACTCACGATGCAATGAAAGTTGACATTAGTTTAGCAGAACTGAAGAAGACTATCCGCCAATTGAAGAAGAGATCTCCCGGGCCAGATGGCATTACGAATGAAATGATCCAACACCTTGGTAATGCATCTCTCCGCAAGTTGCTAGACATCTTTAATCTCAGTTGGACCAATGGAGAGGTTCCTCAGTGCTGGAAGGAAGCCAGAATGACTCCTATTCTGAAAAAAGGGAAGAACAAGACGAAAGTGCTGAGCTACCGTCCTATCAGTCTTACAAGCTGCATATGCAAGACCATGGAGCGCATCGTCAACCAGCGGTTGCAGTGGTACCTGGAGTCGGAGAACACTATAGTTTCAGAGCAGGCTGGCTTCAGAAGATACAGGAGCACAGATCAAACAACACATCTTGCACAGGTCATAGAGGACACTTTTCAAGCCAAGAAGGTGATGCTAGCTGCCTTTATTGATCTGCAGAAGGCATTTGACAAGGTGTGGAAGGATGGCCTCCTCGTGAAGCTCCGGCACACAGGCATCGGTGGCAACATGTTCCGATGGACCAAGTCATACCTACACAATCGCAGAGCTAGGGTGCTGGTGGATGGACAATCTGGACAGAATGTATTGCTGAGACAAGGTACCACAAGGCGGAGTATTATCACCAACTCTGTTCATACTCTTCATTAATGACATTGTAGCAGAGCTGCCCAATGGGATCCAAGCAGCCCTCTATGCAGATGACCTCGTACTCTGGTGCACCGAAGAGTACACAACAACTGCCACGTACAGAATGCAGCTCGCCTTGGACAGAATTACAGCTTGAGCCAATCGCTGGTGTATTACCATCAACAAAGAAAAATCATCAGCCACGCTATTCTCACTGTCCACCAAAACCAAGGTTGGCAATCTGACACTGGGCGGTACTCCACTCAGAGTACGAGGACCAGCAGACATACCTGTGAGTCACCTATGACAGAAGATTAACATGGAAGGAGCACATCCAGAACGCAGAGGCAAAGGCCAGAAGAAAGCTAAACATCATGAGGAAGCTGGCAGGAACAAAATGGGGTGCCAATGAAAGGATCCTCAAGACCATCTACCTAGGTGCCGTACGACCACACCTTGAGTATGGATCCAGCTCATGGATGACAGCAGCTAAATCTCATCAACAGAACCTCGACAGAGTACAAAACCAGGCACTGCGCATCATCACTGGTGGAATGAGATCAACACCAATAGAAAAAATGGAGCAGACAGCAGGCATCCCCCCACTTAGTAAAAGAAGGGAATGCAAAGCGCTGATCCAAGCTGCAAAGTTTAAATCGTTCAACAACCACCCGATGAAGATCAGGCAAGCACAGCTGTCATCAGGAAGACTTAAAAGATCAACTTTTGTGAAAGAGACAAAAGCACTTCAAAGGAAACACCAAGAAATGTTGCCAGCACAAATAGAAGACCCAAACCACACCCTTGATCCTCCACCCTGGGAAAACAAACAAGAGAGCATAGCTATTCGCACCACAGTACCTCATCTCACAACCAAAGATCGACACAGTGATGTGAGCAAGAAGGCCCTGACCCTAGCCATGCTGGAAGAAATGTACCCTCAGGAGACATGGATAAGGATCTACACAGATGGATCAGCCAAAGATGCAATTAGGAGCGGCGGTGCCGGACTGCACATACAGTATCCAAACGGACAACATGAGTCAGCTGCAATACCGTCAGGCAAACACTGCACAAACTACAGAGCTGAAGTTGAAGCACTGGTCCATGCAGCTAATACCATCAGCAGAACAGCAGACCCTATTGCACAGATTGTCTTTTTATCTGATGCCCCCTCCGTCCTTGAGGCTATCACCAAAGGTAAGCTGCCACAACTTGAAGAAGCACTACAAACCATCAAATGCTTTCGGATAGCATTGCAGTGGATACCCTCACACTGTGGAGTTCAAGGAAATGAGGAAGCAGACAAGATGGCAAAGGTGGGTGCAGAAGAGAATCAGACAGAAAACATGGTTACACATACAGAGATGAAGATTATCATCAAGTCACTCTATAGAACACCTCAATCAGACGATGCCTACCATCATCTCTCGAGGCCAGAGCAAGTGACCATTTTTCGTCTCAGAACTGGACATAACAGACTAAACCAACACATGTACAGGCAGTTCCACCTTATGACATCGCCCGCTTGTCCTTGACCACAGAGCACATACTTCAATGTTGCAGTACGTATCAGCTGCTGAGAGAAGAGATCTGGCCTTTGTCAACCTCTTTTCTTGAAAAGCTGTATGGGCCTGTGGAAGAACTGCAGAAAACCACAGATTTCATATTGAGAACGGCTCTCCAAGTGTGATACCAGCGATCGAAAAGAAGAAGAAGAAGTCCGGCAAGCTAGTATAATGGGTGCTGTAACTTGACCAGCTCTATCTACATGTAGTTTGCTTTGTAAGGTGATAATTGGCCATTCTACTACAGATAAGAATTTGAGAATTAAACCAGCTATGCAAGACTCAGACAGTAGGATTCAGTTGGAGAGCAGTACAGTACTATACATTGGTAAGGAATTGTTATGTAACAGCAAACAAAGGCCATTTCATTGTATATATATATATGCATTAATAATGTGTGTTACATAAAACAGAGAAAATAATCTGAATATATTGAAAACCATGTGACTCAAAATTGTTGCTGCCTAAGACCACCACATTCAGCTAAATTATTTTCAAAATATTCTAAAGATTCCATCTTCTTTAAAACTAGGCTGATTAAAACATGTGTGAAGTGTAGGAAAAAGAATTAAAAAATAATTTCAAGACAATTTGCAAAGTTCTATTTATAAAAGGATTAGCTCTTCTTATTGGGTCATATTTTTAACACTGAAGCCCTAGCGACTATATTTCAAGACAACCATACTGTTGATTATTTTGACAAAGATTTCACTGGAGGCGGTTGCTTCTTAAGGCAACATCTGTAACAGTCAAATTAATTTTAAAATATTCAACAGAGTATGACAGGCAAACAGTTACAGAAGATATGAGAAATATGTATTAAATTTTAATTTGCACTGCGCATGTACAATTGAATGTAAGAATTTATCAGAAATAGACAGATAAGTATTTTGAAAAGTATTTGAAAATACTCAAATACATTGACAATGTATTTAAATACAAATACTTTTCCCTTAAATACTTTTCAAATACAAATACTTTCAAATACATGAAAAATGTATTTAAATTACTTCAGATACAAATACTTTTGTGTTTGACCCCAGCCCTGATAAATATAACTGTATAAGTCATGTCAGCGATTTGCAGCAGATGATAGCCCTCTCCCCAACACCCCTCCCCCCCCCTTCCCTCTCCCGAAACATGCCAAGCAAATTAGGGTATAGTCATGATAGTTATGCACTCGTCCATTGAGCATGTATGATTTGTTTTTGTTTTGTTTTTCACGCATCTGCTGTTTGATTTTGTCTCAGTTTATTGTTTCGTTTTTTTAATAACTTTATTATGGCCCGTACTTTATGTACTCAAGTACAAGTATGAATACTCTGGAAATGTACTGAGTCTGAGTACAAGTACATGTACTCATAAAAGGCATAGTATTGAGTACATGCGAGTAATTGGAAATCTGTATTCGAGTACATTGGCACCAACCCTGCGTGTGATATCATTATTAGGCTAGTGAAGTTTTTCTATCTGCTCCTGCTCTAGAGTTATAGCTAACTTTAGTACCCTATACTTATCCCCAGTATCACAGTAAACCCTGAAATTTTGTCAATAATTACCTATATTCTGGTCATTATCACTATGCATGTACTTTCTCAATGACACACATTTGCATGCTCATAATGACTTGTTCCATGAGCAGTATTACAGAGACATTAACACTTACCACTCAAATTAAATTTAAAGATGAACTGGGTGTTCATTTTTCAACAAATTTTGTGGAAGATCGACAGCAACATCGTCCACCAAAATTGTTGAAAAATGTACACCAGTTTCTTTGCTATCGACACGGTAAATGATAGAATATTGACGCCAGAATGGTAAGGGTTAAAAAACCTGTTTCAAATTTTCAATTGTACAATATCATCGATAAACTGCTGTAAAGCTTTAAAGCAACTAGCTCATGCTTTATACCATACAGAATACTAAAATTTGAGATGTGCTTGACATTTTAAAACAAGAATGAGTTACCAAATTGTTGTTTGAAATTTTGGCATTTGTGACGCACACGTGGGCCTTTAATTGTAAAACTGCCCACCCAAGTGGTAGGACTGATATAATTTGCACACCATTTATTAATTTATTTCTTATTTTTCAGGATGAAAATGGTGCATACCTCATTGACAGAGATCCCATATATTTTGGTGCCGTTTTAAATTATTTACGCCATGGAAAATTAGTGGTTAATAAGGATTTGGCCGAAGAAGGTGAGTACTTAATACAGTTGCTCAGTATGGCGGCACATGTCCATTGGTTGGTATGCATCATTCACGAACACTCATCTCTCTGTCTATCTATTTATAGATCTATCTATCTATCTTCATTTCTGAGGAAAAAGGTCATATTCTCCTGGAATGAAATTGTGTGTGTGCGTACATCTGTTTATCCATGTCCACATTCATCCGGAACTGTATCAAGAATATTACCAATTTGCTTGGGCTCAAATTTTAATGCAAGAAAAGCTCTTAGCATGAAAAATAATTTTAGCCTGATCCGAATAAAAAAACATGAATCAGATTGGATCAGATTCTGGACCTATGGATATCTCGGAAACTACTTGTCCAATTTGGCTCCAATTGTACATTTAGCACATCAAAGGGTGTGACAATACACTGGGGTTCCAAACATTTTGTCATTAGCGAAAAAATCTAGAAAATCTGAGAAAAAATTAAATCTACAATGTGACAAACAAGGTGAGTGTTTGCAATCTCTGATTGGTCTTGTTTGTCAAATTGTTTACAAATTAATCAACCGAAACCATTTGGTTGAATTTAACCAAATTGTTTATGTTAGTTACCCATAAAAGTGCAGATTGCAAGATAATATGTCTATTGAGTTCATCCCCGCACCCCTTGAAAGGAGAGGGGTTTGCCAGTGGTGGGGTCAAAAGGTCAAAATTTGTGATAATGGTGAAAAGCATGGAAATTTCCATTGATGTACCATTGACTGCATGTTCTAGTTATCGTCAACACCCTTGGAAAAAAAATTATTCGTCCATCTGGCAGGGTTAGGGTTAGCATCTGTCTAATTTCTCAAATGAACAGACTTAAGAGTAAGAAGTACATTATAGTGATAAACTTGTGCAAAATGCCACCTAAATCTAAGCAGAATGAGAAGAGGGCCTGCATGGAGGGAAGAGGGGAATCTTGGTTAGTGGTTAGTAAGTTTGTGTCAGGAACACATTCATGACAGTGTAGGAGAATACTTAGATGATCACAAACAACTAGGAGGCACAGTTGATGGCACGCCATCACAAATCACCACGCTTTCACCAACTGTAAATGTCGTCTTGCAGTCCGCAATCATATGAGTAGCTCACATAACATATTTGATTGAATTCCACCAAATGATTTTTGAGGAGATAGCCAGACGGACAGAGGTGGTTGCAAATATACTGTATCCTCCATTTTGTTGCTCAACTTTACGAAGTAAGTATTGCGATACCCTGCACGTCATCCGGGGGCGGCGGGCAATTTGTGTTTAGCTCAACTTTTCTGTTTATATCTCAGGGTTGGTTATTCCAACTGGGGAACATGCTTACTTAAAATGACACAGCATCTTACAATTACCTTGGGGTCAAAAGGTCATGGTCACGTGACCTTGGTAAAACCTTGTTTTTTTCAACCTTAACATTTTCCGTTTAGCTCAACTTTTCTGTTTATATCTCAGGTTTGGTTAATCGTACTGGACCCAAACTTGGACGCATGCTTACTTTAAAGGCCACAACATCCCACAATGAAGGTGATGTTCAAAGGTCAAGATCATTGTGACCTTGGTAAAAACATTGCTTTTTTTCAACATTATCATTTTCTGTTTAGCTCAACTTTGCAGTTTATCATCTTGGGTTAATCATACTGGACCCAAACTTGGACACATACTCCACATGAAACACAGCTTCACACATTGACCTTGTGGTCAAAAGGTCAATGTCACTGTGACCTTGATAAAAACCTTGTGTATTCAACATTAACATTTTCTGTTTGGCTCAACTTAGCAATTCATATCTCAACCTTGGATACATGCTTCCGTATAATGAGAGACCATCACATGATGACATTGGGGGCAACGGGCACGGTCACAGTGACATTGGTTAAACCGTTTGTATACCACCACCACCCCCCCCCCCCCCCCCACCACCCCTCCCCCTTTAAAAAAAAAAAATTGGCGAGGTATTATGTGATGGCGTTTGCGGGCTGCAGAGTGGTTTCCGTACGATAACTCCGCTACCAGTTATCAAATCACTCATTAGAATGATTGGACTAGGTCTGATGAAGAAACCTATTGAAATCGACGATGATCCGAAATCCAAAATGGCCGGCGGACATCTTGAAAATTTGTTTCTGCATGATAACTCCGCTATCGTTTATCGGATCGCTTTGAAACTTCATAGAATGATTGGACTAAGTCTGAGGAGGAATTTTTTTAAATGGGCGATGATCCGAAATCCAAGATGGCCACTTCACTGGTGGCCATCTTGAAAATTGGTTTCCGCACAATAACTCCGGTATCGTTTATGGGAACGCTTTGAAACTTCATAGGACGATTGGATTAGGCCTGAGGAAGAAAGCTATCAGAATCGACGATGATCCGAAATCCAAGATAGCCGCCAACCACTAGTGGCCATCTTGAAAATTGGTTTCCGAATGATAACTCTCTTACCATTTATCAGATCACATTGAAACTTGAAAGAAGCATATCGAAATTGACGATGAGCCGAAATCCAAGCTGGCCGCCAGACACCAGCGGCCAGCTTGAGAATTGGTTTCCAGATGATAACTGTTAGCATTTATCCAATCACATTGAAACTTGATAAGGTGGTTGGACTAGGTATGGAGAAGGAAATTATCGAAATTGTCACGGATCCGAAATCCAACACCACCGGTGGCCATCTTGAAAATTGGTTTCTGAACAATACCTCCATTACTGTTTATCAGAATTCTTTGAAACGTTATAGGGTGGTTGGACTAGGCCTGGAGAAGAAACCTATTGAAAGTGACGATGATCCTACATCCAAGATGGCCACCAGCCACTGATGGCCATCTTGAAAATGCGTTTCCGAACGATAACTCCAATTTTGCTTAGTGGATCGCTTTGAAACATCGTAGGATTCTTGGACAATAGGAAGAAACATATCAAAGTTGTAGTAGGGCGTCACGATATACCGATATTATATCGAATACCGGTATCATAGCTATACCGTTAGTCATACCGATATGATTCTGCTGATACCGAAATATCGAGATATAAGATAAAATTGGTATAACATTTTGTTAGGCAGATAATCTACTTCCCAATAGTAATATTTCAATAGTATACATTGTATATCTGTCTAGCAATATAACTTACTGCTCTTCGTACGAGAAAATAATATTTTACCTGTAGGCCTATTTAACGATTACGCTTTTCTTATTTATCCAGAGCTGTCAAATTGTTTTTTTGAGGCTAGTGTTCGAATGATTGATAAATTAATGATTACGGCTACAAAAGTTGGCTACCTATAAGAATGCATTTCTCGCAAAAAAATTGAATAAAACTTATTTTAATTACCATCATAGGACATCGGATGGTTAAAAATGTCTAAAAACTATATTTTCCTACGCTAATATTTTATCATTTGGGCCTGTTGTTTGCTAGAAAAATCATAATATGAAATGAATATTTTGAATGATATTTTATATCATTTACTACAGCCTGGTTAGTCAGAGATTTCCCGGAATTGTGCGTCTTTGTAGCGACTGCCCAACAACCCAAGTAAAGAGGAACCCGACAATATGAGAAAAACTTCTCAATTCCTGTGAGCTTTATTCACTTCTTATGTTGGCGGGTATCATTAGATATCGATCGTTTTTTTAAATACAAGCTACGCTTAACGAGAGCGAGCTTAGGCCTATGTATTCGCAGCATATGGTAGTCCCCCTGTTGTACCCCTGCACGGAGATTTCCACGTTTCCTGGCGGTTTCGTCCCATTGCAAATTCATGCTATAAGGCACAGGCCATCGTGGAAAGTTCATTTATTATTCTAACATATACATCAATGCAGATAGCCAGGAAAATTAGTAAAACGTATGTTTACATTCATATCCAACGTGTTTGATTCATAACATTGATAGTTGTCAGTCAAATATCAACAGCTTCAGTTGTTTGCAGTTTCACTGGGCGAGTTTATACGGGACGTGATGGTCACTGGTTACCGATATCTCGCGATCTCCAGGCGGAAATAGTTGTAATTTTGTGGCAAATTCAAATCATTTGTAGGGACAATTTGGGGGGAGTTTCAGCCGTTTTGGGCTATGATTTAACTGAAGACAGTTCAAATTTAGCGGTTAATATCAGGATTCATGTAATTTCTTGTTTTTATTGTGAAAATTTACGGTGATGATTTAAGGTAGTTTAGTGTAGATAACTCTATGATGCGTTGAATATGGAATCCTACTACTCAAGCCTCACTCCATTTTTCCCATCGGAATAATACCAGTATTAAAGGTATACCAGTATGAAAATTGATATCGATACCGATATTCATTTTTCTAATACCGTGAAGCCCTAAGTTGTAGATGATCTGAAATGGAATATGGCCGCCATCTTGAAAATAACTCCATGACCGTTTATTGGATCGCTTTGAAACTTCAGAGAATAACTGGTCTAGGTGTGAGGAAGAAATCGCTATTTTCTGATAGCTCTCAGTTATTGGTATATGTATGTCATCATGGCGGGGTATTATACGGCGTTTGCAGAGCTCTTGTTCAATATTAACATTTTGCATTTAATTCAACTTAGCAGTTCATATCGCATCTTTGGTTAAGTATTCTGGACTCAATATTGGACACATGCTTCCTTATAATAAGCGAGATCGGAATCTCGTGCGTGCAAAGAATTATTGGATCGCATCGGGATAAACAAATATCGTTGTAGCTGACAGGCCGGTATAAAGCATATGGGGTAGCTATGTAGAGGCAACATTTTTTTCTCAATGGATGTAGGTATTAGTTCCACAGAATGCACCCCCAGTATCATTTTTTAGGTCCAATGTCCGTTTTGTAATGTTTTATTGCTAATGGTAATTTGGCTGCTTATTTATGACTATAACAACATGTGCGGAGGTGCTAGGTTATAGTCTACATGCAGTTTCCCATTGCAGACCCTATTTTGCAACAAATTTAACTGGGAGCTATTTACTACCATCGTAGCAATATGTTCAAGTCAAGTCAACTTAGTTTCAAAATATTCAAGAGCTCTCCTCTATCTATGTCTTCTTCTTCTTTTCGATCGCTGGTATCACACTTGGAGAGCCGTTCTCAAGATGAAATTTGTGGTTTTCTGCAGTTCTTCCACAGGCCCATACAGCTTTTCAAGAAAAGAGGTTGACAAAGGCCAGATCTCTTCTCTCAGCAGCTGATACGTACTGCAACATTGAAGTATGTGCTCTGTGGACTGTTCTGCTTCTCCACAAGGACAAGCGGGCGATGTCGTAAGGTGGAACCGCTTGTACATGTGTTGGTTTAGTCTGTTATGTCCAGTTCTGAGACGAAAAATGGTCACTTGCTCTGGCCTCGAGAGATGATGGTAGGCATCTTCTGATTGAGGTGTTCTATAGAGTGACTTGATGATAGTCTTCATCTCTGTATGCGTAACCATGTTTTCTGTCTGATTGTCTTCTGCACCCACCTTTGCCATCTTGTCTGCTTCCTCATTTCCTTGGACTCCACAGTGTGAGGGGATCCACTGCAATGCTATCCGAAAGCATTTGATGGTTTGTAGTGCTTCTTCAAGTTGTGGCAGCTTAACTTTGGTGATAGCCTCAAGGACGGAGCGGGCATCAGATAAAAAGACAATCTGTGCAATAGGGTCTGCTGTTCTGCTGATGGTATTAGCTGCATGGGCCAGTGCTTCGACTTCAGCTCTGTAGTTTGTGCAGTGTTTGCCTGTCGGTATTGCAGCTGACTCATGTTGTCCGTTTGGATACTGTATGTGCAGTCCGGCACCTCCGCTCCTAATTGCATCTTTGGCTGATCCATCTGTGTAGATCCTTATCCATGTCTCCTGAGGGTACATTTCTTCCAGCATGGCTATGGTCAGGGCCTTCTTGCTCACATCACTGTGTTCATCTTTGGTTGTGAGATGAGGTACTGTGGTGCGAATAGCTATGCTCTCTAGTTTGTTTTCCCAGGGTGGGGGATCATGGGTGTGGTTTGGGTGTTCTATTTGTGCTGGCAACATTTCTTGGTGTTTCCTTTGAAGTGCTTTTGTCTCTTTCACAAAACTTGATGTCTTCCTGATGACAGCTGTGCTTGCCTGATCTTCATCGGGTGGTTGTTGAACGATTTGAACTTTCCAGCTTGGATCAGTGCTTTGCATTCCCTTCCTTTGCTAAGTGGGGGGATGCCTGCTGTCTGCTCCATTTTTTCTATTGGTGTTGATCTCATTCCACCAGTGATGATGCGCAGTGCCTGGTTTTGTACTCTGTCGAGGTTCTGTTAATGAGATTTAGCTGTTGTCATCCATGAGCTGGATCCATACTCGAGGTGTGGTCGTACAGCACCTAGGTAGATGGTCTTGAGGATCCTTTCATTGGCACCCCACTTTGTTCCTGCCAGCTTCCTCATGATGTTTAGCTTTCCTCTGGCCTTTGCCTCTGCGTTCTGGATGTGCTCCTTCCATGTTAATCTTCTGTCATAGGTGACTCCCAGGTATGTCTGCTGGTCCTCGTACTCGAGTGGAGTACCGCCCAGTGTCAGATTGCCAACCTTGATTTTGGTGGACAGTGAGAATAGCATGGCTGATGATTTTTCTTTGTTGATGGTAATACACCAGCGATTGGCCCAAGCTGTAATTCTGTCCAAGGTGAGCTGCATTCTGTATGTGGGAGTCGTTGTGCACCAGAGTACGAGGTCATCTGCATAGAGGGCTGCTTGGATCCCATTGGGCAGCGCTGCTGCAATGTCATTAATGAAGCGTATGAACAGAGTTGGTGATAATACTCCGCCTTGTGGTACCCCTTGTCTCAGCAATACATTCTGTCCAGATTGTCCATCCACCAGCACCCTAGCTCTGCGATTGTGTAGGTATGACTTGGTCCATCGGAACATGTTGCCACCGATGCCTGTGCGCCGGAGCTTCACAAGGAGGCCATCCTTCCACACCTTGTCAAATGCCTTCTGCAGATCAATAAAGGCAGCTAGCATCACCTTCTTGGCTTGAAAAGTGTCCTCTATGACCTGTGCAAGATGTGTTGTTTGATCTGTGCTCCTTTATCTTCTGAAGCCAGCCTGCTCTGAAACTATAGTGTTCTCCGACTCCAGGTACCACTGCAACCGCTGGTTGACGATGCGCTCCATGGTCTTGCATATGCAGCTTGTAAGACTGATAGGACGGTAGCTCAGCACTTTCGTCTTGTTCTTCCCTTTTTTCAGAATAGGAGTCATTCTGGCTTCCTTCCAGCACTGAGGAACCTCTCCATTGGTCTAACTGAGATTAAAGATATCTAGCAACTTGCGGAGAGATGCATTACCAAGGTGTTGGATCATTTCATTCGTAATGCCATCTGGCCCGGGAGATTTCTTCTTCTTCAATTGGCGGATAGACTTCTTCAGTTCTGCTAAACTAATGTAAACTTTCATTGCATCGTGAGTGTTGGTGTCTGTTCTTTCCTTTTGCTCTTTTCTAACCTCTTTTTGACGCATTCGTGGTATAGAAATGTTGCTTTCTTTTGCATATGCCTTCACAAAGGCATCTGCAGCCGTCTTTCCTGACAGTGTTTGTCCATCTTCTTCAAGAGTAATCTTCTCTCCCCCGACACCCTCATCATTCGGTGCTTTAGTCAGTCTCCATAGCTTTGTTGTGTCTCTCTCTAAATTAAACCCTGCCGTCTTTTCCCTCCAGCTTCTTCTTTTGGCCTCCAGCTTGGTCTTTAGATACCTGGCTTTAGTTTGTAGTAGTGTGAAGTGGTTTTCATGACAGCGATTACCCTCTGCATCTTCTCTGGCCTTGTCTAGTTTATCATGTGCTGCTTGCAGTTCTGTTGTCCAGTAGGGGCGGTAGTTTTTCCTGAACCCTCGAGGAATCGCTTCGTTGGCAGCCTTGAGGATACTTGAATTAAATTCCTTGACCGCATTGTTGATGTTTCTCCCTTCTACTGCTATATTTTGGGTAAGCTCATTGGAAGGAATGCCAAACAGACTCCAATTTGCCTTTTTGTAGTTCCACCTTAGATGTTGAGGTGAACTTGTTGAAATACTTCCAGAAAGAGAGAGGAGGACTGGGTGGTGATCGCTTCCTCCTAACTGCGATCCGACCACTCTACTGAGGTTTCTGTGAATGTCTTCTGTACAAAATGCCAAGTCTGGCGTTGTTGTGGAGTGCCACCGGCGCGAGTAGAAGGTAGGCTGATCTGTGGGATCGTTGACAAGTAAAAGGTGCCATCTTGCCATGCTTCAATGTCTTCCCCTCGTTTATCAAGTGTTCTGTATCCCCAGCTCTGAGACTGGCTATTAAAGTCTCCCGCAATGAGGAAGTGGCAGTCCGAGACCTGGATTGTGTCAAGTGAGAGATTCTTGTCATTAGGGCAGTAATAATTGACAATGTCAATCACAGAGTTGCTGGTTGTTACCTTGATCTTGATATATTCTGCCTCTTCCATAAAGGTTTTGATCTGGCTGGCGTTCACGCTGTTTCGGACCAAGGTGATCACCCCGTCTTTCTTTCTTCCTCTTCGATCACACCGGAAAATCTGGTAACCTCTGATCTTAAATGGTTTTCCTTCTTGCAGGTGTGTCTCTTGGATGCAGCAGATATCAATGTTGTTTTCGTACAGGAACTGTTCGAGCTCTGATTTCTTGTTGGTAACCCCTTCTGCATTCCAGTGCATGATTTTGATACTGGGGTTCTCTTTGGGTTTGGTCTTCTCTTTCGGTTGGCCAGTAGCTCTCCATCCTCGTCTCCTGGCTCCACAAGACGAGTTGATGGGACATCCAGTAGCTGAGGGTGGGCTCCTTCGAGGCGTGGAGCCCGGTGCTGCACCTGCCTGGCGGATCCTCACAGGGCGAGCACCATTTCGTTTGATTCGATCTCAAAGTGTCATTCATTTGCGTTGTGCATAATGCTCTGGTTAGCCCCTCCAAATGTCTGGATTGACACACCAGTGGGTTACACCCCTGCGCCACATTGAGGCCGAGCATATAGTCTTAAACAGGGGCTATTTATGTCTTATTCCAACTATTAACGGGTGCATTAATTGGTAATGAGATTAATGACTATTAAATACAGCCAAATATAGTTTTAATATCATTCACTAAATAACAATTATAACATCATACCTCCCATCCACACACCCTCCCCCTTCGCACACCTCCCTCCCTCCTCCCTCTCTCAGCCTTCCTTCCCCACTTTCCATCTCTCCCTCCCTCGCCCTCTACCCCTCCTTCACCCCTTCGTCTCCCATCTCTGCCCTCTCCCTCCCTCCGTCCATTGTCTCTCCCTCCCTCCCTCGCCCTCTCCACCTCCCCTTCGTCTCCTCTCTGCTTCCCCCTCCATCCTCCCTCCCCCTTCGTCTCCCTCTCTCTACCTCTCCCCCTCCCTCTCATTCTCCCCACCCAGTCTCTCCCTCCCCCCCTCCTTGTTCACTTATTCCCACTCTCTCCCTCCATCCATTCGCTTTCTCTGCCCTCTCTCCCTCTTCCTCTCTCCCAAGTCCATTTCTCTCTTTCTCCCCCGCTCTCTCTCCTTCCTCCCTCCCTCTCTATCTCACTCTTTCTCTCGCCCTCTCCCTGCCTCCCACTCTCTCTTTCTCGCTCTCCGTCCCACCCTCTTCCCTCCCTCCCTCCACTTTCTCTCTCTCGTCCCTCACTCACTCACCCCTCCCCCTAACTCTCTTTCTCTGCTTCTGGCCCTCCTCCCCCTTCCTTTCTCTCACTCCCTCTCCCCCTCTCGCGCGCTCATGCCGTACAATCTTGTTATGCAGGCTAATATATATTCAGTTATTAATTTTGAAATTTATTTGACTTGATGTTGTTGCAGCCTTGAGCAGCAACATCATTTATGTCAAATTAATTTCATGATATATGATGGCTTAACTGCGGGGTTGCCTTTAAACTAGTATATGCCTATTTTTGTGTAAACAGATAATGATAAATGTTGTAAATACGCTACCACCTACTTAAAATGGTTAATTTAGTGGGTAATTGTCAAAAATAGACATTCAATTGGCAAATATCTTAATGTTCTTGACTAATTTATAGGATAAAAAGGTTAAAAACTAACTCACTCCCAGCTCACTGCTTAAACACGATGTATATGCGAGCTGTGTGAGAAATGAGAGCGCGCGTCAGTTAGTTTATCCCGATAGCTCTACTTTGAGACATGTGCATTCGTAACCGTGATCTCGCTTATTGGAGGACATCATGTTGGGGTCAAAGTGGCAAATGTCAAGGTTATTGTAACAGTGGTAAAAACTGGTATTTTTTCAATATTGATATTTTGTGTTTGGTTAAACTTAGCAGTTCATATCTCATATCTTCCTGGATCCCACACTTGTATACATACTTCCTTATAATAATAGGGCACAACACAATGCCCTTTGGGCTAGAAGGTCAAAGGTGAATATTATTTTCAGCATTAACATTTTGCGTTTAGTTCAACTTAGTAGTTCATATCCAAACTTAAACACATGCTTCCTTATAATGAGAGACACAATGTCCTTCGAGTCAACAGGTCATTGTGGTCTTGGCGGAGGGGGGGGGGGGTGTGTGTGTGGGGGAACGGCTTTTTTCAACAGTAACGTTTTGTGTTTAGCGCAATTTCACTGTTTATATCTCATGTTTGTTTAATCATACTTGAGTCAAAATTGGGTACATGCTTCTTTATCACGAGTAGGAATGACACGTGGCACCTTGGCGGCAAAAGGTCAAGGTCACTGTGTCCTTGCTAAAAACCTAGTTCTTATGAAAACATTTTATGTTTTGCTGAACTTAGCAGTTTATATCTCATGTTTGGTTAAGCATACAGGGACACATCCTTTCTTATAATGAGATGGAATGACACAGTCAGCTTGGCATTAAAAGGTCAAGGTCAGTAATGATAAACTCAAGGGTTTTCTCAACAATACATTTTGCTTTTACCTCAACTTAGCAGTTCACATCTAATGTGTTAATAATACTGCCCCCCCCCAAACTTTGACACGTGCTAATGAGAGGGGATGAGACAAGGTTTCATTGACTTTATCCCCCTTTATATCTTGAAAAATCGTAAAAATGTTGTCTCCGCTCGATAACTTCAGTTAGCCTGAAGGGATTCATTTCAAATTTGGAATGTCAACTCCTTATAACAAGACTTCGGTGCAGATTGCATATCGGCAAAATGTGTCCAGGCACACCAGAGTTATCTCCCTTGACCTCTTGAAAAATCATAAAATATGTGGTTTCCGCTCGATAACTTTAGTTAGCTTTAATGGATTCATTTCAAATTTGGAATGCCAACTCCTTATTGACGAGACCTCGGTGGGGATTGCATATCGGCGAAATGTGTCCAGCCCCACCAAAGTTATCTCCCTTTATTTCTTGAAAAATAAAATATGTGGTTTCCGCACGATAATGTCATTTCAAATTTGGAATGCCAACTCCTTTTGACAAGACCTCGGTGAGTATTGCATATCGGCAAAATATGCCCAGGCACACCAGAGTTATACCTACCCCTAAGATAGGTTATCTCCTCTAATACTATTTGCTATATAAATCCTGGTATCTATTACATCCGCAAAAACTTCAGCTGACTCTGCTGGCCTCATGTAACTTCATCCTCTTCTAAATTCTCTTGATTTGAGCTTCCAGCCTCATCAATTAACGCTCAAACCGCAAAATCCACGTTTCATACAAACCCTATCTAGCCGGGTGACGTAATCAATGCGTTGCGCACAAACTTCATATTTTATTTTTCCGCGATTATCTATCATAATAAAAAAATTTTGCAAGATTAAAATCTACAAAATATCATCAAGAGATACAGCAGATTCCTCAAATATATTGGATTTTACAACAGAAACATGCACGGTTCCAAGGAGAAACATGCAAAGATATGTGGTTATATATATATATATATATATTCTTTTTCTTTCTTACGTGGTATAGTAAGATACCGGTTTTCGTGAGGCAGTTTGTCAACAAGGGGATTTAATATTATCCTGGTAATATGAAAATATTTAAACCATACTCTACGGCCTTACCAAGCCTACGGCTGAGTCTGTTTTTATTAAGAATTGGCGTATATAAAGGCCCTATTCCTCTATGGGGTTGTCTCTATCCTGGATATACATAAATAATTTCGACAATACATCACAGCCCTATCTAGCCTTTCAGCTCAGTCTGTTATGTTTTTAAAAATGGCTTCTTATTATGACCTTTATTTATGGTGATCACTCCTTCAGGAATTTTACAGATTATCTTCATTCGCATAGGCCTTCTCAAGCTTCATGGATGAGTCCATTTGTTGCATGGCTTGTTTTTAATATATGGCCTTTAGTCAAATGACTTATTAGCCTTTGTTTAATGTTTTAGGCTGCTTCTAAACAGGCGTACAACCCGGTGGTGCGCTTTTCAAACAAAGATTGTGACAGGAAGCACTGTGTTATACCGTCAACATCCCTGCGTGTTATGCAGTACATGTTCGAGATCTAACAAGTGCTCGGTTTGTGCGGGATGGCCTCCATTCCAGTTCGAAACATTCAATGACTCGCTTAGGTCTCTTTTGGGCTCTGATTTCCCCCCCCCCCTCCCGCTCCAATTGATACCACTACTATTATCACTAACAACCAAGTGGCAGTGGGGGGTGGTGCGCTTCCTCTGACCCAATAGCTTTAACAGCTCTGGTTTACAGTCCGGCGGATAGGTCTCCTAGAATAATCAAATTAGAGCCGGCCTGGCAGATGGCCCTGGTGTCTCATCAGAGGCCGTCTCATAAGGAGAGTTTATCTCCTCCTGCCGGGTCGACTGACGAGTGCTCGGGGTCTTCTGCAGGCGCGCACAAAAGAAAAATTATGTTCGTGCAGTTAAGTCACATAAGCGTTTATCAAAAAAGACGAAGGTTTCGCGCGTCGTCTTAACCAGCGTCTACAGATGAAGAGGATTCGCTAAAGAAAGAAGAGGAGGAGCTGACCGGTTCATCAACTTTAGCCCGCTCTCTCGGCACACCAGAGGTGGTAGGCGGGATTGACTCCAATAGTTATAAAAAGGCCACAGAATCAACCTTGTCCTCTGATGTGACCACTAGGATCTTGGATAAGAGAGCTGGGTGGACCGAAGAGAAGGTGGATCTGCCCGATCTGCAAAATCCTAAGGCGCCATGTCCGCCTATAGTTTCTGCGGGTCTGAGTGATCCCCCTGCGTATGCAGACGCTCCTGATAATTCTGCGGGTCTGAGTGATCCTTATGCGTTTGCAGAATTCCAGCCTCATCTTTCCGCTCATACCGCTCCACGTTTTTCGTCTCAGCATTTTTCTCGACTAGATCAGCCTCAACATGATGGTCAATTTTCGTATTTTCCGAATCAGAAATCTTCCTCTTATTCTCAGCATTTTTCTCAAGACCGTTCTTCCGATTTTGGGTCCTTTGCGGGCTTGGGATTTGTAGAATCTCCTTTGGGCTTTCCTTATTTTCCTACTAGTACCTCATTTACCGTAGTTGTTCCGTCTGGTATAAAATCTGGGCTTAGTACTGGGCCGGGGGTGGGGGGGGGGGGGCCAGATGCCTTATAAGAAAGGGTCTGATTCCACTTCCGGTTCCAGCATTATTTCCTTTAAAGGTGTCAATTCCCGGATTACACCTGTCACCTCACTTTCGGCTTCCAGTTTGACTTCTTCCGGTGTTCTGGTACTTCCGGTCAGGCTAGTACCACATCTGGTACTTCCAGGTTGGCAGTTTCCGGTTTGGACAATTCCGGTCTGGCCTCTTCCAATTCTCTCTTTTCTGATCATTGTTCTGGATCGTCTACTTACGGTGGTCCTCCTTCCAGTGCGAGGACTTCCGGTCGTAAAATTTCCGGATCTTCCTTTTCTGGTTCGCGATTATCGTGTTCCGGTTTTCAGGCATCCGGTTATCACCCTTCCATTTTTAGTACTTCCGTTATGCGGTCTTCCGGTTTGGGTACTTCCCATCACTCATCTTCCGGTTCTCAGACTTCAGTTTTTCAGTCTTCCGGTTCATGTCCTCCTGGTTTCGGGACTTCGGTCATTTAATTTCCAGTTTTAGAACTAACGGTTTTCAGTCTTCTGCTTCCGATCTTCAGTCTTATCAAAGTCTAGCAGGATTTTCAGGGTCTTTTGATTCCAGTCATTCAAATAATTCAGCACCTAGGTACAGTTTCCCGGTGAATACTAGCAATCAAATGAACTCTAGCTCTGTCTGGCCTTCTCAATCGTTTGACTCAGTATCACTTGCCAGTCATTTCTTGCAGTCCTCCAGTCAATCACAACCTCCAGTTGGTGTTTGCAATGGTCCATCACCCTCTTCTCTTCCAAGTTCATGTTTGACTACAATGTTGTCTTTGGCAATATCCGGCATTCAATCACAGTCAACGGTAACCTCCACTGTGGACTCTAGATCTCTGCCTATTCGTACTTCAAATGTTCAGTATTCAAATTTTCACCAGTCTGGTGTATCTAACCCGCAGTTTTCTTATCAGTCTCAATGTTCAAGAATGGTAAGTTTTGCAAACCCAGTTTCTTCAGTCCGTTTATTTTCTGATATTTCTAGTTCTGTTTCTGATCATGGCCCGTTGGTGTCTGAAGTCGCTAAGGATGATATTATTCGTGAAATCGCCATTATGAATTTGGATCCATCTCAGTTTCACATTTTCTATCATCATGATTCGTTCAATCCCTTTATTTCAGCTAGAAAATCTTTGCTAGCTTTATTACCTTCAAGTGTTTTCTTTCCTCATCAAAGCTCAACTGTTCCAGTTACTTCTATCTCAGAAACACCTCTGATTCCTGATCCAGCGAATTCCATTCCCTCTCCATCTCTTTATCCTTCCGATAATATTTCTTTTGACGATGAATCATTTATTGATGACCACGATACAGATTCTGATCCTGGTCCGGAGGATTCATTTTCCCTTTCATCCCCTCTTATTTCAGATGGTTCCTCATCTAATTCCCAATATCTTCTTTTCAGGGCTTCAAACTCCGATTGGTATGAATCTTTTCAATTCATTTCGCAGTCTTGCAAAATTTCATTAGTTCGGGAGTCTTCCTCTCAACGTTCTTTTTTTCCCCCATTGTTTCAACCAGTCATTTCGGAATCTCAACTTCACCTTCCTATGGATTCACTATCAATTAATATGTTGGATTTTTATTCAAAGGCTATGACTTCTGGTTCTCATGTTCGTTTGGTAGCCCCAGGGTCCCACAAAGTGTTACGTTTATCCAAGGTTGACTTCGATAATGTTGATTCAGTCCAAACTTTTTTGGGCCAGACCTCAGATCTTAATGGTTCTTAGAATCCTCAATCATCTTTCATTAATGCTGGTCAGTCCAATCTGTGTAGCTTGGAAAAGGCCATCAGAATTTGTTCAAACTTTCTAATTTCCAACCTCTGTTAGCTGAGTCTCTCCTTAATTCATCTAGTTTCCGATACAGTCCCTGGCCTCTATTTATAAGTCCTTGGCTGATTCATCAAGAGCATCTCTTAATACAATCGCTCGTTCGTTGGCTTTTATTACTCACACTCGTAGGAGAGTTTTTGTCTTCTGCATTTCTATCCCGTAAACTAAAAAAACCAACTACTGTCTGCTCATCCATTCGGTCAAGATCTTTTTGGAACCTCGGCTCCTTCTTTAATCCAAAAAGAATCTACTCGAAAGTCATTAGCTGATGCTATTATTCCTAATGTCACATCTAAACCTCGTTCGGATATTCTCTTTCGTACCTCTGATCATTCATCGGCTAAGAAGTCTAAGCCTTCCCAATCCTTTCCATCCAGGATTTTCGTTAATTCAAATCGATCCCGTCGCTCGAGTCCCTCCAGTCGTAGGTCTGCCTCAGATGCCTCCAGTTCTCCGACTTCATCTCCTTCTCGACCTCAGAAGAAATCATCGTCTTCAGTCTATGGCCAGTCCAGGTTTGATGAAATAGTAGACGCTCGTCCTCAGTTTTATGAGCCTTCCTCTGGCCGGTCTTCCTCATCATCCAATCGTGGGTCGTCTTCTTCAGGCAGAGGTTATCGTGGTTCTTTCAAGAAGTCTTATCAACAACATTTTTGACGGTCCGATCTCGCCACCCCCTTCTCCTGCCGGTGGGTCTTCTATGTTATCATCCCTCCATTCCTGTAGGGGCCCATCTGAGTCATTTCTGGCATCAGTGGTCCCTCCTGTCTCGGGACAATCAATGGATTATTTCAGTCCTTGAAGCGGTTATTCTCCGGAATGGATTCAGAATCCTCCTTTATCTCTGATCCCAAAATGGACTCCCATTCCCAAAGACTCCTCCCAATTAATTACCTTGGAGGAGTTTCGGTCATTAGTTCAAAGGTTGGCAGTAGAGGAGGTCATGGATTGGTCAAGCTATCCAGGGTATTATTCCACCGTTTTTCTAGTCACAAAAAAAACTGGGGGTGGGGGTTTGATGCCCCATCATCAATCTCAAAATTCTCAGCTAGTTCATATTGACTCCTTCATTCAAAATGGAAACCATCCAGTCGGTGATTGCATCCCTCGATATCGGTATGTGGACATGCTCAATCGACCTGAAGGACGCTTACTTCCATATTCCAATGCACCCATCCTTCCGAACGTATCTTCGTTTTGCCTACAGAGACAAGGTGTGGCAGTTTCATGCTCTTCCCTTTGCCCTTGCGACTGCCCATTTCTATTTACTCAAATAGTGTCTGGTGCCATCCTTTCTTCATCGCCGGTCTATACACCTCTCTGGCTACATAGACAACTGGCTCCTCAAAGCGTCGTTGGAATCATCTCTCAACCAGCAGTTAGTTTACATCATTCCCCTAATCACCGACTTGGGCTGGATCATCAATCTAGAGAAATCCAGTCTCTCTCCTCAACTTTTCAATCATCTCGGAGTTCAATTCGATCTAGTCCATGGGAAAATATTCCCTACTGATTCCTTGTTGGAAGCACTCCACTTTGCGGTTTCGATTCTTGTCAATCAAAAGGATGTATTAGCTCGCTTTTTTCTGTAAGTCATGGTGTCGGTCGAAGGAGTTATTCCTTGGGCGGCAGCCTTGAGACCTCCTCTCCAACTCTATCTCATGTCCCTTTGACGCCAATCCAGGGGTCCCCTGTATCAACTGATTCCGATTCGTCCCCCTCTCCTGGAATTTCTTCCGTTTTGGCTAGACTCTGATTGTCTCTCAGTAGGAGTTCCTCTTCAGAAACCTCTCCATCGGCAACTATTTTCACAGATGCCTCCCTAGACAGGTGGGGAGCTCTTTGGGACTCCTGTCGTCTTTCAGGTCTTTGGTTCCATCAAGATTCTCTTCTTCATATCAATCTTCTGGGACTTTTAGCTGTTTCGAAAGCCCTCCTTGTGAATGAGCACATTCTAATTCGATCAGACAATGCAATGGTAGTGTCTTATCTCAAACGCCAGGGAGGTACCAAATCCCTGTCTGTGTGTGCCAGGTCCTTTCATCTTCTGATTTGGTGCCGAGATCACATTTCCCTCTCAGCAGCTCATATCCCCGGCCGTCTGAACTTCATTGCCGATCAACTCTCCAGACCAAACAAATTCGCTCGCACAGAGTGTCAACTGAAGAGAGAGGCTGCCAGATCAATTTTTCTCCCGCTAGGCTTCCCCTTGATAGACCATTTTGCAACCTCTCAATACCCAGCTTTCCACTTACATGTCTCCCTTTCCAGAGGAGTCGACCCTGACGGTTGATGCTCTAATCCAACCATGGATCGGTCTGCATGCGTATGCCTTTCCCCCGACGATCTTGGTCCCGCTTGTGCTCCACAAAGTTCGGCAGGAGGAATGTCTCGTCCTCCTGATAGACCCGTTTTGGCCCAAGAGGGCCTGGTTTCCGGACCCCCTGGATCTGCTGGTGGACCTCCCGTACCTTCTTCCGTCCTCCCCGGACCTTCTGTCTCAACTCAGAGGTCGTTGGTTCCACCCAAACCCCAGTCTGTTCAACCTCTGCGTGTGGAAGATATCAAATGTCCAGTCTCTTTGAGAAGCTTTTCATCTAGATCTCAATAGATCCTTTCCCAATCCAGGAGGCCAGCCACTAGGAACGTCTACAGAGAGAGGTCGAGTTAAGATTTTTAATCAATGGTGTGCAGACCACAATATCTTGCCCGATTCGGCATCTTTGTCGGTGTTAGACTTTTTTACTTACTTATTTGACACTTTACACCTGTCCGCCTACACGGTTAGAGGCTATCATTTCGCGCTAGCTCGGTCTGTCCATTCTATTTCTAACGCCTCTCCAGCTGATGTTTGTACTCTTAACAATTTTGTTAGAGGCATGTCCAACATTCGTCCAGTGGTCAAAGCTCCTCTTCCTTCCTGGAATTTGTCTCTGGTATTACAAGTGCTTAACAGCAAACACTTTGAACCTCTAGAATCTATTTGTCTTAAGTTTCTTACTTTCAAGACTATTTTTCTGGTGGCCGCTGGCTCTGCCCGTCGTCGTTCGGAACTTCACGCTCTTTCAGCGGAGAGTGACTGCTTTTGTGACTCTGGGAATTGTCTTACTCTCTACCTCAGAAGGGAGTTTCTTTCCAAAACACAAACTCTTCGTCATCCAGCGGAACCCATTGGTCTTAGGAAATTGTCTTCTTTTTCGCCAATTGACGAGCTCTGGTGTCCAGTCAGGGGCTTAAAGATGTATAAAACCCGAACCGCTTTAAAACGTCCGGACAATAAACATCTCTGGGTTACTTACGCTCCTTCTGTTAACTGTGTGGCATCCCTTAAGACTATTGCAAAATGGATAACCAAGACTATTATTACTTGCTATGATCTTGCATCTCCCGGCGATAGGCAGATAGTAGGGGTTAAATCTCATGACGTCCGAGGGTCTTTCTACTACCCTTGCCCACTTAACAGGCTCGTCAATCTCGGATATCATGCAGGTTGCTGGCTGGAGACAGGAGTCCACCTTTATAAATTATTATCTTAAAGGTCAGCCCATCTTCGGCCTTCTTTCGCAATATCATTAATCTATCTTCACGAGCCGTTCCGCACTTACCATGTGCCTCTTCTTCAATGTCTCATCCCTCAACGTCGTCTCGTTCTTAATGTGGTGAGAACTTTATCATCATCTTTAATCACGTGTGGTATTAACAATCACGTTATCTGTGAATTATGCACCTTTTCTCATTTTGATGACCTGCCGCCTCACGCGATTTGCCTACCCTCAGTATTAGAGGGGAAAGTTAGACATATTATAACCTTCAAGATTCAGGTTAATATATAATCACGATGAATTCTGGGGTTATAGAAAATACTATTAGAGGAGGTAATGTATCTCCCCCCGTGGATACTTACCTCCTCTAATACTATGGCCCACCTCATCCACCCCTCGGTATCGTGTCTTGAAGTATTTTTTGTTTGTTCGCTGTAAAAATAAAATATGAAGTTTGTGCGCAGCGCATTGATTACATCACCCGGCTAGACCGGGTTTGTATGAAACGCGGATTTTGCGGTTTGAGCGGTAATTGATATGAGGCTGGAAGCTCAAATCAAGAGAATTTAGAAGAGGATGAAGTTACATGAGGGCAGCAGAGTCAGCTGAAGCTTTTCCGGATATTATAAATACCCGGATCTATATAGCAAATAATATTAGAGGGGTTAAGTATCCACGGGGGTATAACACCAGACTACCTCCACTGAAAGGAGTGAAGTCTAGGGGTCGTTATCTCCCTTGTTGGATTTTAAAAATTGGGGTTGTACTTTAAAGCCCTGGTCGGGGGGGATGATTGTGACCAGAATTGGTCTTTTATTTTTAATTAATTTTTTTGTGTATGCTTATTCCAAATTTTCACTTTCGAAACTGTCAGATAAACGGTTTGGCGGCCATCTTGAATCCTTTTCACGCCAAAACTCCCATACTAAAGCAATGGAAAATTTAGAAGGGACCGATTTCAATTATACACGCCAGTATTTGGTAGGAATCATCCTTGGGGTTTGTTTAAAGTAAGCCGATCATCCAATATGGCCCGTGGCCATCTTAGATTTTAGACGATTTTTAAAAACTTCTAGAAATCTTATTCCCCGAAACCACTAGGGGGATTTATTCAAAACTTACGCAATATCATCTAGGGCACTAGCTGAACGGAGTTTGTTCAAGGGAATTTGATTGGCCACTTGCTAAAGCGGCCAATCTTTAATTACCTAGTTTTCGTGAAAATGAATTATTCGCCAGAACCGCTGAATGGATCGGGCAGAAATTTGTGAGATATGATTAGGCACTAAAGGCCATCAAGGTTTATTCAAGGGAAGTTGATAGTAAAAAAACCATGGCCGACATGTGTATGTTGATTTCAAATTTGCCTCTTTCGAATCTGTCCGAAAACGGTTTGGCAGCCATCTTTGACCATTTTCCCACCCAAAACTCCTGTACTAAAGCAATAGGAAGGTGAAAAGTTTTTTCTTGAGAAACACTCGGCTGATTTCAATTATCCTTTGCAGGAAGCATCCTTAAGCCATAGACCATAATGTTGTAAGCTGCAGAACCTTTATAAAAATGTTTAATCAGTTCTTGCGGCCATCTTGTACATACATACATACATACATACATACATACATACATACATACATACATATATGCATGCATGCATGCATACCTACATACATAAATAATCAAATCAATGTAATTCTGAGAAGTTGATCAAATTTCAAATTGATCTTACAAAAAGTAATTTGGAGGCCATTTTGATATATGAAATATGCTATTTTTCCAGGCAGGCAAGGCAGGGGGAATTCATTTCTGTTAAAAACGAAAACTGGTAATTTTGGGGTGTCTCTTTGACACCAATATGTGTCATAAGGTGTCTTCTAATATGCCCATTGCAGTTGTGTGATTAATATTTCATTTCTGCCAAAAATGAAATCTGGTAACTTCCATGCCATTAGCAGGGACCGATCTATGAGCACTGACAGATCTATGTGTGTATAATTGCTGTCTTCTGCGGCTGTGGTATTAGAAACATCCTACAGCTGCAATTAGTCCTTTACTTTTTCCCAGTGTGTCCTGTCCTCGGCCGAAATCCTTAGCTTTGTCAGGTCCGTTCTTTATTTGAGTGAACCGAGTTCTGCTTTCTTTAATAGATCACTTTTTAGTAAACTTAGCAGATTTATGCAATGACGTCCTCTCCTGGCTTTGTATGTGCTAGCTCCCAGTAGGGCAAATTCCAAGGCTCTCTGTCCTGATGTGTCTTCGGGCATCCTTAAAACATGGCCAAACATGGACCATCTTTGCTGGGCAACTAGTCATAGTTCAACATCATTGCAACTAGCCTGGCGTGGAACATATAGATAGGATCTTTGAGCACGTTTAATTGTGTCGATGGCTTGTGACATGTCAATGCCAATTTTGTGGAAATCCGTGTGTTTGGACATGACTACTGACACAAGCATGTGTTGAGCCCACACACAATGTCTGCACAGCTGCGTCCACGTTTGAAGTCACTTTGACATGATCTGGTGAAGTCATCAATCTTTTCTCAGATGCGACATAGAATAACATTGGATAGGATTTTCCGTACATGTATGCTGTTTAAGAGCACAATGGGCTGCAGACTGGCTGTTGGTGGGTTGGATGGATGGGGTTGCCTGGTGGTTTCTTGGATTTGGGTAGCACAATAAGGGTGCCTTGGCCTACAGCATCAATGGGAAGGTGGTGCTTAAAAGCTGGATTGATTAGGTGCGTGATCGGTTTTGAGATAATGTCACTTGCATATTCGAATAGTTCATTGCTCATGCCATCAGGTTTTAATTTGTGTTAGTAATGGCCTCGGGTCTCCTGAGAACGGGTGCAAGGGCTCATTATTGTGGTCCGTGAACTGTTCCTTGAACAATTCTCGAATTGCCTCGACTTTGTCCTAGTCAGTCCCAATAAAATGTCCTTCAGAGTTGTGTACAGAAGTCCTATGGCGCTAGTAGGTGATGATTCCAGAAATTTCAGTATTTTGGTTAGAGCTTCATTTAGATCGGAACTGACGTTGATGTTAGCTCTCCGCTCCCCAAGGGGCTTTTTGTATGACATTTGAGTGTGGTTCATCTGAAGGCGTGTAATGACTGGCTTAAGGTCAGAATTGAGGTCTGCACCTCCATAGGAGCAGGCATCATGATGTAGGGGTTTTGCTTCTCTTTTGCATAGTACGAAAACAATTTGGTTGAAAACTGCTGTTGTAGCCTTAGAGCCTTTTGAGGCTTTGCGATCAGCAATGTGTCCTGTCCATGTTGTCCGATCTATCCATTAGCCAAATGCTAGTAAAATGGAGATCTTGCTAATAGAAAGCAGGAATGGCTAAATATTTGGCTAATGATTAAAATCATATTATTACACATAATTTTAAAGTAGAGCACCATTAAAATTAACATTAAAAACATCTTATGGTAAATATTTATGGAGCTAGCACTTATATTATAGTCTGCTGTCTTAGAGTCAAAGGTAGGATGTAATGTTCACTTTTGGAAGAAATCACCAAATTTGGCACAGATGACCTTTGAAAGGTACTAACGTACATCCTGATATCGGACTCACATTTTGGGGTTGGTTAACGACCCCCTAATTAGCATAAATCCAAAATGGCCACCGCTGTTATAGGCTAACCACAATATGTGTTATATCTCACTGAATAATAAGCGTATTGTGATGAGATTGGTATGCATTCTGATAGTTTTTGGGATGCGCGATCGACTGGACATGTTTGCATCGTCATCCAAGGTCAAGATCACAAGATGAAGGTCAAGGTCACATGTTTTTTCGACTAAATAGCTATAATTGATCAATATGGAAAGGTCAGTCAAATGTTTTAGGCCTAAAAATATAATTCCCGATGGAACTGTATTATTGTAAAGCTTTTTAATTCGTTAATAAAGTCTGGTTTTCATGTGCATTCTCGAAGCTTTGGGTAGTGGGCCGTCTACTGTTTTATAGGTCGCGTGTATGCCTACCGGGTAAAATTAAATTAGGTCAAGCTGATGCCATGGTAAAGGGCACACTGGTGACAAGGATGCACTATTCACGTTGTGTTACAGCATGGACACTTTCGACTCTGCGAAAGGAGGCATACACAAGGTACAGTAGTGACTCAGGAGAATTGAGATGAACTCATCATTTGAGTCATGGTGTAAACACAAGGGAGAAACATGCCCTCAGTTCAGATACTGGCAGACGGCTTATGATATGGAGATGTGCCTGCTGCGCTTTGTGCGTTCTATTCGTGTCGGAGATAGGATGTGTATGTCAGAATTTGGATGAGATTGCAGATTGGGCATTTATTCTTGATCACTACCATTATGCCCGCTGGCTTCCAGTGCATGTGCGTGATATGCTAAGCCTCTGTATAAAACATTCAGACTACAAGCAGTTTGCTAAAGCTTCTTCACCATTGCCAAGACAAAATCCATTCTCTCTGATCGGATTTAATCAGAGCCACGAGCAGCAGAATAAGGAGCTGAAAATTCATGGTGGTACTCCGAATCAGAATGATGAGTGTTTTCACAGAGTGGTCCGTTGTTCGTCCAGAAGTTGCACGTGTCATCGCAGAGTTTGAGGCCAGTATGAGTTCAAGCAGGAGCTTTGTTTATAAGCATCATGATCAAGTCCAAGCATCCAGAAAAGGTTTGCAACAGACACCAAAGAACTTGTCGCAGCATTCCAAGAAGCAGAAAATCCCTTTAATGAGGACAGTGACAAAGTCATTATTCTTGACCCTAAAGAGGTCATGTCAAAAGAATGTCACCCACAGTATTATGTGTGCTCATGAGAAGGGAAAGAAACAGCATTCAACGCCTGGAGTCTCAAGCAGTTGCTTTCCATGATCCAATTAAGATGAACAAAATCCCGCTTCCCAGCAATCGGCACAAAAGCAAGCACGTCGATAGCCTCAAAGAAGACTTGAATCTACTAGGGCAGCTCTATTTCGCAATGCTAGTCAGGGAATGAAATACTGACCGCCTTTTTGAAGTGGAGAATGCTGATGCCTCGCCATCCTTATCAAAAATTTGATCTACTACCATCCTTAGAAACAGACTCGCCATCTGACTTTGATAAAGCTGACGTGAAACTTATTGATGGTGCTGGTATGGTGAGTTTACTAAGACCGGAGAGAAGCATCAAAACATTCAACGATTATGCTAAGAAGAAGGTTATTCCGTTCATTGAGAAGCATCTAGCCATGGCCAAGCGCATTGATGTCATCTGGGACAGGTATTTATCAGACAGCTTGAAAGCAACAACCAGGGAGAAAAAGGGAGCAGTAGTCAGACAGCGATTACCAAGTGACAGGAATGGGAAAATGCCGCAGAACTGGACCAGCTATCTACACAACGAAACCAATAAGGTGGAACTGTTCCAATATCTATCAAAATTGATAGCACAGTCCATCTTCTGTGAGGGGAAAGTGGTTATTACAACTATGGATGAGCTCATCTTCCAGAATCCTGCACTGTGTGATGATGACCCTGAGATTGGGTCAGATTATTCTCTCAGCCCATGCAACCATGAGGAGTTTGATAGTAGAGTTATGTTACATGCAGCAAATGCAGTGTCAGAAGGCTACAAACGCATACTGATTATCGCAAATGACACTGGTATCGCTGTCCTGGGCATTGCTTTCTTTACTGAGATTGGGGCATTTAGAATGGGCAAGAAATTAAGATATGTTTCCATCCACGAGATCTGCAATACCATGCATCTTGCAAAGGCACGCACGCTCCCGCATTCCGTGCCCTGACAGGGTCTGATAACTCATCCTTCTTTTCTGGCACAGGAGAAGTCAGCATATGGAAAGTGGAGTACAAGGCCGGAACTTATGTGTACAAATGTGTTATGCCACCTAATGGAGAGATCTCTCACATTATCTTCAGTGGATATCAAGATAATTGAGAGTTTTGTCATCTCGCTATACTGTGTGTCCTGTCCTCTGATAGAAGTCAAACAAGCACGCCAGCATATATTCCCTCAATCCTCTCGTACGTTTGAGTACCTACCACCAACTAAAGCAGCCTTGATAGAGCATATCAAGAGAGTGACTTATCAAGCTGAATATGTGTGGGGGCAATCTCTCATGGCTAAACAAGTTTTGTCGTGCCCAGACTCATGGGTTTGAGTTGTCTGAGATAAGTCTGAGTCTCATTGGGTGCCTTTCTGGACCCCTCTCTCGAGCAGCAAAAGCATTCGAAGACCTGGTCACTTGCGGCAGCACTACAAGCTGTACAGGAAGGTGCTCCTATTATAAGAAAGGGCTCGTGCGTACAGGCGTATGCAAATGTGGAGGAAGCTGTTATGGTCGTCCCGGCCCTCCTCCGACACCAACATGTAATTGAGCACATAAATGGTGATGACCTTGGATTCCTGCACAGTGAGTTGCATTCATTTTAGTATAGCATTATCAGCCACAGCATACAATAAATTTAACACAATGTAAAATGTAAAAAGTCGAAAACAGTTGACCTTGACCTTTATATGGTGATCTTGCTTTTGGATAATGAGGAAAACCTCTTCAGGCAATCAGACATCACCAAAACTATAAGACTGCATACCAAACACATTGGATTCACATTACTATTAGTTAGCTAGGCTTGGCATTCATGATTCTGACGATGTTGGTTTTAGCAATATACTGATCGTGCGACAGGTAACGTGTCATGACCTTGATCGTCCAGACTTAACCTTGAGATCATGGAGACAAAGTGATACATTTATAATTTTAGTATAGACTGATCTGACCTGGAATGCAATAGATTTGATACAATCTAAAATGGTCAAAGGTCCGTTTTATTGGACGATTTATAGCTATTTTTGGACCGAAAACCTTTGACCTTGACATTTTCTGGTGACCTTGACAGTGGATGAAGACAAAAACCTCTCCAATCGATCGGGCATCCCGAAGACGATCAAAATACATACCAAACTCACTGGAAACTGTGGATTGCTTGTTGGGATATGGCCATATTCGGTTTAGCTTATATCGGTGGTGGCCATTTTGGATTTATGCCAATTAGAGGGCGTTACCCAATCTAAAGATGTGTGTCCTATATCAGGATTTGATTAGTACCTGTCAAAAATCATCGATGCCAAATTTGGTGATTTCTTCCAAAAGTGAACATTCCAAGCTCTAAGACAGGGGACTATTATGTCTTAATGTGATCAAATGAACCCTGAAATCCTAATGTATCTCGAATAAAAAGCATCCATATAGGCCAGCTGGTGAATATTGTGAAACCAATTTGACTAGGAGCTGTTGCTGCCTTCCAGGCAAATTAGTTTCTAAATATTCAACATATTAGCTCACCTGGCCAGAAGGCCAATTGAGTTTATGCCTTGACGATCAATCGTCTGTCCGTCCGGCTGGCTCGCATCCATCTGTCAACTTTTTCTTTAAATGACTTCTCAAGAACTGCTGGGCCGATTATATTATATATTATATTTGGCAGGAAGCATCCTTAGGCTATAGGGATCCAAGTTTGTTGAAACTATAGGGATCCAAGTTTGTTCAAAGTCGATCGTCCAATTTGTTGGCGGCCACCTTGGATTTTGGCAGATTTTTAGAAATGCCTTTAAAAGTCTCTGAAACCGCTTGGGAAATCGATTCAAAACTCATGAAACGTCATCTAGGGCAAGAGCTGAACCAAGATGGCCAACTTGATTGACCAAATGGTTTGGCGGCCATCTTGGATGACCTAGTGTTCGTGAAAACTGGTTCTCCAGAACCGCTGAAAGGATCAGGCTGAAATTTGGGAGATATGATTGAGGACTAAGGGCCATTAAAGTATGTTCAAAGGAAGTTGATCCGTCAAAAAACATGGCCGCAGTGGTCCAATCAAGATGTAGCGTGTTTGGCGGTCATATTGGATTTTTTATTTGATGGATTTTGAATCGAAAATTGGTTTTATAAATGTTCTTGGGTATTCTGATCTCAAATTTGCCATTTTTGATATTGTTGAGTAAACGGTTTGGTGGCCATCTTGGATCATTTTCCTGCCAAAGGCTCCCATACTAAAGCAATGGGAAATGTAAAATGTCTTCTCAATAATCACTGGGCTGATTTCAATTATATTTTTCAGGAAGCACCAAGTTTGTTCGAGAGAACTTGATTTGCCAAATGGTTCGGTTGCCATCTTGGATGACCTAGTTTTCGCGAAAACAACTTTAGCCCTCAAAACGGCCACAAATGGCTTCTGCAGTGGCCTTGAGAAATTTCCATTTGCAGACCAAGAGAAGACTTCGAAAATTTACCACTGGAATGACTGGCTCGATAACCAAGCCAGTCATTCCAGTGGTAAATTTTCCAAAATGGTCTTCTTGGTCTACAAATTGGCATTTTGAATGAAAAAATTTAAATTTTCTTGAACAAATTCAAGTTTTAGGGGGTTAATCGAGTAATCAGGATTATTTAAAAATAATCGATCGTGATCACTGAAAGCAATAATCATGCAAGCGTAAAGACTGTATCACCAAACATCCATTAAAATCGTGGCTGACGAGAAATTGTTTGAATTTCAGGTCAAAAGGTCAAACATCTATGTCACAAGGTGAATATAGTCGAATCAACAAATTTGGCACATCCATTCATATTATGCTGGACTAGAAGTAGGTTACCATTTGGTCATAGGATCAACTGTCTAGGTCACTGAGTGTCGCTATGTGCACTGGCAAAGACTTGTCCTTTTGATACTGAATGCCAGTTAGTAAAGTTATGTATTCATATCTTTTAGTCTGTCTTTTTTAAAGAGTAGTGCATCTACATACGATGCATCGCTAGTCACTAAATATGTGGAATTTGTCATATCATTATATGGCATAAGAACAATGATGTTGAAACAATTGACATTTTATTTCTACACCTTAGACCCGACTCACCGGACCCATTGCCAATGTATATACTTGACAGTAAAGGGTCTCCTTCTTGCGTTCACATTTGACTACATTTATATGCATAATGTGATGTAGTCATGTTGTGATTGAGCGTTATGCTGCGGTTAGCCACTAGGTGTTTCACCCCAGAGCCACGACGAGGCCCAGCATATCTGTCTTCGTCCGGGGACAATAAGGGGTTAACTTGACCTTTGCCTCCCCCCCCCCATTGTAAACAGGCCACCAAGGGCGGTATATACTTTATGAGTTGACGTCGATCTGGAAATTTGATTAAATCAAGTTCTTTAAAGGGGGTGGGGGAGTGGCAATAATTCCCTGCGTCATCTAGAAAAATTGCAACGATAGCAAGTCGCCGCACTATCACTAGAGATAATACGTTAATGGCTGTATTCGACTGGGCGAAAAGGTATAGATTATATTTTTTATTCGACTGGCACTTCCCGCAAAAAAAAAGATCACGAAACAGGCCGGAGCCAAAACGTGTGGCTTGTTTCGTGAAGTATGTCCCGTGATGCATTATTCAGCATACATTATGTCTGAAAAAAGTGCTGAAAGGTGGATTTTATTTTCAAGATAGTAAAATTTAGGCGATTTATTCGGTCTCTGCATCTTCCATACTGCTAGGGTTTTTTCATTCAACTGGTACGTTTGCATAGAGCACATGTTGGCAACTGCGCAAGTAAATTTACTCTACGGAAAAGTACCAGTCGAATACAGCCAATGACTACAATTGTGTTATTCTACCCCTACCACTGCAACTACATGTATACACGCATAACATGTAGCAATTCACCTTTCCAGTTTATCCATTGATCATCTGATGTCTAAAAATGGAAAAATAGCTACAAGTGGAAAGGTCCATTGTTGTCCGTTCTCGATTAACACTCACTGGTGATTGCGATTCTAACATCAGGCCTCGCTCTCACTTGTGAGAATGGTGACAATAGCGACAAATAGTATCTCTCTTCTCCATCTTCCCTGTGGCTGGAGATAATTGTGATGATAGCGATTGTCGCCCATTCTCTATTCAATGTCACGGGACGATTGGGCTTATCGGCATTTCAGGCCTAACTGTTACTGATGATAATGGTGGCGATAGTGACGTTTGCAATTGTCACCAGTACAATGGCGTTGATAGCAACAAATGGAATTTTAAAATTCTTCCTCTTCGTTGTCATTAGGGACAATGATGATGATAGTCTCGATTCACTGTCACTAAGGATGATGGTGATTGTTGCCATTTCAGGCCTACCTGTCACTGGTGACAATGGCAATGATAGCGTCAAGTTAATGTCCATTCACAGGCCTAGAGAAAACTATATTTGAAAGGTTATGACTGGTTAGGTTATGTCGGTTTGGCCATTGGTCATGTTGGTTTGACCATATAATTAAAGGGTTAACAAATATTCTATTGTACAAATCTATATCTGATCTAAAGGTATAACATGTACATGGTTTATTTCTGTTTAGTCCTCAAATTTCAGTTTGCTCACAGAAAATGTTCATTTGCAGACCAGGAGAAGACTATTTTTGAGAATTTACCACTAGAATGACTGGCTCGGTTATCGAGCCAGTCATTCCAGTGGTAAATTCTCAAAAATAGTCTTCTTGGTCTGCAAATGGACATTTCTCAAAACCACTGCAGAAGCCATTTTTTGGCTTATATTAGTGTTAAAGGGTTAATTAAGTTTGTGTGTTTAATGATATAATATACATGTATCTCTTAAATTTGTAATAGTGGTAACAATGGATGAAATAGAATCCACTTTTATCTATGCCACACTCATTTCTTGCACGCTTTGCCCATGTTATGATTGATCGAACCCTGAATTCCCAGAACTCCAATGTCAAGGTAAGCTGTTGAATATTTTGAAACTAATTTGACTGGTTGCTATAGGCAGCAACAGCACCCAGTCAAATTACTTTCAAAATATTCAACAGAATGTTTATTAAATAGTACATCCATCAAAGACATACAATTCATACACTTGACGGACTTCTCCAGCGTCATGGCGGAGTATTGTCTGTCAATTATGATTGTGACGGTAAATTATATGTGACATAATTGATAATGACGTCCACACTTGAGTGACAGATTAGATTCATCCATTGCAGTAAAGGTTTCGAGTAGGGGTTTGCAAACAGTGATGTGTGGGTGATGTTCAGCTGTGATGCAATGCATACATAACATTGGTCATCTGGTTTCCTATTAGTTAGTTCTTCAGGTTTTTCTATGTTTGCTTAGATGTATTTGTCAACCGGTAGAAAAATACAGCGGCTGTAACGAGCAATTAGGAAGATTTGTTGTCCGTGTCTGAGTACCCTCTGAAATCCCAGTGTCTCAATTTCCTTTAGGCAACAACAGTATATATTAACAAGAGAGCAATTTAATATTTTGAAACTAATTTGATAGGAAGCTGTTGCTGCCGTAGGGCAGCAGCAGGTTCCAGTCAAATTGATTTCAGAGTAATCAAGAGGATAATTCTTCTATCGTAAGGAGTGTGTTGTACGGTATTTAGTCTGTATGGTGAAGCGGCATCAATAATTGAGGAGCATGATTGTGGGTGGCAGTACAGCAAAAACATGACTACGAGTCCTATGACACAGAATCGTGACAATACGAATGTCGAGTTCTGCTTTCACATGTACAAAGAGCCACTGAGATGTCTGTGGATGTTTACACGCATGCAACATTCTGTGACTGTATGTGGTTACCATGGCATTCACGTCTACTGATTGTATTGATATTTGATAACTGCACAGTTCTACATGTATGTACGCATTTTCTCCCGGAAATTCCAGTATCCCTGTTTACCCATCTAACACTGATATCAGCCAAAAACAGCTTCTGTGGTGGGCTTGAGAATTGCCCATTTGCAGACCAAATGAAGACTATTTTTTTAATTTTACCACTGGAATGTCTGGCTTGATAACCGAGCCAGTCTTACCAATGGTGAATTTTCAAAAAGAGTTCTTTTGGTCTGCAAATGGACATTTTCTATGCGAAAGGTGAAATTTTCTTAAATAAATTCGGGTGTTAAAGGCAGTAAATACATCATGTCTGTATGTTGCGCACATATGCACGCACACAGTTTTTGAAAATGAATGAGTAATTTATTTGACTGGAAGCTGAATGGCTTCTAGATTTGAAATATATTCAGGAGCTTGCAGTATAAAGAATTTGTCATATCAGGTTTCTAGTGTTAACAAGGCAATGCGCGCGCATGCACCCACGCATGCACGCACGCACTGATTTGCTGATTTTGTCTAGTTTCTTTTTAATGGTCAGTCAACTAAAACAATCTTATGCAATGCTCTTGAGAAATGTCCATTTGCAGCCAAATAAAAGACTGAAACTACCACTGAAATGACTGGCTCGATAACTTAACCAGTCATTCCAGTGGTTAATCTTTCAAAAATAATCACATGGCCTGCAAATGGACATTTCGCAAGACCACTCCAGCAAGCTTGACCATTGAAGGGATAAACTAGTTAGAGAATCAACAAATATGTCAAATAGTACTATTTGCTCTGGGAAATTTCTAAATAATCATATAGCCTTAGGCTAACTAGTCTTACTTTCCAGATCTGGCTATTGATATGCTTCCATTTATTGAGAAAATAATTAGAGCTTCAGAATAGGCTGGAACATGCTGGCTCTGCTTAACCCTTTAATGGTTAATCTGGGCAACGCTTGCTTCAGTAGTGGTCGTGAAGAATGTCCATTTACAGACGACGCGAAGACTCTTTCGGAAAATGTACCATTGGAATGACTGGCTCGATAACCGAACCAGTCATTCCAGTGGTATATTTTCAGAAATAGTCTTCTTTGGCCTGGAAATGGACATTCACTGAATCAAAATTTTAGTTTTGTTGAGAAAATTTGACCATTAAAGGGTTAATGTTAGACATTATAATCAGGGTGCCTTTTGATCAGAGGAAAATGTGTTCTAGGAGCTTCCCAGTCACTCATGGACAACACAATGGAATTTGACCGTGATATTCTAATTTTAATTTGAAACGGTTATGAATTTTTTGCTGTAATATTGCATCTCCTAGCATTATATATAATGTAGCGCACCAACCACCCTCTTAGGTGCAGTGGGAACCATGGAAGCGCTTCCAGGTTGTAAGCAAGTCTTCCTCTGCAGTATGTTTTGCGCATTTCATTCAGAATTGGTCCAGAAACAAGATTTTCTCTGCCGTTTGAATGTGTTTAGAGGAGTGGAATAAAAGACTACGGAAACCTGAATATTTTGAGAGCAATTTACTGGAAAGGCAATGCTGCCTAGCTGGCTGAGTATGGCAGCAACATTTTTCAGGCAAATTGTCCTGAAAATATTCAGCAATTTATCTAGCCAGGCAACACTGCACATAATGCAGTATAATTGGAAGAACCAATCCATACATTATATATATATATATATATATATATATATATATATATATATATATATATATTATATATATATATAAATCTACCTGAATCAATATGGGCAGAAAATGTGCTCTACTCGCTGATTGAAATGTCACTAAGCACTACAGGATTGTCAATACAATAAGAGGGATCCGCTTCTAGTTTAACCCTTACACCAACAAATCACTGAAAAAGTACATTCTTTACCATATAAAACTTATTCTGTTGGATATTTTGAAATTAATTTGACTGGAAGCCGTTGCTGCTTAGGGCAGCAACAGCTTCAAGTCAAATAAATTTCAAAATATTCAACAGTTTTCCTGTATGGACCGGTTGCCTTAAGATTGAGATATGTGGAATTCGTCAATTTCTGGCTAAACTCCATCCATCTTTTTATGCTTGTTGAAATGGATTTGAAACTGAAGCTTGAATTCCCAGAATCTAAATTTTATGGTAGCTATGGTACAGCTCAGACATTGGTTTGAAATAGCGTAACATGTTTCCAAAACTAAATTTATAAAACGCACTAAAGCAGCAACGTCTTCCAATCCAATGGAGAAATCCAGTTCTAGCAATGCCCCGCCCATCTCTAGCTAAGCTCCACCCACGCCTCGCTCATGTGGGGATCAGTCGATCCCTGGACTCCCTGACTATCAATTTCCAGAAAACTGTACATGTAACAGTAAGCTGTTGAATATCAACAGAATGTTTATTAAATCGTAAATCTGTACACCAAAGCTTAGTCTGTCATTAATTAAGCGGTCGTAACAAGCTTATCTACGTCATTAGACCGTCATTTGATTATGACATCGTCCTACACATCACATAGTTGATTATTACATCATATGATTGATGGATAAACTGGAAAGGTCCATTATGTTCAGAATATTCAAGAGAACAGTTCTTATCTAATGTTCAAAATTGTACTCAATGCAAACAAGTTATTTCTGAGCTGTACTGTGTACTGTAAGGCGTTGAATATTTGGAAAAGTTCTAATTTGGCTGGGAGCTGTTACGCACTTTGCATATTAATGTTTATTAAATTTCAAAACTCATACAATTTGATTTTCGTACTGGAGAGCACCTGAGTGTACATCAATTTGATTGTATGTAACATCAGCTAACATGGGACGTATTTGATTATGATGTCAGATACTTTAGTGACAGATCGGTTCACTTATATAATGGCACATATAAAATGAGTATCATCTGACATCCAATATGCAGAGCATAACCCACGCAGAATCCTATCTCATGTAACACGTAATCACTTGTTTACATTCAGACAGCTCTTCTTATTGTCTGCCAGCTGAATTTCTGCAGACTACATTTTCGACGGGGTTTAACTCTATCTATGCTGAATAATTTGAAAACTGACTGAAAGTTGTTGGTGGCTAATTTAGCCACCAACAACTTTCAGTCAAATTGTTTTCAAAACATTCAGCAGGTCCAGAATTTTAAAAAATCGCTGAAATTACTTTCTGGTGACTTGCAGTGGTCAGATACACATGCAATTAATTTGCTCGTAAAGCGTGTCAGGGGAGATAAGTGGATTGCCAAAAATGATAATCTACTGTTACGTAAAAATTAATTTTTTTAAATCACTGATCAATGTACATGTAGCTGGTTCTGTACATATATTTTCAAAAATAAATTTATCCAATTGCATAACAGGTCATTCATCAGTCATATGAGAGCATAGACCCTTGGCATCTATGCTCAGTATAGGGTTAATTTCTTGCTTTGAATAGATGACAATGTCCAATATAGATCTCAAAAGCAATATTTCTAGATTCCATTCTATGGGACTAAATAATGAGTTTGTAGCTGGTCTATTATTATGATACAATACAGCTCATAAATAAGGTATCATGCTTTCAAAGAAAACCCCATAAACATGCTAGTTAGTATAATTTTGAATACAATATAAGAAATGTTCTGTTGAATATTTCGGACTTAATTTGATTGGAAGTCATTGCTGCCTTAAGACGGCAGCAACGTCTTCCAATCCAATTATGTTAAAAATATTCAACAATTTGTTTTATTTTTGTTTTGGAGACATGTTAATTTATTTATGAGATGTACTATAAGAAAATTGCCTTCTATGGCTCTATATGACGCTGCACAACATGTCGCAATTAGACTGCAGTAATTATTTTGAGAGTTTTTCCTCTGTCTGTCTCCAGCAGGTCGTGTAGATTATAATGGACCTTTCCATTTTTGTACGCCCGCGCAAAGCTGGGTCGTATTATGTGATGGCAGTCACCGTCCATCTATGCATCTTGCTGTACGTCCGTCCGTGCATCCGTCCGTCTGTTTTCTTGTCCGGACCAGATCTCGAAGACCCCATTTTTGATAGGAAAATTTCAATTCATGATGAAATTTAACAATTAAACCTTTAACCCTCCAATTTCTTCAAAGAAATTTTCTCACTGATAATGTCCATGTGCAGACCAAAAGATTATTTTAGAAAATCTACCACTGGAGTAACTGGCTCGTTTATTAAACAGTCTTCTCTTGGTCTGCAGCTGGACATTTCTCAAGACCACAGCAGAACTCGAGAAGCTGTTTTGGCTGACTTGATGGTATATAGTGTTAACCGTTACCACTCTGATGTCAATATTCTATCTTTTACTGTGTCAATAGCAAAACAAATTTGTTGGGAAATTAACACCCAGCACCCAGTTCAACTTTTAATTTAATTTAACCCTTATCTGGCTCCGACGTCAAAGTTTTCAGAGTTAACGAGTTAACCACACAGCAACCAGATGCAAGACATTCTTTGAGATGAAAAATATTGTACAGTTATATATTCCGTTAAATTTGTTCCGTAGATGTTTCAGTCAGATTGTTTTCAAAATAATCTATCTAAAACTCCTTTTATTATTATACTTGGATTTCAGGGTTGGGTTGGTTAATCGCTTTATAACTGGTCAATATTAGATAAGAAAACTCATATTCTGCTTCTAAAGTGAATGTCCAGTTTAAAATGTGTATATTGAGCCAAACGCTCCAATGATAAATTTTCTAAGTAAGTCTTCTTAACCTGTAAATGGACATGTGTCAAGATCACTATAAAAGCGGTTTTGAATTAGTTTGATCCATAAATTAATCTTTAAGCATATAATATATACGTAATAATAATAATAATAATACATATTAGTTATACTTGGACATTCTGAAAGAAAAAAATGGTTCCATATTAATCATCTCTGCACATCCTGCTATCTCCTGCAGAACTATTTGGTGGAATTCAAATTTTGTTATGTGAGCTACATTGCTACAGTAGTTTGGTACTGATATGATTATGGATTGTACGATGTCATCTATGTTTAAACCACTCTCCACCAAGGGACTAATGAACAGAGTCGGGGTTGATGAAAGCGTGTTGATTTGCGAAGGTACAGGAGCAACTGTGAGAAATTTCTTTTTTGCATTTATCAGTTTGTATGCTCAATATGCGCAGGCTTGTGGTGGAACAATCATCGGAACAATGACTGGTTTTATGTATAATTGTTCACCCTTATCACTCTGATCTCAATATTTCCACATTTTACTATATAAATAGCAAAGAAACTGGTATACATTTTTCAGCAAGTTTAGTGGATGATGTTGCTGCCCACCAAATTTGTTGAAAAATTATACGTTCTTACTTTAATCTAATCTGAAAATTAAAAATTGTGACGGGTTAAGGTGCGTATGTAGTATATGTGCAGGCGTGAGTGCGTGCTTATCTGCTTGCATCACTTACTCCACATCCAGATCAGAGAAAATACTGATCTGCTAACAGCAGCTACTAATTACTAATTAGTGTGTAGCATATCAGCTAATTAGTGTATAGCATATCAGCTAATTAGTGTTAGTGATGTTATTTTTCCTGAAAAATATTGTTGCGGAAAATTTTCCATTATTTTTCCAGAAAATTTTCCAAAAAAAATGTGTATTTTGATGTGTGTGTGTTGTGTGTGTGTGTGTGTGTGTGTGTGTGTGTGTGTGTGTGTGTGTGTGTGTGTGTGTGTGTGTGTGTAAGTTAGTGGGTGGGTGGGTGCAGGCACTCTGATTGTTTGTTTGACAGACTGACTGCCTGCTAATTTTTACCAATTTAAATAAGAAAAAAACAAATGGGTATCTTTAAACAAATTATTTTGAAAATGTAATGACTAAAGCAACTGTCACATTACATGCCCTTTACACCAGCTGTATCTGAAGTGAGTAAGTTTCATATTTAGCTCAACATTTCATTTTGGTCATTACAGGCCTATTTTGGTGTCTATCAGAAGTCATCTTTTATATTCCATGAAATATCAGTTGGGATCAAATAAATCATCATGATAAAATATATAATGACTTACATGTACTGTCATGTATGCAAATTACTTTTCAATTGTCTGATTATCAATCATCATTATCATCATCATGTTACAAAATGTACATTCATCATCATCATCATCATCATCATCATCATCATTCTTATCAGTTACATTCACACATCCTCATGCTCATCATCATCATTGTCTCTTACAAATTTCATCATCATCCACATCATCATCATCAAGATACATCATTATCACATCATCTGATCATCATCATCATCATCATCATCAGTAAAATTTGTGTGACATACATAATTATATTAGTACTATCAATTACACCTAAATGGCTTAATCATTATGATCATCATGAATATCATCATCGTTATTATCAGCATCATCATCATCATCAACGTCATCTATATCATCATCATCATCATAATCAGCGTCATCATCATCAACTTCTATGGCATTGGCATCATCTTCATATCGCATAGAAATGTCAACACTGGCGGCTTGGCTGGTTCCAGGCACTGAAGCAGAAAGGTCCATACAAGGTTCTTCCTGACATTCGCTCATATCCTGTTTTAACTGGAGTTGGAGGTTATGAGCTACAGACACTAATTTCCTCAGTTTATCAAGTGTCAAGCGATTGCGCTTTTTTGTCTGAATACTGGCATGGAGATTCCAGTTCTTCTCACATGGTGCAGCAGATGTTGGCCAAGATAAAAGACGTGATGCCACATCGGACAGCTGGCGTGTTGAGCAAAAGCCTTTTCACCAAGTCACAGGATCCATTTGTTTTGCCGCTTCCCAAATGAAAGTTCTCGCCCAAATACTTATTTTGGCCCTGTATTCAGCAAGTTCCCGGATAACAGTCACGACATCTAGTGTAGGTATTTTGGCTGATATGTCTTCAATTATATCTGTGGTAGCTGCTATATCCTCCTCTGTGAGACCAAGATCATCACATGCAAACCGAGGACCTAACAAACGCGCAGCCTTTTGGACATTATGTGAACAAAACTCTAATCTTGACTCAAAAGCATCCATTAGCTGCCTTTCTTCAGCCTTTGTCACTGGAGCCAATGGAACTGAAGACTTGAAGTTTTCTCGCAATGAAGCAAACATGTTTGGAACTTCCGACAGCCTTGGCTTATCTGATTCCATCTGTTTGATTGCAAGCGAAACTGGCTCTAATAATTTCTTTACAGATTCAACCTGTACCCAGAAAACTTCTGTATCTGGGAGCTGTTTCTGCATTGGTGGTGTTATAAGTGATTCCATTTGTTCATCAACAGCGGCTCCTTCTAAACACTTTTTGTTCTCTAGCAAACGGTTCAAACTGTCACAAGCTGAACCCCACCTGGTTGCAGCTGGTAATACTAGTGCTACAGTTTTCTTCAGTTTGTCTTTCTGAATTCTTTCCAGAATGCCTTTTGGAACATGCTTGTACTTAAAGAAATTTATAATGTGTTTGCAAAGCTCAATATGGCGGTGCAGGGATCCAATTTTTAGTAGGTCCTGAACTAGAAGGTTTAGGCTGTGAGCCATGCACCTATACGTAATTAGATGGGGGTAATCTTTCGAAAGTATTGCCCATGCCTTTTTCATGTTACTGACATTGTCCATTACAAGAGCATGGACTTTTTCAGTGCCCTTTTTCTATAGAGTCCTTTAGCACGGATGCAATATATTCTGCTGTGTGTCTTTCTTCTTTACACTCATCAGACTTGAAGAATATTGGCTCTGGGCACGACAACATGATGTATATAATTGGACTTTGATTTATATCTGTCCACCCATCACTCATTAGACAATGAGTTAGCAGCAGCTAGTTTTGCTAGGGAGATGGCATGTAAAGTGTCAGCGTCCTCATCTAATAGACGGTTTGATAATACATGTCGGGAAGGAACCTTGAATGTTGATCTAATCTGCGCAAAAAATTGTTTCCAGTAATAGTTGTCGAGACCACTCAGTGGTGTTGCAGAGGCATACATTGCTCTTGCTAATGATTTCTCTAACATCTGTGTGGGCTTAGACATGGTGTCCATGAACGGTTTCACAGATATTTGTCTCATTTTCACAGTGCTGGACTTTGCGGCTTGAGCAACAGCATATTTCAGTGGCAGTGTGGGTCTGTCTACAATTACAGGCTCTTGACCTTTGGACTGAGGCTCCATTTCCTATTGTAGCAAAGATTTATTAGTAACTTTTTATTGGTCCTCATTCGAAAACTCTAACATTTTACATGTACTCATCTTGTCCAGACGCCGGATGCCAGACACCATTTGGATCGCTATGTCTTGCCATCCTCAGCTTCGCGAAGTGCTCGACAACTATATTGCACATTTTGGTGAATTTAGAACTTTTTACCCTCAAATATTTGCACCCCACCCAGCCCTTCACCATTTGCATTCATGAAGGTGTATTTTCAAGCGATCAAATGCTTGATAAATTGGATGTAATGAAAAACAAGGTTTTGTAAGCTATGCAATTTTTGCAACCACAGTTTTTGTTGAGCCTATAGCAAAGTGGAGATAGCGAGACATAGCGATCCAAATGGCGTCTGGCGTCCAGAATAATGAATAAAATGTTAGAGTTTTCGATTGAGGGACAATGTCAATAGGGCAGGCTTGCTATCTTAAACAGGTGCTTGGTTTACCGTTAAACACCACCTGTCCTGTTAGTCCCCACCCTGGCAGACAGCATTTTCTGTGGGATGTCACTTGTATGAAATCTGTAATGGCCACTTTCTGTGTGAAAATGTGTTGTCAAATAAATTTAAATGGATGCCAGTTATACTTTGTAAACTAAAGCCATGATAAACAAAGAAGTCATATTCAGTACAATTGCTATAAGGTGGAAAACTGGTGAAATTCTGAAACCAGTGTTGCTGTAATTTGTTGCTGCCATAAGCAGCAACAGCTTTCAGCAATGCTGTTGTCAAAATTACACCAGTTGTCATACAAAATTAGAGTAGATAATCAATAAGGCTAGCTGAATCTCCTAGGCACAAGCCTTGTTTGTAAGCAGCTTTTTCCAGGTTAGTTTCATACCCTGTGGATACACCCCAGATGAGCACTAATGGTTTTATTTTTGTCCTGATGTACAAATGTATGCATTGATCTGAACATTGCCACAGCCAGCAATAACTTATTACCTTAGAATCGACAGCGTCAATAAATACATTAAACACCGCCACTACCTCTGATCAGCCTGGACTATCAGTGGTCATGATTTCTGCTCATCTATCCTAGGACCAAAGGAGAACACTGTAGTGATGGCCAATTTGGTTTGCTTTTTACCTTGTTGCGACTTTAACGTAACCAAATATTTATTGTAGCCATTTTAATAGCTCATCCGCTTTAGTCATTTAACACTGAATTTTGTTCAAGATTTCTATTTTCTCATAGAAAATGTCCATTCGGAGACCAAGTGAAGACTATTTTTGAAAATTTATCCCTGGAATAACTGGCTCGTTTATTCGTAGCTGGTGCTATGTATTTTAAGTTTAAATCCAAACATCTAAATTAAAGTTAAATCGAGAGAAATAACCATTGTCATGGTTACCCTACATAAATATCAGAGAAATATTAAATGTACAGATTCTCTGTCTGTCTGTCTGTCTGTCTGTCGCTGCCTACCGAGCTCTCAAATTTCTGACATTTATGACAAGGTGGCTTAATTTGGACATGCCTGATTCATATACACATAGACATAGTTATCAGTCCAAAGATTTGAAAATTTCATAATCTTGTTTCCAGAGCCTAGCTAGAACGCCCTCAATGGATTTGTTCCAAATTTGGTGGAAAGATCTCTTGTGAGGACAATGCATGTGTTAGGGAAAAATCTGTTTTTGCAATTGATTGGCATCAGACTTGGTTAGTGCTTGTGAGAAGACATCTAATAGTCGATTGCGTTTCTGCAAAATTAATCTATATATGTCAGAGTTGAGAGTTATCTCTATTGAAAATTGTTTTCAACTCAAGCATTGCTTATTTCAACAGTGGGGTCCAGTTCTAGCTATGGCATGCGTGTTTCTAGCTACATGTAAGCTATACCCACTTTATATGACTTAGAATCGATTTCAAACATGAATTCCCAGAATCTAATTTTCAAGATGGCTATGCAGGTACATGTAAGCTGGTGAATATTTTGAAACTAATTTCACTGGACGGTGTTGCTGCCTATGGCAACAAAATCTCCAAATCTAAGTAGTTTAAATATATATTCAACAGAAGTTTATTAGGGTCCCCTCGGAAGCCCTATAGTAATCACTGCATCTGTCCGTCTGTCCATCCATCTGTTTGTCCGTCCACAATATCTCGTAAACCCTATATCATACAGAACCGCTTGAGATATTTTACTGAAACTTGGTATGGCTGATTTATGATGTGCAGATGTGCCTTTTGAAGAATTCACGTTTATAGGTCCAATATTTTGGGTGAAAATGGGCTTTTTAATGCAAAAGCTCAGGATCTTTGTCAATTTTCTCATTATCACCACATCATACAGAACCGCTTCAGATATTTTAATGAAAGGTGGTGTATGCCCCACTTATGATACGCAGATGTGCCCTTTGAAGAATTCACGTTTATAGGTCCAATATTTTGGTTGAAAATTGGCTTTTTAATGCGAAAACTCACGATTTTTGTCAATTTTCTCGTAAACATCACATCATACAGAACCTCTTCAGGTATTTTAGACAGCAACATCTTCCATCAAAATTGTTGAAAAATGTACGCAAGTTTCTTTAATATTGACAGAATAAAAAATAGAATATTGACATCAGAGTGGTAAGGGATAATGAAACTTGGTGTATGCCCCAATTATGAAGCCCTATAGTAATCACCGCATCTGTCCATCCATCCATCTGTCCATCCATAATATCTCATAGACAGTATATCATACAGAACCGCTTCGGATATTTTGCTGAAACTGGGTGTATGCCTGACTTATGATGTGCAGATGTGCTTTTTGAAGAATTCGCGTTTATAGGTCCAATACTTTGGGTGAAAATGGGCTTTTTAATCCAAAAACTTATTTTTTTTTTAAAATAATATAAAGGCTTTGAATAAAATTGCTACCTACATTGTACTACAGAGAGAAAGGTGTTTTCAGTGATCGCGGGGCCCTCTGAGTCAAACATCGTTTTCTACTGGGAGTTGAATTTTAAATTAATCAAAGACATACATGTACAGTTCAGATCCTTTCGTGATGAACTATTGCCACCTTCATGACGGACTTCAGTCATTGTGATTGTGACGTCAGCTAACAAGTGACATATTTGATTATGACATTAGATACTAGTGTGACAGCTCGGATACATGTACCTCTATTTGCACTAATGTCAAGGGACAGTGGTCAAGAAAATCAAAATATTTGCTTTTAGAATATCCGTCGGTAGGCAAAGGTATACTTTTTTTACCGCTAAATTTACTGTCTCGGTTATCGACAAGCCAGTCATTCTAGTGGTAAATTATAAAAAGATGTTCTCTTGGTCTGCAAATGCCCAGTTCCACTGAAAACCACCGCAGATCATACCAGCTTTGTCCAGCTTCTCCATGAACTTATTAAAACTGCATTAATTACTATAAACTAATGCTACTATTGTGTATATATGTAGGTGTTCACATCCAACTGTCTGCAAATCCCTGTTGTCTCACAATTCATGCATTTAATTCAGTCTCATTCTCTAGTCAGGAAAACATTTTTAGTTGCGACTCAACTACCTGTAGTATAAGTCAGTCTGTCAAATTTGTGAGAAAGCCGCCTAAGTCGTGACTATAGCGCGTTCCCACTTGTTTTGGAAACAAGGATGCTGACAACTGTTGCTGTCTTAGAACTGCAACAGGTTCTAGCAACATTGTATCTGAAATGAGCCCATACATGTTAACCCTTTCACCGATGAATTCCCCATGTCTAATTTTCAAGGTAACCATGCAGGAAAACTGTTGAAGATTTTGAAATTAATTTGACTGGAAGTGGTTGCTGCCTTAGACAGCACGTCTTCCAGTCAAATTAATTTCAAATTATTTGACAGAATAAGTTTTATATCGTAAAGAATATAGGATTTGTCGGTGAAAGAGTTTTTACCTTTTTTGGCCATACTAAGGGAGATAAATCTGACTCCAGCAATTCATTTGTCTATGGGTTAATTAATTACAGAGTGGAGTGCGTTACTACATATATATATATATATATATTCTGTTTATTCTTGTTGACAGGAGTGCTGGAAGAAGCAGAGTTCTATAGTATCACAGACTTAATTAAATTAGTCAAAGAAAGGATACGGGATAGAGATGCGAAGCAATTACTGGTAATTAAATATTCTTATTAATTAATTCACCTGGCCTAAAACGCCAAGTATCCAGGCCAAGTGAAGTAAACTTATGCCATGGAGACTGACCAATGTCTGACTGTCTATTAGGCTTGCACGATTTTTCGATTTAATCGTGAAGTTCGATTTATTTTTAAAATCACGATTTTTACGATGTAATTGAGGAAAAATCGGAAAATCGTCAAAAATGTCATGTTTTTTAAAAATCTGAAGTGTGTACTTTTCCGTCGCATTTTATCAGTACATGAGTACAATTATAATCGATTCACGCCTGTGTTCATTGTGTTTATATCCCTACTAATCACAACACAAAGCGCTACAATAAACAAGCTAACAATAATGTGGTAACACCTTTTGTCATTGAGAAAACCAGCTAGTTACTCCGTCGAATCGCCATATAATTTTCTTTCTTTCGCTGCAGACCCTGAGTCTCGTGAAATGTCAAGTATATACTTAGTTGCAGAGTGTTAGGCAATCAGTGAACATAATTCTGTTTAATTCTAGAGTTAGCAATTTCAGGCTGTGTAATAATTTTTCCTTTTTGATTCGGTTGTCATGTCAAATTAAACAAAATAAAGCAACAGCATTCCAGATTGTTTGATTTTGAACTGTGCGTTCTGTTGATTACTCTTAAATGTAAATAGTACATTCTGAAAGCAACTATAAACTGCACTATAGGACGAGTTTACGCCGTTACACTCGTACCTACTCAAAACTACCGTCCTATGTATGTGAATTGCGCAGTATTGATATGATTAGGGCCTAAGGGCCATTAAAGTTTGTTCAAGAGAAGTTGATCCATCAAAAAACATGGCCGCCGTGGGACAATCAAAATATAGCATGTTTGGTGGCCATATTGGATTTTTTTAATATTCAAGCCGGCCAAAACCGGCCCTTGCAGTGGTCTTGACGAATGCCCATTTGCAGACCAAGAGAAGACTATTTTGGAAAATTTATTACTGGAATGTTTGGGTCGATAATCGAGCCGAGCAAGTCATTCCAGCAGGAAATTTTCAAAAATAATCTTGGTCTGCAAATGAAGCTCAAGAAACATATCTATGGCAAGTACTGAAGCAAGTTGTTGATGTTCATGAGAACATGATTGATCAATTAGTCCATTGGCCAGCACCCTTGAATGGATCAAGCCGGATATTAGGAAATATATGTGAAAGAAAACATGGCTGCCATAGACCAATCAAAGCTGAGATTTTGTTTGTTAATGGATATGCAATGGAGGTACATGTAATTGTATATGATCTAACCAAAGAATGGACCTTTCCAAGTTTATCCATCTATCATATGACGTTATAATCAACTATGTGATGTATAGAATGACATCACAATCAATCACGTCATGAATGACCTAGATAAGTATGTCACGAATGCATAGTTGAAGACGGACTATTCGTTGTTGTACGAATTGTATGTCTGCTATTTAATAACTATCCTGTTGAATATTTTGAAACTAATTTTACTGGGCGCTGTTGCTGCCATAGGTACAAAATATTCAACAACTTAACTGTATAGTTTTCAGGAAATTGCTAGTCAGGGCAATCAGGGATTAACCAATCCCAACACGGATGAGGTGTGGGTGGAGCTTAGCTAGAGATGGCTGGGGCATTAATATAAAACTAGAAAGGTGAATTATATCTTTAAAACTAAAATCAAGAGGATATGATGTGCAGATTTCAACCATATTTGTCAGGAAGTACCCTTGCATCCTAGAAATCCAATATTGTTCAAAGGAAGCTGATTAGTCGATTTAGTATGTGGCCATCTTGAATATGGCACTATTTAGCTCACCTGGCCTTTGGCCTGAAAGGCCAAGTGAGTTTATGGCATGGCGACCGTCCGTCGTGTGTCCGTCCGTCCGTCATCCGTCCATCCGTCAACTTTTCCTTTAAACGACTTCTTCTTAAGAACCACTGGGCAGATTTCAATTATATTTGGCAGGAAGCATCCTTATGGCATAGGAATCCAGGTTTGTTCAAATGGAGCCAATCAGCCAATTTGGCCAGCGGCCATCTTTGATTTTGGCCGATTTTAGGAAACGTCTTGAAAAATCTTCTCCGAAACCACTTGAGGAATCGATGCAAAACTCATGAAATAGCATCTACGGAAAGAGGTAAGCCAAATTTGTTCAAGAAGAGTTGATTGACCAAATGGTTCGATGGCCATCTTGGATGACCTAGTTTTCCCAAAAACGACTTCTCCAGAACCGCTGAAGGGATCAGGCGGAAATTTGATAGATATGATCAGGGACCACGGGCCATTAAAGTTTGTTCAAAGGAAGTTGATCCGTCAAAAAACATGGCCGCTGTGGGCCAATCAAAATGTAGCGTGTTTGGCAGCCATATTGGATTTTTTTATTTGATGGATTTTGAGGCCGAAATTGGTTCTATGTAAGGTTTTGGGTAGTCTGAGCTCAAATTTGCCATTTTCGAAAGTGTCGAATAAACGGTTTGGTGGCCATCTTGGATTATTTTCCCGCCAAAGGCACCCATACTAAAGCAATGGGAAATTTAAAATGTCTTCTTCTGGAGAAATACTAGGCCAATTTCAATATATTTGGCAGGAAGCATCCTTAGGCCATAGGGATCCAAGTTTGTACAAAGGAAGCCGATCGGTGGCCATCTTGGATTTTGGCCGATTTTAGAAAATGTCTTTAAAAAATTTCTTCTCCGAAATTGCTTGGGGAATCAATTCAAAACTTATTAAACCTCATCTAGGGAAAGACGTAAGCCAAGTTTGCTGAAGACGACTTGATTGACAGAATGATTCGGCGGCCATCTTGGATGGCCTATTTTTCCCGAAAACAACTTCTCTAGAACCGCTGAAGGGATCAGGCCAAAATTTGGGAGATATGATCAGGGACTAAGGGCCATTAAAGTTTGTTCAAGGGAAGTTGCTCTGTCAAAAAACATGGCCGCCGTGGGCCAATCAAAATGTAGCCTGTTTGGTGGCCATATTGGATTTTTTTTATTTGATGGATTTTGAGGCCAAAATTGGTTCTATATGTGTTTTTGGATATTCTGAGCTTAGATTTGCAATTTTTGAAATTGTCGGATAAACAGTTTGATGGCCATCTTGGATAATTCTCTCGTCAAAAGCTCCCATCCTAAAGCAAGGGGAAATTTAAAATGTCTTCTCGAGAACTACTAGGCCGATTTCAATTATGTTAGGCAGGAAGCATCCTTAGGGAATAGGGATCCAAGTTTATTCAAATGAACCCGATCGGGCAATTTGCCCGGCGGCCATTTTGGATTTTGTCCGATTTTAGGAAATGCCTTTAAAAATCTTCTCCGAAACCGCTTGGGGAATCTTCATCTAGGCCAGGAGGTAAGCCAAGTTTCTTCAAGAGGACTTGATTGACCAAATGGTTCGGCGACCATCTTGGATGACCTAGTTTTCCCGAAAACGACTCCTCTAGGACTGCTGAAGGGATCAGGCCGAAATTTGGGCAGTATGATTAAGGACTAAGGGCCATAAAAGTTTGTTCAAGGGAAGTTGATCCATCAAAAAAAACCTGGGCGCCGTGGGCCAGTCAAAATGTATCGTGTTTGGCGGCCATATTGCACTTGCAAAAATGTCCACAAACTCATTTAAACTACTACTAAACCACCCACCAACAATTTTTACAAAAATTGATGGTGCTCCAGATTGTTTTTAGAATCACCTTTAAGCATCTACAAAACCATGTAGTCGATTAACATGAAAATCAATAAGCTTTTTATAGGTTAAGAGCTAAACTAAGTTTGTTCCAAGGAAATTTAATTGGTCGATTTGCCTGGTAACCATCTTGGATGGCGTACGTTTTGCTCAAATTGCTTCTCTGGGAGAGCTGAAGGTATCACGCCAAAGTAATAATAGATATGGTTAGTAGATTTGGAATTTCTGTATACAGTAGCAGCAATACATCAAGGCCAATATATTGGCAAAGCATTTAGTGTTCCAAGACATGTTTAAAGCTAGGAGTCATAGCCTCTAGCATTTGTTAATCTGTTACAAGTTAAACTAACCATGGCAACTATATGTTTGACTGGACAACAATCACTGGCTGAGTGCACTGACCACAGTCGATTGTCAACTTGTCACAGGTGACAATACCGGTATTTGCAGTTGACAAGGGAAACCTGTAGTTCCTACATGTACTGGTGTTTGAGACTAAATCATGTCCAGATGGAAGCTTGTGTTTCGGTGTACTGTCCCAATATCACTGTAACATGACAAAGATATACCATCTTGCAAATATTTACAAATTAATATATCATATGATGCACAGATTATTTTAATGATGATAGTAAATGTTACCCTTACTATCAGCATCAATCAGTTTTGTGATGTCATTGATCGTGGTGTTAGTGTTGTTCTTGGTGTTGGTAGTTGTGATGAGGGTCACAGGACCTAATTAATTAGTTTTATTAATAATCAAGTTGGCCAAAACTGGCTTCTGCAATGGACTTGGAAAATCTAAGAAAAGCCAGGACAAAGGTTTTGTTAATTTACCACTGAACTTATTATTTCGATAAGAGCCAGTCATTTCAGTTCAAAATTTTCAAAATGGCGTTTTCTCAACCTACAAGTGAACATTTCACTTAATAAATGTTTAGCAAAAATAGATTTTCTTGACCAATCTTGATCATGTTCGTGTTCGAATCTAAATAAATAAAATACCCTTTAATGCTGCATGTGACATGAATGTTTTGCGACGTACCTGAACATTGTTTTCTTGTTGTTACAGAGCCACATGAAGAATGTATATCGTGTACTTCAGTGTTCTGAAGAGGAACTGACACAGATGGTATCCACAATGTCAGATGGATGGAAATTTGAGCAGGTCAGAATTGCATACGGTTTTGATATTTTAATATATCTCGGGTAAAGTCATGAACAATTTCCCTTGTTTACGGAAAACATTATGCATATTATTTAAACTTTCTTTTGTCAATGAAAACCTGATTCAAACTGACATATTTTGAAAATTTTTGCACTTGGAGCTGTCATGGCTGTTGCTGCCTTTCAGTGATTTGATTCTCGATTTCAATGACACCTATATACAGTATTACTCAGAAATGACAACATCCGTGACAAAAATTGCGATATTAATGTATCATATTTCCCAATAGTGCAGGGAGTTTTGGTGGGTGAAGGTGATGTGAGTCAGGACACATACACACATTAGTATAGTACAGCTAATAAATAAGTTAATATATTTCAAAAACAGAAACATGATAGTTAGTAAAAATTCTGAACGCGATTCTGTTGAATATTTTGGACTTAATTTGATTGGGAGCAGCCATTTAATCAAATTTTGTTCAAAATATTCAACAGCATGTTTTTATTTTGTTTTAGAAATATTTAAAGTTATTTCTTATCTGTACTGTACTCTGTTGATTCTAATGCCTTTCAGCGACACTGTTAATGTTAAGCTAAACAAAATTGTATAAGTGTTATTATGGGCTATCAATATCTAGTCAGTGCTCTGGTAAGATGATTCAGAGAAATGTCGAACCTTATAATTGACAGCACAGTATGTCATTTATAGTAGTACATTAAACAATATTTTGCCAATGATAAAAGAACGTTACAAGCAGCATTGTAATGTGATCGCTGCTAGACAAAGTGGCTAGAAAGTATTGTGCCTAGTAATATGTTGTTTTCCCCTTAAGCTGATCACAAGTAATTTAATTATAACATCCCGAGCCGCAAGCAACAACACCCCGGACACCACAGGGCCAACACAGGCATCGGAAAAAACATAATAGCGGACCAACACCGGGCCAACATACCAACATGTGGATACCACTATTATGACATCATCAACCGCATACATCGGGCCAACACGGGTCAACATCCCTACTGTCACAAAACCACCGAAACGGTGGTTAACTACACATGGCCCTGAGGGCCAACACCGGGCCAGCATCAGAAACAAATGGGTCAACCATGGGTCAACACCCAACTGCCCGACAACATCACCAGGCCAACTGATACGTCACTGCCTCGAGGACCAACACCGGGCCAACATCAGAACCAAACGGGTCAACATTGGGTCAACATCCCAACTGCCACTAACTGCCAAATATAAGATCACCAGGCCAACAATTACATCACTACCTCGAGGGCCAACACCGGGCCAACAACAGAACCAAACGGGTCAACATCCGGACAACATTTTTAGAACGTCTCCAGGCAACCAGGATAATTTGTACACAAACAAATCCACCGCTGAAGACTAAAAAAGCAAGCTGCTCCATCAGCACTAGCATCATAGATTCGATCAAAACCTGGTCAGCGTCAGGTGGCATAGATTAACCAGGATTCTAAAGGTAATGTAATTTACTTATAACGGTGTGAAATAAAATGATATGTACCAGTTTTATTAACCGTTTCACCGAAAAATCCTGGAGAAAGTATTTACAATGTAAAGCTTATTCTGTTGAATATTTTGAAATTAATTTGACTGGAAGCCTTTGCTGCCTTAGGCAGCAAAGACTGACAGTCAAATGAATTTCAAAATATTCAACAGTTTTCCTACAGTATGGTTGCTCTGAAAATGAGGTATGGTGAATTCATCAGTGAAAGTGTTAAATGTTATACAAGGGATTGTAAGCTTGCTGAACTGATTTATTATGTTTTTATCCAGCTCATCAACATAGGATCTCAGTACAACTATGGCAGTGAAGATCATGCAGAATTTTTGTGCGTTGTCTCCAAAGAGTGCCCAAACATACTCAACGGCCAAGAAATTGAACCATCAGATAGGGCCAAGGTATTGTAGATTGTTATTGGTTGTTGTGTAGCTAACTGCGATGGAGGATTCTGATCTGTCCCTCAAATAATTGATTTACATACTCAATACTCATTCATATGTACGTCAAATGCTAGCTGATCATGATGTCACAATCCTGACTTAGCCCTGTCATGAAAATTGGAAAATTTGTCACGAAAGTGTATGACTTGTGTGTCTTTAATGAATTTACAACTTAATAAACATTGTTGAACATTTTGACACTAATTTGACTGGGAACTGAGCAACATGCCCAGTCAAATTGGTTTCAAAATATTCAACAGCTTAGCTGTATAGTTATCTTGAAATTTAGATTCATGTAATTCAGGTTTAAAAGTTTCTAATCGTTTACATCATGTGTAAAAAAGTGGGTGGAGCTTAGCTAAAAATGGGTGCGTCATAGATAGCAGGGCATAATTTAGAATTTCATATTTGTATAGCATGTATTCATATGGAAATTATAAATTGTATTGTGGTTGGCAGAATAAATTCCCTATATATCAAGCTCGGAGCAAACAAACGGGAAAGCTGTTGATTATTTTGAAATTAATGACTGTAATGGCTTCCAGTCATATTAATTTCAAAATATTCAACAGAATATTCTATACATAGTAAACAATTTACTTTTTCGGGGATTTGTCGTTGAAAGGGTTAATAATAGAATTAAAGAAAATCAATAATAAATTGTAATCCCGTACAAATTTTTCATAGCAGATATACATGTAGCTATGCATGTTGCAGAATGTATAGCAACTGCCTAAATATGTGTAGCAAATTGAGATGCGATACCAGATAAATTATGCCCTGGATAGACCGGGATTCCTCTAGCAGGTAATCAAGAACTAAGCCAGGCATTCATGTAGAAAATCTTCAAAAATATCCCTCTTGACCAGCCAAAAAAGGGGATGAAAATCTTTGACTGATTCTTTTCATTTGCAACTAGTATATTTCGATCTGTCTGTCTGACATTTCAGACAAAGCTGCCTATGCCACAGCTATAGCGTGTCACACTTGTTTAGAACATTTTTATCAGCCATATCTTTTAAGTGTCTTGAAATTGACAATTACTTACATAAATCCTTTCAGCTCTGAAAGTTTGGTATCTCATTTTAATGGACTCATCAATCTGATGATATTTTAGAACTAAGTATATGTATGAGTATTATGATACAAATTTCGATAATCATCTTGATATTTCTTAAATTATCATCTGTAACACTTCTTCTGTTCTATCGGTTAGAAAGGGTTAATCATGAGAGTTGGCTAAATATTGGTCAAAAATGGGTTCTGCAGTAGTCTTAAGAAAAGTCCATTTGCAGGCGGTGCGAAGACCATTTTTGTCACGCCTGCGTCACTTTTCCGATGGCCACGACAGCGGCAACGTTAAGTTTTTGTGTTTAACAAATCTCAGCTTAGGTTTTGGGTTTGGTTAACCCTAATGGAACACAACTTGGGTAGATGATTGCTTATACAAAGAGGATGCCGGTTGGTGACATCATGTCACCAACGCTTACAATCCCTTGTATAACATTTAACACTGACATGGCAGTTAGCAGTTCAAAGGTCACGGTTGTTCTGAGCTCTACAAAACTTATTTTTCAAAGTTTTTCAGCTCGGCTTTACGGAGTAAAACGAGCTATTGTGATACCCTGCATGTCGGCCGGCGGTGGTGGGCGTCGTCATCGTCATTGTCGTCCAATTTGCGTTTAGCTCAACTTTTCTGCTTATATCTCATGTTTGTTTCATCATACTTGGGCACATGCTTCCTTATAATAACATGGCATCACACAATGACCGCGGTGTCAAAAGGTCAAGGTCCTGACACATGGTATCCATCGTCCATCCGTCAACCTTTGTTTAAAAACACTACTCATTAACCACTTAAGGCAGATTTTAAGCTAATTTGGCTGGAAGGACCATAATGTTTTCCGCTTCAGAAACTGTATACAGAATTTTGATTGATCAGTTTTTTTGTGTGAAGAATCACTTGGCAGATTTCAATTTACTTTGACTGGAAGGACTCTATTGGGACTAGACTTTAGAACTTCTATACAGAATTTTGATTGGTCAAGAGTTTTGGTGAAAAGCTTAGATTTTATGAAAAATTTAGCAAAAATTTCAAAACGCTACTCATCATTATCCGCTAACACAGATTTCAACCATAGTTCAGAACATGTATTCAGAATTGTAATGGGTCAATTTTTCGATGAAATCATAAATTTTATGAAAGATTTACCAGAAATTGTCAAAATGCATCTCCTCCATAACTGCTTGGTGGATTTTATCCAAATTTAACTGGAAGGATCCTATAGTGGTAGGCTCTAGAACATCTTTTTAGAATTTTGGGTGGTCGATTTTTTGGTTGCCATTTGGATTTTTTGAAACCTTTTCAGAACCATTTAAAACTCTACTCCTTAATTAATATCCCAATTTCAACGAAACTTAGGTGGAATGATCCTATAACGATAGGCTTCAACATAGTAAATGAGAATTTTGATTGGTCCCTTTCTTTGATGGCCGTCTTGGATTTACCAAAACTTATCCATCATGTCTACTGGTATTTAAATGCAGATGGTTCAAATGTCAATGATCCAGGTGAGTATTACAGGTACTTGGACTTCTTGTTGATACGTGTATTGGTTCTATATTTTATTTTATGTTTCAAGTCAAGCTTCATAGGTCATAGACTAGGCACATTTTCCAGAAAGGGGTGCGTTTATGAAACAGGAGGCATTTTTGGGGAAAAGTTGGGAAATATGTTTTCTAACATAATTCGAATGTGCTGCATCTAAATATGCTGTTTACCAAGCTGAGTTCCTACAGGAAGAGGCTCAAAATTGGAATTCAAAAGGACACCCCATATCAAAACATTTTCGCAAAATATTATACCCTGTATAAATACAAATAAATAAAACAATGGCTACATATGCTAATAAAACCCATAATTTAATGAATGGATGATATTCCAAACCTACATTTTAGAATTTAGAAGGTTACTTTGAATAAAGTATATCTAAATCAATGTTAACCCTTGTATCCCTGGAATACTAGAAATTCAATTTCAAGATCTAGTTTCAGTGAAATTGGTTTCCAAATATTCAACAGCTTAGATCTTAGTTCATTGTTCGAATTAAAACCTTTTGAATGAAGCGAGATATATGAAGTCATTTACAATTTAATAAAATTCTTAAAATTAATTTGCTTGGAAACTCTTGCTAGCTATGGTAACAATAGTAGTGAAATTGTTTTCCAAATATTCAACAGCTTATTGTTATTATAGGTAGCAAAAGTTTCCAAGCAAATTAATTTCAAGATATATAACAGAACCTTTATTAAATTGCAACTCCCGTTTCATATATCTCACTTTTCATTCAAAGGTTTTTATTCGGACAACGTCCACCTCTTTCCTTCGCTTACACTGTAAATAACATCCTGTGCAATGCTCAAAACTCTGGACTGTTTGAAGGAGTCGTGTGCCTCATCCTCAGCTATATCTGCTGCGCTCTCATCCATATCGTCATCATCTTCGTCATGGATGGGCGCTTCCTCCTCATGTTTGGATCGTGTGCACTCTGCACCAGACCACAAGATTAAAACAACTGGTGAACTTATTTCACCGAGATGGATGTACCATTGGCTACAAGGATATACTCAGACTTGACACTACATTAGCTGAGAACACATTGGCAACTATGGATCCTGACAGTAGAGCAGTGATCCCACCAAACATAGCTAACGGGCGACTCATTCATTTTACGGCTGACTATAGATATTAATGACCGTACTCTTGATGGGAAAATACTTTCCATGCGACACAATATGCTGTTTGGCAGAGAGGACCCACACCCAATCTTACACTGGTGGACATTATACCAGCTAAGCACGCAACTCTGAGCATTCCAGTTGCCATAAATATGATCTTTCCTGCTAATATTGTAAAAGCTGATAGTGAACCCCACTTCAATAAAGATGTCCAGGAGGAATGGTTTACCAAACCTTTAAAGGAGTTTCATCTATGGTTAAAGGCACAATCAACAGACATGGCTTTCTTCCTCAAGTGACAGAATGAAAACCCTAAAATGAGCTGGACAAGTTTTAATGAAGAGAGAACTCAAATCAACCCAGATGTAACAACCGCTGGTTTTATGCCCATTATGCTCACCCCAGCACATGAAACTGGCACCTTGAACACAGTTGTTAAGAGAATTATCCGTGTAACAAATTCATGTGGACAGAAACATGTAGTGCTTTCTGTTGATCAGCCACTCTTTCCACAGCTTATCAGCTAAAATTGACAGTAACAGAATATAAAGATGTGCTGATCCCATGCCTGTAGATATCCATCACTTCCTGAAAGTAATATGTCAGCATATTCAGGATTCTGGACTATTCCAGGTATGGATTGAAAGTGGACTTTTAGGTAAAAATGCGACTAAACATGTAATGGCTGGAAAGGTCTATGCCAAAGGAACTCGCACTTATAAGATTATTTTACAGGCAATGTGGATGATTTCCCTACCCAAATTCCTAGCCTACCTCCAGGAAAATGACATGCAGTGCCTCCTAAGCGATGCACACTCAGATACTAATGATGCCATTTAGGAGCTTATCTCATTCTAATCATTGGCAAGATTTCGTGACAAAATGACCGCATTTTGCTAAGCAGGCCACCCAACACTCGTAATTTCCAGTTCTGGTGGCAGTACATACATGTATATAGCGTGTATCCTTCTCTCCATCAGAGCTCAGAGAGATGGAATATGGGATTTGTATCAAGCTTCCCTTTTTCACAGATATGATCATACAAACTATGCGAGATGGGGAGTCATCTATCTATCGAAATGTACCAGCTTCCCGGTGAGGTGCTTCAACAGTTCCAACAAAGCAACTTTGTTGTAAAAGGCTCAGAAAGCATGGTAAATCAAGTTTCTCCTGGTCACTGCCAAGAGTGGGTAAATAGCACCAGAAAGAGGAGTCGAGGAATCATATGAATCACCAAAATGGATACAGCACTCAGCAGATGGGCTCTTTCCTACAATTTATGCCCAGATTGCAACACAAACAAGAATGATGTTTGCCATGAGGTTGGATGACCGGGTGATACGCAATGAATCAACTCAATCACGAAAGCTACGTGATCATGATGATGAAGCTAAAGTTAGGCAGATTCTAGAGGGATTCAACTTATTCTCTTTAGACTCGGGCATTTATAAGACACTGTACAATATTGCAACAATGGATATCGTTACAGTGGAGATTCAAGAATCTCTGCACAACGCTGAATGACTGGGTCAGGAGCAGTTGCATGTTTTGGTTAGAGAAAGACTAATGGCGAGAACAGAGGGACAGATGCATAATAAAAATCTATGATCCACTAAAGAAAACTTCAACCGTTATATCTCTTTATATGGTGCAGAAACAAACAAACTCAAAAGATAAGGAAGTCACCATAAAAGCTGATCGGAATATATTGCAACGCTTAATCGTGGCCTATGAAGTGGACTAATTGTGGAACTTCCAAAAATCTCAAAACATGAATTGATGCCGGTGTCAGTTGCACTCGCAGACCTGAATGGAGCTCTCAGAGGTGGAAACAAATCAGTCCTTGCAGATATCTTATAAGTGATATCCAATGTCCTCCAGAGATTACATTTGAAGGGACGTCATGTCTGGTGATCGATACAAGTCAGCAGAGAAGTTCTTATGCAAGATTTACAATCTTCCTGATGAGAATAGCTGTGATAAGGCGGTTTTGTTTGGCAAGTGTAGATCGCCAGAAGCAATATCACATACAAGTGACGCACTATATTTCCACATACAGAGAGCTCATTATCAGTTGATGGTGTGACAACAAGCAACTTGTTACATTGCCAAACCTGCCTGCACCAGAGAACACGGGATGGACATAAGAAAATGATAAATTCGTTCCAAAGCTTATGTCACTACCGCCGATTCCTGACACATGTATCGAAATCATCACATACGGCTGCAGTAAAGGATGTGGATCCCAAAATATAGTTGCAATAAGGCAACACTGCAATGCACCAAGATATGCATGTGCCGAGCTAATGGGAGTATGTGTATGAACCAGTAATCTAATTCTCAGACATGGCCACAATTGTTTCTGTGATGAATAATTTTCAAAGTGTAATACTGTTTGTCTCTCTAAAGAAGTTTATTTATGGGAGACGTTGAAAAATATATGCCCAAAATCTAGCTGAGAAATGATTTACTTGAGTCAAGATTAATACCACGGTTTCACACTTTCAAAAGTAAGTTTTACTGCAAATCCATTTATTGATGACTGTTTCACCAAATTAGAGAAGCTGTTTTAAACTTGTATTTGTTTTTAATGCAATTTATTCAATTAAAAGCCTCGTGAAGCGCCTATAGTTTATGTTTTTGATACATAATCACTTAAACGTTCCCATGATTTACAATATCTTGAAAATCCACCAAGGGCCATAACTCTTGTACTTGGCTGAACCACTTCCATTTCCTACAGCTAAAAGGTATTGGCAAATAGTAATAATGAACGTATGGAACAAATTTGGTTTAAATCCATAAAGAAATGACAAAACGTGCCACTGTTTTTATAGATGGATGGACGACAGACGATGTATGGACAGATGGATGGACTGATAAATAAATGGTCAAAGAAATTATCATGGGATAAGCTCAACAGGATGAGCTAAATTAACTATGTAATAGTCTCAACTTCTGATGGATAATAAATAATAATGGTGACAATGTTGCTCATATTGCAATTGAATTTAGTTCATTTTGCCGAAATCTAGACGTTTTTCGGCTGGCAGTTTATTTTATATTTTTTGTGTCTGAATGGCAAACTGAGCTTGGTAAACAGCATTTTTATCCAGCACATTCTAATTATCTAAGAAAGTAGATTTACCAACTTTTCCCCAAAAATGCCTCCAACATTTAACTCATGAAAATGGGCCTAGTCTGTCATTGCAGTCGTAAAGTTGAGCTTCATCGTGGCATTGTAACTACATTTCTGGTTACGGTTAGCAAATCTTATCATTATTAATTTCGGAATTGATCAACCCTAATGGAACATAACTTGGCTACATGGTCATGGTAACTTATACCAAGAGGATGCAGGATTGTGGCAGGTGGCAGGAAGACCACCAGTGGCAGGAAGACCACCAGGTCAAAGTCCTGGTGGTCTTCCTGCCACCTGCCACAATCCTGCATCCTCTTGGTATAAGTTACCATGACCATGTAGCCAAGTTGTAGAAGTCAAGAAATAGTACATGTTAATGTTTTTCAATGGACATTTAATTCATCAAGAGCTTATTCGATTTCAATAAAACTTTAGAGATTTGTTCTATACCATCATTGCATCCAGTCTATATTAGGGCTGTGCGGTTTTGGAAAAAGTGAAACCAGTGACGATGTTGATCATAAAACCGGTTTTAACCGGATATCCGGTTTATTGGATGGCTAATAGTAAAAAAATGTAATCTCATTCGCAGTACCACGAAAATAGACTGTTTATTTTGTGGTAGACTCGAATCTGTAATCATACTATCTTTAGTAAAAGCTGGTTAATATTTAAATAAACCATGTATGCAGAATACTGTCTCCATATCGTATCGTTAAATGATATTGAAATGCACTCTGATATCAAACTCCCGTGAAAAATATTTTTTCATTTTACTAGAAATACATACGCACAAGTAGTCCTGCATATTTTAGTATATTTTAGAAATACCACGCACACCGCATTCTGATTGGCTAAACCCGCTCACACCCTCTGAGAGTTTATGAAAGTGAACGCAGACATGCCTAAATATTTACAGTGGACTTGGCCCCGCTACACATCAGAATGTCAAGGGTTGACTATTATGATGTGAGGGCCGCTTAATATATGGACTAATTTTGCCAGCTGGAAGCTGCCTGAGTTGTTTTTATTAGCATTCTCACTGTGAATCCAGCTGTTATGCCAGACTTAACCCATTTTGTCCTGAGACAAGATTAGGTCTAGATCTATCTAAACTAATATTAAATCACATGGAGCTGATTATTTTGCCTTTTTTTTACTGAAACATGTTGCTGCCTAAGGTAGCAACAACTTGACATCCATAATGTTTTCAAATAACTATAGCAGATATTCCATTGTGTAATACAAATAATACAGTTGGTACATATTAAATAAGAATGCATTCTCAAAGATAAGCGTTAAGTACACACAGTCACAGTCACCCACAGTGTGTTTAAGATGTCTAGGCAAGTTGCTAGGCGACCAGTTTGGGTGCCTCGTGACCTGTTGAATAATACTATATACAATACACATGTTTGCATTAGAAGTAATAAACTCCCCTCTATTCCCAGTTTGCCAGATGGTATTGTGCTTTCATAAATTATAACATGCTACTATAAACACTAGTAGATAAGTTTCTGAACACATTATACAATCTGGCAACATACTCGCAAGATGCGAAAAAATGAAAATTATTTCCCCTTCCTTGTATTATTTTATTGGTTTTCTATACATTAAGTGATAATATGAATGCAATTTTATGCATTAACATATTATTGAAAAACAAATATTTACAAAACCGGTTTTTCATAAATATGCGGTTTTCAAATTGTGTCACCGGTTTTCGAACCGTCATGCTTACACAACTGGTGTACCGCACAGCCCTAATCTACATCATAAGTAAAATAATTTTCAATTTTTTTTCAAGAAACGGTAAATGTTAAAGTTTTTCAATGGCCATGTAGTTTATCAATGTGTTACCCAATCACAATAAAACTGTACAAATTAGTTTTTGTCATCATTGTATCTCGTCTCCATCATAATGAAAATGACTCAAATTTTTTCCTTATTTTACCCATCTTGGACTAAGAATTAGAAGAATGTTTTCCAATGGAAATGAAGAGCTTATCCGATCTCATTAAAACTTTAGAGATTTATTCTATGCCATCATTGCATCCCGACTCCATCAAAATGAAAATGATTATCAAATTGTCTCCATATTATTACATTGTTTGGACTTGGTTTACTGTGGATCGAGAATTAATAAAATGTTAGTTTTTCAATGTCCTTTAATTTATGAAGGGCTTATCCAATCCCAACAAAACTTGACAGAATTGTTCTATCTCATCATTGTATTCAGTTTGCAGCAAAATTAAAACAATTTAAAAAAGAATTTCCATAATTTTACATGGTTTGGACTTAGTGTATTTCTGTGTGATTTGTCTCCTTTTCAAGAATTCAAAGAATGTTAGAGTTTTCAACAAACCTAGGATTTATCATGGGGTATACTATTTTTTTTAATGCTCAGTTTTGCGACCCTCCCACAAATGTGTGATATATGCGAAAAAACTAAAAGGCTTGACACACGTGATGCAGTCTAATTACGTAGTTATGTTTAGCAAATCTTATCAGCTTATATTTCTGGATTGCTGTTGCTTATACCAAGAGCATGCATGATGTTGACAAGGAGGCCACCAGATCAAATGTCACGATAACTCCGCCCTCTACAACACTGCATTTAGCAAATCTTATTAGCCTATTGTCTCGCCTGCAAAGTACAATGCGAGACATAGATAGCACTTTTCAGATGGTGACGGTGTGAATGTTAAGTTTTTGCACTTAGCAACTCATTATTCACAAAGAGGAAGACAAGCGAGACATTTAATCCTGCGGAATTCTTGTTTGAAAATTTACCAGTGGACGCACCTCGATGACTGAGCCAGTCATACAACTGGTAAATTTAAAAAAGTATTTTTCTCTTGACCTACACATGGATATTTCACAAAGCAAACATTTACATTTTCTTGGCCAATCTTGGCCATTAACCCTGTAACCTTTAAATTTCTTCAAGAAAATTTCAAATTTTTCATAGAAAATGTCCATTTGCATACCAAGAGAACGTTTTTTGAAAATTTACCAATGGACTGACTGGCTTGGTTATCGAGCCAGTCAGTCCAATGGTAAATTTCCAAAAATAGTCTTCTCTTGGTCTGTAAATGGACATTTCTCAATACCACTGCAGAAAACATTTTTGGCAGACTTGAGGGTCAAAGGGTTAAAGTAGTACACAATATCTTGTTGTAAAACCTATCTTTTCATTACATTCAGGTCTTACAGCAGAAAGGATCCCGAATGTGATGAGTCATTCCTTAGCTGTCTCACTCGCTCTCGCTCTCGCTCTCACTTGCTCTTGACCAATCAGAGAACACGATACATCAGCGCTTGGCTCTGACAAGCAGCTAAGCTTCATATCTGTACAAGTCTCAGGAAAGATATGTCATTCGTTCAAAATTTGTCAAGTCGCTAGATGACTCGTGCTAACATGGGTTCATATTTTTAAAGTAACTATGAAGGGTGTGTGTGTGTGTGTGCGTGCGTGCGTGCATACGTGCGTGCGTGTCTGTGAATGTGTGCGGGCATGTATTCTGTGAGTGATCAGTGAATGCATAGCTATGTGCTAACTTGTATAGAGTTAGTTAACTATGTGATAGATCTTACAGAATTTATGTCTGTCAGTCTATCCGTCCATCAAATGGTGTATTTGAAACATTAACTGTTAAATGTTTGTATTGCAGAATCAAAGAACAATCACTGATCTTTTGGTTGATTTTGCCCACCAAAGTTTTACATGTGTGTGTGTGAGTGCTTACATGCATGCATGTGTATGTATGCATGCATGCATATATTTTGTGAGCCAAATTTATTTCCAGGAACCACGGATCCGCATTTGAAATCTGTTTCTAAAAGTGTTAGTCCATTTGAAACACTTAATAGTCAGATATGGTGTACGAATTCTATGTCGTTATTATTTAATAAACATTGTCAAATATTGTGAAACTAATTTGACTGGACACTGTTTCTGCCATTGGCAGCAACAGCACCCAGTCAAATTAGTTTCAAAATATGCAACAGCTTACCTGTATAGTTTTCAGAAAATTAATTGTCAGGGCACTCAGGGATTGATCGATCCCAACACCAGCGAGGTATGGGTGGAGCTTAGCTAGAGATGGGCGGGGCATAGCTAAAACTGGAAAGGTCCATTCATTGTAAGTAATGATCAGTGACCTACAAAGTTCAGTTGTGTCATCTCACCACTTTAATGGTCAAGACGGCCAAAAATAACCGCTGCAGTCGTCTTGAGGAATGTAGGAAAACTTTTTTGAAAATTTATGACTAATGACTGGCTTTGGTAAGCGATCGAATCATTCCAATGGTAAATTTTCAAGTAGTCTTCTCATGATCACCAGATGGACACTGACTACGACAAATTTTGTATGTTATTAATAATGGTAATGCTAGGCCAAATATGGCCACCTGTAGTGGTCTTTAACAATATCCATTTGCAGCCGAACAAAAGGTTTCTGCAAATTCTAGTGGTAAATTTTAAAATTAAAATAATTTCTTGGCCTGTAAATGGACATTCACTGGGTAAGAAGTTAAGTTTTCTTGAAAAAATTGTTATCACTAAGGGGATGTTTGATATAAGTAGTATTTGAGTGCTGTGATGCACAGTTGACACGAGAGGGGGTACATCCCAATGCGGCTCCAGTTAACACATTTACTCTCGATTTGTTCAAGATAATTAAAAATTTTGTCAGAAAATGTCCATTTGTAGACCAAGAGATTATTTTGAAAATTTTACCACTTATAACTGGCTTGGTTATTGAGCCAGTCATTCCAGTGGTAAATTTACAAAAATAGTCTTCTCTTGGTCTGCAAATGGACAATATCTCAAGACCACTGCAGAAGGCATTTTGGTTGATATGAGTGTTAATGGGTTTTAATGACCCTCTCTGAATGTGATCCTGTGGGCGCCTCTGCTTTCCTGGCATTCACTGTTTAACGAGTTTGTATTTAATGCATAATTTTATACCAGACAAGATTTATCTTATTAAGTATCCTCTCTGCACCTGAACTAATACATTTGTAACAAAGCTCAATAAGTTACAAAATGTCATTGATCATTATGCAATAATGCCTCATTGACACAGGTGCTGCTGCTGCGAGCTCTGGTTCAACACGCTAACTGATGTTCACTGACCATATACATCAAGGGAGAAAACTGTCTCTCTCTTAGCGACACCAGTCATATTATTCATTGGAAGGCTTTCACAAAAATGTTGTCTTCAAATATAGCTCATTACTGTATTTCTAGCTTGTGACTAGTAAAGATACGTTTGACAATGGTGTTGTTGTCTGAGCACCATTTAGTATCCAACCTATTGGCCCTCATGCATTCAGCATGAGACTCCCTTATTCAGATTCCATTTCAAGCTTTCACGCAGCTATCTGTAAATCTCACACATTTGGGATTTTCTGCTGAAAATAGTTCAAGTTTGCTTCGACCCTGCCCGGCCCAGTCAGTCAGTCTATCCAAACATCTGTCATAGGGCTGCTTCAGGGTCTGAGCAGATTCTGACTAGTTAGGGAAAATTGAAAATATGCTTTAAAATATGCCAAAATATGTAAATAATTCAAAATTTTAAAGGATTTATTTCCAATTAAATACAATTTATTTTCGTCATTTCTAAAACAATTTCCTCATGACATTTGCCAAAGAAATGACTGCTTTTCTTAACGTATTGTCTCTCAGAGCCCTCCTGAGAAGATATAGATTTAGAAATTTTAAGGGGGAGGAGATGCCAGACCTGTCTGGTTTGGCTTCGCTCCTTTCATAAAATCCCATTCTTGATGTCTGTAATCGGGGTGCACGCTTGCCCTAGACAGTAGTGCAATAGATACTGCATAATAATGGATGAATCCGATCTGTCACTCAAGTATATGAGAAAATCATAATCAATTATGTCACATGTAGTAGGCTGATGTCACAATCATAATTGACAGAGAATACTCTGTCATGAGCCTGTAATAGTCAAAAGTATGAATTGTATGTCTTGGATTATGTCTTGGATTTAGTATTTAATAAACATTTTGTTGAATATTTTGAAACTAATTTTACTGGACGTTGTTACTGCCATAAGCAGTAACCCAACCCAGTCAAATTAGTTTCAAAATATTCAACAGATTACCTTAATATTTACCTTGAAATTGGGATTCTGGTAATTCAGGATTCAAAATAAATAAATTGATTCTGACACACATAAAAAGTCGGTGGAGCTTAGCTAGAAATAGGCGGGGCATATCTAGAAATGGCTGCTATTGTGATATTTAATATATAATGAATGGCCCGATGTTTGAAGAAGTCTTGGTTTGTGAGGTCAGGATACATACGCATGTTGATAATTAGTGTCAAGAAACGTTAGCATCAAACTGTTGCATATCTTGAAATTACTTTTGCTGGGAGCTGTTGCCATTTTCAGCCCAACATCATAAAAAATTGACATTTTATCGAATCACCATATATATTGAACTATTGTAAAATTTTGCACAACTACCATATAGTGTGAGTAATGCAAGAACACTGTTTAGCAGTATGTCATAATTACGCATACCTGAGAAAGTGCTTCTAAGGATTTGTTTTCATTAATAATAATAATAATAATAATACTAATATAGTTTTATATTTCACAGGTTTACACAAATATGATCATGTTGTCAGAAAGCATATACTTTCATTACTTATCATAACGTGACAATCATGCCACCATAAAGTAGAAGCATACTAAGGGAGGTAACTCCTGGTGAAAGAAAATTATGATCTCTATACATGTTAGATGTTATCTTCCTTCATACATGAATGCAGTAATAATAATGTATTTGTTCAAACATGTCATAACAGATGGACTACTTTATGTTCAGGATTAACTGTCGCGGTGCTGCAAGGCACCAGACATTAATTTCAATGAGCAAAAACCTTGATTTTCTGAATATTTCGAAAACAATTTGACTGAAAGTTGTTGGTGGCTTAGCCACCATCAACTTTCAGTCAAATTGTTTTCAAAATATTTAGCAGGTCCAGAGATATAGCCATTGGAATATATCATCTGCAAGAACTTTGACGCCAAAAACTCAGCCATCAAACAGGTAATAAATAATGCACAAATACATCTCTTGACATTTCTTATCAATGTACTGTGAGAACTTTTAGGCAAATAGAATGGAAAATATTCTTGATATTTTAATGGCATAATATTAGGTATTGTAATAATAATAATAATAATAATAATAATAATAATAAATGTTACAGAGTATAGCTTTTATATCTCCTAAATAGACATTTCTTCCTTAGGCAGTATTACCTCAGCCAGATTATAAAGGAGGACATGTATATATGTGTTCTACCATAACTTCTAAAGCTGACACATTATACGCCATCAGACAGTTGCCCCGAGGCAGGCGGTCACTTATTATAAATCATTTGCTGTGCTAGAACACTGCTGGTGCCAAATGATGGTAATTCCTAAAGAGGTGTAGTCTTAAGAATGGGAGGTTCTGTGATGACTAATTTTAACTGTCTTTCTGCTGAATTTTTGCAGACACCATTTTCCAGGGGACAAAGCTTAAGCCACCAACAACTTTCAGTCAAATTGTTTTCAAAATATTCAGCAGGTGAAGAGTTACGTCCTTTCAGACAGTAAAAGGGACACTATCCTTTAGCCCCAAAAGTCGGTGTATGTTATAGCCAGGTCTAAGTGTAATGAGTTACTCAAACCTTTAATAGTCAAGCTGGCCAAAACAGGCCTCTGCAGCAGTCTTGAGGACTCCATTTGTAGGCCAAGAAGACTATTTTTGAAAATTTGCCACTGAAATAACTGCCACTAGCTGAGCTAGTAATTTAACTGCTCGATTAAAAATGTCTCCTTGTCTTATGAACGTTCAGTGAGCATACACTTTGATTTTCTTGTCCAATGCTGACCTTTATTTAAGTGTTACTTATTTGATAGCAGAATTCCTAGTTGCTGGTAGATTTTACAACTAAATTCTTTGAGAAGTCATGCGTCAAGTAATATGCGAAGAAGCGGATGGCTTGAAATAATGATTCAAATGGTATGGTGTGTGGCGAGCACCTTGAATTAGAATTTTTTTTTAAATTATCATAAGGTTTGACATTCAGTCCCAGACATCTAGTTCTAAAAATTGTACATTTAAAAAACCCAAAAGTAAACCATGCAAGCCTACATCAGAACAGTTGTAATTCATGAATCTATTTCCTCACTAAATGATATGACGTCAAAATTAACTACAAGATGTGTATGCTGACATCAGGAATGATTCGATTAAGCCCGTCTTTAACACTTAGTAGTTCGACACATTGTACGAATTGTATGTTTTTGCTATTTAAGAAACATGCTGTTGAATATTTTGAAAGTTATTTAACTCGGCACTGTCCGCTTACAGTCATTCCAGTGAGACATTTTCAAAAATAGTCTACACATGGCCTGCAAATGGACATAAACGCTGAGATTTAATGTCAATGTTCGTGACTCGCATTAAAGATTAAATTAAAAGGATGATTTTGAAATATTAGAAATATAATAGTAGAAATTATTCATGATAATTTAATTATTTAATTTTTAATCATTTAAATTCACGATTTAAAAAATAATCCCAATTTTCGATATAATCACGCAAGCCTAGCTAGCTAGCACAATTTCGTGTGTGCGTGCATGTGTGTTATTGTTTTTCATTTCTCTGGACTGTGTTCTGCTTCGTATTAAAGTCGAAAATTGTTATATATAGAATGTATTATGATCACGTAGCAATTTGCAGAATAAAATTATGCAAGTGTGTGACAGTTTGTTAGTGTGGTGTTCTATTATTATTATTATGAATATTATTGTCATTAGTATATAATGTCTTTAAATACATGTGTGGATATCTCTGAATTAGATTTTATAAATTATAATAGATTTTTGTACGTCTAATATATCTGAGCATTTTATTTTTAATAGTAACCAAAATTGCTTCATGTTTGTACAACTTGGTGATTGATTGATTGAGTTACTACTATAGATGATATGGACAGGGTATGGCATCCTAAAACAATATGATTACAAAATAAGTAACTTAGGCATTTTTGTCGGCAAGTTACGGGGTTGTTGTGTGTGTGTGTGTGTGTGTGTGTGTGTGTGTGTGTGTGTGTGTGTGCTTTTAGAGGTCTGTGTAACAGAATGGAGGGATCCATTTCTTGCTATGTAGTTAAGCTGCTAAATATTTTGAAACGAATTTGATTTTGGAGCAACATCTTCCAGTCAAATTAGTTTCCAAATATTCAACAGATTGTTTATTAAATTGTAAATTCATCAAAGACATTTCATACACTTTCGTGACAGAGTTTGATTGCAGCGCTTTGTCATTTTGCTTGTGATACCAGCTAACATGTGATGTATTTAATTACGATGTCAGATACTTGAGTGACAGAGATGAGGTGGTAGCCCAGGCGGTAAAGAGCAGAGCTGTTAAACTGGTGACCCCGGATTGCGTCTCTGTTCGGCTAAGTTACGATCGCTGGAAACATAGGCAATCTTCACTCATCGTTGCCTCTCTCCACCCAGGAGTATAAATGGGTACCAGTGTAAAAACTGGGTAAGTTAACCAATCCAATAATAGACTGAAATACAAAACCAGCCTAGATATGGTGTGAATGAGACCTGGAATCAGGGGCTCCATAGACGCCAATCAAACCAATAACTTCATGAGTGACAGATCAGATCCCTCCATTGACCATTCAACTTAGCGGACCAGCGCATTGTGATGCCACAAGTCACCTACTTGGTTCATGGAGCTGACCTGTATAAGAGACCACTTGCCTTTACCAACAACTTTCTGTAACCGTGGAGACCCATTTTAACCCGTTAAAACTCAAACTGGCCACAAACTCCTTCTGCAGTGGACTTAGAGATGTCAATTTGCATCCGAAGAGATTATTTTTTTTAATTCATCGCTGAAATGCTGAGCCAGTCATTCAAGTGGTAAATTTTCTAAAATAATCTCTTGTGATGCAAATGGACATTTTTAATGAGAAAATTAAAATTTTCTTGAAATTTGAGGGTGTAAAATGAAAAGCTTTTTACTTATAATACCCTCATAGTACACGAAAACCAATGCATGTAGTAATGAGAAAAATTTCTTTGCATAAAAGGCAATAATATTGGTACTGTACAAATAAAATAATATTACCAGATTAGATAGAAGCTTTAGTCACAATATGTGCTGAAGTCACATGTTAATGTACACTGAATAGTCATCGGGTTTTCAGTCATGTATCCACAAAAACGATAAAAATTAGGTGTGTGGGAATAAATCTTGCAACGAGATGATGTCGTGCATGTCTTGTCGCTTGGGGTTCGTGTTGTGCGTCACCTATGTCCTAAGCAAGCATTTAAGTGCAAATTTCTTAAGATATTATTTCTGTTTCTCTGTCATGCTGTATTGGTCATTATTTCTTTTTATACCCCGCCAAAAGATTTAGCGGGTTATTATGTAATGGCGCCGTCCGTGCGGGCGGCAGAGTGGTTTCCGGATGATAACTCCATTACCATTAGTCGGATTGCATTGAAGGTTCATGGAGTGATTGGACTAGGACTGGGGAAGAAACATATCGAAATTGACGATGATCCGACATCCAATATGGCCGCCAGCCACCGGTAGCCATCTTGAAAATTGGTTTCTTGATGATAACTCTGTTACCGTTCATCGGATTGCTTTGAAACTTCATAGAGGGGTTGGACTAGGTCTGCTGAAGAAACCTATCGAAATGGATGATGATCCGAAATCCAAGATGTCCGCCAGCCACAGGCGGCCATCTTGAAAATTAGTTTCCGGATGGTAACTCCGTTACCGTTTATCTGATCGCTTTGAAACTTCATAGAGTGGTTGGACTTTTTCTGGGGAAGAAACCTATCGAAATAACTTATCGAAATTGACAATGATCCGAAATCCAAGATGGCAGCCAGCCACCGGTAGCTATCTTGAAAATTGGTTTCCAGATGATAACTCTGTTATCGTTTATCGGATCGCTATGAAACTTCATAGGGTGGTTGGACTAAGTCTGAGGAAGAAAGCTATCGAAATCGACAATGATCCAAATTCCAAGATGGCCGCCAGCCACTGGTAGCCATCTTGAAAATTTGTTTCCAGATGATAACTCCGTTATCGTTTATCAGATCGCTATGAAACTTCATAGGGTGGTTGGACTCCCTCTGGGGAAGAAACCTATCGCGATTGCCAATGATCCAAAATCTAAGATGGCCGCCAGCCACCGGTAGCTATCTTGAAAATTTGTTTCCAGATGATAACTCTGTTATCGTTTATCGGATCGCTATGAAACTTCATAGGGTGGTTGGACTAAGTCTGAGGAAGAAAGCTATCGAAATTGACAATGATCCGAAATCCAAGATGGCAGCCAGCCACCGGTAGCTATCTTGAAAATTGGTTTCCAGATGATAACTCTGTTATCGTTTATCGGATCGCTATGAAACTTCATAGGGTGGTTGGACTAAGTCTGAGGAAGAAACCTATCGAGATTGCCAATGATCCAAAATCTAAGATGGCCGCCAGCCACCGGTAGCCATCTTGAAAATTGGTTTCCAGATGATAACTCCGTTATCGTTTACTGGATTGCTATGAAATTTCATAGGGTGGTTCGACTACCTCTGGGGAAGAAAGCTATCGAGATTGACAATGATACGAACTCCAAGATGGCTGCCATCCACTGGTGGCCATCTTGAAAATTGGTTTCCAAATGATAACTCTGTTACCGTTTATCAGATCCCTTTGAAACTTCATAGGGTGGTTGGACTAGGTGTGGAGAAGAAACCTATCGAAATTGACAATGATCCGAACTCCAAGATCGCCGCCAGCCGTTGGCTGCCATCTTGAAAGTTGGTTTCTGGATTTCATTTATTGGACCACTTCCTACGGTCATTGGAATATGTCTGGTGAAGAAACATCAAAATTTGCGATAATCCGAAATCTAATATGGCCGCCCGTCAGTGGCAGCCATCTTGAAAATTGGTTTCCGGACGATACCTCCTTGACCATTTAACGGATCGCTTTGATACTTCATAAGTATGACTGGTCTGATGGGGGCTGAGAAAGAAATAAATATTTTCCGAAAGCTCTCATTCATTAGTTTGTCATCATGGCGGGGTATTATGCGCCATTTGCAGAGCTCTTGTTAATACTGAGCAATTTTGTGATGCACAGATTAAAGTTATTCTGTGGAATAACTTATTATGTGTGCATTAATAAAATTTTTTATTGTTACAATTTTGTTTAGAATATATCTATGGTATAACCTGTTTTCAACAAATGTATTTTTCTATTTCACTTGACTGAAATGGTGTACAGCTTTAACTGGGTCTTTAAAATATTCAAGGCGGCTCAAAATGGCTTCTGTAGTGGGCTTGAAAAATCTCTGTTTCTTGGTCAAGGGAATACGTTTAAATTTACCGTTGTACAGAATGACTGCTTCGATGACTGAACCAGTTATTCCAGTAGTAAATCTTTAGAAATAGTCGTCTCGTGGCTAGCAAATTGATAATCCCTAAGCAGATATTTATAGATTGAGTTTTATCATTAAATTATTAATGTATCAGATTAACCCCTTAATACTCAAGCTGACCAAAAATGGCCTCGGCAGTCGTCTTGAGAAATGTCCATTTGCAGACCAAGAGAAGACTATTTTTTACAATTTACGACTGGAATACCTTGTTCGATAACCTAGCCAGTAATTTTGGTTGTAAATTTTCAAAAATAATCTCTTGGTCTGCAAATGGATATTTTCTATGATAAAATTAAAATTTTCCCATAGAAATTTGAGAGTTAAAGGGTTAACCTTACAGGATTGTTATCATGTGACCCCCCCCCCCCCCAAAGCCATTTACAATACAGCTCAGAAATAACTTAGAATGTTTCTAAAACAAAATAAAACCTACTGTTGAATATTTCGGCCTTAATTTGATTGGAATTATGCAGTAATAGCTTCCCATCGAATTACGTCCAAAGTAATCAACAGAATATTTCTTACTTCATATTGAAAATTGTACTAAGACATTTCTGTTTATTGTTTTGGAAACATGTTAATTATGAACTGTACTGCATCATTCTGCAATTATTGATGGTCCATTTTTGATGCCTTTTTTGATGGCCATTATAAACTGATTGATTTGTATTTGACTATCATATCTAACCTTTTAATGCTCAAACCAGAGAAAACTAAGTGTTCTTGAAAAATGTCCATTTACAAGTTAGCGTAACAGAAGTTTATTTTTAGAAATATACCACAGGAATGCCTGGCTCACTAGCCTTCCAGTGGTGGTACGCTTTCATAAATAGTCTTCTATTTCTCCTGCAAATTGTCACTGATGATGAAAAAATACTGATTTTCCTCACCAATATAGAACATTAAGTTACCTTTGCCATCAAACTTGTTTAAGAGGATTTCATTGTGCTCATAGAAAATGTCTTTTTGCAGACCAAGAGAAGACAATTTTTTTTAATTTACCACTGGAATGACTGGCTTGATTACCGAGCCAGACATTCCAGTAGTAAATTTTTAAAAATCGTCCAGAGAATCCTATTTTGGCCAACTTTAGTGTTAACCCTTTAACACTCACCCCAACCAAAAATGGCTTCTTCAGTGGTCTTGAGAAATGTCCGTTTCCAGACCAAGAGAAGACTATTTTTGAAAATTTACCATGAATGACTGGCTCGATAAGCTAGCCAGTCATTCCAGTGGTAAATTTTCAAAGATGGTCTTCTCTTGGTCTGCAAATGGACATTTTGTAGGAGGATATTGAAATTTTCTTGAACAGATTTGACGTTTAAAAGAGTTAAGAATTAATCTTTCTCTCTGAGATTATCTGTGTGCGCCGTTATCTGAATAAGAAAAGCTTTGCTTGCCTCAGTTGGATCATGTCCACTCAATATATGTGTTGATGGAAGGGAGCCGGTCTCCTCGTAACATTTTAAACATCGTGTAACATTGCACATTCTGTAGTCATAGTATTCATTTTATTGGATCTCGCCCTATCCTAGCTCACCCATAACTGTATATTATAGACTGTGGTGTGGGTGGGGATTCAGACAGATGAATATATATTGTATTCTATATATGTTAATGTTAATGTAATTCAATTTATGGCAATATGTAAAGCGCAATGTAATAGTGACAATTTTCTGATCGAATTGTGACCTGATAATAACCGCACTTATTATTGCACTGAACTTGAGGAATGTCCGTAATTTACTGGCCAAGAGAAGACTATTTTTGAAAATTTATGGCTGGAATTACTGGCTCGATAACTGAGCCTATTTATTGTAGTGGTAAATTTTTCAAATTGTTTCTTGACCTGTAAATGATGGACAATGGCGGCATGCAAACCCTTTGATTTACCAATCCTGATCATTAAACTTTTAACCCTTTAACACTCATATCAGCCAAAAATGCTTTCTGATGTGCTCTTAAGAAATGCCCATTTGCAATCCAAGAGAAGACTATCTTTGAAAATCTACCACTGGAATGACTGACTCAATAACCGAGCCAGTTATTCCAGTGGTAAATTTTCAAAAGCATTCTTCTCTTGGACTGCAAATGGACATTTTCTATGAGAAAATTGAAATTTTCTTTAAAAAATTTGAGTGTTAAATGGTTAAATCTAACTTGATTGATTTTCAAACAGGCTTTTGCATATTAATGCATTGGTTGCGTAAAAAAAATCAAGTTAGCATTAAAAGCCACCACCCTTGAATTCTATTATTATTGAAATTGAATATTTTTTCCTTTCGGTAGTCAACATAAAATGTATAAATGTTATCAGACACCTGTTTAACCCTTTAACACTCATATCAGCCAAAAACGGCTTCTGCCGTAGCTTTGAGAAATGTCTGTTTGCAGACCAAGAGAAGATTGTTTTTGTAAAATTTACCGCTGGAATGACTGGCTCGATAACCGAGCCAGTCATTCCAGTGTAAATTTTCAAAAACCGTTCTCTTGGTTTTCAAATGGACATTTTCTAAGAGAAAATTAAAATTTTCTTATAAAATCAAAGGTTAAAGGGTTAAATAAGGACAATTCTCTTGCGCCGCAATCTAATCAAAATATGTAGTCAATGTTACAGCATTCTCTCTTGAATTACGTGAACTTCAAGTAGGCATTATGATTCATATAATCTTGTTTTGAATATTTCATATATTAGTTTATTGATCATTCAGTGTCCATAAATGTAGATCTACAAGTTATAACAATTGTCGCGGTGATAATGGATGTCATATGTCACTATGATTACACATTCGTTTATGTTTTTGGTTTTTTTAAGCTATTTTGTTATCAACATTTTGATGTAGTGTATAGCGTTCATATTCGTACCGTCTCGTTTTGTCATTGTGGTTGTCTTATAATAATACTAATAATAATGATAAAAATAACAATATTTATAATAATGATATAATGTGATTGTAATGCATAGTCAAACCTCACAATAAAAGAAACTGTATGGACCCTAGCAACAAGAAGTCGTGAAGTAGAACGCTTTGGTAAAGAGTGTTAGTGGAGGTCAAATGATTGTAGTTCCTTAATATGTTTGTATAACCACCCGTCTTAGCCATTTAGTGGTCAAGACTGCCAAAAACTAAAAATCCAAGACATCTAAAGATGGTCTTGAGAAGTGTCCATTTGCAGGCCAGGAGAGGGCAACTTGAAAATTTACAACTAATGTCTGGCTCGATAACCGAGCCAGTCATTCCAATGATAAATTTTCAGAAAATTGTTTTCCCTTGGCTTACAAATAGTCATTCACTAAACAAACATTTAGATTTTCTTGACCATTAAAAAGCTCAAGAACCACAATCTTTTGTCCCCAATCAGAGGTGTCCATTGTGGACAGGTTTGACTGCATGTGTTCTCTGTATCATCTGCTCATCTCTATGTGGTGTTTGTATTGATAATATGTATGTCGTTTATTTGTCTTGTGAATTATTCCTGTTATTATAATGCAGTGTAAAATTATAAATGGTAGGCAGACTGTCGGTATGAATAGCAGAATATGTATATATTAGTGTCTGTATGTTAAGCCAGTATGTCAGAATTGTTATATGTATATATATATATTTATTTATAATTACTCAATCGTATCCCTCATGGTGAATGGACTTATTATTATTATTATTCTGATTATTATTGATATTGCTGCCTCGCCGGCGAAGCACAAAGTGAGATATAGGTATCACTGTTCCAGTATGGCGTTAAGCTTTTACATTTAGAATTGCATCGTGGGTTATTTTAAGATTGGCTAAGCTTATTGGAACTAAACTCAGGCGCATGGTTATCTATGCCAAGACAAGACAGAACAGTGACATCAGAGGTCAATGGCCAATGTTATTGTGACCTTTGTACAAAATTATTTTTTAAAGCCCTTTAACACTCAAGGTGGTCAAAACAGCTTTTGCAGTGGTCTTGATAAATGTCCATTTGCAGAATACGAGAAGTTTTTTTTGAAAATTTATCACTGGAATAACTTGCTCGGATAACCGAGCCAGTCATTCCAGTGATAAATTTTCAAAAATAATCTTAACTTCGTCTGCAAATAGACAATTTTGTGAGAAAATTAAAACTTTCTTGAACAAATTTGCGGGTCTTTTCGTGATTGGTCAGTGTTATTGAGAGTACTATAAACATAGATATAAGGCTGCTTATATGGAGGTCACACAGCAGGAACTCATCAAGCTCATTGTGAGATTGCTATTGAAATGGATTTTGATTCAGATCAGATCACCGGCAGAACAACCTGGTGTTTGACCAGAACAGTACTTCTGGTATAGAAGTGTCATCTAGTTTCAGCTCCGCATCTTCATCTATGTTGCATGATTGGCTTAGCCCTTTAATAGTCATGTCAGTCAAAACCAGTCTGCATTTGTCTTGAAGAATGGAATCACTTGGTCGATAACCAGGCCAGTCATTCCAGTGGTAAACTTTCAAAAATAGACTTCTCTTGGTCTACAAATCAACATTTTTCAAGACCACTGCTGAAGCCATTTTTGGCTGATATGAGTTAAAAGGTTAAGTAGAGGGATGGAGTATTATAGGGTTACTTTGAATTTTCTGGTAGGTCAAGGTCAAAGTTACCTTTATACAAACATTATTTTATTATTAGATCTTCCTTTAGCAAATCACATCCTACTTCAGATTGCTTTTATTTTTTGGCAATGAGGAGTACGATTGAGACATTTAATTCCGAGAAATTATTATTACTATTGTCTTGTACGGTAAATTTCTTTGTGTGCAGCCAGATGTGCTTGAAAGACCACCTGTCATAAAACACATATATTCGTTGCTTTCGTGCCTATTAAAATCACAGGTTAGCTTGTCTTCACATTTGCTGAGAGTTATGAGCCAGTTATTACAGCGATAATTTTTAAAAATAATATCTTATTCTTCAAATGGACATTTTCTCTGAGAAAATTGACGTCTTGTTGACCGAATTTGACCATTAAAAGTTTAATATAGTATTGACCTCTTTCCACACATCGTCTTTCCATCTTAGTGAATCTTAGCGGGTGTTAGAATTTAGTAATTTGAACCAGTACATGTTGACAGTTAGAAAGCTTATTTATAGCTACTCATATGTCTACTTCTGTGCTGATACCCACTTGTGAGTGTTGACAAGTTGACAAGCTAAATGTGTCAAAAAGAATTCATCTTTCCAGTTTATCCATCCATCATATGACGTCATAATCAACTAAGTGACGTGTATGCTGACGTCATAATCATAACGTCATGAATGATTTGAAATAGTATGCATTTAACACTTAATAGTCCGACACGTTATACAAATTGTATGTCTTTGCTATTTATTAAACATGCTGTTGAATATTTTGAAACTAATTTGACTGGGCGCTGTTGCTGCCATAGGCAGCAACAGCACTTAGTTGAATTAGTTTCAAAATATTCAACAGCTTACCTGGGTAGTTTTCTGGAAATTTGTAGTCAGGGAGTTCAGGGATCGATCGATCCTAACACGTGCGTGGTGTGGGTGGAGCTTAGATAGAGCTGGGCGGGGCATAGCTAAAACTAGCAATGTCCATTGGGTGAGGTCAAGTCTGGGTGTTAGTGTTGGTGTTAACACTGATCCCTAACACCAAGCCAGGTGTTAACACCAGTAGGGTTAACACTAACACCGGCCGTGTTAACACTAACACTGGTAGTGTCAGGGGCTATGAATGTACTCTGGGGTGGTGGTGGGGTGACCAATGTATGGGTGGGGCAAAAACTATGGATGCTATGGCCGGGATACACAATGGTAGAGGAAAAACTGGGGGTGGGATGGGGGCCCTCGCCCCTACCCCACCTGTTCATACGCCTATGATCGAGTGTTAAATCAAACAGGAACCCAGCTTTGAAATTTAGCGTAACGGAAAAACACTATATTTTCTGTGTAATTTTATAAAGTACATAGCCTATATGTACGCCGTTGGGGCACATTTTAATGAATTGATAATCTGTATTAAGGTTAAACTTATTTGAGACACACATTTATGTATCACGTACATATAGTGCCCCGGTCTCCCCTATGCCTGAAAAGACAAAGACTTGGAATGCGGTGCTAAAGTTGGTAAATAGGTGAACTAGTCTTCAGGAATTTGTATTTTTTATTGTAACTATGTTTTCATAGACTTGTCATTAACCGAAATTAAATGTTACCAGCAAACAGTCTTCAAAATTTACCACAGATATGTGAATCAGACTATGCCATCTCATATTTGCCTGATTATTTTGCAAAGGAGGTAATTCAACTAAAAATCGCATGTCATTTTATTTTTAACTTAAATTGTTTATAGTTCTAATATTTACTATCCGGTACATTACCTGTTTAACAGGAGTGGAACCCCCTCTACATATGATAAACATGGCACCTCTGGCTTCTCTCTACATATTTGAGGAAAATAACTATTTTCTATATAGACAAGAAAATAAGCTGGCGTCCCACAATAAAGTACGGAGTTGGCATATGGCTATATATAGGTAAAGCTTGGTTTTAAATATAAGTATGGCACTGCTTTAACTTGTCATTTATTAGCAGCAAGGACTAACACCAAAACTTGACCTCAACATGGTGTTAACCTCTAGAGGTTAGTGTTAACACCAAACTAGATATAGCTATAAGTGACTACATTTTCATGTGCCAATGAAAAGGTATGCTAATAAGTCATTCATACCAAGTAAATTAAGCTTATTTTATGCTGATTTGTATATCTGTTCCCATTTTATTCGCTAATGACATATGTGAAAATGAAGGCAAAAGCAGGGGTTGGTATTAACACTAACACTATTTGGTGTTAACACCAGGCGCTAACACGGTGTTAACACTAAATCTGGTGTCAACACGAACGTCACGGTCAAGTCTGTGTTATCTCAATGTTAGTGTTGCACTAACACAAACACTAACACCTAGACTTGACCTCACTCATTGTCCTGTATACAGGGAGATCTTATTATATACAGCATGACAGATTGTGTGTATATATATGCATTTTAGCTGTATATTGATTGGGCAGATAAATTTACCAATGGAGTTAACTGGTTTTCCAAGCAGCCTCTCATTTCAGTGAACAATACATGAATCATACTGGTTATCTCCCTTTGTTCATAAGATCAGTCAGTACTTGTTTATGTATAATACCGCTAGTTATTTCTTTAATGGTCAAGCCGGCCAAAATTACTTCAGTACTGGTTTTGAGAAATGGCCATCTGCAGGCCAAGAGAAGGGCATCTTTGAACGCTTACCACTGTAATTGCTGGTGCGATAAGTGGGCCAGACCGTCCAGTGGTAAAATTTCCAAAATGGCCTGTTTGCCTGCAAGTGAACCTTGTGATCTTCTTGACCATCTGAGGGTTAAATATCTAAAGTTGTTAACTATGAAAGAACTACAGCATGTAAAGATGCTCCTAACAAAATAATTATATTGTATATTGTGTGAAAGGGACAGTAGGTCGGATATAAGAATATTAAATTGAACAGAATGATTCTGGTATTAGGATGGTTGTAACAAGATCACTCTCCATCATCATTTTATTATTGTTTTAACAGGCATGCCTCTATTCAGACCAATTAACTTTGACCCTTTACCACTCAAGCTAGCCAAAAATGGTTTCTGCAATGGACTGGAACAGTGTCCATTTGCAGTCCAAGAGAAGACTATTTTTGAAAATTTAACAGGCTAGGCATTCTAGTGGTGTAAATTTTCAGAAACAATCTCTTGCTTTGCAAAAGGACATTCAGTTTTCTTGAACATATACGAAGGTTAAAGGGTTAGTCGCTGATAAACTCCTTTATTTCATTTTTAATGCCACCATATAGGAAAACTGTTCAATATTTTGAAATTAATTAGGCAACGACGATTTCCAGTCAAATTAATTTCAAAATATTATACAGACTGTTTTATATTGTAATGAATATACTTTTTCAGGGATTTGTCGGTGAAAGGGTTATGGTCAAACGCCTACATATGGACATTCATCTGTCAAATAATTCAATTTTCTTGACGATTCTTGATCAGTAAAGGATTAATTTGTAAATGATTATGGCAACTGGCCTGTATAATGAATATAAGCATGTGCATTTATCGATAACTTTTTGACTTAGTTAATTAAGTATGCTCAAGTTTTTGTACCAGCTCATGAAATCACATACGTACGTTTAGGCTAGAAATGCAGTACAGCATAGAAATAACTGAACATATTTCCAAAACAGAAAAAATACTGCCGTTGAATATTTTGAACTTACGGTAATTAGTTTGGAAGCCATTGCTGCCTTAGGCAGCAATGCCTTTCAATCAAATTAAGTCCAAATATTCAACAGTACAATCCTTACCTGATGCTCAAAATTATACTAACTAACATGTTTCTGTTTTTGTTTTGGGAACATGTTAGCTTATTTATGAGGTGTACTGTATGTTGATTTACTGTAAACATTCCAAACAGTAATATAAATGTACTGAGTAGAAAAACATTCCCAGCTGTCAAACCGGGTTTATTAGTACATGCTAGCATTTGCTGCTTAGCAGTCAAGCAGGTCAAAGAATGGCATCTGCAATGTTGTTAAGGAATGTCCATTTGCCAGCCAAGAGATGACTATTTTAGAATATACCACTAGAATGGCTGGCTCGATGACTAAGCGATCCATTCCAGTGGTGAATTTAGGCTTGTTTTTGGCATGTAACTGGACAGTCATTAAGGAAATTCTTTTAATTTCTTGACTTGTCCATTAGAGGATTAATTAACAATAATTTAGCATAGCATATGTGAATTTATCTACAGGAACTTGATTGGTCATTCTCATAGCATCATATCCTAACAAACTTTACCATTCAAATATAATTATGCAGGGTAGTATGAAATTACTGATGGAGGTGACAAAGGAATGTTCAGTATGGATACCTGTGTTATACATTTGAGAGTTGTCCAAAATGGTGAGGATGTTTTAACTACGTCATTTTTTCTGTTAGCCTTTTGTGTTTATATGTACATGTATATAGCAAACAACCTCTGTAGTAAACACTAGTTCATTGGTGGAATCCAGTTTTTCAGTCAATCATATAACATCATAATCTACTACGTGACAGGTAGACAGACGTCATAATCAATTACATCATGAATGATTAGATTTAGTCCATCTTAAATGCTTAATAATCCGTCAAGTTGTATGAATTGTATGTCTCTACTATTTAACCCTTTAATTGTCAAATTTGATCAAGAAAATTTAAATATTTCCATATTGAATGTCCATTTACAATTTTTGAAAATTTACCACTGGAATGACTGGCTCGATAACCCAGCCAGTCATTCCAGTGGTAAATTTTCAAAATTTGTATTCTCTTCGCCTGTAAATGGGCATTCCACAAAACCATAACAGAGGCCAGTTTTAACCGGCATGACCATTAAATGGTTAATAACCATTCTGGTGAATATTTTGAAACTAATTTGACTAGGCGCTGTTGCTGCCATAAGTCAAATTAGGATCAAAATATTGAACTGCTTACCTATATAGTTTCATGGAAAATAAGATTCAGAGAGTGCAGGGATCAATTTATCCCATGATCCCATCACGGGCAAAGCGTGGATGGAGCTTAGCTAGAGAGTGTTGGCGCATAGCTAGAACTGGATCCCTCCATTGGATCATCTGATCAGTGACCATTCACTATATGTGGAGGGTCTACCACGCTATGTTATTCTATAGGTTGTGTACTTCCGCACAAAATCTACCCAATTGCTTATTGCAGGTTTTTAGTTGTGACTCTGTCTGTCAGTTGGTTGGTCGGTCAGATTTTACATTTATGACCAAATCCACTCAAGTTACAACTGCAGAATGTAGAATTTGTTTGTTAAATCTTGAAGAAAGTGTCATGTTTTAGAGAATTTTGGGTTATTTAACGAACATTTTGAAATTTTAATGCTGCTTATTCTATATTTCTTTCTAGTACTATAGACAAGTGAGTTTAACCATTTAATGGTCAAGCCAGTCAAACCCAGCATCTTATAGGAGAATTCTGTTTTTGACAATTTACTACTGGGATAACTGGCTCGATAACTGAGCCAGTCATTCCAGTGATAAGTTTTCAAAGATAGTCTTCTTGGTCTGTAAATGGACATTCAATAAGCAAAAATCTAAATTTTCTTGACTATTAACATGTTGAGTAATTCAGTAAAATATCCACCTTAAGCGGCCACAATTAGTCACTATAGGCAGGTGTATCTGAATACAGGGGACTTGTATATAATATATATGATAGGATGTTTGAGGTCAAAAGCTGTTGATTCTTTAATACAAGTGTTCTTCTGCCCATCTGTAGTAACCCTTTAACACTCAAGTCGGCTAAAAATGGCTTCTACAGTGGTCTTATGAAATGTCCATTCATAGAACAAGAGACTATTATTGAAAACTTATCACTTGAATTTTCAAAAGATAATTTCTTGGTCTGTAAAGGGTCATTCTCTTTAAGACAATGGAAACTTTCTTGAACAAATTTAAGGGTGACAGTTAAAGAATCAATATCTTTTCACTCCAAAAGGATGGTGATCTCACGAGCAAGTTTGACTGTATTTGCGTATTAGAAGTACTGGAAGACAATGCCTCTGGCATTGAGAGAACGTGGTCATGTCACACAATACTACGAATCTCTCCATGTCTGGCTGTATTGACAGAGATAGGTGTTTATGTATCTCCATCTGTGTAATTTCCTGTTATATATTGAACACTGCCAATATGTGACTGTTTCGCTGTATCTCTGTTGATATGTGTGTAAGCAAACCTCTATGCTCGTGTAATATTAGTACATGCAATAAAATTCAATGTATGTATATATGATATGATGTAAATCAACCCACCAACCTTATCCTGCCAGTGTTTTGGCGTAACGTCCAATAAAATAAATGAGTCCATTCTCAAAACCGTTTTCTTGATTTTAATGTTTTCCTCAAATTGGTGTATATGATGGGTGGTGTTGGGTATGAAACCGCAGGAAGAGTCTGCTCAGCGATCTGCACCTTCCACCAACCGAGAAGAAACTTTGCCCAGTCATGCCAGTCATAACCCCTGCTGAACCCTCTGGTTATAGCATGGTTTTGTCTCATGTAGTTCCTCACTGGTCTATTCCATACTGATCTATTTTTGTTGAGCCCGTAGCAATGCGGAGGATCTCGATACTGCGGTTGATGATGTCCGTCGTCCACCAATAATTTACCTAATTCATCAAGAATTTATCTGATCTTAACAAAACTATACAGATCTGATATCCATCATTGCATCTATAGTCTCCATTATAATTGAAGATTTTCAAAAAATTTCCATAATTTTGCGCGGTTTGGACTTAACGGTGCATATTCACAACAGAATGGATCAAAATAAAATTGTTAAAATTACATCCTTTTAGAGGCCTAAATTGTGGCCTAGATGTAATGAAACGAAATAAATCTTAGTATATTATGATTTTATTACGTATAAATTAATAAAAAAAATTTAAGTTGTCAAATCGAATTAGAGGCACGAGACCCTAATTCAAATTCACAACTAAACCTACGAAATTTATTTATATGGAATGAAATCATCATATGTTAGGATTTATTTTGTTTCATTACATTGAGGTACACAAATTAAGCCTCTAAAAGTATTTAATTTCAACAATTTTATTTTCAAGCATTTTGGTGTGAATATGCACCTTTAAACGTTTAATTTTGCAACAAAAATTAGGCAAATGTTACAGTTTTTCTATCGACATTTAACTCATTAAGGGTTTATCCGATATCAATAAAACTTTACCAGATTTGTTCTATGTCATCATAGTGTCCAGTCTCCATCATAATGAAAATGATTTTCAAATTTTTTACATAATTTTGTTTTTGACTTAGTTTGCACTAAGAATTAGAAGACTGTTTTTCAATGGACATTTAGTTCATCAAGGACTTTTACAATCTTGTTAAAACTTTAGAGATATGTTCTGTGTAATAATGAATGTCAAATTGTTTCCATATTTTTACGTGGTTTGGACTTAGTTTATTGTGGTCCAAGAATTAGAAGAATGTTTGAAAAATGTTTAAGTATTTCACTGGTCTTTTAATTTATGAAGAGTGTATCAGATCCCAATGAAACTTTACATATCTGTTCTATATCATCATTGCATTCAGTTTGCAGCAAAATTAGATTTTTTTAAAAGTTTTCCCCATACTTTTACATGGTTTGACCTTACCAATAGCTTATTTCTGTGTGATTCGTCACCTTTTCAAGAATTAGAAGAATGTTATAGCTTTTAAATAGACATTTGATTCATCAAGGGGTTATACTATTTTAAGTGATCTTTATTTCGTGACACTGCCACACATGTCTGATATCCGAAAAAACTAAAGGGCTTGACATGTTGGGCGCAGTCCATCTATTTGTAATCTGTGTGCACTGTAGATTCTGCTCCTTGGCCAAATTCCCACTTTGTCCAATAAACCATGCATTTACTCTCACATTCAAAGTCTCCCCGCAATACTTTGCCACTCATCCTGTAATACATACATCAAGCAGGATAAGCTTCCTTCCCACCACCCATCCTCCGATATTAGTTTGTCCTAGATTTACTCCTAAACCCTTGCTCAGCCTACCTGACACCTCCCACACCATCTCATATTATTATCCCCCCCTCTTTAGCGAAAAGCAGGTATTAACTTTTCGCTTCTGCCCGTCCGTCACACACAGGCTTTCTTTCGATAGCTACTTTTGCTTGAAATATTGTGACAACACTTCATGGGAAGGTTGGCATATAGTATTGTGAGGAAACTTCATGGGAACATTGGCTATGGTACTAGGGAAATGTACCTTATTTTGTGGGTCAGTCAGCCCATATCTCCATACATCCATCCATCCCTTTGTCTCTGAATTTGTATCTGTCCGTCTGTGCATATTTGGGGTTTTCGTTCAATAACTATCTTTGCTTGGAGTATTGTGACGAAACTTCATGAGAATATTGGCTATGGTACTAGGGAAATGTACATTATTTCCTGGGTCAGTCGCCCATCCCTACGTTCATCCATCACTTTGTCTCTGAATTTGTGTCTGTCCGTCCGTGCAAATTTTGGGTTTTCGTTCAATAACTTTATTTTTGCTTGAAGTATTGTGACGAAACTTCATGGGAACGTTAGCTATGGTACTAGCCCACGAACATGGCTGCCTTTGCCCATGTTAAATTCTTAACACTCAAGCTGGCCAAAAACAGATTCTACAGTCGTCATAGGAAATGTCCATTTACAGGTCACATGATCATATGCTACCAATCATCTTGGGCTTTTTAACAATTATATAGCAAAATAATAGATAATATGTATGATTACTGTATTCTGCGGCATTAGTAGTAGAAACATCCTACAGCTGCAATCAGTCCTTCGCTTTTGCCCACTGTCTTGTCCTCAGCCGAATTCCTTAGCTTCCTCAGGTCCATTCTTGACTTGAGTGTACCAAGTCCTGCTTTCTTGAGGTCATCTCGTAGCACGCTTAGCAGATTTATGCAATGACGTCCTCTCCTGGCTTTGTATTTGCTGGCTCCGAGTAGGGGCAAATTCCAAGGGTCTGTGCTGGTGTCTCTTCTGGCATCTTAGCACATGGCCAAACATGGAACATCTTTGCTGGGTGACTTTTACAGACAGTGGCGACGTATTACACATCTTGTATAATGCATCGTTGGAACTTATGCTGTCTGGCCATCGGGGTCCAGTGATGGTGCATAGCTGTTTGCGGTGCAGACATCAAGTTTACCTAGAGCTGCTTTGGAGCTGCCCAGCTGTTACAGTTATATAGCATCAAGGATACACAGGTTGCATTGTATAGCTGTAGCTTTTTTATCAAGGGCATCTTTGATCTACAAATCCATAGCTTCCAGAAGGACTGGAAAGCTATGTTCCCCATGACGCATAGTGCAGCAATGTCAGCAGTACTGCAAAGCAGTGAGCCCTGGATTTTACTTTTCATCTATCGTTCGCCACCACGAAGTGGGTCATCATTTTCTTTAGTTACATGCTTTGTAGATAGGTATATGTGGGTGAACTCTGTTTTGTATTCATTCATAAAGAGATTCTCAATTTTTAGTTTGCTTGCAGCTATTGGGAGAAGTTCGTCAAGGGGTTTCTTTTCCTCGTCTATGAAGTCCATATTGTCGGCATATTCCATCTAGTGGCATACCCAATAATGACAATGGGGTTTTTGGTTTTGTGGAACTTTCCAGCACAGATTTCAATGTGGCAATAAGGTAGCAGGTAATAATAATAATAATAATAATAATAATGATAATAATAATCATTATTTATTGAGGGTAACACTTCAAGTACACGGCCTGATCTAGCAGAGACCCTCATTAACATATATACATAATTTTTTTATGCAATGTGTACAAATTTATACATCTATGTACAGATAAGGAACTTAAGGAATGTATTTCTATTTTGTATCATCATTTTCTTAATTATTTTTTTTAACTTAATCATATAATATTCTGAATGTATTAAGAGTAATTTGAACAAAAGCTACTGATGCTTTCAACAGCAGCAAACTTCCAGTCAAATTAGCATTGATATATTCAGCATTATAAAGTAAATTCCGTTCTTTTCTGCTGAAATACTTTGGAAACATGCAAGAAATAGAAATAACAATATTTTTATGTGCTAAAATATAGAAACTGATTCTCAATTTCGTAGACAAATACAGCTAAGCACATTATAACATACGATTATACATACATACAGAAACAATAGATTTAGTAGAATTGTTATTATTACCCACGCCATCGAATGTCTTAACCCTTTAGTGACTAAATTTGACAGGAAAACTTCGATTAGGCCTATCTATTGTGAAATGTCCGTTTCCAGAACAAGAAAGACAATGCCATTCTGGGAAATTTACCACCGGAAAGACTGCCTTGATTATCGCGACAGTCATTCCTGTCATAAATTTCCAAAAATAGTAACTCTGGACTGCAAATGGTCATTTCTCTAGCCCATTTTATGGACTTGTCGCTAGGCTTGTGCATTTATGGGTCAAAGAGCGTAAGAATCACCAAATTTGACAGCAATTCATAATGTATGATAAACTCAGAAGGTTCCATCGAAGCTTTGCATCTTAAGGGTTAATTAGGCATATATAGGCTACTGAAATTAAGACCTCGCCAAAGCACACGCACTCAATCACACACACTTCCACACGCACACAAACTCATGTACATACGCTCCTGTGCGTTTACATCCAATATAGTAGGTCTACGCAATATATTGTCGCCAATATCTAACCATTTCAACACTAGTATTGCTGCCTCGACCTAACAATAGATACGAGAACAACTTGGTTTTCCAATTTAACGAAATGCTAAGGTCTCTAGCTACATGGCATGGTGTAACATATGTCGACAACTCAGAACTGTTCACCCACCCCAATGGGGAAGCCAATCTACTACTATCCAGGGACAACATGCATCCCAACCACAATGGTCTTTGTCTACTATCCGAGAACATAACCAATTATGTTGCAACTTCTCATTCACTACAAACGAGAGATTCACTCTCTCAGGATTTTTTATAAGGGAGGGGGATAGGGGGGAGAACAACTGTAGCCTTATTAAACATATGCCAAGCAGAACACAGCCCGAACCAATTGCATTAGCGAACCGATATCACTTGCTAACCAACGTATCCACACATAACAATACAACATGTATCGATAAAGCAGACAACCAGCCAAATCGACATAAACAAATAATTACACAACCAAACAGCATTCTGAAGAATAATCACCATACAATAAACCCAACCAAACAGAATAAAACCATTGTACATGAAGGAACTTGTAAACGTGTTAACACGTGCATATCTCAAACACCCATTTGGAAACATGCCAACAAAATCACAGTTAATACTAAATAAGGTCATAGACAAGAAACCGGGTCTACTACACAAAGGACCAAATAAAACAACTAGTGCTACCCAGAAGTCTCAATGTAATATGAATAATTCCAACAAACAAAGTATTTTACACCAATGCAGACTCAGTTTTAAATAAGAGGCAGGAGCTACAAATAAAGATATCGCAGCTATCCCACCATATAATTATAATCACAGAAACAAACCCAAAACATCTAAGATATACTGTTAAAAAAGAAGAGCTGCAAATCAATGGCTACGATATATTCACCAATATGGACAAACAAAATGTCTGTGGAATAAGTGTACAAGTTGCATCATCCCTAAATCCCACAGAAGCAAAATCAACTCAGTAATCTACCTGAGGAAGTAGTTGGAGTAGATGTTAAGTTAAAGGGGTCAGATACATTGCTAATCCTGGCAGTTTAACGCAGTCCAAACTCAAACGAAGAAAACAATACAAAATTAAATACATTTATTAAGAACGTGTCTGCCAAAAAGCATTCCCACCTACTAATTACTGGCGATTTTAATTTTCCAGAAATTGACTGGAAAGCAGGTGGTATTCTCGTAAAACAATCACAGCACGCTGATTACTTTCTGGATGCTGTAGGCGATGCTTTCCTGCACCAACATATCTCATTTCCCACAAGATATAGAATAAATTGTGAGCCTAGTGTCATAGATTTAGTATTCACCAATGAGGAAGAAATGATTGTGTGGGTGGGTTCACTTCTCTTTCGAGCCGCACATCTGGCGCCACTTGTAGCCTCCATGGTGAGTATGCGGCGGTCCGTTCGAATATTCTGCTCTGCTGCACCAAATGTACACATTGCGCAGATGAGCTGGTTAGCGTCGGTTCTCGGGGTGACGGATCGCATATCACGACTTTCCGGAATGTACAAAGACCAACTTCTAGAGCTGGTGGAATGATAACGTTCCAGTGGGGCTATGTGACCATTGCCGCAGAGGTTGAACCACACCATCTCATCCCGTCTATTCGTGTCACTGGTATGACGATCCATTAATCAATTTGGGAGTTAGATATAATTAATAAAAATAATATAACTAAAACAAACAATACTACTCGTTTGCTAGTACGAGATAGAAAATATAGTATATGGAACCAAGTTGTTGTCTTGTTTAATGTGGGCTCGTCAGAGGTACCTTGCTGATCTTTAAATCTGTGAGGTAACCCTGCAAGGGAGAATCCTAGCGTGGTCACTTGGGTGGTTTAATATAAATGATTATACCCCTAACAAAATATTATTGTTGCGAGAGGAAAGTGCCTCATGCGGGCCTCCATCACAGGAAAATGCCTTCGATGCCGAAGCGGAGGAAGAGAGCTGGCAAAAAGGGCCACTCTCTTGTTCAAACATATGCTAAGTGTGTAGTGCGGGTTAACCTAGTGGAACTGTGTGCTATCGTAATGCACGCTGAATTACGTGGAGATAGGGTGGGTGATTTCCGGAGAATTCAGACACTGTCATCTTATGTAGATGAAAGATACTGTATTGGTAGTTGCCGCTTTATTTTTGCGGTCCTTCTGCTACTACCCTAAACTAACCTTTGGTTGTTAGTTCCATGTTCCAAGCTTTGGCCGCAAAAGGCAAGTAGTTCTACCTATCTTTTAAATACATGCCTGACTGGCGGAGATGCTCGGTTCCCATATGGTCACCTTACGGAGCATCCCCCTCAGACAAACAGCGAGCAGACATGTCACGGTGCGTCAGCTCCTGAATCATATAATGATCCCGTTACTGACCGTACCGCAACCACATACAACATCATTAGTATAAGACATATTTACAAAGGCATTTAAGAAGCGCATATACTTTTATGGTGGTGATAAGGAGACGGATATCCAACTATAGTGACCTTCCCATGAAGTCATGGTAGGTTTCAAGACCGCACCCAGTCACTGTGAAGAGTTAGAGGGAGATCCGTGTCCCGTCTGTCACCTGACATGTTGGGGACAGATCCTGTAGGATCTGCTCCCGGGAACTAACATTTTACCTGTCGTTAGGGTTATGTTAAGTATGCCCAGAGATGCACTGCTGGTTGGTTAAAATAATATAATGTTTTTACAGTGCTTCCTACTTTGGCATAGATATCTATGCCAACTAGTATCCGAAGATACTGCGGGAGTGTGTGCGGAATCGACACTAATCTTCACTGCTCGGAAATGTCAATAGTTTCCAGAGTCGGATCGCACCTGCATGTCCAAGGGAGGTCCAGACCATTATAAGCCATATGGCTGGAGGAGCGTAGGAAGAGAGAATCGCTCATATATTAATAAGGAGGCCTTAAGGTATTTGGCCAATTTATACCACCTAGCCGGTGTGCGGTGTTACATATCCACTACATCCGGAAAAGAGGCTTACAGAAACGACTCCTAGCGAGCAACCATTCCTAACCACTTCTAAGCCTATCCTATCGAGCTAGAATAGCCAGGTTTAGTCGATCTCATGTCAGGTTCACTTAATGAGAACCTGAACAGTGACCTCAGTGAAAAAGTGATGTTGGGGGAAAAGGTGATGCGGTGTTATTGTTGCTGTATAGGTGTAGCCTAGCATACTACGGTCCTAGTATTTTATACAAAATAAACAAAACAAATAACTAGGATGGCTGCTGCCATATACATAACTAACCATCACAGAATTGACAATAATTAAGGTCACCCGACCTTGCGGTGCTTGTTAGTCATCAGCACAAAACAAGGATAATATATATATATATATATACAGTAAAAAGATAAACTATAAAATGCGGTCTCAGATGACCGGTCGATACCTATTAGTCATCAGTACCTACAAATGTAAAAATACAATAATATGAAAATACAGTTAAATGAGTACCTATTAGTCATCAGTACGGAAAAGGTTCATTGATCACAGTAGATGATATATTCTGGATGAGGGACGCGAGATGGCTCGATTCTGTAGCTGCTGGGCTGATATCCAAAGGCGAACTGTTGATGCGGCTCACTCTCAAAGCGGTGAAGAAGTACGATTGCGGTTGCAGATGTCTACTAGATAGTCATATTAATTTAAACACTATGACAAAAAAAAGTTCTGTACCGTAGCGGAAGTTGAAGGCTGCCCTGTAGTAATGAAGGGCTACTGTTGAATGTTAAATAATGATGCATGTGCATCTTCGGTGTACACAGTACATAATGCACCACATAGTTCATGCGGCGTTCCAGGCAAAGTCCCACTAGACTGTTGTCTAAAAGTTAAATGCTATACACAATACATTGTGTGGAATTTGATTACCACCTCTTGGCGTGGTTTCGGCAGATCTGACGAGTTGTCTACCAAGAATCACCACTCGTTCCACATACTACGAGTTTGTTACATCGGAAGGCTCCTCTGATGCTGTTGGAAGTGAGGGCTTCTTCTTTCCGATTAGTTTATATGCCCCCGGGAATTGTCTTACCGAGAGCATTCAAAAGATTAGATGAGGATGGGAAGGCTGCGGGCCAGAGATATCAAGATCTCTAAGCCGGCCAGCCCTGCTGCGGTTATGATGAAACAAGATACAGCAGGTAGGTATCGGCACCCTGCAACTCTCTGGCCACACAACCTTCCACCTTCTCTCTCGACGAAGTGTGGGTCTCGATTCTCAGTTCTTCGCTCCTTTTATACTCCTCATGGCATTATAGCAGGAATGCTCAGCCTGGAAGGGCAAGGACATTATCACGTGATAAACATACTCCCCATTCAATTAGTACATCAACGCGCTTATGACATTTTCACTATTTTGAGCATAATTTAAGTAGAAAAATAAGAACAACTCGGCCATTTCTGAACCGATTTTAAAACGGTTTACAGTTTTGAATTCCTCGTTTCATTCCGGTCCTAATAGGTACCAAGAACGACGAGGATACCATAACTTAAAGGGATTACATGCACCAACTCGGTACATTTTAGTATGCATTCTCTCCCAACGCTGACACATGTTGTCAGGGAAGCGCTGAAACACGCGCATGTGTGCCACGCGATCTCTTATGTGGCTCTATACATGCATACTATCCTACTAAGGGGGCGTGCTCAGAACATACCCGAAACAGCTGTCCCGTACCCAGCCAAGCTGGGATGGTCGATCCGCACTACACATGATCCTACAGAGTAGCTAACTGGCATGGCATTCCCTGCCAGTTTCGTGAACATGACTACTCCTGAGAGATTACATACTGGATCCAAAGGATGCTTTATCCAGCAGATTTTCCTAGCTGCTATCAGACAATTTCAGAGACTTCAGATATGCTCATCTACAAGTGTTTATCAAGACGGCAAACTTGGTGTTAATAACGGTGAACTCGAAGGCTAAAACAGTGCCAGCTACAAATTGGTGGGGTATACTTAAATCAGGATGGTTGTGAACACATGTCAGTAAATTTTCAGTATGCGTGAAGAGTTGGTGTTGCAATGTGATAATGGGCTGGCGGGGTTATCCCTGCCAGTTACCATAGATCAGATATGCCTCTGAAAGAGCATTATGAATCTGATGGGGCCATCCCCACCAGGTTTCTCGTGATCAGCTGAATGTATAAATACAATGGGATTTGGTTTCATGTGCTAGTATGCCTCTGGAAGACGGTAATGAATCAGGTGGGGCCATCCCCACCAGATTTCTCGTGATCAGTGTAAATCCCTGTCGACTGCCGAAGTACCTTATGTACAGTGGTAGTCCACGAAAACAGTACTGTACAAATGACATGACCAGAGCTTGTCAAGACGATTTTTGAAGCAGTTCAAGGACGGTGCCTGAACTACATCTTCCGTAATTGCATTCCAAAAATTTACCACTCTGTTTCTGAAGAAGTGAAGACGAAGGTGTGAGTTACAGCGGCACTTTATTAATCTGAGACTGTGCCCAGGTGATGCTTGAAAGGTATCTAATTCAAGGCCTGGAGGAGGGGTTTTATATTTTTCATGTAGATAGTTATAGGTTTCGATCATTTCACCACAGCGTCTCCGATATGCTAATGACGGTAGCTTGAGAATGTGCAGCCTTTCTGTGTAGGATAGATTGTTCATGTTAGGTAGCATTTTAGTGGCTCGCCGTTGGACCTTTTCGATTTAGTTGCAGTCATTCACGTAAAGAGGACACCAAACAGAATTTGCACTAGAAGGGGTCGGACCCTAGATTTATACAATAGACAGAATATTTCATTATCAAGGTAACAGAAAGTTCATCGAATTAATCCTACCATCTGAGTTGCCTTGTTGACTGCCTTTAATACTTGTTCATCAAATTTCTATGTGAACACCTAAATCTTTCCCAAGTGGTGATTCCTCGAGCTCTACTACAGTCCCATCTGATGTAGTCATTGTATATGTGTACTCTGGATGGCCCTTGCCAAGTCATAACACTTTACACTTTTATGGGTGGAATTTCATTAACCAGTCTCTGGACCACTGCTCCATCTCACTAATGTCAGTTGGGACCTTGATACAATCAGTGATTGATGACATAGCTCGATAAAGCTTAGTGTCATCAGCGAATAATTTGATGTAACTACTACTACTACTACTACTACTACTACTACTACTACTACTACTACTACTACTACTACTACTACTACTACTACTACTACTACTACTAGATACTACGTCTGGTAAGTCATTGATGTAGACAAAAAATTTAAATATATACAATCGACAGGCTGCTGTTGGTCAATGAGGTCAGTCCATGCTTCCATTGCAGTTAGAAGTTTGGTAGTACAGGAACGACCTTCCATAAAGCCATGTTGCTCAGCTGAGAAGAGGTTATTGTCCTTCATGGTCTCTGAAAATGCTTTCCATAGTTTTACAACAGATAGATGTAAGGCTTATTGGTCTATAGTTTTAGGTCAGTCGTTTGTTGCCCTTCTTGAAAATCGGAGTCACATTACTGAGTCACCATGAGGTTGGGATGGTACCATCCTCTACAGACTTCAAGAATATTTGGTATAGAGGTCGTGCTATTGTTTTACTAAGCTCTTTTAACAATCTCAGGTGTATCACGTCTGGACCAGCTGACTTATTTCCATTGAATTTTTTAAGCCTCATCTGTATGTTTGCGACTGAGGGGGATATTTGGTGAAGTAGCGTGGATGTTTCACGGGTGACACAATTTGGGATGTTGTATATATCCTCTTGGGTAAATACACTGACGAAGTATTTGTTAAGGAGTTCTGCCTTAGCTTGGTCAGAGATGGCAGTAGTTCCATTATCCTCAAGATCTTACATGGTGCTTTGGGTCTTTGACTTGCTTTTTACATAACTATGAAAAGCTTTGGGGTTGTTTTTGGTTTCATGGGCAAGCTTCCTTTTAAATTCTTTCATAGCTTGTCTAGTGGCTCTCCTTGCTTGGTTGTGTGACTAGCAACAGTGTTCGTAGTCGTCTTGCTTATCCACCGAGATTTGGGCTTGCTACAATGGTTCAGTCAGTATTGCAGGATATATCTGGCTATGCCTTCGGGGATCAAGTTGTTGAAGGAATCCCAGCTGCCGTCAACATTTTTATCTGAAAATATAGGGTCCTAAACAATTTCCGATAGATACCAGTTAAAGCCTGCATAATCTCCTTTTTCCCACTTGTATGCTCCCTTATTCTGAACCGGCTGTGCATATTTACATCTAATTATAAAACATATCACGATGTGGTGGCTATTTCCCACTGGGTCTTCAGTCAGAATGTTTTCAACCACATCCTTTTCACTTGAGAAAATCAGGTCCAAAGTATTGGGTCTATCCTGACCTCTGAAGTGTGTTGGGAAGGTTATGTGTTGGTACAGAAATGTGTCCTGTATTGCATCGAGGAATATATTTGCTTTGTGAGTTTCACTAGCAGTGCTGATGATATTTGACCAAAAGTCACCCATTAAAATTATATGTGAATCTTTTGCATTTGAAACCTCTCTAAGTAGGCTATGTAGATTAGCATTATTGACATCGGCACTATTGGGTGAGCAATATATACAGCCTAGGAGGAGATGATCCCCATTTAGTAGATTTATGCTACACCACACTGAATCTTCATAATTTGGCGTGTTTAGAAAATGATGCTCAGATGCTTTTAACGACTCCTTAGTGTAAATAGCGACACCGCAACCCGTGATATTGTAGCTCGCAGGGGTATGTGTTGGTCCATCCTGCTGCTCTGCTCCATTGCACCGCATGTACAGGATGCATGGGAGGGCTGGTTAGCTGCGGTTCTCAGGGTTATGGATCACATATCGCGAATCTCCAAAAAGTACAAAGACCGACTTCTAGAACCAGTGGCACTTGTAATTGGCCCAGTCACTCTCCCCACTGAATTCGGGAGGGAGAATGACTCGGCCATGGTCATGATATGGTACTATAGGCGCGAATCTGGGTGTCGGTGCTATGGAGAATGGTGTGAACATGGATGCCGGTCTGCGTGTTGGTGCTGGTGTTGGTGGTTGGTCTCGCTGATACAGCATCTGTGAAGGTGATTCCCGATGATGATGTTGTGCACGATACGTGGGTTCCATCAAATACCACTCTGATGCGGGTCTATAGACAGGTGTTCTGGGTATGTGATGCGGAAGTTCTGCTGTCGCTGTGACGGGCGTTCTTCATACATTAACTGGAGGTGGTCCAGGAGATTGACAGTGGTGGTGCGTGCCGTGTGATGATGTGTTCCTTCTGGTATGATATTGAAATGGATGTTCTGCATCTACCGGTTTATGTTGCGGTACAGATGGATAATATGGCAACGACGTTCTGATAGGAGAAGATGTGGGACATGGTGCATGAGGGGCATGCCATTGCTAACCTTCTGATGATATGGGTGAACATAATGGTCATGAAGAATTGGTGTGCCCCCGTAGGGATCTTTGTCACGGTCTACCATGATCCGGCAAAGGTGTTTGGTGCCTATCACGGATATCCGACAATGTGATGTATTGAGTACCCGCCTGGGAGGCATCACAGAAGGTCCCCTCGCTGATTGCGAATACATATGTTGAATCGGTGCTGGTAGTTCCGCACCGGAAAATTTCTGGCATAGTCGGTGAGCACACGTGCAGTTCTCCCATCATATGATGCTACATCCATATCTAAGGAGTGCTGATCATCGAATGAAGGCGACTGAAACGCGTGTGTGTTGAGGGTAGGTGTGGGTTCGCTTCTCGTTCGGGCCCCACATCGGGCATCACTTGTAGCTCACGGGGGTACGCATTGGTCCATCCTGCTGCTCTGCTCCATTGCACCGCATGTACAGGATGTGCAGGAGGACTGGTTAGCTGCGGTTCTCGCGGTTACGGATCTCATATCATGAATCTCCGAAAAGTACAACGACTGACTTCTAGAGCCAGTAGAACGATACCATTCCAGTGGGGCCGTGCGACCATTGCCGCCGAGATCTCATCCCAACTATCTGTGTCACCGGTATGATGGTCTATAACTCAATTTAGGAGCCTAGACATGATAATTAAAAATATACTATGCAAACAATGGTACTCATTTATTAGCACGAGAGAGAAAATATGCAGTACATAGAACTAAGTTGACGTGAATTCGTCAGCGGTACCTCACCAATCTTTATATATCAGTGAGGTATCCCTGCAAGAGAGCATCCTAACGAGGCCACTTATATAGTTTAATATAAACCATTATACCCCTGACAAAAATATTATTGTTGCGAGAGGAAAGTGACTCACGTGGGCCTCTGTCACAGTCACAGGAAAATGACTTCAATGCCGAAGTGGAGGATGAGTGCTGGCGAAAAGGGCCACTCTCTTGTTCAAACCTTTGCTAAGTGTAGTGTGAGTCAACCTAGTGAAATTATAATTAATGTGATGCATGCTGTATTACATGAAGATGGGGCGGATGATTTACATAGAATTTAACACTGTCATCTTATGTAAGGCCAAGATACTGTATTGGTAGTTGCCGCTTTTATTTATGTGGTCGTTCTGCTAAATCCTAAACCACCAGTTAGTTGTTAGATTTATATCCAAGCTTTGGCCACAAGTGGCAGGAATTTCTACCTATCTTTGATACATGAGCCTGACTGGCGAAGATGCTCGGTTTCCCTAAGGTCACCTTCCAGAGCATCTCCCTCAGAAAGGCAGTGAGCGAACATGTTACGGAGTGACAGCTTCAGAATTACATAAGGATCCGGTTACATATCACACCACAACCAATATACAACATCACTAGGACAAGTCAATTTTACACAAGTAATTTGAAAAGCGCATAAAAGTTTATACCGGGAAGTGAGAGGCAGATATCCATCTCCAGTGGCCCTCCCGTGAGGGCGTGATGGGTTCCAAGACCGCACCCAGTCGCTGTACGGAGTTAGATGGAGATCTGCGTCCTATCCGTCACCCAGTGTGTCGGTCGTGGACCATCTAAGATCCGGCTCCGGGGACTAACATTTGCCTGTCATTAGGGTTAAGTTTCCGGATGCCCATCAGTACCTGTAAAGAAATGAATGAATACAGTAGCTAAATGAGTACCTATTAGTCATCGGTACGGAAAAAGTTCATAAATCACTGTAGATACTGCGTCACAGATGAGGAACGTGAGATGGCACGATTCTGGAGGTGCTGGGAAATCTCCACAGGTGAACTGTTGATGCGGCTCATTCTCAAAGATGGTGAAGAAGAACAACTGTAGTTGCGGATGTCCACTAGATAGTCATAATAGCCTATACAAATAATTTAAGCAGATTAATAAAGTTCCGTACTGTATCAGAAGGTTGAAAGCTGGGCTACAGCTGAAAGTTACGACTATGTCTGGTAAAGAGTTCCAGGTGTTTAAGGGGATCTTTTGAATTGGACTGGGCAAGCCATACTATAATAATAAAAAAACCATTGAGGCAATAACAAGGCAATGGCTTATGCCTCATAAAATGATGGTGATGATGATGACGACCTTATTGCTGAAGACATTTTGGCGAAGCTGTGAGCTGCAGTGCTGCTTAGGGAGTTTTAGGCTATGGCCCCAGGTGTCATAGACTGTGTCTGGCAATGTCCAGGAAGAGCTTGTGTTGTATATGCCATGCATGTACTTGTAGATTTCTATTATGCCACCACACATTCTGCGGTACGCAAGCGTAGGTAGTTTAAGAATATGCAGCCATTCATGATAGGACAGGTTACAGTACCCTGGACCAAGGTTACTGTCCCGTCTTTGTACCCTTTCGATTACTATAATATCTCCTCTGAGACATGGACTCCATATTGAGTTGCCAAACTCCAATATAGTGGTCTTACATGTGATTTAAAAAGCATGGGAAGGTGTCCTTATCGAGGTACTTAACTTCGGTCTAATGAGCACTCAATCTTTTGTGGAATCTAGTGAGTATGTATTGACCGGCTCATCTTTGGACTATATCTAGCCGATGAGTTTCATTTTGCTGGTAGGGGTCCCACACCACGCCTTTTTAGATGGGCGTCTTACAGGCTTCAGCTAAGGCAGCTTGGATATACTGACACCATAGTGGTCGCACACCATGCCTTTTTAGATAGGCGTCTTACAGGCTTCAGTTAAGGCAGCTTGGATATACAGACATCCGACATCTACTATTTACACTATCAGAGTGTATTCACAACTGAGCTCCCGATACAGGGTCTGGCACTCAGCATGAGATCTTTTACGTCCCCCATGGCACAGATACCACATGCTATTAAGCATAGAGGGATATGTCTGTTCACAAAAGATTATGTAACTGGCAAAGGGAGAGGTGTCCCCCTAAATATTAATGGACAGTTAAAGGGAGAGGAATATAAAGTGGAAGGTGTGTTCCATGAGGCAATATGGGTGAAGATCAGGATGACAGACAAGAAAAACCTGCTTGTAGGGTGTCTATACAGGAGCCCAAGTAACAATGGAGAAAATGCAGACGAGTTGCAGAATATAATAAAAAAGCAACATTAATGAAAGAGTTCGAACATCTACTTATCATAGGAGATTTCAATTACTGCAATATTAACTGGACAGATTGGTCCACGAAAGAGGACTCGGTCAGTGAATCATTTGTGGAATGCATAAGAGACTGCTTTTTATATCAACACGTTAAAGAACCCACTCGGGGGCGATATGGTAATGAACCAAGTTTGCTGGATCTAATCTTCACTAAAGATGAATAAATAGATGAGATTGACCACCAAAGCCCCTTAGGGGCCAGTGATCATAGTATGCTAGTTTTTAAAAACCAGCTACATAGTGAAAGGACCAAAGATAAAACAGTTAGATGGAACTTTTTCAAGGGTGACTATGCAGCTATGAGTGCCAAACTAGATCTGGACTGGGAGTCATTATTAATGTCTGAAGACCCTGACCAACTTGTGGATACCCTGATGCAGTATCTTAACACAGCGAAGGAAAAATGTATACCTAAAATTAAAAATGGAAATACAAACCGAAGACATCATCAGACTTAAATTAGCGAGGAAATACAGCTGAAGATTAGGAAAAAACACAGGTGCTGGCAGAGATTTATGGAGACCAGAGACCAAAAACGGCATAAAGAATATACACGACTAAGAAACCAAGCGAAACAACTAGTCCGAAAGACAAAAAGAGATATGGAACAGGAGATAGCCAGGAAAGCTAAATCAGATCCAAAGCAGTTTTGGAAATATGTAAATGCCAAAAGGAAGACAAAGACAGGGATGGTACAAGTCCAAACTGACAAAGGCACTAAAGTGGCCATACGAGGATATTGAGAAGGCAAATGCTCTTGCAGACTTCTTCACCAGTGTCTTCACCTGGGAGCCGGAAGGAGTATTGCCAAAATTTGAGGAAAGATTAGTGGAACATAGATTCCAGGACAAAACATACTCGGAAGTTGAGGTGTGGAAGCTTCTCAAGACGCTGGACAAACAAAGTCCCTTAGTCCCGATGGACTACATCCAAAGGTTTTGGCTGAGTTAAAGGGTACATTTGCTAAACCCCTGAGCATTATATTCAATAAATCAAGACAACTCGGGATAGTACCAGATCAATGGAAATTAGCTCATATTACAGCAATATATAAGAAGGGAAAGAAATCTGAACCAGAAAATTATAGACCAATAAGTCTGACCAGCATACTGTGCAAATTGATGGGAAAACCCGATATGGGCAGAAATAATTGACCATATGCAAAGAAACAAATTTTTTAGCAAGAGACAGTTCGGTTTCATGAATGGGCGGTCGACAACAATCCAATTACTAAAGGTGTTGGATGATTGGACGGCCATATTAGACAATGGAGGAAGGATTGATGCCATCTATGTGAACTTTATGAAGGCGTTTGACACTGTACCTCATAGGCGCCTGTTGCTAAAGCTTAGGCGATATGGCATAAGCAATCAGATGGTCACGGGGGTGGAAACCTTTCTCTCAAACAGGAGTCAGTGTGTCATTGTTAATGGACAGCCTTCGGAAAGTCATCCAGTAACTAGCGGGATACCCCAGGGTAGCGTCCTGGGACCGATACTCTTTGTTATATATATTAATGATCTTCCAGACTGTGTCGAGGCATCAGCATACTTATTTGTAGATGACACCAAGATATATAAGCAAATAAAAGGAGAGGATGATGTAAATGATCTACAAGCGGACCTAGACTCCATACATCGCTGGTCGGATAAGTGGCTGCTATGGTTCCACCCAGACAAATGTAAGGTGCTGACAGTAGAAGGCAAACGTGGAAAACAAGACGGTATATGCATCAGATCATATCATCTATATGGTGAAAATGGGTGCAAAAAATCCTTGAAAACATAGAGCAAGAGAAAGACATGGGGGTAATAGTAGACAATAGACTAAACTTATGCAGCCATATAAGATCACAAGTCAACAAAGCAAATAGTATCATGGGCCTGATCAGGAGAGCCTTTACACATCTAGATGAGGATATGTTTAAGCAACTGTTCCAGGCATTGGGGAGGCCAGATCTAGAATATGCAGTGTGTGTATGGAGCCCATACCTAAGGAAGGACAGCGAGGCTAGCGAAAATGTACTACGACGTTCATCTAACTAAGTACACTCACTGAGCAACCTCAGCTGCGAAGAGAGACTCTCGCACTTGAAGCTACCGTCTATGTGTTCCAGAAGGCTTAGAGGGTACATGATCGAAGTGTACAAGATACTGCATGGCATCGATGACCAAAATGTAACCAGTGACCTATTGGAAGTAGCAAGTAACAGCCGTACCAGAGGCCATGACCTATGGTTGATCAAACACCGTAGTAAGATTAATGTGCGGAAACATCAGTTTACGAATCGTGTAAATGATACATGGAATACCCTCCCTGAGGATATTGTGCATGCCAGAACGGCATTTCTTTCTTTCTTTCTTCTTTCTTTGTTGTGTAGATCCCGTCTCTTGAACATGAAAATTAATGTCCTTTAGACGAACCTCCGCTAGGAGTAGATACCGAATATTATTACAATACTTATTATTTAATAAACGTGAATGTCTCTAACCGAAGAACACGATATGTAGATTTCGTGACTTGCTTATTATCAAAAGTCCGTTGTCTTGATGTGTACATAATCTGTAAGTAATCTGGATCAGACTGTCAAGAGGGTGCCTGTAGATTCAGCATACCAGCTTTCCCTACAGGCAGTCAGGGATCTTCATGATCGCTGTCCGTTTCAGGTGCAGGTCTTTGTTTTTTAAGTAGCGCTAGATAGATTCTGGGAAAACCAGGAATTTAAATACGATGCCTCTGCGCCCTACCATATACCAGGAAGTCAGATACGCAGAATGGTCGTGAAGAAAGATGAGGCGGACATAGAGGCTGTAATCAGCCTGAATCCACAGAATTCACGAGGATTCGTAGTGTCAGAAAGGTACGAGTGCAGTATTTCGCATTCCAAAACTGGTGTTTAAGATCAGTGATACACAGTGTTTTGTTTAAAATATAGTGATTACTTTGTAGAACATGAATAATAAAATGTTAGATCGTGTCGTTTTCATAAAAATCTGCATCATCCGTATCACCTGATTGGATAGATTATCAAAAGTTCTAAATTGTATTCTATATTCGGGATTAATACACAAGTCGTTCCTAAGCAACCATCAAAGCGTATAGACTGCCCACTTACACAATAGAGGCATAGAATCAAAATTATATCAACAATCTAATTATAATATACTATATTATTAAATGCGTTAACTGTTTGCGCTTTGTTGATAGCATTAATTATTTGCTCTTTGTTGATAGTGTTCCCCATAGCAACCACAAGACCAAATCCCATCGTGAATATCTAAAAATCCAAAAATAAAATAAAATAACATAAGTTAAATACCACAAGACCATTTCACTTCAAGAGTATACTTACCTCCCTAATACTCTTTGATATTGCTAAATATCGGCTTTCACTCAATAAAACACTCAGATTAAAAAAGTATGGTGCCCCTACTGGGCAGGGAGTCAGAGTGCAGTCCGGCGGCTGCCAGCCCCACCACCGCGCATGCGCAGAGTAGCACTTCCTCTTTGCTAATTTATATAATATTTATAAAAGCTTACTGCCATTTATCATTGTTTATCTGATGTTTGTATAGTCTGTATAAACTATCCAGTCTAGTTTGAATGTTCTGGATATGATTACAATTCGTCCTTACACCTGGAGGTTTTGTTTCGGATCGATTTAACTTCTTATTTTTGAAGTTATGACGTCATAATCAGCCTTGCGCCTTGCTATCAGTTATAAGTTTTGTCCAACGCTGATTTATTATCATTATTAGCTTGGGTCTTATGGCCCCTTCCTCCTTGTTTATTTCGTGTTGTGTTCTAATTCAATATATGTAATACTCATTGTCTTCGTCCTCTGCTGTGTTTCAGAGGCCTGGTTGTCCTTCATGTGGAAGATTTATCCTTGACAAGTTCTTCCCCCATTTATTCTCCCAGTGCAGCCTATGTGGGCCGTTGCTTAAATGTGAGATCTGTAAAAGATGGGGGGGGGGGGAGCTAATGTCTGAATTTCTCTCATTACAGACCAGGGAGAAGGCTCCAGAGGAGGAGAGGAAGAGTAAGAAAGAGGCTTCTGGTAAGAAGGGTAAGAGGAAGGCCTCGTCCGCTATGGATATGGAGGCCTTCCATATCGAGATGATGGGAGAGATGAAGAGGACAATTAAAGATTTGGTCCCAGAATTGCTTCGTGGCATGCTTCCTGGTCCAAATCTTTCGTTGTCCTCTTCATCTGCTCCGGAGTAGATAATCCCCGCCTCTGAATCCGTGCTATTTAGGGACCTGTCAGTTTTCGACCATGATTCAGAGGTGGTCCTATTAGAGGGTGAAATCCACGGTAAAAACACTGGCAGCAGGCTTGCCGCGCCGGTTGTTCGTGGTCAGGTGTCGCTGGAACCTGCCTGCCTATCGGGCCAGGATTATCAGCAACCTGCAGGTACCAGTTCCTCCTATGGTACCTCTCCTGGCCAGTCCGGGTTAGCATACTTTGCTAACCTGGAGTCTAATCTTTCTGGCCAGGAAGAAGAGGATTATCTGCTGGGTTCTCCTTCTGGCGCTGTGGCCATGGACATTGACGTGCGTGCACCCCTCGCGGGGAACACGGGCGACATTGTCCACGGTACTACTCACACAGGAGTAGTGTTCACGGCGCAGAAGGTAGCCCGGGCTGGATCTGATGGCCAGTTTTACTGCATACCTCGGCTTGCTGATGGTGTAGCAGGTGCTGGCCAGGGCCGTGGTGTGACGAAATCTTCCCCACGCAATGCCACGGCGCCTGCTCCTGGTCAAGCCAGTCAGTTTACCATGCCTGTTCTTTCAGGCCCGCATGCTTTTTCTGGCTTGACAGGTGTATCAGTTCCTCAAGCCACATACACACCTGTGATTGCTCAGGAGGATGACGAAGGCCCTCGTCTTGTAGAGCATTCACATGTGGCCACGGAGGAAGACTGGTCTGACGCTTGTCAGTGGCTAATTAACGTGGCTGGCAGGTAAACGGACTGTTACCGCTATGCCATCTTTGCCGTTAGCTGATCATATTGTTGATATGTTCACTGCAGCGGAGACGTCTATTAGCACATGGACGTTTAGCGAAGGCCCCCCACCCCTGCGAAGTGGCAAAGCAGTGCCGTATTACAGCTGATCAATATCAGCTATACGGTGTAGTACCGAAGCCAAGCACGGATGACCGTGCAGCGCTGGGTGAAGATACGCGGCCAGGTTCCAGGTCTGAAACGGGAGCACTGTGTTCGAACGTTTTGCGTTTGGCTAACACCGCGTTACGTGATGCGGAAGAGAGTTCGAGGGCGTCTATTGCAGCGCTTTCGCATGTCTCACAGTTGTTACAAGGGGTAGTAACGGCATCCGCATTATGTCAGCCTACTCCGGTGACTGTCCAGAGAGCCATCCAAGATGGAATTAACTTGGCTTTGGACTGTTTAACCTGGTCTGTAACCAGGAGTGTCCGGGCGAGGCGCACGTTTGCTCTTGATAAGTTGTGCCCATCCCAGGATTTGTATAATAGGCTGCTGCGTACGCCTATGACAGGTCCTGGTCTTGTTGGAGATGAGGGATGTAGGCATCTCCAGGAGACAGTTACCCTGGTCAATAACCAGAGGGCATTACGGGAGCAATTTGAAGTGCTCCGTAGAGAGCGCGTTCGTGCGGCTCCCCCTGCGTCTCATCCCCTGCAGACTCGAGGTGGCGGTGGCCATGTCAGAGGCCAGCCACTAGCGCAGCGTCGGCCATGGCCGCGTGCGCTTCGGCCAGCAGCTAGGGGGGGCGCAGGCTCCTCCAGCACAGGCAGCCGCCCACGCACCGTGGTGCACGCGGTGCGGGCCCTGGTGCGCGAGGATCTGGTCATGGTAATCGTACCTGACAGGGTGATTACCACAGTAAGAGCTACTCCAGTGCATCTGCACCAGGAGACAGTGCCACTCTTGCGCTTCTTATGTCCACCTCTCTCCCTAGGTGGACCAGTGGGAGGCCGATTGGCCAACCACATGCAAGAGTGGGAACGGTTGACTCAGGACCGTTTAGTCCTGCGATGGTTTTCAGTCGGGTATCATCCTGACTGGATAACAGGTCCACCGTTGATGAGTCCATGACTGTCTCTGGTGCCGGTATGGACTCAAATTCCAAGAGATCCAGATCAGCGGTTGTGTATAGAGGAGGAAATAAATTCCCTCATATACAAGGAAGCAATTCAACCGGCGCAAAATTGCCCGGGCTTCTATTCAACCGTGTTCTTGGTAACGAAAAGCACTGGAGGGTGGAGACCAATTCTCAACCTCAAGCCATTGAATAAGTTCATAGACACACCCAGTTTCAAGATGGAAACTGTGAGATCGGTGTTGGCAGGGTTGGAGAAGGGAATGTGGACAGCTTCAATAGATTTGAAGGATGCTTATTTCCACATTCCAATAGCGAGGGGTTTCCGTCGCTTCCTGAGATTTGCATTCCAGGGCAGACAGTGGGAATTCAGGGTGTTACCCTTCGGAATTTCTACGGCTCCTCGGGTCGTCACCAGGGTGGTTCTTGCGATGACAGCATACCTCCGCAGGAGAAACATAGCAGTCCACACGTACATAGACGACTGGCTGTTAAAAGCACACAACCAGGAAAGTTTATCAGCAAATCTGGAGATAGTTTTGAAAACTCTCACAGATTTAGGCTGGATAATAAATTTTCAAAAATCAGAGCTGACTCCATTCCAGAAGTTTGTTTACCTGGGAATGGTCTTCGATCTGGAGATAGGATATGTTTATCCTACTCAGGGGAGGGTACAGATACTCATCTCAGTAATACAGTCCATGTGCAACAGTCATCATGTCTTGGCACAAGTTTATCTGAGAATGCTGGGATTGATGGTTTCTCTGGAACCAGTCGTTCCTCAGGCAGCCTTACGCAGGCGGCCGATACAGTTATTTCTCATGACACAATGGACCCAGAGTACAGGTTCACTGGACTCAAGCGTGTCAGTGTTGGAGCCTCTAATTCATCACCTTCTGGAACAGTCAAAGGAACATATCAATCTACTGGAATTAAGAGCGGTAGTCCTGGGCCTGGAACATTTCTTACAGAAAGTTCAGGGCAAGAGTGTTCTAATTCGATTAGACAACTCCACAGTAGTGACTTACATAAACCGCCAGGGCGGAACGAAGTCGCCCAGTCTCTGTATGATGACTTGGAAACTGCTTTGTTGGTGCCTGGATCACAGGATTACCTTGAAGGCAGTTCATATTCCGGGAAGGTTAAATCTGTTAGCAGACTCATTGAGCCGAAGGATGAGTGTTTTACCTACGGAATGGCAACTAAATCAATGTGTGACGGATCGTCTGTTCGACCACTGGGGGAAACGCAACATAGATTTATTCGCAATGAAGAAGAATGCGAAGATGACGACGTGTACGTCTCTCTGATTCGAAGCGCTTTTGCAACAGATGCGTTAGCTATCAGCTGGGTGGGAATGTATGCATACGCATTCCCTCCAGCAATCCTGATTCCAAAAATTCTTCAGAAAATCAGACAGGAGGAGTGCCAAGTGCTTCTGATCGCCCCAAATTGGCCAAGCCGATCATGGTATACGGATCTGCTGGACCTTCTGGTCTGCAATCCGGTTCCTCTGCCTCTGATGGACAATATTATCTTCCATGGCAAGAACCTTCACAACAATCCGTCAATGTTCCAATTGACTGCGTGGATGTTGTCAATGAATCTAGAATTAAGGAGGGCGTTTCTGAGCAAGCAGCCATGTTCATGGCAAAAGCCAGGAGGGGGTCAACCTCCAGAGCATATAATTATAAAATCAACAGATTTGCAGAATGGTGCTCAAAAAGATGTATTAATCCAATGGGTTCATCTATTCAGGTAGTAGCCGATTTCCTCTGTCACCTGTATGATGCCTATAGCCTCAAGGCTAACTCTATTGCTGGCTATAAGTCAGCTTTAATGACAGTTATCCCTTGCTTGGCTAATAGGGGAAGTGATGAAGTAAATACATTAAATACTTTAATCAAAGGCATTGGCAATCTAAGACCAAGGAATCCCCCAGTGATTCCGTCCTGGAGTTTATCACTAGTGCTTCAGGTGCTAGCTGATAGGCCGTTTGAACCACTAAGCTCCATTTCTATGAAAATGTTGACGCTTAAAACTGTATTTTTAATTGCTGCGGCCTCGGCTAGGTGTAGGAGTGAGATTCATGCCTTGTCAGCCGAGGCAGACCGTTTTGTGGTTACATGGGAAGGCCTTAGGCTTCTACCCAGGATAAATTTCATGGCGAAAAACCAGTCTTTGAAATATCCGGGTCAACCGATAATTTTACCAGCTTTGACTAGGTTTGATCTTAATTCAAAACTATGGTGTCCAGTCCGAGCATTAATCCGGTACAAACAACGTACTCAGGATTGGCGGACGGACCCAACAGCGTTATGGTTGTCATATATTGAGCCCCATGGCAGGGCGTCAAAAGACACCATTTCCGGGTGGATTGTGGAGTGTATTCAGTTTTGCCATAAATCCGCCACAGGTAAACAAGTTGACATGGCCAGGGCTCACAGTGTCCGAGGTGTAGTGGCTTCCACTGCCCTATTTAATGGGGTACCTGTGGATGACATTATGTCAGTAGCTCAGTGGCACTGTGAGTCAAGTTTTACCGACCATTATCTCCGTGACACCTCAAATCCTCTCGCCTTATCGATTTTGAAAAGCTAATCGAGGTGTACATATTTTGATGAGGTATCCTCATTTTTTATATATTTCACATTTAATCAATGGAAACATCTACTTTATGGGCTGCATCAGTCTTCACCAATGGGGAGATGATGACAGCACTAATCTTCCACAAGGTGAGTCTTGTGTGTGTTGTCCATAGTTTTTTGTAATGTCACGTGACCCGTCATTATTAATATGGTAATGGTACGTGTTTTTATGTGGTTCATCATTGAGAGTATACGAAAATGGAGTTTTTTCGTCTCTGTCCTATAGTACATGGCACTTGTACGTAGAGAGCGTATGGGACATTGAGGTCATTCGAGTCTTCCTCCCAGGAAGGGGGGGGGGGGGGGGTGGCGCATATGACATTCAGTCATCTCTCATCCATCGGTTTGTGTTAGCCGATGGTTTTTCAAACCCTGACTGTGTTTTCACACAGTTTTCCGAAGTTTAAGTCCCTTAAACGCAGAAAAGTGTATAGGGAAGAGCTGGTCTTTTGACCTCGCCTCCCTCCCGCCGAATTCCCTGTCGAATTCTGTCAATATCAAAAAGTATTAGGGAGGTATACTCTTGAAGTGAAATAAACGAAATCACGGATTTCTTTTTTCACGAGAGAGTTGATACTTACCTCCCTAATACGGACCCGGCCTCTCCACCCCACAGAGGCTCGGTCTTCAGGATCTTAATAGTTGCATGTGTGTCAGCCAATAAATTAGTTAGAGGAAGTGCTAGTCTGCGCATGCGCGGTGGTGAGGCTGGCATCCGCCGGACTGCACTCTGACTCCCTGCCCAGTAGGGGCACCATACTTTTTTAATCTGAGTGTTTTATTGAGTGAAAGCCGATATTTAGCAATATCAAAGAGTATTAGGGAGGTAAGTATCAACTCTCTCGTGAAAAAAGAAATCCGTGATTTCGTTTAAATCCCATCATGAATATCTAAAAATCTAAAAATAAAATAAAATAACATAGGTTAAATATACATTTATACAGTCACATCAACACTGACACACTAGTCCTCATGGTTAGGTATCTAGACCATAAGATATCTTGCCATGACTGTGGTGTAGACAAAACAAAAGACCCGTCAGTCGAAAATCGGGAGTGTGACTACTTTCTATGTAATACCTGTAATAATGCACGTAGGGCAAATAAAGAGATTGCAAACAACCCGCTACAGGAAGGGGGCATCGCCACGCCACCTTCAGTTCATGTAGCAGACACACAGACCACTGCACATAAGCCGTTTAAATCACCACCAATCTCAATAACGATCTCGTCACCTACTACTAATGCTAACACAAACAGCAATCCTACCTTACCATATACTAACGCTAAACCAATTTTTGATTCTGCTTCTACCTGTACTGCCCCTGCAATATGTACTACACCAGATCTTCCAATCTGCACAACAACAGACTCTGTTACAGCTACCCAGCCAAATACTAGCCAATCAAATGGCACAAAAAATAAACATAATGGCTGTCTATGTGGGGATCCTAGTAATCAACATATGATCAAGTGCGATGAATGCAATGTTTGGGTGCACTACGCATGTTCAGGGCTGCCCCTGTACATTTTGTCAATTTTAACATCATCAAAACGGAAATACACGTGTTTTGAATGTTCACATATTACTGACCACGTTAAAGAGTTTCTAGCTTGGTATGTCGCAGACCATAGACGCACATATTACCATGATCTATCACAGCATTACATGGCATCACCTGGAAATAATATCCCTCCAGATGCTGACAACTCTATAAGTATTGTGCATCATGACACCCATAAGGATTCCCTGAATGCATCATCAGCATCCAATGTGTCACTGAGTGATGATGTGATCTAGGAATCACAGGTTTTAACTCCTAAATTACAGGATATTGGTGTAACCACATGCAATAAAGAAAAACAGTCAACATTTAATAATGTTAAAATACTAAATGAAATTTTGGAAGAAATACAACAAATGAAAAAGAATCAGTCATCCCTCCAAGCAGATGTTCTCATTCTGAAAAATCAGACTCGGACTGCTCACACTGGCAACATTTCCGCCAACAGGGCAGGGGAACAGTTCGCCCCATTAGCTATACCTGACAAAACCAGCTATGAAAGTTTGCCCATAAGGCAAAGGGCCATAGGTCATGACGTGCATGTGCCTGCATCTAACATGCCCAACCATGTGCCTGTACCTACTAAGATTACGTAATCTAATACACCCAAACCTATTATACAGCCTGGAATCAGGTCCTACAGAGAAGTTCTCTCAAACCAAACTTGTCCTGATAGGCCTAACTCTGGGGATACACGTAGGCCTAATAGACAGACAACCCAACAGGAACAAACAACTACAACAAATATCCTTGTAATTGGAAGTTCGACACTGAGGAAAAGTGGAAAATACATGTCAAATGACTGTATCAACACAACAGTTCGATCGTACAGTGGAGCATGTATAGATGACATTACAAACCGAGTAGCTGACTTCCTTAGCCCAAATCACTTTGATGATGTAGTCATACACGTCGGTGGTAATGATGTACGTAGACAATCCACCACGGACATGATATATGATTATGATGGTTTAATTGACCACATCAAGGCACTAGCACCTGGCATTACCATTAGCCTATCAGCTCTCTTGCCACGACCCACCAGCTTATATGCCAATAGGAAAATTATGCAGTTCAACCACATGTTGCACTCCCTTGCCACATGGCATTCTGTAAATTTCATAGATCATAATAATCTCTTCTGCCATCCAGATGGACGCATTATGCAAGAGCTTTTCCATGACCACATGCGCCCAAACTACGATGGTATGAGGTTATTGTCAAATAACATTATGAGTTGCGTAGAAAGCATATTTGATTCAACTGTAGCTCAAAGCAAACCATCAAAACCCAATAATTTTTTATCCACAGCCCCCAGGACGAGTGCGTTTGTTCAACCATGCTAAATATTAATCCTATAAACGCAACACAAACCAACACAACAGAGCGCATGTATTTTAATCAATCTAGAAAAAACAAAAACAATAATGAATGTCAAAAGAACCAATTAAAATTATCCAATCGTTTTAAGATCCTTCCAGATTTATTCAACACTACACATCCAGCCACTGATATGGATGCTGATGGAAATTGTAACGATAAACATAAAAACACAACAAATCAATCAAGATCAATAGCCAACAAAACAAAAACAAACAAAAGTAACAGATCACTAAATAAGCACCGTCGCAAACCGTATATTACTAATGTTTTAGAAAAAGATTTCAAAATTATATTTACAAATGCTGACACTTTTAATGCAGATAAAATAAATGAGCTTAAGTTACGACTGGAACTTATGGACAGCAAACCAGCAACATTAGCTGTCTCAGAAATCAAACCCAAGCATTTCCGATATGAAAGAGTATTAGCTGAATATAACATAAACGGCTATGATACTTTACCTTTGAACATATCTAAAGGGACAGAAGGCAGGGGAATGATCATTTATATAAAATCATCATTGCCATACAAACTCATAGACACTGTTTGAATTTTCTGAATTTATCAGCATTGGAATTGATTTGGGTGTTGGAAATAACCTGTTGTTCACATGCATTTATCGCAGCCCAAATTCAACATTAGAAAATAACGAAAATCTACAAATACTTTTAGGAGACCTAGTCAACAAGCCATTCTCCCATTATTGCATTATTGTTGGAGACTTCAACTTTCCATGCATCAATTGGGTCAATAACTCAACTACAAATGGGCCAGGCCATACAGAATATGAATTTATTGAGACTGTAAGAGATTACTTCTTGTACCAACATATTACAGAACCAACAAGAGGGAGGGGAACAGCTAGATCATCATGCATTGATCTACTATTTACAAATGAAGAGGGGATGGTAGATCAAATTGACATTGGTGCACCCCTTGGAAAAAGCGGTCATGCACTAATAACCTTTAAGTTTAATGCTGAAGTGACAGGCTTGCTAAAACCAAAAACAAGATATTTGTATGAGAAAGCCGATTATGAGAAAATGAAACAAATGCTTGATATGGATTGGGATGAGATGTTGAAGGATAAGGAAGTAGACGATCAGTGGCAAATTATTACATCAGAATTAAATTCGGCTATTCAGGAATGTGTACCACAAACATGTATTAAGAGAGATTTTACAAACTTCAACAAACACAAACTCCCATTCAGTCCGAAAATTTTGTCCAAGATTCACCGCAAGCGTAGACTATGGGCAGAATATAAGCTAACAAGAAATGATACTGTGAGGATTAAATACAATAAAGTATGAAATCAAGTCCGTCAGGAAACTAGAAAAATTGTTAAGTTACATGAGCAAAAAATTACAGAAAAAATTAAAATAAACCCAAAGAAATTCTGGACATATGTTCAAACTAAGACTAAAACTAGACATTGTATACCAGACTTATATACTGATAACAATAAGAAAAACCTTACTACTTCTAACTGTGAAAAAGCAAATGCCTTAGCAAATTTCTTTTCATCTGTATTCGTCTGCGAACCTGACGATATGCTACCAGAGCTTGATAGACTATCTACTCCGCAGCAAAATATCTTACAAATAAAGCAAAATGATATCAAAAAGAGTTTAGATAAATTAAAAATATCAAAGTCACCCGGTCCAGGTGGCATCCAACCGCGTATCCTAAAAGAACTTAGTAATACTTTATCCCACCCGCTCAAAATATTATTTCAAAACTCATTGAACTCCAGTAGATTACCAACACCACGGAAGCATGCCAATATTACACCTATATTTAAAAAGGGAGACAGAAAAGTCACAAGCAATTATAGGCCAATAAGTCTGACACGTGTCGTCTGCAAAGTACTTGAAGGTTTAATTAGAGACAGTATCATCCAGCATATGAAAACGAATGGCTTATTTAGTAAATGTCAATTTGGTTTCATCCCAGGTAAGTCCACCACACTGCAGTTATTGACGGTAGTGGATACATGGTTACAAATATTGGATAGTGATGGTGGTGTGGTGGACGTTGCATATTTAGATTTTTTAAAGGCATTTGACAAGGTTCCCCATGGTAGACTTGTACATAAACTGAATGTATATAACATCAATCCACAGATTATTAAATGGATAGAAAGTTGTCACAGCGTAGCCAGAGAGTAATCATTAGTGATGAACCCTCTGAATGGAAATCAGTATTTAGCGGGATACCACAGGGATCAGTTTTAGGACCAGTGTTGTTTTATATATAAATGACTTACCTAATGTGATAGCTTACAATAGTGAAATATACCTGTATGCGGATGACACAAAACTTCTTCATGGCATAAAATCCAATGATGATGCTAACGAAATGCAACAATATATGTACTTGTTAAAAGAATGGACCAGTAAATGGTTACTCCAATTTAATGCTGATAAGTGTAAATCTATGTGAATTGGCAAAACCAATTTACAAAATCATAGCTATATTCTCGGTAAAGACGGGTCCCCTATTAATCCAAGCGAGGATGAAAAGGTTATAGGTGTTATTATTGATGATAAACTATGTTTCGAGAAGCACATAATAGATAAAGTGAATAAAGCCAACTCCATTATGGGTGTAATAAGGCGCACATTTGTATCCCTTGACACAAACATATTTAGAACCCTGTATACATCATTAGTACGGCCACATCTGGAATTTGCTAATCAGGTTTGAAGCCCCTATCTCAAGAAACATATAGAACTGTTAGAAAATGTTCAGCGAAGGGCGACAAAAAGTGTCTCAGAACTATCAAAACTAAATTATGAGACTAGGCTCAGGGTCCTTAATATACCAACTCTTGCATACCGTAGAGTACGAGGAGATATTATTGAAGCTTACAAAATTATAACCAAAAAATATGATCCAGAAGTGTGCAACCTATTTGAATTTCGATCAGACTCAAGAACCAGGGGACACAGGCTAAAACTATACAAATCCAGATCACGTTTAAACATACAAAAATACTCCTTTAAACATAGAACCATGGACTTATGGGACAGTCTTCCGAACCATGTTATAGAAGCAACAACCATGATATCATTTGAGACAAAATTGGATACACTATGGGATAACCAACCCCTATACTATAACTATCTAGCTGGCAATATAAATCCCATGTTTTATTACCAAATTGAAAAAGAAAATTAGGAATCTGTCATTACAGGCTTTTAGCATTCTCACAGAAATAGAATATGATTGAAACATCCTAAGACAGAGACTGTCCCCAGCAGGCACATGGCGTTGTTTCAACATTGAATCCACGTTGAAATTACGTCATGACGTGATTTCAACGTGGATTCTATGTCGAAACAACTCCATGTGCCTGCTGGGGGGGGGGGGGGGGGGGGGCCGACGGCCTTACGTCCCAACCGAAGGACGTATCATTTTGAATGGCGTATGGAATGGCGGAGGTTTTTACACCTTGATCACATGCATGAACACGGAATCTAACAGATCTCAGTCCATAATGACCGCGAGCTAAAATGACCGCGGTAGGGACGAAAATGACCGCTATAGTATTCCTATGGTATTCCTAATAAGCCTGACAATAACTACTATCCGCTACGAATGAATATTCTATATGCGTATATAAGTTACAATATATATTATATATATTATGTTTCCTACTACGAGTTCCTATCTAATTTAACGTATTTAGAATTTTTGTGGTTTTTTTTAGGTACCGTCGCGTAGACTGTGCCTAAAGAAGGGAACGAAAATTCCGGAAGTAGCAATTTAAAAAGTGAACACTGTACGTCTGCTAGATCATGCTAGAGTGCTAAAAAATATTTAGAAGAAGTTTAGTGCTACAATTGAAGCCTCTAAAAGTATACGATTTTAACAATTTATATTTGCGTATGATACGCTGAATTTCGAAATTATCAATTAGCAAATAAATAAAATAGAAAAATTTCGCAAGTTTGATTATTTTCACTACAAATGAGTTTCTCAAGAGGTACGGAAATCTTTGAAACAAGAATGTCTAATACGCAAAGAAATTTGTGAAAAATTTTGAGTCTGTAAGGGTCAAAAGTGTATTACAGACTGATCCGCTACCTGAATCTGATAAACGCAAAGAAATTTGTGAAAATTTTGAGATAATTTTGAGTCTAGTAAGTTTGCGTCTGTAAGGGTCAAAAGTTTATTGCAGACGGATCAGCTACTTGAATCTGATAGACGACGCGCAAATACATGTGCATTCTGATTCGTTGCAATCGTTACTGATAGTTCATTGGACAGAGGAATCATCATTGTGTTTTATTATATGTCTAGTCTTAGATGTGTATTCAGGCGGACATAGGCTACCATTTTAATGGTTTCCTGCAATTAGCGTACATGTTATGCAAGCAGGGGGACTGGGTGGGCGAGATAACAATGTGTACACTCCTACGTTCCATTACATCTAGGCACACGATTTGGGCCTCTAAAAGTCTACAATTGTAACAATTTTATTTTCAGGCATTTGCTGTGAATATGCACCTTTAAATGGCTCTTGCGTTGACATCAGATGATTTTATCATATTATTACCGTTGGTTACAAACTCCCATTTCAATGGCGTATGAAGGTACTTGGACAGGGTGGGTGTGGGGTGGGTGGGTGTGGGGTGGGGTGCTGAAGGGCCAAAAACCTAAGGGGGGCGCTATGGGGGATACACTATAGGAGCAGCAAAACCCAGACCACCACCACCACACACCCACACCCAGCACCACCACCACACACCCACACCCACCACCCAACCACCCCACCCCTCCCCCACACACCCCGGACCCTACGCCTTATTTTCCACAGTGGATGTACGTATAAATATCACTTCCGCGATTCGGACTTCCTCCATCCGGACTAAGTATGATCACCTTTCTCCAACGATCACCTCCAAAAATAACATATTATATTTATATACACTATATTATAACGGGTAATAAAAGTCAAAATATAAATTCGCAGTGGCGGTCATTATCGCCATAATAGCGGTCATTCTTGTCCCGGGCGCGGTCATTTTAGCTGGCGGTCATTTTCGTCATACACCATCTAACCCGGCTCTTTGGATCTAACCAGGCTCTTTGGATTGGAATACCAAGTATGTGCGGAACAACGCTTTTGATGTGTCGCGTCTGTTAAAGGGGTCGCGTAGGAACGAGTACGGCTCGCGCACCTGCCATTGCATGTGAACAAAATGTAAACAATATGGAGCGCTTGAAGTCATCCGATACGATTTAGTTAATTACAACTAAGTTTTGTGTGGGAGCTAAGGCGTGTTAGACCACGATACATATATAGCATGCGCCAATTGTTCAAGAATGTACCAGTTTAACGGCTCTGCTACAAAGTGTTGTTAATGATTAATAGCGTCTTTAAACGAGCTTTTCAGTTTTCGTGGCATTTCGACCAACCAGGTAGTAAAACATAATATGCCTAAAATTTAGTAAAGTGTGATAGAAAAAGCTGTTTTAGATATAATAGAAGATGGAATATTTCCATCAGTGTGGTAGGTGCTAACAAACCTAGGAGAGCTAGGTTTTCAAGATTCAAGATTATTTATTTTCGTATTTAGTCGTCAATTATCAATATCAGAGATTACAACAGGCAGTCCACCAAAGGCAAGCCTATGAAGTGGTGTATGCCTAACATATAAACATTAATTGCAAAATATATTATGACATATATAATAGGATGTAACATAAACAAACATATACTACTAATACTATATGAGCAGTAGGTACATACATGTAGGATACAACAGTAAAACAGGACAAATACATTTATGAACATAAAGGGATGGAGGGTGGGAGAGGGATGGGGGTCGGGAGCTCATCTATTATCAGGGTTCATACGCATGTATGGAAGTCTGGAAAAAGTCTGGAAAATTAGGAAAGCCTTTTCCAGGGCTGGAAAAAGTATGGAAATTCCATTCTCCTTCGATCAATACTCACCATTCTGTTACTTCTGATATACAGCTGGCCTTGACAGCTGGTTCTAGGACTATAGACTTAGAAAGCTTTACCGACTCCTTGGAACTGGGTACTCGGCTCCCAACTGCCGAGTACCCGTCTACCATGAGCTCATTCTTGTTTGCATAGCAACAAGAGCTATACATGCTTTTTGCAGTGGAAAGATTGAGAAATAAAAAACTAAGTCTTTGTGTAACTGTGATTGTGATAGCTAGTGACTCTCTTGCAAGGATAATTGGATAATATGGATACCGCCGATGATAACCAGGTCGTATATTTCCTTATTATTCCATAGTTAAAAGACTTAGGTCTCTAAATTTCATTGTGTCGCATGTTCCAATTTCTGACCCCAAAGAATCTGGGACGTGTGTTAACAACGAGATATGCCAGATGGTCGCCTTCTTTAACCCCAACAGGCGATCGGCAGATATGAAAATAGGTGTTTGCTACAGTATTTGTAACACGAATATCGGCTGACGTCATTCTCCGTAAGATCCGAGCGGGTGATGTCACACCCGTGGTGCTCGGATGTTTATGTGAAGAACATTTTTTCATTAATTCGCGCATCTTGTTCTGGGTGCTGCGTACTAAAAATGGTACCAGAAAACTGGAATGGTCAAGTTTTGCGTGTTATCACGATCTGTTTGCAATGATCGGTGGTTTCAAAATTCTTGATTAAGATGTGTGGTCTGCGGTTTTACCGTGTGCTACAGCAGTTTGTTTACATTTTGTTGTTTCTTCACGTATCGTTTTGGCTTTCGTTAGGAGTATAATTTATATTGATGGTAGATATACCCTGAATGCTATGCGATATGATTCCTGCTTCCGTTATACATCCTGGAGGATCAATTATGGGTGTATTTAATGCCCGCTTCGTTCTTGTCGTCATAATCAATGCAATCTTTGCTGTAACGTTGCGGGGTGGGGTGCGGGAGGCTTACAGTTAATTTATGGTCAAATTATTTGAGAATTAATTGTCTGCCTTCCATCCGTGTCTCGTTCCGCTTGCTTATTGTAGGTTTGTGCTTATTTATAGGCCAAGCCAGCCCCGCCATCATGTGACGAGTGCCACAAGTTTGTACAGGTCCTATTTAAGGACCATGTCTGCTTTAGATGTACTGCATGTAACCTTGATAGTAGGTGTAATGTGTGTGCAGTGTGGTCCACGGATATGATGTTGAAGTTCCTTGCCCAGAAGGATTTGGCTTGGTCTGACATGGGGTCAGGCGGTCCGAGGTTAAATCGTGGAGCGTCCGGTGGGGGCGCTGGAGATGGCACCGCCGGCGTGGTTTGGTCCGGCTATGCAGGGCTTTCTGCATAGCGTTCTACCCACGCTAGTGTCGTCCCTGCTGCCAAAGGTTGTTGGGCAGTCTCTCCCCATGCTTGGTACGGACCCTGTCCTTGGACATGGTTCTGGACAGGTCACCGAGGGAGTCGTCTTGTACGCCCCCCCCCCTGGCAGTCCCGTCGGGCTCCGGCCTGACGGGTTGTGTCTCTCTGCGGCCACCTCCGGGTGGTCCAGTAGCGGTGGCCGGTCCGTCAGGCATGGGAGCTGTCCGCTTTGGGGTCTGAAGATGAGGAGGCCGAGGAGGAGAGGTTGCTGCGGCCTGTGATGCAACGGTGGAGAAGATGGAGGTCGATTCCGTCCTGGACGGAATCGTCCTCCATCTGTCTGGCTTGGCGCAAGCCAGGGCAGCGGCTCTGCCCGTGGTTGAGGCCAATCTGGTACCGGGCACCGGTCCCATGATGGTTGGTTTGATGCCAGCCGACACGGTGACGGGTGTACCGGGCCAGGCGTGGTACTCACCTATCTCGCCTGGTCCGGCGGTCAGACATGGGGTGCCGTTGGCGCCCGTGTCTGGCCACGGTTCCGCGTCTGCTGTGGGTCCGCACGGTTTTCCGTGCGGGCCTACTCCATGGACTGGTGTGTTCCATGGGGTGGCGGCGGAACCGTATGGTACCGGAGTTCCTGGCATGTCAGCCGCGGCTCCTAGCCGGGAGGCCATGGCTGGTAGGTCCTGGTGTGTCCTCCTCGGAAGTAGACTGGTCGGAGGCTCTGGCTTGGCTAGCCAGGGTTGACCCGTCTGTGGTTTCGGCCACGGCCGAGGAGGATGCACTCTGTCCGTCGGTTGCATCGATTAGGACGGGGATCTTGCCCGCAGCCCGCATCCAGTCCGTTGGACTGGATCCACGGTTTATCGAGTTGCTAGAGGCTATTTTTAGCAAGCAGCTCATGACCAAGGGCCAGCTCCCTGAGGCCTCCAGGAAGGTGCGGGCAAGGTGTCATATTCCACGGGGGAATACGACAGGTATGGTGTGGTACCATTGGTTACGGAGGATGACCGATGGGTTCTGGGTGTCCAGAGTGCTGGAGCGGGTGGCCCTGGTCCGGCACTGGTGGACAAGTCCCAGGCACACCATGAGGAAGTCCTGTCCCTATGTGATGAGGGTGTGAGGGCAGCTATGAGTGCTGTCAACCACTCTTATCGCCTTCTTCAGTCGTTGTGGGCTGAAGCAGGGGCATGCCACCCTGTGCCACCTGTGGCGCTTTCGTGCGTAAATGACGGCCTGGTGCTGTCTATGGACGCGCTGGCAAGGGTGCAGGCACGTGTTACAAAGTCCAGGAGGCTTGACCATATGCGTCCGGCTACGGCCGTCAGGGAGCGTCTTCTTGGGACGCCCCTGACAGGTCCTAGCATCTTCGGTGGCCAGGCGCGGGCCATCCTGTAGGACACTGCTAGCCTTGCGCAGAATCGGTTGGCGGTAAACTTACAGCTGGAGCCAGTGCGGCAAGCGCACGCACTAGGGGCTGTAGGGAAGCCGTTGACTGTTCAACCTTCCAAGAAACAGAAGAAGCATAAAGGCAAGGCGAAAGCTAAGCCTAGTGCGGCTTCTGCTTCATCTGGAGTTTCTCAGCCGCCGCCGGTGAAGAAAACCAGGAAGGTTGTGGAGGCCCCTACCATCCCCAATGTTGCTCCGGATCGCCCTAGAGGTGGGAAGGGGAAGGGTAAGTCCTCAAAGGGTGGAAAGAAGGGAGTGGATCGTACCTGATGGTACGAGAGCTCCCTTCATATCCGCCTGGACCGCACCTGTACGACAGGAACAGCAGTGCCAGTTAGACCTGCCGAGCCAAGACCGAAATGGTTCTCTCTCTCTCTCTCTCTCTCTCTCTCTCTCTCTCTCGTTAAGAAAGGCGGTGGGGGGGAGCGGACCGCGAGCCGGACAACCCCGTTAGGCGTCGAGGCGTCTATAGTGGGTGGAAGGCTCATGCGTTTCGTTGAGGCTTGGCGAGGTGTGACGTCAGACAGTCTGGTCCTGGGATGGTTATCCCAGGGATACATGCCGGAGTGGTGGGACTTTCCGCCACAGAATCTGTCTTTGGCACCTGTCTGGACACCCGTACCAAGGGAACCAGACAAGTTAGAAGCCATTCAAAACGAAGTGTCAGGTTTGCTTCTGAAGGGAGCAATAAAACCAGCAAACCAGAACACTCCAGGCTTCTATTCAAATATGTTCCTTGTCCCCAAGAGCACAGGGGGATGGAGACCCGTACTCAATCTCAGGCCATTAAATTGGTTTATCCATACGCCTCGGTTCCAGATGGAAATGCCGAGGTCGGTAATGGCAGGGTTGAGGAAGGGAATGTGGTGTGTATCGATCGATCTGAAAGATGCATATTTCCACATTCCAATGAACAGGAGTTGTCACAGGTTTCTGAGATTTGCGTTTCAGAATCACGTATGGGAGTTTATTGTTCTCCCGTTTGGCCTGTCGACAGCTCCAAGGGTTTTCACAAGAGTGGTCCTTGCGGTGACAGCATTTCTCAGAAAAGAGAACGTGGCGCTACACACCTACATAGACGACAAAGCAGACTCGGCAGCCAGGTTGGACGTGGATACTGCTCTGACTCTGAAGTTACTTTCAGATCTAGGCTGGATAGTCAACAAGGAGAAATCCGAGTTGACACCCACTCAACATTTCGTTTATTTGGGGATGCGATTCGATCTCGAGGAGGGCAGGGTTTACCCATCAGAGCCCAGAGTGGTGTCTCTGTTAGCCATCCTCAAGAGTTTTCGAGTGGGAAACCACATTCAGGTGAGGCGGTTTCTTCAGATGCTGGGCATGATGGTCTCCATGGAGCAGGTGACCCCATACGCTGCTCTAATGCGAAGACCTATCCAGTTGTATCTGATGTCTCTGTAGAAACAGAGAACAGAACCCCTGTCAAAACTGGTGCCAGTTTTAGAGCCGATAATGTCGCATCTTGTATGGTGGAAAGAGCGTCAGAATCTCCTAGTAGTGGTTTCGCTGCACCTACCCCACCCCCAGCTATCCATGTACACGGATGCATTGCTGGAGGGGTGGGGGCCTGCCTGGGAGAGCACCAGGTCTCGGGCACATGGACTCTCCAGGAGAGCCAGCTGCATATCAATCTGTTGGAAATGATTGATGGCAGTGGAACTGGCGTTGGAAGAGTTTCTTCCGATGATCAGGGGCAAGGTGATATTGATACAGTCGGACAATTCAACGGTAGTATCATACATAAATGGCCAAGGCGGGACCAGGTCACCCACGCTGTGTATCAAAGTGTGGCACTTGATTCAATGGTGCAGGAATTACTCGGTTGTTTTGAAAGCAGCTCACATTCCTGGCCAATTGAACATTCTGGCGGATTCTTTATCTCGCAGACAGAGAATTCTGCCAACAGAATGGTCCCTCAACCCTCCAGTTCTACGAAGGATCTTCGAGCATTGGGGCAAACCCAACGTGGACTTGTTCGCCACGAGGGAAAATGCTCAAATCATGACTTATGTCTCGCCGATTTCAGATCCAAATGCCGTCGATACAGACGCTCTGGCGATAAGCTGGAGGGGGATGCACGCTTACGCGTACCCACCATTCTTCTGCCGAAGGTATTGGTGAAGATCATGGAGGAACCGTGTCTGGTCCTGCTAATAGCGCCGTATTGGCCCAGCAGGGCGTGGTTCACGGATCTGCTAGATCTGCTGGTGGAAAACCCAGTGCAGTTGCCCAAGATTCCGAACATAATCTCCCAGGCCAAGGGACGCTTCCTACACGAGCGTCCCGAAATGGTCAAATTGACTGCGTGGATGTTATCAAACAACGTTCCACGTCGGGAGGCTTTTCTCGCCAAGCTGCTGATTTCATCGCGGCTGCGAGAAGGAGGTCAACCTTCAAGTCATATAACAACAATGTTAACAGATTTGCAGACTGGTGTGAAGAAAAGGGTATTGATACCTTTCAATCCACTATTCAGCAAATAGCAGTCTTTCTCTGTGAGCTGTTCTTTTCAGGACTAGCTCCCGTCACAATTGCTGGATACAAGTCAGCTTTGGCATCAGTTATCCCTTGTCTAGCCAACAGGGATAGTCCAGAGGTGGCCCAGTTAAATGTGATGGTGAAGGGAATGAGCAATCTCCGACCGAGACAACCGGTAGTCATTCCAGCCTGGAGTCTATCTTTAGTGCTTAATGTACTGGCCAAGCACCCTTTCGAACCGTTGCGTTTGGCTAGTGTAACGCATTTGACTCTAAAGGTGGTCTTTCTATTGGCAGCTTCCTCAGCTAGAAGGCGCAGTGAGATCCATACGCTTTCGGCGGAGAGGGACCGATTTATTGTCTCCGGAGAGGGTCTGCGTCTTCTGCCAAGAGCAGAATTTATGTCAAAAAATCAATCTTTGAGATATCCCGGCAAACCGATCATGATACCGAAGTTAACAAGGTTTGATCGTGATGCCAGTGTCTGGTGCCCGGTCCGTGCTTTGACTAAGTACAGGAAATGGACTGACTCGTTACGGTCGAACGATAGACATCTGTGGATCTGCCTTAAGAAGCCTTATGGCACCGCATCCATGGATACTATCTCTCGTTGGGTAGTCGAATGCATTCAGACTACTCATGAGATGGCGACTGGGCACCAGGTGCAAGGTACAAGGGCACACGATGTCAGAGGAATAGCCGCCTCGACCGCCCTTTACAGTGGTGTTCCGTTAGAGGACATCATGGCCGTTGCACAATGGCACTGTGAGTCCTCATTCATGGATTACTATATGAGGGATGTGTCAGACTCAGCCAATCCACTCGCTTTAGCTGTTTTGAAACGATAGTTAAGTGACCACACTGCTCTTCTCCCTTTTTTCACTTTGGTAAGAAAAGAATTTAAAAGCAGACAAGGTCGAGCGAGAGGATGACAACCAGATTGTGTCACTGATGGCCGGACCAGTGAATGGTTGGAGGCAGTACGTCTGGAGTCCATTTATCATGAGGTAATTCAAGATTGAGAGTTTTTTGTATTATGTCTATATATCATGTTCATTCATCTTATATATTCATGCTCATTCCCAGGATAATACATGTGTATATGCAAAGAGCAGTTAACCCTCTTGGCATATTTGTGTTTTCAGGCGAGATGTGTGTTCATGAGTTCTCTCCCTTTTCTTAGGAGAAAGGGTGGGTGGGGGGGGGCAGTGATGCGAATGTGATTCGGTTCCGTTAACTTGACGGTCCTTTTTAGGTCTCCGTTAGTCAAGTTTTAAGTCTAACTCTTTCTCCAATGGGCAAAAGTAGCATTTATGGCTTGCCCCTTCCCACCAGGTTACTGACCAAATCTGGTGTATATCAGAAGTAACAGAATGGTGAGTATTGATCGAAGGAGAATGAAGGAAATGTAAATTTCCCTTTCTCCGAGATCTAACAATACTCACCATTCTGTTACGGACCCAGCCTCCCAGCCCCACGGAGGCAAGCCATGGATTTCTCTTGTTTGGTGGCTATGCAAACAATATGAGCTCTATGGTAGACGGGTACTCGGCAGTTGGGAGCCGAGTACCCGGTTCCAAGGAGTCGGTAAAGCTTTCTAAGTCTATAGTCCTAGAACCAGCTGTCAAGGCCAGCTGTATATCAGAAGTAACAGAATGGTGAGTATTGTTAGATCTCTGAGAAAGGGAAATTTTCATTTCCTTCAATTTTGGGCCAACTGGTATGGAAAATGTATGGAAAATTAAAATATCGGCAATCCTAATATTTCCGTCCGCAATCTTTTTGTTTACGAACGAAATCTCGCGTTTCCGCCAATCTTGCCAGAATCTAATTCGATTGAGTCCTGGTGTCGTCATGCAATAGAAAACTGCCTATTACCGGGAACATCTCGCGGTTGTTGAGCAATACATATCTGAACATGTTCAAGTACAACGCAATAAAAATGAGTGAATCGGCAGTCGTCTGCCAAATAGTACAGAGTGTTAGAAGCCGAAACAATGAAATAATTCGCGAGATTGCTGTTTTTTGTGATGCAGTAAAGATGGGAAAGTGCAAATATTCTAGTGTTTGGGAAACTAATGATAAATATAAGGATTGGATTTTACCGGACAACACATTAAACTCGCGTGCCAAATGTAGTGCTTGTAATAAGTCGTTTGACATCGGGAATATGGGTGAAGCGGTTGTTAGCCACATGCCAGGGAAAAAACATGAGACACTGACAGAAGTTCGTCTAAAGCCAGCGCCGAAAGTTACCGATTTCTTTGGTTCAAGGTAAGAATATTTTACATTTTCACATTGATAGTACCAGAATCATTTAGAAGCGTAGCAATTTTATATCGCCCAACGTTAGATGATCCCAACTTTGCCCTCGTATCGCGAGGCCTCTTGTGTTGGCTCGTCATCGAGTGAAAATAATGAATTCCTGTTGCTATGGCGATCATTTAGAAGCGTGGCAATTTTATATCGCCCAATGTTAGATGATCCCAACTTTGTGCTGAGTCACGGTAAAATATTATTGACTGTCCGACAGCTCTCTTGTAAGACACTGAGCCACTCCTAGGCAATATGTGGTTCCTGAGAAATCAAGAAAAGCCTATTTTTGAAGATTTATCACAGTAATGACTGGCTTGGTCACCATGTCAGTCATTCCAGTGGTACATTTAAAAAAAAAGTCTCCTGACCTGCAAATGCACATTTTCTATTTACACTTAAACCCTTTGTTTTATCATGTTGATGTATGTATGTATGCAGTGGTCCTGAGAAATGTCCATTGCAGATCAAAAAATACTATTTTTGAAGATTTATCGCTGTAATGACTGGCCTGGTCACTATGTCAGTCATTCCAGTGGTAAATTAAAAAAAACACCCTCATTTTTAATTTTTTTATGTCTTTCCTGAGTGCTATCCATCCATGTCAACATTAAAATTGTCATGATTGTATCCAGTTATTTTAACTGTCATATCAACAAATAGAGTGCTGTATATCTTTCTATCTGTGATGAGTGCTATCTGATGTTAAGTTAGTTGATTATTTATTTTGATATGTTGTTTTATAAAGTTTAATAAAGTTTATACATGATAATATGATGAACTTAGTAACTGTGTCTGTTTTTTTGTCTGATTGAAAGTCGTAAATTAGGTCTGGAAAATTTGAAATTGAATCTTGAAAAAGTATGGAAAAAGTATGGAATTTAATTCTGCTGAAGGTGTATGAACCCTGTATTATATATTACCATATTATTATTATTATTATTATTATTATTATTATTATTATTACACCTATACAGTTTTACATTTGATGTTCTGTTCCGGTGAACAGGTGCCTTGAATAGTTAAACTACAGCACAGCTCATAATAGAATTAATAATGCTAAAAGAAGTTGGCATGCCTCCAGATCATGAGCACTCCAAGCACAATCAGATTGGAAGGCACCGCCACTTTGGGAAGCAATGTCTTCCATCACCGTGCCCAGAATGCCCAACAGGACACCTCAGCTGATTCCGGAAGCATACCAAGTCGTTCCAGAGCTGTGTTGTGTACTGGCTATGGTGGTGGTGGATAGTGGTGTGGTTTCTAGTAGTTGTCAATAATTATGTTTTTGATGAATTTTCTGGATGATTTTAACTTGAGAATTTGTGTATGTATGTCTGTATCTGTATTATTTCATAATTGTATTGCTTGGTAGGATGGTGTTCATGTAGCTGCCTCTGTTCTGTGGTATGTGACGTGTAGGTTGGAACTTGTTCTTGTGTTGTGCGTATGTATGTCTGCATTTATTGAAAAAAAGATTGGATAGAGATGAGGGTAGGTTGCCATTGTGGTAGTCCGTTAGAATTGCATGTAATTGAACCCTTCCAATGTCTTCGAGTTTTAGGATTTTGTTACTTTTGAAGGTATCTTGTCCCCTGCTGTTTGCGAAAATAGTTTGATAGATTGCTTTTGTAGTGATTTTAGTTTTTTTGGTTTATTTTGATATGTATTGCTCCAGATAGTACTGCAGTAAATTATGTGTGGAAGTATCAATGTGTTATACAGAATTTTTAAGATATGAGGTGGAAGATATGTCTTGAGTCTGCACGTGATACCAATATTCCTTGCTACCTTGGATGTGATTATCTCTATGTGCTTCTCCCAGATTAAATGATTGTCAAAATAGACTCCTAGGAATTTAACATACTCGGCCTCCTCTATTTCTTGATTGTCTATGTAAAGCTAGACCTTGTAAATAGTAAAAGTTAGTTTTGTTAACATTTAGAGATAATTTATTAATTTTAAACCAATTTATAATTTTTTCCATTTCATTATTTACATTTTTATGTAGAGTATTTATATCCTTATGTCTACCAAAGACATTGGTATCATCTGCAAATAGTATTAATGAAAGTTGGTTAGTGGCATTGGGTAAATCATTCATGTATAGTAATAACAGCAGGGGTCCAAGGATTGAACCCTGAGGTACACCGCAGACTAATCTTTTGTTTCCTGAAATAGCACCATTAAATTGAACACATCCTGTCAGTCAAATAATTTTGAATCCAATCCAAAGCGATGCCTCTTATACCGTAATGTGATAATTTTTTCAATAAGATTTCATAGTCAATAGTGTCGAATGCATTAGAAAGATCCAGGAACACTGAGTGTATGTTCTTTATTTTCCAAGGACTCAGATATTTTTTCTATCATATCCACAATGGCAAGCATAGTAGCAAGCCTGGGGTCAGTTACATTTAATTAACTAGTTACAGTTACATTGGACTATATCAGTTACAATTAAAGTTACATTGGTTGAGCAATGTAACTAGTTACATTTCAGTTACTTTGCATAATGTAACTAAAGTTATATTTCAGTTACATTAGTTACTTTGTCTGATAATTACTATGAAGGACTACATGGACATGAAAGTCATCATGTAGTCAACCAATTTGAGATATATAGTAGAAACTAGAGCTGGGCGGTATTGACATTTACATGACGGTATCGGTACCATGAAAAAATACCGCGGTACCACAGTATACCGTCATCTGAGGTTGAGGCATGCCACAAAATTAGAACAATTTTTTTCATTTCCTTTTCATTTCCATCTCCAATCAACAGTAAATATAGGTAAAATAAATAAATCGGCTTTCCAATTTAGAGAAGAAAAACATTATGGCTATTGCGACTGTTTAGTTTCACGACTTTATTAGGTCACTATTTTTATTGACGTAATATGATTCACGGGAATATCGGTCAAAGTGTGTGGTCGACTCGCTAACTATAACCCGCTGTTTGAGACATTGGAGCGCGCTATTTTCAATCTGGATTCTTGCTATTAATGCGTGCGCCAAGTAAACAGTAATTTTTATTTTGGCAGTCGAGCGTGTTGAGAAACAGAGTCCAGACAAAATCCGTGAGTATTTAAACGAGGCCAGTGTTGTACTCTTTTATTTCTGTTGGAGTCGTATATTCGGTTACTCGCGAAAACAGGCCTATACACATGCATATAACACGACATTAAATATAGCCGATTCCAAAGCTTCTGATAATTACCGAGTACCCGATATGCAGACTCGTTACTCACCATGCTTCACGTGAACAATGCGTGTAAAAAGCTATTTCCGCGAACTTCCGACGTGTAGCCAGTTGAAAAATGAATTACAAAAACTAAAACACTATAATTTTTAGGTGTCGTTACTTAAACTGGATTTAATCCTTAAAGAAATTTCTTAAAACAAGCCAGAAAAATAAATAATAATGACTTCAAAGCTGCTCGTTGTTAATAAATTAGCACGTGATCAAAATGGCGCGAACAAATACTACGTTTTAGTAAATTTTCATTGATAAATTCAGCAATGTATTTTCCCACAGTCTAGTTCATAAACAACCAATCAGATATGTCTTTGCGAGATCACTGTTGGGTTTGAATAGCATGCAGTTTGTATTTTATTTTGTTATTCTAGCGTCTTTGTTCGGTGACAAAATGCTTGGAGTAATAAATTACAAATAATAGAAACGGGAATAGGGAATATGTTATAGTGTAATTACTACCGGCGGACGGCCAGAGAATGAGTTTAGATGTTTTAAATAAAGTAATTTTACCGTGAGACTTTCAAGACTTTCACCTCGACTCGGCTAATAGTTAGGGATGCCTGTATTTTTGGCACTATTAGCACCTATTTATCCTTGGTCAAGTCAGATTTTATGGATCTATTTCTCAAACATTATGGATGGTATTCACGGTATTTGGAAATGTCAACGGTATCGGTTCACGGTATACCGCGGTCCTCACGGTACTACCGTCAGACCGCCCAGCTCTAGTAGAAACAAAATACCACTATAACCACCGATATAATATACTGACAGAAATGAATTTATTTCAGATATAAAATATAAAACCTGCTGAACATTGTTCAATGAATTTGACTGAATTTTATTGCTGCCATATGCAATAAAAATTTATATTCAACTTATTTCCAAAAAGATACGATGCTTTTATGGTGAAAATGTGCATACATATTTCTTCCTCTAACCCTTGCAAGCCAAATAACAAACATTAATTTTATTGTAAGAAATATTTGGTTGAATGTTTTGAAACTAATTTGACTGAAAGGATTGCTGTCATAGGTATCAACATTCTTCAGTGAAATTAGTTTCAAATTGTTCAACATATTCCTTAGAGCATGGACTTTTCACATCAAGAGTATACTTACCTCCCTAATACTTTTGATATTGCTAAATATCGGCTTTCACTCAATAAAACACTCAGATTAAAAACAGTTAGGTGCCCCTACTGGGCAGGGAGTCAGAGGTAGTCCGGCGGATGCTCGCCCCACCACCGCGCATGCGCCGACTACTACTGCCTCTTTGCTCATTTATTGGCAAAGGGTTACATGCGGTTTTGTGTTTTTTCATACTTTTCTGCGCGTTGCCTTGTTTTTCGCTCACGTTTGACGATTATTTTTTGGTGGAAGCATGTCGGAAAGGGAGGATTCGCCTTTAGAAGGAGCGGGATCGCTTTATCAGGTGAATTCTTTGATATGCTAGCGTGTTTTGTCCCGGTTTAATGTATTTCCGGGACTCGCGCTTACCGTGATTAGCGCCTGATTATGTTGGTTTTTTACAACATGGTGCTTCATATGTCTCATTTCTCTTTGTGTTTTGTCCACAGGTATCGCATAGAAGCTTTGGTGGACTTTTCGGCACAAGAGGATATGTTTTCTCTCCACCACGGTTCCATTTCCTACTAATACTGTTAGGTTATCTAACCAAAAGATCTATGTTCAGTGAGTTGGAGGCCTGTTATAAAGGTCTTCTCACTTTGCCCTCTTGCTCCAATTCCTTCCCCTAAGGTGGAGAGAATGTAGAGGCGTACTATGGTGGAGTTCTCCGGTTCATCACGTTGGATGGTTTGTCTATACAAGGATCAGGTATCTAATTATAATGTAAACAAAAGGGGAGATAATTTCCCTTTTTGCCAATGCTAGAATTGGAAGGAGTTATCTCTGTATATCTGATTGTTGTGTACTCGAAATGCCAATTCAACGGAAATGTTCCGTTTACTTATACAATTCGTTCTTGCTCTTGGTGCTTGTTGCGGATCGATTAATTTGGTCACGAGAGTGATGACGTCATAATCGGCCTTGGCCTTTTTATTAACAATTAACGTTTTGTCCATGGCTGGTTCTTCTTGGTTTCTGATCTTGATGATCCTGTCCTCTCTTTTTAGTTGCTTTTGAGTTCGCTAACCTTAACTATCTTGCTCATTGTCCCTGTCCTTTGTCCTGTTTCAGAGACCTGGTTGCCCGTCCTGCGGGAGGTTTCTTAAAAGCCGCTTCGTCCCGCACTTGTGCTTCAGCTGCAGTCCCTGTGGACCGTTGCTGAAGTGCGACGTATGTAAGCTGTGGGGGGGCGAATTAATGTCTGATTTTCTCGCATTGCAGGCAAGGGAGAAGGTAATGGAGGAAGAGAGGAAGAAGAAGGAGAAAGTGTGTAAGAAGGGTAAGAAGAAGGCCTCATCCGCGGTGGATATGGAGGCCTTCAGGTCCGAAATGTTGCAAGAGATGCAGAGGACAATAAAGGATCTGGTCCCAGAGTTGCTTCGTGGCATGCTCCCTGGGCCAGCTCCTTTGTTGTCCTCGGCATCTGCTTACGAGCAGGTGATCCCCGCCTCTGAATCCGGTCTCTTTAGGTCCGGTCCGGTTGTGGATTCAGAGGTGGCCCCTTTGTTGGGGGCAGTCCAAGGCCCTGGCAGCAGGCATGGCGCCGCGCCGAGGGGCCGTGGACAACGGTTGTTGCTGGGACCCGCGGTCTGCTCATCAGACCCCGGGTATCCGCGCGCCGAAGGTGCCAAACCCTCCTATGGCACCTTTCCTGGCCAGTCCGGGTTAGCTCTCTTTGCTGACCCGGAGTCTAATCTTTCTGGCCAGGAAGAAGAGGATCTCCTGCTGGGGTCGCCTTCTGAGGACGTGGCCATGGAATACGACGTCTGTGCACCCCTCGCGGGGAATGCAGGCGACGTGTTCCATGGTTCTACTCACGCAGGAGTAGATTTCACGGTCCAGAGGGTGTCCCCGGGCGGTGCTGTTGACCACGGATACCGCATACCTCGGCTTGCCGATGGTATGGCTGGTGCTGGTCAGACCCGTGGTAGAGCGGTGTTTACCCCGCGCTCTGCCACGGCGCCTGCTCCTGGTCAAGCCGCGGATTTTAGCATGCCTGCTCTCTCGGGCCCGCATGCTTTTCCAGGCTTGCCAGGGGTATCAGCTTACCCGCCGTCGACATCAACTGCGAGTGCTCTGGAGGAAGACGAAGGCCCTCGTCTAGTAGAGCGCTCGCAGTTAGCCACGGAGGAGGATTGGTCGGACGCTTGCCAGTGGCTGGTGAGTGTTCGGCCAGATCTACCCGTGGAGCTGCCGGCTAGCCAGCGTGACCATAGGCCGTGGTTAGCTGGTAGGCCGGCGGCTACCGCTATGCCATCTCTGCCGCTTGCTGAGCATGTCGTGGACATGTTCGAAGCGGCAGAGGCGTCCATTAAGGTGAATGGACGTCTCGCGAAGGCCCCTCGCGAGGTGGCGAAGCGGTGCCGCATCGTGCCCCTGGATTACCAGCGGTACGGTGTGGTGCCAAAGCCGAGCGTTGATGATCGCGCGGCTTTGGGCGAAGATGCGCGGCCGGGCTCCCGTTCTGACACGGGAGTCTTGTGCTCGAACGCGTTGCGTTCGGCAAATGCCGCGCTGCGGGATGCGGAGGAGAGTGGGAGAGCGTCGATTGCCGCTCTATCCCACGTTTCCCAGCTGCTACAAGGGGTGGTAGCGGCTTCCGCATCACGCCAACCTAGCCCGGTGACAGTCCAGAGAGCCATTCAGGATGGTATCAACCTGGCTTTGGACTGTTTGACGCGGGCGGTAACCAGAAGTGTCCGGGCGAGGCGCACGTTTGCGCTTGACAATCTGTGCCCGTCCCAGGACCTGTATAATAGGCTGCTGCGGACGCCTATGACAGGTCCTGGTCTCTTTGGAGGTGAGGGATGCAGGCACCTCCAGGAGACGGTCACTCTGGTTAATAACCAGAGGGCGCTGCGGGAACAATTTGAGGTGCTCCGGCGGGAGCGTGTTCGCGCGGCACCCCCTGCGTATCGTCCTCTGCAGGCTCGAGGTGGTGCTGGCCAGGTCAGGGGCCAGCCACCGTCGCAACGTAGGCCTAGGCCACGGGCGATTCGGCCAGCAGTGAGGGGGGGCGCAGGCTCCCCAGCCGCACCCAGCCAGACAGCAGCCCGCGCACCGTGGTGCGCGCGGCGCTGGGCGGGGCGCGCGGGGATCTGGTCGCGGTAATCGGGCCTGATGGCCTGGTTGCCGCGGTGGGAACCACTCCGGTGTTTCAGGCCGAGAGAACAGTGCCACTCTGGCCCTCCTTATGTCCACCTCTATCCCTAGGTGGACCGGTGGGCGGCCGTTTGGCCGCCCGCTTGCCAGAGTGGAAGCGGTTGACTCAGGACCGTTTAGTCTTGCGATGGCTTTCGGTCGGGTATCGTCCCGACTGGGTGACAGGCCCGCCATCGCGACTGTCTCTCGCGCCGATCTGGACTCCCATTCCACGGGATCCGGATCAGAGGTTGTGTATAGAGGAGGAAATAAATTCCCTCATACTAAAAGAAGCCATTCAGCCGGCACAGAGGTGCCCGGGCTTCTATTCAACCCTGTTCTTAGTAACAAAAAACACCGGAGGGTGGAGGCCGATTCTCAACCTCAAGCCGTTGAACAAGTTCATCGAGACACCCAGTTTCAAGATGGAGACTGTGCGCTCGGTGTTGGCGGGGTTAGAGCGAGGGATGTGGACAGCGTCGATAGATTTGAAGGATGCTTATTTCCACATTCCCATAGAGAGGAGTTTCCGTCGATTCCTGAGATTTGCATTTCAGGGCCGGCGGTGGGAATTCAGGGTGTTACCCTTCGGAATTTCCACGGCTCCTCGGGTCTTCACCCGTGTGGTTCTCGCGATCACTGCATACCTCCGCAGGAGAAGCATAGCAGTCCACACGTACATAGACGACTGGCTATTGAAAGCACACACCCGGGAATCGTTGTCAGCCAATCTGGAGATTGTTTTGAAAACTCTCTCGGACTTGGGCTGGATGATCAATTTCCCGAAATCAGAGCTAACTCCATCCCAGAAGTTTGTTTACCTGGGCATGTTCTTCGATCTGGAGACGGGGTATGTGTACCCCACTCAGGAGAGGGTTCAAGTACTCATCTCGGTAATTCAGTCGGTGTGCGACAGTCGTCATGTCCTGGCACGGGTTTACTTGAGAATGCTGGGCTTGATGGTTTCTTTGGAACCAGTCATTCCACAGGCCGCCTTGCGCAGGCGTCCGATCCAGTTGTTTCTCATGACACAGTGGACCCAGAGTTCAGGTTCGCTGGACTCGAACGTGCCGGTGTTGGCGCCTCTGATTCACCACCTGCAATGGTGGTTGAATACAGAGAATCTCTTGCTGGGGGTTTTGCTGACCCCTCCCCACCCTCAGGTGACTGTGTATACAGATGCATCGATGGAGGGGTGGGGAGCTTGTCTGGAAGAGTCCACAGTATCAGGGCTTTGGGATCTGGATCAGTCCAAGGAACATATCAATCTACTAGAGCTAAGAGCAGTAGTCCTGGGCCTGGAACATTTCTTACAGAAAGTTCAGGGCAAGATTGTTCTAATTCGTTCAGACAACTCAACAGTAGTGACTTACATAAACCGCCAGGGCGGAACGAAGTCGCCCAGTCTCTGTATGATGACATGGGGACTGCTTTGTTGGTGCCTGGATCATGGGATCACCTTGAAAGCAGTTCATATTCCGGGGAGGTTAAATCTGCTAGCAGACTCATTGAGCCGAAGGATGAGTGTTTTACCCACGGAATGGCAACTAAATCAATGTGTGGCGGATCGTCTGTTCGACCATTGGGGGAAACCCAACATAGATTTGTTCGCAATGAAGAAGAATGCGAAGATGACGACGTACGTCTCTCCGATTCCAGACCCAAGCGCTTTCGCAACAGATGCGTTAGCTATCAGCTGGGAGGGAATGTATGCATACGCATTCCCCCCAGCAATCCTGATTCCAAAGGTGCTTCAGAAAATCAGGCAGCAGGAGTGCCAAGTGCTTCTGATCGCCCCGGATTGGCCAAGCCGATCGTGGTATACGGATCTGCTGGACCTTCTGGTCTGCAATCCGGTTCCGCTGCCTCTGATGGACAACCTTATCTTCCAGGGCAAGGCCCTTCACGACAATCCGTCAATGTTCCGATTGACTGCGTGGATGTTGTCAAGGAATCTAGAATTAAGGAGGGCTTTTCTGAGCAAGCGGCCATGTTTATGGCCAAAGCCAGGAGGGGGTCAACCTCCAGAGCATATAATTATAAAATCAACAGATTTGCAGAATGGTGCTCAAAAAGATGTATTGATCCAATGGAATCATCTATTCAGGTAGTGGCTGATTTCCTCTGTCACCTATATGATGCCTATAGCCTCAAGCCTAACTCTATTGCTGGTTATAAGTCAGCTTTAATGACTGTTATTCCTTGCTTGGCTAATAGGGGGAGTGATGAAGTAAGTACATTAAATGTATTAATTAAAGGCATGGGCAATCTAAGACCAAGGAATCCTCCACTGATTCCGTCTTGGAGTTTATCACTGGTGCTCCAGGTACTAGGTGATAAGCCTTTTGAACCACTTAGTTCCATTTCTATGAAAATGTTAACTCTTAAAACTGTATTTTTAATTGCTGCGGCCTCGGCTAGGCGTAGGAGTGAAATTCACGCCTTATCAGCCGAGGTTGACCGTTTTGTGGTTACAGGGGAAGGCCTTAAGCTTCTACCTAGGATTAATTTCTTGTCTAAAAATCAGTCATTGAAATATCCAGGTCAACCTATTTTTTTGCCATCTTTAACTAGATATGATCCTAATTCTAAAGTATGGTGCCCCGTACGGGCGCTGCTCCGGTACAAACAGCGTACTTCGGAGTGGCGTACCGACCAGTCAGCGTTATGGTTGTCATATATTGAACCCCATGGTAGGGCGTCTAAGGACACCATTTCTAGGTGGATTGTGGAATGTATTCAATTTTGTCACAAATCCGCCACCGGGCGACAGGTTGACGTGGCCAAGGCTCACAGTGTCCGCGGTGTCGTGACATCCACTGCCCTTTTTAATGGGGTCCCTGTGGATGATATTATGTCAGTGGCTCAGTGGCACTGTGAGTCTAGTTTTACAGACCATTACCTCTGTGACACCTCTAACCCTCTCGCCTTGTCGATTTTGAAACAATAACCGCTTTATGTTTGTGAAGAGTGCCTCCGCATTGCTTATATACTTCGCCATTCAGCGACGGTGACAACCACTTGTCGGGACTGTATCATCCTTCTCTACTGGATTCATGATGTCAGCTTCCTAGGACAACAAGGTCAGTCTTGTTCATGTGTTGTTCATTGTTTGTATTGTCACGTTACCCAGTGTTATTAATATGGTGATGGTTTATGTGGGTTGTGGTTCTTTATAGAGAGTATACGAAAATGGAGCCTTTTCGTCTCTGTCCTATAGTACTTAGCACTAGTACGAAGAGAGCGTGTAGGACATTGAGGTCATTTAATCTTCCTCCCAAGGGAGGGGGGGGAGCGCATATGACAAATCGGTCATCTCTCAGGCATCGGTTGTGTTATCCGATGGTTTATCAAATCCTGACTGTGTTTTCACACAGTTTCAGACGTCATAAGTGCCTTAAACGCTTGAAAGCGTATAGGGAAGAGCTGGTCTTTTGACCTCGCCTCCCTCCCGCCAGATTCACTTTCGAATTCTGGCAATATCAAAAGTATTAGGGAGGTAAGTATACTCTTGATGTGAAATAAACGAAATCTAGGATTTCTTTTTTCACGAGAGAGTTGATACTTACCTCCCTAGATACTGACCCGGCCTCTCCGCCCCACAGAGGCTCGGTCTTCAGGCTCTTGGTAGTTGCATGTGTTAGCCAATAAATGAGCCAGAGGCAGTAGTAGTCGGCGCATGCGCGGTGGTGGGGCGAGCATCCGCCGGACTACCTCTGACTCCCTGCCCAGTAGGGGCACCTAACTGTTTTTAATCTGAGTGTTTTATTGAGTGAAAGCCGATATTTAGCAATATCAAAAGTATTAGGGAGGTAAGTATCAACTCTCTCGTGAAAAAAGAAATCCTAGATTTCGTTTATTCTACAGTATGATAATCCACCATTTTCCAGTGGCAATATAAGTTTCCAGTGAAATTAGCTTCAAAATCTCCATCAGTTTTATTGTATGTGTAATTTAAAGTAGCAATTTAAATATGTCTGCTGAGTGCTTTAGACAAATTTTACATTCAAAAGACGTTGCTTCATATGGCAGAAACAGCTTTTTTCAGGTCAAATTAGATTCAAAATATTCAACAGCTTTCCAGTACACTAGTTTCATTCCACAGCCTTTATAAATTTGTGTGCTATACCAAAATGGTTGAAGTCTTGACTTTTATCAATGGCATTGTGCTTTGATCTTTATCAGCACACCTATATGAATTGAATTTTACTTGAATATAATTGCTGAGCAATGATGTCCTAAGCTGGCCTAATCAATAGCATATAAAGAAAAGAACAGGACATGCTGTTAATACATACTGTGGCAGATTTTTACTTTCTTTACAATTCAACATTTGCTGTTTTTAATCCTTTTAACCCTTTAACACTAAAGCTGGACAAACAACATTTGCAGTGATGTTGAGACATGTCCATTTCCAGACAAATATAGGATTACTTTTGGAAATTTACCACTGGAATGACTGGCTCAATAACCAAGCCAGTCATTCGAGTGGTAAATTTTCTAAAATAATCTCATGGTCTACAAATGGATATTTACTATGAGAAAACTAATTTTCTCTAACAAATTTGAGCCTTAAAAGGTAACTTAATTCTCTAATGATTTATTAAACAACATGTTTCTATGGTAGCTTAATGTAAAAGCTGTATAAGAATTTAATTAAAGTTATCGCTGCTTGATGTAGAAATACCATCCAGTCAGATTATCATTGATAACAAGCATATTTTGAGAATAATAGCATGTTGTAAATATCACATGCAGATATAGAATAACCCTTTAATGGTCAAGAAAATCAAACCTTTGGCCTGGCAAATCTATTTTGCAGGTTACAGGATTAATATTTGAAAATTTACCACTGGAATGACTGGCCTAATACTCAAGCCAATTATTCCAATGGTAAATTTCAAAAATAAATATCACTGATACCTGGAAATAAAGTTGCTGCCAAGTTAGTTTCAATATATTCAACAGCTTACCTGAATGATTGCAATGAAATTGTGATATTGAAGTGGCACATGTATAAGAGTAGCTTTGCTGCAAATTGAGAAAATTGTAATAAATCTATTAGAAAAGTTTGAATTGTAACTGAAAAGTAACTGAAATTTTAGTTGCTTGTGCAATATAACTGGTTACATTTCAGTTACTATAACTGAAAAAATTCTTCAGTTACAAGTTACTTCAGTTACATGAAAAATGTAACTAAGTTACAGTCAGTTACAGTTACAAGTTACAGTTACCCCAGGCCTGCATAGTAGACTGTTTTCTCTGAAACCATACTGAGATTTGTAGATAATTGAATATCTATTTAGATAATTAACAATTCTGTTGTAATATAATCGTTCCAGGAGTTTCGAAAAAAGTGGAAGCACTGAGACTGGTCTGTAGTTAGTAAAATCAGATGGCTCTTTAGCTTTATAAATAGGTGTTACTCATGCTATTTTTAGTCGTAATGGGAATATACCGTACCTTGTGAGAGTGAGAGATTGCAGATGTGAGTTAGTGGGGTGAGTATTTCTGTTATACAGTGTTTAAAGATTTTCCATTTAAAGTTGTCAATACCTGAACTTTTAGTCGGGTTAATTTGCATCAAGATTTTATAGATTTCTTCTTCATCTGTTGGAGTTAAGAACATTGAGTGTTGGTATCTGCTTGACAAATAGTCTTATATTTTTGGTTGAACTGGATTAAATTTTTTGTGATAGGTTATGTCCAATATTAATAAAGTATTCATTGAATTAGTCTACTATCTCATTTTTACCTGTTATAATTGTGTTATTACTAATGAACCGCGCTGTTTCCAAGCTGCTTTTTTGTTTATTCAATAGTTATTTAATTAATTTCCATGTTTCTTTTATATTATCTTTTTGCTCATCAAATTTATAATGGTAATAGTTTATTTTTGCTGTCCTAATAATTTGGTTCAGTTTATTTCTAAATTTCTTAAACTGAATATCATCGTACACAGTTGGGTGCTTAATAAAGGTCAAACACAGTTTGTTCTTCTTATGGCAGGCAGCTATCAATCCTCTTGTTAGCCAAGGTTTAGTCAGATTTTGCTTAAATTTCTTAACTGTTTTTAGTACATATATAGTGGAATGTGTTGTAGGCATCTTTACATGAGTCGCAGTTGGTCACCTGATTCCAATTCACCAAACTGTTTCTAAACTTTTCTATGTTCTCATTTCTAACATCTCTACATGTTGTTTCCTCTTTTTCGAATAACATTTTTCTCAGCAGGCTTGTTTTTCTAATTTTTCTCTGTCTCCTGAATTAGCTTCATCTGTTAGAGTCCCTCTTTTAGACTTTGACGCTACTATTAGGTCTAAGTCTATTTGGTGGAGCATGGGATCTGATTAAAGACACAGGTAGATCAGTGGTTTCGGAATCTGCGATGATTAAATCCTTTGATCAATCTACCAGGCTTAGGTTCAAATTATCTAACTTCTCTGCCCTTCTTTCAGAGGCTATTTTCAAGATTTCTTCTAGAGGATAATCTATTCCTCAATCTTTACTGTGCATGGCAGATATCTCTAGTTGTTATTACACCACGAAAACATCCATTACCGTTCAATCACTACTTGCTAAATCAATTATCTGCATTTTGCTATCAGAATAAGATTTTTATGCCTGCATACACACCTCCCCATGCCTAATCCTATTCCTATGGACCCTCAACCAGGCTGCTGGTTGAGTCCCATCTCCAGCCTACCATCAGGTATAGACTGGCACCAGTCTATACTCACCTCAAAGTGACGCTTGTCGCTAAGCGTGCTCGCGCATGCGCATTAGAGCCTGAATAGGAAACAGATTCACTTTTCAATTATTCTGCAGGCAGAATAGTTGTCTAAAAATATTTGTATAAGTTTTTGTGTTTTGCGCTGTGTCAGTGATACCTTTTGACTTTATATCTCGGAAGAATATGCCCAATATGAAGTCAATCCTCCCTAAGTTACGTCTAGGAATTGTGTTTATATGGTATCTTATAGACGAATTTTATATATTACCGGTTTTCGCGAAGATCGTTTTGCTTCGTGGTATCTTGATTATTATGCCTATCCTTACTTCATCATCATCATTAATAATGTCCAGTCCATTTCTAGAGCCTGTAACGAATTGTCAGATACGGCAAAATGTTCATCGTCAAAATGTGATCGTCATCACTCTATCGAGTTCGCCGGGCACATCTGTGCGAAGTGTACATCCTGTACACCCAATTCTATGTGTGGAATTTGTAGAGGGTGGCCGGTTTCGGTAGCGAAAGCATTTTAATTTTATTTTTAAGGATTTGTCTGTCACAATCGCTGCCCTCTGGTCGTCCTTCCCCTTCCTCCGTTGCTAGCAAGGCAAAGGCTGTTTCCTTTGCTCAATCTTCGGTTCCTTTATCGGTAGCAACGGAGGGGGGAAACTCGTCGGGAAATTCTGACGCCGTGTTGGCGCTTTTTGCGAGGTTCGAATCTTTTGCCTCGGTGCTGACTAAATCTCTCGATGAGCAAATATCTTCTGCTATTAAGGAGGCCAAAAAAGCAAGAAAGTTCTTCAAGTTCGCAGGATAGCCCGAAGGCTAGCGGGCGTTCCCGCAAATGGGGAAAGTCGGCCCCTCTAACCTCGAGGCAGGTTAGTGTCACCAAAGCAGAAGTCAAGAGCATCCAAGCTCTTGAAGGTGTGCTCGAGCAGTGCACCAGATAAAATCCACATAAGACTTGAGGGTGACGGGCATAACCCTCAAGCAGTGGTGGCGTCGGCTGAAGCCGGCGTCCATAAGGCCAGTCCTTATGAGAATGCCAGTTTTACGGTGGTTCCGGTCGTTAAGGTTGTGTCTAGATCGCCTGGTTCTAAGAGTTCGATCCCTAGTCTTGCTAGTTCCGGTTCCGTTGTGGTGGACTCGGGTTTACTTCCGTTTTCCGCATCTCAGTCTTTTTCCGTCCGAACTTCCGGTCTAGCAAGACATCTGGGTCTTCAAGATCCGGTTCCTTCTTAGGTGGTTTCCGTTTCCGGTAGGACTTCCGGTTTAGTGGGTAATCCAGGTCGGTAAGATCCGGTTACCACTTCTGTTTCGGCCACTTCCGGTCTGTCTTCCGTTTATGTAGGACATCCGGGTCCTAGAGATCTGGTACCTACTTCCATTTCCGGTTCTATTAGCGCTTCCGGCCATTCCGGATATCCGGAGTCTGAGGACTCCTTTTATTTTCGAATTCCGGTAGAGGCGTTTCCGTTTCTGGTTTGGACGCTAGTCAGTACACTTCCGCTTCCGGTCTTAGGGGTGTACTTCCGGGTCGTCCAGACCTGGATAGACTTCCGATTTCCATTTCCGGTTTCATGAGAGCTTCCGGAAGAATGCATATCCAGGTCTGTTGGACCCGGCATTGCATTGTTCATCAATTTCCGGTTCCGTTTTTTCAGTTTCCTCTTCCGGTTATTCTGTACATCCGGGTTGTAGGATCCTGATCAGTTTCCGGTAGTCTACTTCCGGTTTTATCCATTTCCTTTTCCTTTTTTCCACATCCAGATTTCATACAGCCGGGGATAGGGTAATTTCCGGTTTTACCCGGCATTACATTGTTCATCCATTTCTGGTTTTTCAGCTTCCTCTTCTGGTAATTCTGTACATCCGGGTTGTAGGATTTTGATCAGTTTCCTGTGGTATACTTCCGGTTTATGCATTTCCGTTTCCCTTTTTCCACATCCGCTTTCCTAGAATCTAGTCATCTTCTTGCCTAAGAATTAGTCTTATTTCCGTATTTGTTTAATATTGGGAATGTTTAATGGTTGAAAATATTCATACCAAGTCATTGCCAGTCTTGTAGTCTCTCTTGGAATTGTAGTCTATTCAGACATTTATTCGTTTATCAGTGACAATTTTCAACGTAATTAAAGACTCCTGACTGGTTACCGTATGGGATTTTGTTGCAGATTATTTTATATGCGCATTTCATCAGCCGATAAGTCAGTTTGTATTCTACGCATTATTTCGAGATACGATTTTTGCTTTCATCCAACTTTAGATGGCCAGTTGTCTTCGGGTCATTCAGCCTTTTTTCTCGCTCCTTTTACCTCTTATGTCGGCAGGTTGACATATTTATTTAACCAATGGGAGTTTATTTGTGGATGGGATAACCCTGATTCTTAAGTAAATCGTAGTATAATTTTGTCAGTCGCTGAAAAGAATTAGATTCAGTAAAGGTTTCATAGGATCATTATGAGTACAGGATTAATGTTAACATTATTCGCTTAGAAAAGATAATCAATCGGATAAGGGGGCAGGAAGGAGGAATATGAGTTGGATTCTTCTTCTTCTGCGTTGACATAGTTTCGGTGAGTTCGTTTTGTTTTCTTTTTTCCCAGATTTTGTTTGTTTTCCATTTTATAGCGTAATTTTTGCTCTATTTTGACTGGGTTGCTGTGGGCCTTCGGACGGTGGTTTCGGGGGGTGCGGGGCTCGGGATTTGCTGGGTATTTTGGGGGAAGTTTGGCTGAGGGTTGTTGGTGATGCCACCGGCAGTTTTCGGTCGGATTATTCCCGGACTATTCGGTGAGTCTTGGGTTTTTGCTCGTTGAGGTTGTTGTCTGGGGGCTGGCGGCGGGCCGGTTGGAGTGGGGTTGGGGTTGCGCTGGAGGGGGGAAGAGCGGCCGAGAATCTTTGGATTTAAGCATCCTCCAACTATTTTCAGTCAAAATGTTTTCAAAATTTTTGCAAGTCCAGAGATATTACAGTGCAATATGTCGTCTGCAAAATTCAGTATTCAAACAGTTTATATCTAGTATCAGTGTTCAATCTTTACGTTTATTGGGATTTCTAACACAATGTCATTTGTTATTACAAAGATGAAATTATTGAGGCTAAGACTATAAATATAAGAATCAATAAATTTATTAAAATCTTTGAAGTTTTCTGCCTTTTGGCATAAATATCGAATTGTTTAGGATATCTGATTTATCAGCAAGCCCGAGCGGCTAGGCAACCGTTGATGTATTCAATACAATTTTTTATTAAATCTCCTCCATTATTATATGATTTATAAATTAGATATTCTAATGTTTGCCATAGTTCTCTTATCAGGACCTTGTCATGTATTCTATTCATAGAATTGTGATGACGGTCATCACTAGTAACTTTCCCGTTGTTCATGTAGATCTCAGGCTCATGATTTGGCTATATCTTGACTCTAAGCACTTCCATAGACTTACTATGGGTTTTTGGTTTGCCACAATCTCGGGTTAAATCTCTGTAAATAAAATTATCTATAATTTGTGCAGAGTCTTTAGCATTATTAATAAGTTAGGCTATACTGATATGACCCTTTTTTGTCTCCAATCAGAGTAAGCGGTATTATTAAAATATCCATAATAAACGTGAGTTACCTATTTAGTGAGGGCTAAGCATTATGATATAGCCCAGGATTTTTGGTTGGAGAATCATGGCATATGTAATCTATGTGTTTTCTATGAGCAGTCCTCTTTAGTATATAGTAAGTTTGACACTTCTTTAAGGGCGGCCCTTATTAAAAGGGCTAGATATTCTTGGATCTAGAATCCTTCTATGTAGTCTCTTCTTCCAAAATGGTCTTCTGTTCCTTCTTATTAGAAGCTATTAGCTTTTAGAGGGGTTGTTGTTTTCTATGATTGTCAAGGAGTCTATAGAAGAGGCTATTCATTGGAAAGTAGATCCAGGCTTCTGTTCATTGGTTGGATTGTCTGTTAGGCTTCTAAATCTCGATTCGTTCAGTCATTGCCATGGGGTTTTTCTTTCATTTTTAGAAGGAGGAATGAGGTTTTAGTCTTATGGATCGTCCTCTAGTAGATCTGCTCGCGGCCTCTCCGAATGCTCAGATCTTCTCTTACATGTCTCCTTTTCCGGACAGTCAAGCCCTGGTGGTGGATGCTCTGTCTCAGTAGTGGACAGGAATGTTCGGCTATGCCTTCTCTCGAACGATTTTGATTCAGTTAGTTTTGAAGAGGGTCAAGGATCAGGTTTGCGAAATTCTTCTGATAGCTAGCTCCCTTTTGGCCAAAGAGGATTTGGTTTTTAGACCTTCTAGATTTTCTGGTAGATTTCCCTCTTCTTCTTCCAGTATCCCAGGATCTTCTATCTCAAGTAAGAGGTCTTTGTGTGCATCCAAATCCAATAAATTTTAGTCTGTGTGTCTGGAGAATCTCGAGTCTGAAGTCCTCGAGAATAAGGTTTCTTCTGATCTCAGGAAATTATTGACTCTGCCAGAAGGGATTCGACCCGTCGAGTTTACAAGGGTCGACTTAAAATTTTAGGTGAATGATGTTCAGACCAAGGTTTCGTGCCCGATGCTGTTTCTATACCCAAATTGTTAGATTTTTTATCTTATCTGTTTGATTATTTTCAGGAGGGAAATGGGAATACACCTTTACATCCTTTTATCTCAAAGACCAGAGTGCAGCAGCTTCCTTCTTTCGTAACATTTCCACTTTTAACTAAAAAAGCCGAAGACTATTTACCAAGCACTTCCCACCATTTTCGTTAGGACTCTGCGTCTGTGAGAAATGGTGAGAGTCTTCTGTTGGTTTTTATTTATTTCTTTAAGTTCAAGTTGTTCTTATTTGCTAATCATGGTGTGATTGAGCTAAATGCACTATTAGGTTATGTTATTAGCATTTGGATAAGATTGGTTTAATTTTATCCTTGTTTGTTAACTAAAAAAGCTGAAGACTCTTTACCAAGCACTTCCCACCATTTTCGTTAGGACTATGCGTCTGTGAGAAATGGTGAGAGTCTTCTGTTGGTTTTTATTTATTTCTTTAAGTTCAAGTTGTTCTTATTTGCTAATCATGGTGTGATTGAGCTAAATGCACTATTAGGTTATGTTGTTAACATTTGAATAAGATTGGTTTAATTTTATCCTGGTTTGTTAACTAAAAAAAAAAGCCGAAGACTATTTACCAAGCACTTCCCACCATTTTCGTTAAGACTCTGCGTCAGCGAGAAATGGCGAGAGTCTTCTTTTGGTTTTTATTTATTTCTTTAAGTTCAAGTTGATCTTATTTGCTAATCACGGTGTGATTGAGCTAAATGCACTATTATGTTATGTTATTAACATTGGGATAAGATTGGTTTGATTTCTATCCTGGTTTATTGATTCTCTAATCTCCTCCCACCTTATGTGGAAATGGGGCACTGACCAAATCTACGGGTTTAGCAAGTAGTGATTGAACGGTAATGGATGTTTTTGTGGTGTAATAACAACCCCCCACAGACCCCCCTTGCGGGTTGGTCTGTTGTTTTATTAACCACTATAAAAACATACTTGCCGTTCAATCACTACGACCCGGCCTCAGATTTGAGAATCGGACTTTAAATATTTTGCACTTAAATTTAGAAAGGTGAATCTGTTTCCTATTCAGGCTCTAATGCGCATGCGCGAGCGCGCTTAGCGACAAGCGTCACTATGAGGTGAGTATAGACTGGTGCCAGTCTATACCTGATGGTAGGCTGGAGATGGGACTCAACCAGTAGCCTGGTTGAGGGTCCATAGGAATAGGTTTAGGCATGGGGAGGTGTGTTTGCAGGCATAAAAATCTTATTCTGATAGCAAAATGCAGATAATTGATTTAGCAAGTAGTGATTGAACGGTAAGTATGTTTTTATAGTGGTTAATAAAACAACAGACCAACCCGCAAGGGGGGTCTGTGGGGGGATTTAACCTTAATCTAGATGCTCGTCTGATAGGCTTTTTTAACAATCATCGTAGGAAAAGAGCTCTTGGGTCCTTATCCATTTCTCAAAAACTTAAATACTCCCTTATTACCACTTCCTGTTTTGGTAAGGAGTTATTTGGTCCCGAATCATCTAGTCTTATTATGAAGGAAGTGGACAGACTTAAAAGTATCCAGGAGATTTCTGCCACGGTTGGCGTATCTCAGTCCTCTAAGAAACGTTCTTTTACTCCAGTTTGATCCTTTCCTTCTTCATCTCCACCTAAGAAATCTTCTCGATCGGATTCTCAGACGTCAATCCATTATTCATTCGCTTCAGGTGGGATTGTGGACGATTTCCATTGACCTCAAAGATGCTTATTTCCATGTTCCCATCCACCAGGCCTTCGCAAGGTCCTTCGGCTCGCGTTCCAGGGCAGAGTTTGGCAGTTTCGCAGCCTTCCCTTCGGCCTAACCACATCCCCTTAAGTATTCACTCGAATAGTTTCATCAGTAGCCTCTTGCCTTCACCTTCAGGCCATCTCAGTCCACGTCTATGTAGACGATTGGCTGTTCAAAGCTCCCGATCCTGCCTCCCTCACTGCAAGTGTTTCAGATGCCATCCAGGTTTGTCTTCACATGGGTTGGATTATCAACATAGAAAAGTCTCGCCTTTTCCCAAGTCAGATCTTTACTCATTTGGGGGTTACTTTCGACCTTTCTCAAGGGAAGATATTTCCATCACTCGCAAGTGTTCAAACACTGATGTCCACCATTCAATCTCTCAAGGTAGGCCAATTAGTCACAGCCAGATCCTTTCTCAGAATTATAGGCCTCATGGTTTCAGTAGAGAAGGTAATTCCTTGTGCTCCTTTGATGAGAAGACCTTTCCAGTTTTATCTCATGGCCCATTGGAATCAGGCTCTAGATACTCTGGATCATCGGATTTTCATCAAGCTTTCTCTCATGACTCATTGGCAGTTTTGGTTAAACCGTCGATCCGTTCTGCTAGGAGTTCCTTTCCATCCTCTAGCTCCTCAAGCTATCTCCTTCACAGATGCTTCTCTGGAAGGATGGGGAGCCATCTGGGAATCAAAAAAGATTTCAAGAACCTGGTCCTTGCAGAATCTTCTCACCACGTCAACCTGTTAGAACTGTCGGCTGTTTTCCGCCCTAGTTCATTGGGAATCCATAATTATAGGGAAGTCTGTCCTTATAAGATCAGACAATTTCACAGTAGTCTCTTTCATCAGTCATCAGGGGGTCCAAGTCAGTTTCCCTGTGTCGAGAGACCATGATAATTCTCCATTGGTGCAGGTCTCGCAACATTTCTCTTCAGGCATCTCATGTTCCAGGCAAACTGAATTTTCTAGCCGACCAATTATCTCGCCCTTCAAAGATTCCAGAAACAGAGTGGGAATTGAAAGAGGCTGTAGTCCAATCCGTTTTCCTTCAGTTCGGTCATCTCCATGTAGATCTGTTTGCTACACTCAAGAACAGAAAGGTATCCACTTTTATATCTCCTTTCCCAGAATCTCTGGCTCTTGCAGTATACTCTCTAGCTCAGTCTTGGGACAACATGTTCGTCTACGCTTTTCCCCCTACGATTCTCATTCCTTTGGTTCTCAGAAAGATACGGCAACATCCCTGCAGAGTCCTGTTAATAGCCCTGTTTTGGCCGACAAGATCGTGGTTTCCGGATCTCCTGGACCTTCTTGTAGATCTTCATCTTCTTCATGTCTCTCACGATCTGTTATCCCAGAACAGAGGCAGGATCCTCCACCAGAATCCGGAAATATTTCACCTGTCAGTCTGGAAACTGTCGAGTTGCCCCGACTTCATCAATCTTTTCTATCAGATCTCAGGAATTATTGGAGAAATCTCTCAGATCCTCCACCAGAAACATCTATAAAGCTAGATTTGAATTTTTCGAAAAATGGTGTGCAGACCATTCTATCTTGCCCTTTGAGGCCTCTGGAGCTCAGGTCACTGACTTTCTTGTTTTCCTCTTTGATCAGAGGAAACTTTCAGTTAACACTGTTAGATCCTATCGCTTTGGTCTCAACTCTTTTGTCAAGTGCCTAATTGATCCTTCAGTCCAAATTCAGAAGCATTTTCACGACCTTATTAAAGGTATGGGTAATTCTCGCCTTCCTTTTAAGAAACCCCTTCCTTCCTGGAACCTTTCCCTTGTATTGCAGGTTCTGGCGTGGAAACATTTCGAACCTTTGGGTTCTGTGTGCGTGAAATATCCTACACTTAAAGCAGTCTTTCTTCTTGCCATAGCTTCGGCTAGCCGTTGTTCTGAAATTCATACTCTTTCAGCCGAATTAGATAGGTTTCAAGTTACGGGTAATAGCATTATTCTCTATCCCAGGGCTGAATTCTTGTCCAAGACTCGGTCAGTTAAATTCTTGGGTAAACCAATTATAATACATAAACATTCTTCATTGTCACCAGATGATTCTGTCTGGTGCCAAGTTAGGGCCCTTAATATGTATAAACTTTGTACAGATTCTAAACGATCCGACAATAGACATCTTTGGGTTACTTATGCAGACAGTGTTAATCGTCATGCCTTTTTAACCACACTCTCTCTCGTTGGATCGTAGATACGATTAAAATTTGCCATGAATTTGCCTCTCCAGCCTTAGTGGGTGTCAAGGCCCATGATGTTAGGGGCATTGCTACCTCTTGCGCTCTTTTTACGGGTTCATCATTAGATGATATCATGCAAGTTGCTAACTGGAAGTCAGAGAACACCTTTATTAACTTCTATCTTAAGGATTCTGGTCCCTCTTCTTTCTTCTATAAAGATATTCATAGAGTAGCTTCTGGGACCATGAGTTGTACTCCTCATTCATCCTCCTCCCATACTTCATCATCTTCATTCGCTTAAATCTTCTCTGTAGGGTGAGTGTGGATTCATTAATTTATTAATTAATTCTCATGTGTGTATTTCACTTGTTTTTCCTATCATCTCTCTTATCCCCACTATTATTCATTTTCTTATTGCATGTTCATTTTCTCTTTCTTACCTCCTAAGGGTCACCCTCATTCTCATGCTTATTATTCTTCTTTTTCTCTGTTTGAGATACTTAAGAGAGCAATTCTTAGGAATTTCTGTCTATTAGTATACTTATTTACTCGTTATTACTAACTTTGTGTTATTTTTATATTTTTACATAAATTTTGCGCAAAAATTCGCCTCCCTCCGGGCTTTGTGCAATGTTGAAATCTGTATTTGAGCAATAGTAATGCAGGGAGGTAGGTTGTAATGTAGTAATAACGACCAGACGACCCAGAGGGTCGGGTCCTATGTTTTACTAATTACATATACCTACCTCCTTGCATTACGGCGGGGGTGGGGGGGGGGGGGGGGCCTTGAGGCTTGATTCCTTGGTCATATCTTGTTAGAATAGATATATTCAGCATGAGATATTCACTATATCTCTCATCCTTAGAGTATACCCGGATATGTCAGTTTTTGACATATTTGGGTATTTATTAAAGATTTTTTCAGTCATATAATATTAAGTATTTTGGTAAATTCTTAAGTTTCAGCTTTAGTTGGATTCAGAGTCAAGTAGTGATGGGATCATCTGCCTCTTCATGAATCTGCACAAAGCTCGATTATATGACTGGATTCGTCAAGGAATGAAGACTTGGTTGCTACAACAAAGTCATGTGATGGCTGTCGGCCAATGAGATTGTCATTATGTCTTATGACTCACTCAATAGCTCTGGGTTATTGATTAACCCTCTTCCTGCCTCTTTCTGAGATATAGCATTCAAGCGAATTGCTATGGATCTCATCATTGGAGAGAGTATAGAGATTCCTGAAGAAGCCTTCAGTCACTCTGTAGCCACAATGCACAGCAAACATTGGCTGTAAAAATTTCATCCTACTACACTTCCCTTCAGAGAAGGAAAGAGCGATAGTAATGCAAGGAGTTAGGTATATATAATTAGTAAAACATAAGACCAGACTCTCCGGGTCATCTGGTCGTTTTGTGGCACTTCACTGTGCAGTATGGACAGTTTAGCCGATTGAACATAATATGAGTAGGAATTTTATCACCCAATGTCAATTTCGTATCGGGCAAATATTCACTGAAATAAAACATGCATTAAAATTAAAATAAACCCTAAAATAGATTAATGCTTATAAATAGCCACTTCCTGGTGTACAGATGGATTCTGAATACTGCATAATGCGTTTTTGAGGGTGACGTAATCTATGGCTGCATGGTATTAGAAAAATGAACAGCGTATCGATATAAATCTCCATACCGGTATAGCTTTTATATCGGTATTATTGCGATGGGCAGATGTTAATCGCTTGAGTAGTCTAGCAGGTGAGCGTTTCCAGGGCACCTGGAAGAGACTATGGGTAATCTTATCATATCCACGTGACACAGAACGTGTCTACCTGTTTGTTTGAGCAGGCTGATCAAAATATTCCTGTTCTATCTGTCCTTTGCCGACATGATGAATAAGCGAATAAAGGACTGTCCCTCCAGGACCCCTTTGATGGACCAGAAGAAGCCATTAACCCCCAGGAGGATGTCTTATGGATAGAAGGCATGCCACATGGCTGCAAGACAAAGAGCTCCATAAAGTTACTCGAGCGTGTTGGACTCATCAGTCAGCAGACACTGCCTATTGTGCTAGAGCTGTGCATTGTGCTAGAGCTGCGAATTCTTGCCGACGGCAAAATGAAGCAGTTAGCACCCGCCCCCAAAGGCATAAAGATCAGCCTCGAACCTGGAGCGGGGCTTGATCTGACACAGATTTACCTTGATGGGTTCACTGACTAGTTTAACCCTCCATATATAGGCCCAAGCTGTTGGTTCTACTTATGAAATTGTTCATACTCGTGGTGGTTGCCTCGCAAAGAGCCATCATATTAGATGTTAAGTGGGGACATTTCCAAGATGCATCCCAGTACAATCACTTCCACGATCATCTGTGGAAAAACATCTATGGTCGCTTTCACCCATGAAGATCTGTCACTTCTAGGGTGTGTCAGGTGTGAAGAGGGTGGGGTGGATACACCCGCTCAGCACCAGATTATCTATAATGTGTGAACACACTACGGTCTGCCTGCCATGGGACAGATGGTAGGCTGTTTAGTATTCTACTAAGTGAGCATTGCCAGGGCACCTGGAAGAGACTATGGGTAATCTCATCATGTCGATTTGACACAGGACGTAACTACATGTTTGTTTGAGCATCCTGATCAAAATATTCCTGTTCTAACTTGATAGCAGCCAGATTATCTAATACTCCTGTAGATACACCATTGCCACTGCAGTCAACTGTAAATGGTCCTCTGAGGTTTACCTGGAATAGTGGTGGGAATGTTGGAATCGCTGAGCTTCTCCAACTCTCAGGCGCTCGATCTGAATAGTTGCCCAGGTCACGGTATGACCCCAATACATTTTCTCGGCGTGCATATAGTTCCACAATTTTTCACAAAGTTGATCACTCGTATACCACTACGGATGGATGTTCAGACCAGGACAGCGACGGTAGTTTGTGTTGATCGCAGATATATACCACTCTAAATGGATGCTTCCTGACACCTGAGGTATGGTATATTGTTTGCAAGCATTTAAATACCCCAGGTCTTATCTGCCTATGTCCCAGGGATAGAGTGGGCAGTGGTAGCCACCAATCACTTAACGGTGGCTTCCAGATGGGGGTTGTATTTTTGTGACACCCGCCCTACTAAACTATAACAAGTTTGAACGAAAATTGTTTATTCTGCAATAACGATTGATCTTAGGAACATTAGTTGGTCGACTGTTGCCGGATGTAAGTGTCGGCTACTTTTATACACAATTATCCTACATTGAGATTTGTCTGCTAACTCTTCTGTGCCGTGGAGGTTGATTGGTCATTTACATATATTCCGGCATTATTGCTCAATCAATCTCCAATTATTCTTTTCAGGAAACTTCCATCTGCACAATTATGATCCGGATTGATCCAGTACAATCAGGATCAGTTTGATGGCTGTCTGATAATTAACAATAACAAATTTTGCTTTGACTTGCTCATCAACTGGAAATACCAGGCATAATTTGGAACTTGACAAGCTGATGACTAATGTTCCATTCATATATAGTGGAAAGACCTCAGGGTTCACTCGGCTCTCATACATCAAACTCCATTACGGGTTGACCTGATCTGGCACGTACATGATGCCTTATTTCTGGAAAGACCACGAATAGGTGTAAATCATGATTCATAGTCGCATGCTTTCTATTGTGAAATGCAACAAAACTAGATATTTAACTATATACATAGGCTTGGGTATGCCTGACTTGGTAACAACAACTTATCGTCAAGGTAAGTCAAACTAAATAATATGATGATAATTTGCAATGTAGACTGCATCGATATGGGTTGCTGATGTATTACTACACACGCATAAAAACAGCTATTCACATCAACAGCAACAACCGTAGGCTATCATCAATTGAATTATAATTCCTGGTCTTTCAATATCTATACATGAATTACATTAAGCTAACAATACTAGGCAAACGTCATTAGATGTATTTCATCACATGTCGAAAGTCATTTGCAAATAATACTTGGGTCATGATGCTCCTTGATGGTAGCTAATCTTCAGGTCACATCAAGTCCCTGTATTTACATTATGTTCCTACAAAAGGTCGTTGTGACTCCACTAACCTACCCCTGATACCGTCTTTTTGTTGTGTACATCACTCCCAACAAGAGGGCACAACTGGTCGCACATCCCAAAATATTGGTGTGTCCCGTAGAAACCACAAGCCACAGAACGACCTCTGATGAGTATCCAAGAAACATTGGAATGAAGCGCTAATAATTCTGAATCATTTCCAGCTTAACTGGGCCATCTATGGATACACACAGTGGACATGAATGATCTCAGTGCAATCCTCCATGTCTACCAACATCCATTTGGCCACGTGGATGCTGCCGCACATGTTTGCTCTCTGTACATCTGACACAGGTGGCGGTATCTGCATCCGCCGCTCAACGTAGGTTATACTATCCTAGCACCTATTCGTATGGACACAGGTGGTCAAGGGAAGAATTGCTCCCTCCATGTCCACCAGAGGTGCCCTTTAATTTACATGCTATAGGCATGATAGGTACTCAATGGCACCTCCATTCATTGAGGTGCTCCTTCTACCTGCAATGCGCACCAATCCAACACATCACAACAACATACGCAGTTAAACCCAAAACACTGCGGTGCCCAGGCACCTCCGAGTCGGGCAGCTCACACTTTGAGCGTTGCATCTAGGCATCGCATCAGGCATGCGGTGCCCCTCCTTAATTGGTGCCTGGGCCAGAGAGTACAAAAGGTCAAAATATACTCAGCGTAAGGTCACAAGAAAACTCCACATGACTGACAAGAGATAATACGTCGTTATCACCCTTCCTCAAACACTAGAAGAGGTTTTGGTCATGGTCAAAAAGAAAATCCAAAAAATCTGAAATTAAAGACAACGGAGGGTTTAGATCTGTCACTCGAGGATCTGACATCATAATTATAATATGTCACTTGTTATCTGACGCAGTTCATCAGATGTACATGTAATAATTAGAATGATGTATGTCTATCATGAAACTAGAAAAGTGTGCCATGTAAGTGTTTGAATTGTGTCTTTGGAGAATTTGCAATTTATTGAACATTCAGTTGACTATTTTGAAACTAATTTGAGATGTTGCTGCCATAGTCAGTCAAATTAATTTCAAAATATTCAACTGCTTAACTATATAAAGTTACATTGAAATGTAGATTCTGGGAATTCAGGCTTCCTTGTTTCAAATCGATCCCAACATGCATAAAAAGTGAGCTTAACCCTTTTAACGATGAATTCCCCATATCTCATTTTCAAGGCAACCATACTGGAAAACTCTTGAATATTTTGAAATTGATTTGACTGGAATTTAGGGAGCAACGACTTCCAGTGAAATTAATAGCTAGGTATAGCTAGAAATGGGAGAAGTATAGCTAGAAAGGGCAGGGTATAGCTGAAATGGGTGGGCTATAGCTAGAAATGGGTGAGATATAGCTAGAAATGGGTGGGGTATACCTGGAAATGGGCGGGTTTGAGCTAGTAATGGGTGGGGTATAGCTGGAAATGGGTGGGGTAAAGCTAGAAATGGGTGGTGTATAGCTAGAAATGGGCGGGCTATAGCTAGAAATGGGTGGGATATAGCTAGAAATGGGTGGGATATAGCTAGAAATGGGTGGGGTATAGCTAGAAATGGGCAGGCTATAGCTAGAAATGGGTGGCCTATAGCTAGAAATGAGCGGGGTATAGCTTGAAATGGGTGGGGTATAGCTGGAAATGGGCAGGGTATAGCTAGAAATGGACAGGCTATAGCTAGAAATGGGTGGGGTATAGTTAGAAATGGGTGGGGTATAGCTAGAAATGGGTGGGGTATAGCTGGAAATGGGCGGGGTATAGCTAGAAATGGACAGGCTATAGCTAGAAATGGGCGGGGTATAGTTAGAAATGGGTGGGGTATAGCTAGAAATGGGTGGGGTATAGCTAGAAATGGGTGGGGTATAGTTAGAAATGGGTGGGATATAGCTAGAAATGTGCGGGGTATAGCTAGAAAGGGGTGGGGTATAGCTGGAAATGGGCGGGGTATAGCTAGAAATGGCTCCACCTATTACGTAATGTTGACAATGTTTTGCTTGCTTACTTTCAATAGTGGTTTGTCGTCAAGATGAGTATTTTAGCACAGATTCTGAAGGATATGTATATTGATCCTGAACTGTTGGCAGAACTCTCAGATGAACAGAAACAACTACTGCTCTGCAAAATGAGAGAGGTAAGGGCAACATCGCACCTTGGTCATTGGTAGTTGCAGAATGGTCAAGAAAATCTAATTTTTTGGCTCAGATAATGTTAGTTTTGCGCACCAAGAGATTATAATCATAGATATTTGCAACTGGAATGATTGCCTTGTAATCAAACCTGTCATTTCAGTGGTAAATGTACAAAATAAATACTGATGCTTGGAAAAAAAGTTGCTGCCCATGGTATCAACATCGTCCTATACACTTAGTTTCAAAATATTCACCATCTTTCCTATATGATTATATATGAAACTAGAAAGGACTTATGAGAGATGCTGACTTACGCCTTCATGCACTTCTTGACCTAGCGAATTGATGTGCAAAATTTAGTGATTCTACCTACTTGTGTTTCCGATTTATGGCTAAAAATGTGTATATCGGAATGCACTTAGTAACCCTGTGACGTAGATATTTGACTGTTTGACCTCAAACGCATTTTCAAATTTAGTGATTCTAACCACCACTGATGTCAAAATAGCCCACAGATAAGCAGACAAACAAATAGTCACACTTTTGGCAGCATGAGTAATTAGGATATTTGCGTGGCGCATGTACAGAGTAGTTATCCTTAAAATAAGATATTCATAATAACTGGTAGTAATGCGTGAAATGTAGCTGAAAAGTAAATTCTTAAATTCCAAATTACTTCAGTTACATGAAAAATGTAACTACGTTACAATCAATTACTGTTGCCCCAGCCCTGAATTTAAAGTTAGTGGTCGGTGTCCATCGTGAAAATGATATGAGCAAATGTACCCATGCACCCTGACACTTGTATGAAGCGATTCACCTTTCCAGAGTACCCACCCATCATATGACGTCATAATGAACTGCGTGGTGTGTACAATGACATCATAGTGAATGATGTCATAAATGACGTCGATAAGTACGTCACGAATGCATATTTGAAGACGGTCTATGGGCTGTTGTACAAATTGTTTGCTTTTACTATTTAATAAATATTCTGTTGAATATTTTGAAACTAATTTGACTGGGCGCTGCTGCCTATGGCAGCAACAGCACCCAGTCTAATTAGTTACAAAATATTCAACAGCTTCCCTGTATAGTTTTCAGGAAATTGATAGCTAGGGCATTCAGGGATCGATCAATCCAAACACGGCGAGGTGTGGGTGGAGCTTATCTAGTGATGCGCGGGGCATAGCTAAAAACGGAAAGGTTCATTGCATCCTTATGCAGCAGCATCGTTTGGTGAAACAAAGTTTAAAACTATTCAGCTGAATATTTCATGAAGTAATTTGTCATAGGCATTCCATAGGACTGAAGGTACTAGAAATGTTTAATAACTATTTCAGGAGCAGGTGCGGAGATGGGAGGAATTTGAAAAGAAATTT